>OY288273.1:29959156-31159156 GCA_958450335.1 Hibiscus tridactylites
GAACACATGTAGATATTCAAAAATCATTGAAAAGGAGGAAAAAGCTATTACTTGCGAATGGCCAGTCTCATTATGTTCGCTTCGAGTATGAAAAGTTAACCCTTTTCTATTTTCTCTGTGGTATTCTGGGTCACGGGGAGAGCTTTTGCCCGCTTCGATTCACTGAAGGTGGAATGGATCTTGTTCCAGGGTGGGACATTTCACTCCGGGCACCATCCAGACAGGAAACACCAAGCGGGCTAATTAGGCCTACTGTGAATCCACCATTATTTGGTCAACCAAATCAAGAGAGTACGGATCGAATCCCCCTGGGAGAGCTCAAATCTGGGCATGATTTGCGACATCATCCGATGTAGTTTAAGGAAAGCGATACCCGTTATTGTGTTGTGACTACTAAGGAAAATATTTCCCCGTTGACTTCCAATGTGGATACTGTTGCGGGCTCTAGTGGTTTGGGCCCTAATGCTCGGTTTGATATCGTCATGGGCTTACCTGATGAGGACATCCCTTCTAAATTTGTGGAGTCCACAAAGCCGGCTAGAGTGCAGCAGGTCCCTCTTGCAGTTTCTGATAAAATAGATTCTGTATGTGACAACACTTTATTATCGGCAGGCCTCAACTCTGGGGTCAGTCGCCCACAATGAAAATCATATGTTGGAACATTTGGGGCCTAGGGATGACCCGAACCGTTCGTCGTTTTCATGCTACAATGTGTGATTTTCGTCCCTATGTGGTATTTTTAATTGAAACCAAGCTTCAAGCGTCTAAAATTGAGCGTGTTTGAAGAGTTTGTGGATTCCCGAATGGGCTTAATATTAGCTCTAATGGTAGGAGTGGTGGGCTCTCTATTGGTTGGAAGGATGATGTATGGGTTTCACTTAGGTATTTTTCTACTCACCATGTGGATTTGCTTATTTCTAATGATTCTCTTTCTCGCGATTGGCGTCTGACTGGCTTTTATGGTGCTCCCGAGGTTAGTAATAGAGCTCGTTCTTGGCAGTTACTTAGATAATTGAATGACTTCCCACAAATTCCATGGTGTGTCTTAGGTACTTTAATGAGATCCTTAGTTTGGATGAGAAGAAAGGGGGTCTCCTGCGCAATGATTGGCAAATGCAAAATTTCAGTGATGCTCTAAGCGATTGTTCTCTTACAGAAATGGATTTTAATGGTAATTGGTACACTTGGGAGTGGGGGAGAACTACAGAAAATAATATTAGATCCATGCTTGATTGGGTTGTTGCAACCTAGTCTTGGGAGGATTGTTTCCCAAATTTTAGAATCGACCACTTGGCCTATTCTTACTCTGACCATTGCCCGATTTTGTTAGATACACGTTGTACTATAGGAATGGATAAGCGAATTTGGCACTTCCGTTTCGAGGCATCATAGTTACTTGAAAGTTCGTGTGAAGAGGAAGTCCGAAAGTTATGGGGATCATCTTCTGGTTCTGTTCCGGACCAGCTACTCCAGGTTAGTCATGGTCTTGATCGATGATTTTGCAAAATAAAGCGGGAAAGGAAAATTAGTGTTCACGATTTGCGATAGCGGATTGAGATTTTGGGGAAATAACAAGTCTCGGACGAGACTCTTGGTGAGCTCATTGAATCAAAACTGGAGTTGAATCTCCATCTTGATAGGGAAGAGTTTTATTGGGAGCAACGGGTGCGTGCAAATTGGCTCCGAAAGGGGGATCGCAATACTAGTTTTTTTCACCGTTACGCAAGTCAAATACGGAGAAGGAATCGTATCGATGGCCTTGTTACAGACGCTGGGACTTTTCATGATGATATGGATGAGGTTCGCAACATTGCTGTTGAGTATTTTCCAATCTTTTCACGTTCGTCAACACAGCTGACCCCTCGGATATTTTAAGTGGCATTGGCAATTGTATTGACCCCTCGATGAATCAGTTACTCATGTCTGAATTCACTAAGGATGATGTTTTTGCTACTTTGAACTCAATGGGTCCCTTGAAAGCTTCAGGTGCTGATGGTCTGAGGCTGTTTTTTACCAAAGTTTTTGGGGAATTATTGGCTCGAACATAGCATATTTTTGTACCAATGTTATTCAAGGTAACCTTTATGTAGCTGATATTAACAATACGCATATAGTTTTGATTCCTAAAATTACTTCGGCCCGTTCTATGTCTCATTTCCGACCGATCTCGTTATGCAACGTCTTATTTAAGATTATTTCAAAGATGGTTGCAAACAGATTCAAATTGGTTTTAGGATCGTGTATTGATGAATCACAAAGTGACTTTATTCTCGGGCGTCTCATCACATTAATATCATCACTGCTTATGAGATTCTTCACTCTTACAAGCAAAAACGTACTGGTCGTAAGGGTTCGTTTGCTCTGAAGCTTGACATGAGCAAAGCTTACGATAGAGTGGAGTAGAGTTTTTTACGACGTGTTTTACAACTGTAACATCCCAATTTTGGGCTTGGAAGTTTAGGGTCTGAACCAGACCGGTCTAAATTTTGGTTCAAATATAAAAGGTGATTTTAGGGAAAGCCTAGTTCGGGATGCATTAAAAATATGGAAAAATATCTAAAAATTCTCTTTTAATATATATATAAGAGTGGTGAAATCAATTTTACAAAATGAGGCTTGGAAGTATGACATTTCGAGTTAGTGACTAAAATGTAATTTTTGAAAAGTTCGTGAATGTTTTGAAAGAATTGAAACTTTGAATCTTTAAGGAGCTAATTTACCCAAGGGAGGATTTCTCCAGATTTTTATTTATTTTTAAGACTCATTTAATGTTTAATTAATAAAAAGAAAAGAGGGAAAAGTCATATTTTAGTTTCATAACTAACTTTTGCTAAAATTTTCTCATTTCATTTTCTCTCAAAATTCCCTCAGCCAAACACATTTCCACAACAACTTTTCTTTTAATTTTCACACCTAATGATGATATTTCAATCCCCAAATGATTCCTAATCATTTCTACATTAAATCCTCTTCATTTGCTTATTGAATTTTCAAGGATTTTGGCTCTAAACAAGGAGAAATCCACATTTAGAGGTATGAACGCCTTTCTCCTCTAAATACTCAGTTCTTTACTGAAAATCACAAGTTCTCAATCCTTAAATTAAGTTTTATTAAATGTTTTAATGTTATGATCTTGGTTTTGGCTTAAAACTTGAGATTTTGATCAAATCTTGAAGAATTTCGTGGAGGCTGTTTGGGCTCTGTTTTGAGATGCCTTTTTAATGTATTTTGGATGTTTAAATGATGTGAAATGGAGGTTTAATCAATGCAATCCCGAATAGGTTAATTTTCCTAAGTTTTTACTTGTGAAAATGGTGGTATTTGGGGTGATTTTGATGTTCTGCTATAGCTGGAGGTATAAGGACGTGATTAGGTTCTTTTTAGATGTTAATTGATGTCTAAGAATGTTTAGAAGTGATGGATCAAGGCTATGTAATGTTGTGGAAGTGTTTGGATGTGTTTTCGGTTGTGTTTGGTAGCCGAAATGTGAGTTTTGGTGAGAGCAGTGAGTTTAGGTGTAATGGTTGAAGATTTTAATGCATGATGATGCATTAATCCTCTGCTTTGATATGTTTAAAATAGGGGAGACAACTTCGGATCCTTGTAGTGTTGATCTGGGGGCTTGAACGGCGTTTCGGCAATCTTGCGAAACGGAATTGGTGAGTAAAGTTTGGTTTTCAGCTTTGAAACCAATGTTTGAAGGTTTTGGGAGCTTAGTTTAAGTCTAAGCAACTAAACTAAGCTCAAGAGTAATGGTACCGTAAACTCCATCCAAGTACACTAACGAGATGTCTAAGATCATAGTGGTGGTTAAAATGCCATGTGAGGATCTTGTGTTGTGTGTCCCGTGTTCTCGTTAGTGATGTTATACCACTACTAGTGAGTGATGTGGAGGGGTTGTGATTGTACCGTTAGACTCCATCACGGGTGTTGAGGGGTTGTGATTGTACCGATAAACTCCACCTTGTGTGTTTGGTAGTGTGTATGAAGCGTATGGGACAACGCTTGTAATCCGTGTATCCGATTGTGTTTTGTGTTGAAAAATGGTTAAGGATTATCACTTGAAATCCAATATGACATGTTGATATAATGAAGCATGAGATGCTTGTTTTGTATGCATTGTTGCATGAGACATGATGATTATGAATTTAAAGGCCTTGAAAGGTGTTTTACAAGTGCATTATTGTATTGTTTCATTAGAGCATGCCTCACTAAGCATATGTGCTTACGCTCTCTTTCTTGAATCAATAATGCAGAGAATTGAGGTGTTTGTTGGCAGCAATGAGGGCAAGTAATCCAAGGGAAGGACTAAGCTCATGTATGGTGACTATTTTCACAACACTATTAGTTTTTGGTATATGGCCATGGGAACCTAGATTGTGTTTTTGGGAGATGTTTTGGACTCCCTAAGTTTGGCATGATGCCTATGATGCTTTGGGTATGTAATAGGCCATTTTTGGTGTTTGCTTTGTTGGTTTGATGTTTGTTGATTTGGTTAATAGGATGCATGCCTATAGATTGAAGTTTCCCCTAATTGATGCCATGAATATGTTTTGTTGATGCAAATATGTCCCTTTATTGTATGATGACTTGTTGGCATGATTTGGGGGTCATAGGGATGCGTTTGATGGGTTGAATGTATAATAAACCAGTTAATTTCTGCATTTCTAGGCAGCCTGTATCGGAACGGGTGCTACTGTTTCGAAATAGGGGTCCGAAATGGCTTTGGTGTTCCGAAACGGGTAAAGCCGTTCCGAAACACTTTTGCTATTGCCAAGCCCTGTTTCGGAACAGGTTTCGAAACGGTCCCGCGTTTCGAAATGGTCAACCCCCGTTCCGGAACACTTGACCGTTGGACACTGAATTATATGGTTTTATGTTTTGTAATCTTCACGTTTTAGTCCTGAACTTTGTATATGCAATTGCTTGAGTTTGGGATGGTCGTTTGAGGTGAAATTTGGCAGAGAAGCATGAAACATGACTAATTTCATAATGGTATCTTAAAAATTGATAAAGTCCTCTTAATTTCCAAAATTTACAATTTGGTCTCTAAATTCGTGTGTTGTGCAATTGAGTCCCTTATTGATTTCCGATTGTTGTGATTTTTGAGTATGCTGATCTCAAGAGTATGCTTAGAGTTAATATACATCTAGACAAGTTTAAAAAGAAAAAAAGTTGTTAATCAAGGTTGACTTTCGGGTTGACTTTGGTTTTCCCCGTGTAATCTTCGTAGTTCGGGTCAACCGTCTAGGCCGGGCTAAGGTGGTTACAACAACAAATGGGCTTTTGTGAGGCTTGGATTGAGTTAGTTATGGGTTTGGTTGAATTCGTTTCTTATTCTGTTGTGGTAAATGGATCCTCTAGTGACTACTTTTTCCCTACCAGAGGGCTTCGTTAAGGGGATCCCCTTAGTCTATATCTATTTCTCAAATGTGCGTAGGGTCTCTTTTCTCTATTTCGAACTGTTTTAGCATCTGGTTCCCTGAAGAGTGCTAGAATTGTTCGTGGGGCCCCCTTAACTAATGACTTGTTTTTTTGCAGATGACTGCATGATTTTTGGGGAAGCTTTCGCTGCGAACGCTGCTACTTTGAGATCCATTTTACAGTACTATGGGGAGTGTTCTGGCCAAATTGTTAATTATGACAAGTCCAACATATTTTTCAGCTCTAATGTAATCCCGGATAATAGAGCTGATGTTCGATGAATCCTAGGTGTGCAAGAAGTTGACAACCCAGAAAAGTATTTGGGCTTACCAGCTATAGTGGGCCGTAACAAGGGGCGGGCTTTTCGGTATCTAAAAGACAGGGTTGGTACTTAGGCCAATATTTGGGGCTTGAAGTGTTTATCACAAGGTGGGAAGGAGATCTTCATTAAGTCCATCCTTTAGGCAATACCGATTTTCGCCATGACATGCTTCCTCTTACCGAACTCTTTTTGTAAGGATCTACAAGCTATCGCTGCCCGCTATTGGTGGCAAAAGGATTCATTGGTGCTCTTGGTCAGATCTATGCAAGCTTAAAACTAAGGGAGGTATGGGTTTTCGAGACTTTGGAAAATTCAATATTGCACTTTTGGCAAAACAGGGTTGGCGTCTTCTACTTAATCCTAATTCTCTTGTTGCCCACCTTCTTAGAGCAAAATATTATCCTACTGGGTCTTTCCTTTAGGCTTCTATTGGTTCTTCCCCCTCACTGATTTGGCGTAGCATTTGGAGTTCGATGGGTCTTTTGGAGTTGGGTATAGGGTAGTCGATAGGTGATGGAAACAACATTTCCATCTAGAATGATTTTTGGTTACCATTACTACCTTCCCGTAAGGTAACTTCACCTAGGATCAATGGTCTCGACTTGGTCTCTAATCTAATGATATCGGGTGAACAAAGGTGGAATTCAGTTATTATACAATCTACTTTTTCCCTTGAAGAGGCTGAGTGCATTCTTAAAATTCCCTTGCCAGTTTTCCTGCAGCAAGATGTTTTGAAATGGAAAAGGGAAGGATCGAGTATTTACTCTGTCAGAAGTGGCTACAAGTTGCTACTTGATACTACTACTAATGCTCCCTTACAGTCCAGTGTTTATAACTATATTTGGAAGGCACCTTGCCCTTCATAAATAAGAATTTCAAGTTGGAGAATGGTACGCAATTATGTTTCTACAATGCAAAATCTAGTACTTAAACGAGGTTTAAATGATCCCAGATGTCCACGATGTCATCTGGTCGCGGAAACTTCTCTCCACGTTACCAGGGACTGTTTTTTTGCTTTGGAAATTGGCATCAATTGGGTTTTAACCTATCATCTATGCAGTTACAAGCAAACTTAGAAGACTGGTTATTGAGTTTATTTCAAGCTAATAACCAAAACATGCATCGAAGGATTGTGATAATCATTTTGGCTCTATGGAATTCCCGTAACAAGTTACTGTATGAGGGTATTGTACAAACTTTCGAAGAGGTTGTTACCTTCATCATCAGTTATTGTCAGGAGCTTGATGTGGTGGCTGCTTCTCTTCATCATCCTCGGCGCCATGGTGACGACCTTTGGATTGCCCCTGCCCCGTTGACCTACAAAATTAATACCGATGCAAGTTACGATAGTTCTGGATGTCGATCTAACTCAAAGATAATTGTTCGAGATAGTGAAGGGTTCATAATTGGGTCTGCCTATCGGATAAATACAAACATTACCTTCATGTTTCGAGCCGAAGCCACGACGGTTCTACATGGCTTGCAATTTGCCCAAGACCTAGGCCTTCGCGATGTTACGGCTGAAACGGACAACAAATCGGTGTTTACAAAGCTCAATTTAACAACTCAAGATTTATCTGACATCGGTTCGATTGTTAGGGATGTGAAAATTTTAGCTTCGAACTTTACCTCGTGTCGTTTTACCTTCACCGGCCGAAGTGGTAACAAACCTGCACATGCACTCGCGTCGGAGGGTCTCCGCCACCTCGGTGACCAATCGTTGGTGGAGGACGCGCCTGATACCGTCGTTTTCCTCGCCGACCAAGACCGCCATCTCTTCGATCCCCCTTAGTCTGCTGGGTGATTCGATCTTCTACCTTGGGGTTTATTTTTCAATTACTTGGTTATCCCCAATTTCTTATTCTTCCACACGGTGCTTTCATCTGAATCTGCTCAATCTGTAAAAGAGTTGTCGGATGTTCCATCTTCTCCGTTTGCCTTTGCCTTTTGTTTTTTCTTTGGCTTTTGGGTTTTTCCCTTTTTGTTTTGTAACTGCTTTTAATATTCAATAATATCAACCGTCTTCTTATAAAAAAGTAATGATATTAAGGAATTTAATTTTTATAATCTAACTAATATTAATAGATAAAATATATTAATAACTAATAAATTATTCAAACAAGTATTGAATATAATTATGTCTTTATACGTCATTTTGCTTGTTTAAATAATTAAACAACTATAAACTATCAGTTAATTTTACCAAATGCTTTATACAATCAGCTAATACAATCTCTTAGTCAAATCAACTAATGCTATAAGCTAATGTAATCCGCTATCAACTATCCGACAAATAATATCATTATTTTTTTTATCGTTGTTTTCTCCCTGAATAAACATGTTACTTCTTATTTTTTTATGCCTAAAATTTAATAATTTTGTGAAGGAACCGATGGTTTGCAATTTGCGTTTTCACTTGTTAAAGTTAAATATATTCGAGCTTATGATAAATTATATTTGAGATTACAATACGATATTCTTAGTCAATTTTTTTAAATAATTTAAAAGAAGTGATTATAAAGTAGTATTTGTTCATAAATACTCTTTAACAATGCGCATACATCATGTAGACAAAGCGATTTGAACACGTTCTTTTAAGATGAATATCATCCGTTTTTCACTGGGATACTTGTTGGGTTAAATATTTTTAGTCAATTTTATCTTAAATCCATAAAAAGTTTTGTATAGAAACCTTATTTTGTAAACTAAAATGACAATATAATCCCTTGGGTCGTAATCCGCACTGAATGCCACATAAAAATGCTAATAATGGAATATGATTAGTATCCATATCTCATTCAAAAGCAAATCAAATATAATGGACCTAAAAGAAATAAAATGAAGTATATTATGGGGGCAAAACCGGGTCCATCACCCTACCTAATCCCCAATTATTAAAGCTATTTTTAAAAAAAAAATAAAGCACCCATTACTTAAAGAAGAAAACAATTCATCCATTATGAAAGAAAACATTTTCAGGAGTTTTCGTCCTATATCTACCCTTTCTTTAATAATGTAATAAGCAAAACGGTGTAGTGGTAATAAAAAAATATTATTGAGAGGGACATTTTAAATTTTTAAATGCGAATAATAAAACATACATAAAAGTATTAAAATTATACATTGATTTCATTTTAATATATAATATAAAATCATTAATTCAGAGTAATTACACAAACTTTGATTCAGTTCATTGAAGACTAAACAATAAACAATGGCATTTGAGATCTTGTCCTTATGTTCAATTAAATGAAAATTTAAGCTGTACCCACATTCCTTCACGGTATTCCACGTCCACATTCATATTTAATTGGGCTCAAATAATCAATCCAAAAAGTGTAGAGGGAGTGAATTGACTTTTTAAAATTTAATGAAAGTAGAGAAAAAATACAGGCAATGGACACAAAATTTAGAATAGTTCGACCTCAAGTATCTATTCCACTGTCTTAACTGTTTCAACTAAGAAAATTTTAAATTAATTATATTTTTCGACTTTTAATAACAAGATTTAACCTTAGACAAATTTTTTGAAATTTATACTCAATCTTTAAGAATCGACTTGAAAGAAAATTACAAATAAGCAAACAAAAACAAACCTTGCATGGCTGTTTGCAGTTACTAACTCGATAACAAATAGTTGAAAAAGAATACAAGAGAGCCCACAAGTGTTTGAGAATTAAACAAGACGATAATATAAAAAATGAAACACAAGATGAAAATTTGACTCTTGCTTTCTTGATATTTCTCGAGTAAAGAGTCATTGTAAGCATTGGTTTCCCACTTTTAATGACCTCTTGCACTTTAAGTATCAAAACTATATCGAAACTCATACAACAATTTTCAGGTAAAATACTTAAATCATCACTCGACTTTTCTTTCAGACCTATTTTGGTCACTGAATTTTTAAAACGGCCAATTTACTCAGTAAACTTTACTTTTTATCTATTTTTATCACTTTGAATTATTTTATTAATATTTTGATATGACTTGGAATATTTTATTATTATTAAAATATAAAAATTAATTTAAAAAATATATTTTATTATTATTAAATAAAAAAATAAAAGCCCCCAACACTCAAAGCCTGAGGCTAGGGGGAGTATTTGATCGAGTCGAGTAAAAAAATTTCGAGTTATTCGAGTTGACACGTCATATTTTACAACTCAAATTTTATTTGAATTTTTTCGATTCGAGTTTTCGAGTTCCTATGCAAATTTAATTGTAATTATTTATCATGTTATAGTCCAGTTTGATTTTAATGTAAACGATTTTCTTAACCATATAAGATATGTATATATATTTCTCCATATTTTTTCATATGTAACATTTATTTTTTTCATATTTTTTTTATTTTGGTATATATGTAGCAAGAAAATTTGAGGGAATCGACTCGAACTTAAAAATAAATCCACCAATTACTAAAAATTTTGACTTGTCTGAGTTATTCGAATTTCCATTTTACAACTCAAACTTTATTTGAAATTTTTTCGAGTTGAGTCGAGTTTATAAAATTTCGAGTCGAGTTAAAACGAGTTGAGTTTTTCTGCCTCGAGTCGAGTAAAAAATTTTAGTTTTTTCGAGTCGAATTTTGCTCACCTCTACCTCAAATGTTACCTCACCGGCCACCCACCCTTTCGTCGACGTCATCCTCACCTGAAATCAAAACCCAATGTGCTGCAATGTTTGATCAAACATTTGTGTGAATCTTTGTTTGTAGATGATCGAGCTTCTTACATATGTTTACTCGTCACTTTGTCGACCATTGTTTGTTTCATTACTGAAGATTGTTGTCTTTAATACCAAATTGTTATGAATATGTGTTTGAGATTGATATTTAGCTAGTTGAAGGAAGACCTAAACCTGTCAACTTATTAAGAAGAGAGCAAAGGGGTGTGTAAATGATATCGACGAAAGAGTGGGTGGTCGGTGAGGGTAACGCTGGCGAAGGGTGAGTAGCCGGTGAGGGGCGGGTGGCTGGTGAGGATAACGCTGGTGAAGGAGTAGGTGGCCAATAGGAATGAAAGTGGTTTGAGGTTTTGAGTGTTGAGGGAATTTGATGTTTTTATTTTATTTTTTATTTAATAATAATAAATATAATTTTTTATTTTAAATTAATTTTTATATTTAATAATAATAAAATATGCCAAGTTATATCAAAATATTAATAAAATAATTTAAAGTGACCAAAATAGGTCAAAAGGTAAAATATAGTAAGTAAATTGATCGTTTTGAAAGTTTAGTGACCAAAGTAAGTCTAAGAGAAAAGTTGAGTGATGATTTAGGTATTTTAACCTAATTTTTAAAAATATGATCGTTATAACCTTGAGTATCAAAACTTGTATAAGAGTTTATAAATCACTGTAGTTAAAAAATTGAAGCTTCGTACCCAATTTCGATTTTTTCAGTTTTTATAAAAATTAAGGTATTTTTTACTCTTATAAATTTTCTTTGAAGAATCAGATTTCGTTAAAGATTTTACAAGATAAAGAAAAGTTTTAGTAAGATAAAAATACAAGAATGCAAAATTCTCATCCTTCAAATCCATTTATAAAGTTAACAAATTTTCATTTCTAGATAACAAAAAAAAAATCTTTTAGCCTGTCATTATTTTTCTTCGACTCACTATTATCATTTTAGAAGTATAAGGACCCAAATACAATTTGTATTATAACATAGGGGCATCAATGAAAGAACTAAATAGAGTGTGGGAGTGGCCAAATGTCCCTAATTGTTTTTGGTCAAACGACGATAATTCCTATAAGTTTAAATATCAAATATATTAAGTGTTATTCTTATTTATTTGAGTTTATATATTTAATAAGTCCTTACATTTGTACAATTAAATAATTAGATCCAGAAGTCGATCCCCTATGGAATTTTTTTTTGGAAAAAAATGTTTTGTGATCCTTTAAAATTTTAAAAATTTCTCTTGTATCTCTAAAAAATATTAAAAAATTATTTTAATAACTCTCAAATTTTTTAAAATTATTTTAATTTTATAGTTGGATCCCTCAAAGTCATTATCAAAATCCGCCCTTTATTTTACCCTCTTTTATCTCAATCATAACTTTAGAATTCAAACTTAGGGGTGAGTATTTGATCGAGTTGAGTCGAATTAAAAAAATTCAATTTATTCGAGTTGATATGTTTTATTTTACAACTCAAACTTTATTTGAAATTTTTTTGATTCCTTTGAGTATAAAATTTGAGTCGAGTTTTCGAGTTTCTATATAAATCTAATTGTAATTATTTATCATGTTATAGTCTTGTTTGATTCCAATTTAAACGACTTTCTCTAATCCTATAATGACCATGTTTGGTAAATAGCGGTTTGGGCAAAAATTAGAGGTTTGAGGCATAATTAGAAGTTTGACTAGTCAAATCCGCTAATATTGATGTTTGGTAAATAGCGGATTGGGGTGAAAAAGCTAATTTTGAAAAAGCTCCTAATATGAGCTTTTTGAGATTAGAGGTTTGATATTAGAGTTGTAATGACCCTTTTACCCTTAACAATTGCCAAAAATCTCCAAATAACCTAAATTAAATAATAATATTTTTTAATATAAATAATAAAAATATTAAATATTGTACTTATTTGTTGTTATAATTTATATGGTGACATTTGTAAGTTAATTCTATTTTTTTATTATCACATATTTATATGTGCATATAAAAATTTAATAATTATATAAATAATAAATTAATATATAAATCTTTCAAATATGTTTAGGAAATTTATATTAAAAATTAATTTTTACAAATCTAATTAATATTTATTAGATACAAAATATTAATAACTGATAAATTATTCAAACAAGTATTAAATATAATCATGTCCTTATATGTCATTTTGCTTGTTTAAATAATCAAACAGCTATCAGGTATCAGTTAATTTTACCAAACACTTTTATACAATCAGCTAATACAATCCGCTAGTCAAATCAGCTAATGCAATCAGCTATCCGCTATCAGCTAATGTAATCCGCTATCAGCTATCAGCTATCCGCTATCCGCTAATTGCCAAACAGGGCCAATATATATATATATATATATATATATATATATATATATATATATATATATATTTCTCTATATTTTTTCATATGTGACATTTATTTTTTCACATATTTTTTTATTTTGATTAAATATAGCATGAATAATTGAGAGACTCAACTCGAACTTAAAAATAAATCCACTAATTACTAAAAATTTTGAGTTGTTCAAGTTATTCGAATTTCTATTTTACAGCTCAAACTTTATTTGAAATTTTTTCGAATCGAGTTTATAAAATTTCAAGTCGAGTTAAAACGTGTCGATTTTTTTACCTCAAATTGAGTAAAAAAATTAATTTTTTTCGAGCCGAATCGAATTTTATTCATATCTATTCAAACTAATTATTAAATCACTCAACACTTTTTATCGAAACTGCATACGGATACACCACAAACAAATCACATCAATCAAGGATCATAACAATCCCGCAAATGAAAAATATCATTTAGTAAGGGGGGATATCATTTTCCAGTTCTTTTAGTAAGGGAGAATATCATTTTCCGTTTTTAACATTGGAATTGATAGATAAGACATGACCAAATTTTGGGCAATTTGTGAAACAGATTCAACAAATGGTTACTCCAAAATGGCTTAAAGATATTTCTAGTACCATTAGGTCCTATTTTTATTAATATAGGGCCTAAAATTTTATATTTTTTGTACTAGCACTATTACATTGAATTCTTCGTAAAATCACTGCGAGTTTAAATAAAAATATATATTTTTTATTTTTTTTGAAACTTGCTGTAGAATCACGACAAGTTTCAAAAAAATTTAATTTTTTTATGTTTTAACTTAATTAATCGCATTAGCGGATGATTAGTTAATTTTAATTGGAACTCGCCATTCATGCTAGGCGAGTTTATTTTTTATTTTCGTCCTTTAGTAAAAAAAAGTTTGATTTTAAAAAATTTAATTAAAACTCGCCATGTATACACGACGAGTTCCAATTAGAATTTACTAATTATCCGTTAATGTGATTAATTAAGTTAAAACATGAAAAAGAATTGAAATTTTTTAGAACTTGTCGTGGTTCTACGGCGAATTTCAAAAATATTTAAGAAAAATAATATTTTATTTAAACTTGCTGTGATTTTCACGACGAGTTCACTGTAACGGTGCTAGTCTAAGAAATATAAAATTTTAGGTATTAATTTAGTAATATTAGGATGAAATAGTGTTAGTTTTGTCTTTTTCCCCCTCCAAAATCCTTATGCATGAAAAACAAATTAACTTAAATTATTGGCAATAAAAATGAAGGCTTTGGCGAAAAGTGAAAATGAAAAAGCTTAATATACGATTTGGCCTCTGAGCTTGTATTTTTTCTCAATTCAATATCTAAATTTGAAGAAAGAAGGGTCTCATGTTGACGTAATCTTCAACAATGTGATACTTATAATATCATAGTTTTAATCTTCAATGTCATGTCAATAAATTGATAAGTTATTGAGTGTTAAGTTAACTTGCATTTCGATTTTGAGATTTTTTTCCCTAGTCTACAAACTGAATTAGGAAAAGATGTCAAATTTAGAGACCAATTTCTATATTAAGCCAAAATGAAAAGGGAAAGCAGCCAACAGGGCCGGAGCAATAAACAATTTTTTTTTATTGAGTGTTAAGTTAACTCGCATTTCATTTTCACACATGTAAAATCAAAGTTAAAATGCCCTAAATCTGTCTCATTGTCCCTGATAAAAAAAAATGTCTCAATGAAAAGAAGAAGAAATGCCTCCAAGTCCCCCAAATTTGACCTCAGCAATATAAAAACCTGATCAAAAAAATGTCAGCCTCATTGTCCTGATTATATTTCTTTTACTTTGTATTATTAGTAGACCTGATCAAAATTCGAGTTATTTACTATCCAATTAGGCCAGAGATAGAGTCACTTGATAATATGGGTGGTAAGATGACATCCTAAAATTATTTAAGAATTTTTTATATATAATTTGTTTTTAAAAAATAACACTTTTAAATAATTTTCTGAGTCCGCCCTTAAAATAAATTAGTCAATATTAAATTAAGTTTGAACATAAGTTATTATTTTGTATGAAATTTCCTCCTTTGCAATTTTTCTATTCTTTTTCAAGTGGTTAGCGGCGGCACCAGCCTTGATGCTAGTTGTCAGCTGCCAATTATTTTTATTTTATTTCTCATATTCTTGTTTTTAATTTTAATAACTCTGTCATTGTGACATGTTTTTTCTTTATCTTTTGGTATACATCTCTTTTTTTGTACACTTTTATTTTTTATTTGGTCGCTTTTTTCTTTGAATTTTTATCAGGGGTGAATTTAACATCGCCACGACTGATCAAAGATGGTGCTCCTTAATTATTTTGTCGATCTTTCTGTTTTGGAACCTCGAACTAAATTGAGATACGAGCTCACAATTACAGTTCTTGTTCGCGATTGAGTTGTGGTAAATACTATGTTGTCAACATGCCTTGTTATTGTAATACGCATTTAATGCCGTTTGTTGTTAGTTATTTACCTTTCATCCTCGAGCATTGGTGATTTTTGTATCTATTTTATTTCGAGTCTTTGAGTTATGGTTTTACCCTTTCTTTGTATGATTCTGTTTATGATCCAAAGACGCTAATTTTCGCATTTTTAAAAATATGTCCGAATTAAGTTTGTTTACTCGAGTTGTAAGCTCTCATTGTATTTTAAATTTTTCATATTTTAATAAAACTAGTGTACTCACGTAAAAAAGAGGCAGATAATATAAGACTCAAACACTGAATTATAATGCTAAATAATCTTAAGAAGAGCAAATCATGAATAAATAAAAATAAGAAAGAAAGGAAAAAAAAACAAATGATTTTAAAATGGCAAATAACTTTTGCATGCAACATACGCACTTAGCCTAAAACATCATTTGGTGGTCAATGAATCAAATCCGCACTTCCCACCAAATGAAATAAAATAAAAGGCAATCATCATATTAATATAGATCCACATAAACATATTTGCTTAATGGATAAGGGAATCTACATTAACTAAGATTACAGATACCGAAACCCGAATTAAAAATAATTACAGATATTAAAATTCGAACTTTAATCTTACTTTGGGTTTCACTTGCTTCCTCAAGCATTCTCTTGCCTATAAGAAGGGCCATTTCTCATTGGTGAAGTTGGCAAGCCTAAGAGCAAAGTAGAGAAGAGAAAGATAATAGAGGGAATCAATGGGAGACCAATCTCCATGTGCAGCTTTGTGTAATGTGTTCAACAAAGTGAAACCATACCTTGCAATGGTCTCCCTGCAGTTTGGATATGCAGGGATGTACATAGTCTCCATGGTTTGTCTAAAGCGTGGCATGAGCAATTACATCCTCGCCACGTATAGACATGTCGTCGCCACCATTGTCATTGCACCCTTTGCCTTTGTTCTCGAAAGGTTCCTCCTTCTCCTCTCCTTTACATATTTAAAATCGCAGTTGCGATCGAGTTTGTGGCCGCGATTTAAACTCCGTTCTGCATTTTCTTATGCAGGAAAATAAGGCCAAAGATGACCCTCCCTATCTTCCTCAGGATTGTAGCTCTTGGTTTCCTTGAGTAATGCTCTATAAACACATTTCCATTTGTATGCATGCACATACACATATACATATATGTATTATGGATGTTAAACCTTATTGATTGGATGTTACAGGCCAGTGCTTGACCAAAACTTGTATTATCTGGGACTGAAGTTAACAACAGCAACCTATACATCAGCTTTTGTCAACATGCTTCCTGCTGTTACCTTCATATTGGCACTAATTTTCAGGTGAGTTAAAACCATGCCATATTGCCATTGCTCATAGAGATCGAGGGAATTTACGGGTCTTTAATACACGATAACTACTTCGAATTCAGGTTGGAGAAGGTGAATGTGAAGAAGATAAGAAGTGTGGCAAAGATCATTGGAACAGTAATCACAGTCATAGGAGCAATGGTGATGACTTTATACAAAGGTCCCATTATTGACTTCATCAAGTCAGGGGGAGCCATCCACCATGGAACTGCCAATGAATCTGCGGATAAACACTGGGTTACCGGCACAATATTTCTTATCGGAAGCATCTGCAGCTGGTCAGGCTTCTTTATTTTGCAAGTGAGCCCGAAACTTACCAACCGTCGAAACAAAAGTTGATTGAAACTACATTATATATGTTTGATCTAACATTTGGTTATGGTTTCTGGTTCAGTCCTTCACATTGAAGAAGTACCCTGCAGAGCTGTCTCTTACAGCAATGATATGTTTCGTGGGGATGATTGAAGATGCAGTTGTGTCACTCATCATGGTCCGTGACCTAAATGCGTGGAAAATCGGTTGGGACTCAAGGCTTCTAGCTGCAACGTACTCTGTAAGTGCTGCAGCCTTGATCATGCACATGAAACACAGGTATTTCAACACTTCTAATATCGAATTTGTGATTGATTAGGGGGTATTTTGCTCCGGGATCGCGTATTACGTGCAAGGAGTCGTGATCAGGCAACGAGGGCCGGTTTTCGTAACATCTTTCAGTCCTAGGAGCCATTATTTTAGCAGAAAAAATCCACCTCGGAAGGTATGGTGCAAAGTGCAAACAACTTGATCTTCAATATTTTGAAAAATATATTATTGACACCAAAAGTAATATATATATATATATATATATATATATATATATTTCAGCATTCTTGGAGCGATTATCATAGTGACAGGGCTTTACACAGTGGTGTGGGGCAAAAGCAAAGATGGGAAAAACTCTGAAACAGATGAGAAAAGCAATGACCTGCAGGAACTGCCCATCACAGGCAATGGTAGATCAATCACCGTTGAAGATGAGATTAATGGAGTTGCCAAAATTGGTACCAACCCAGCTTTAAAGAACCCCTTCACTACTCGAGGAACATGAAAAATTGTTGCCTGCCAAGTGTTTGATAAAATCCCTAGCAGAGTTGTTCTTCATCCCAACCCATAAATGATCATTATGTAACTATCCCTTCCTCTCCTCCTCTTCTAGGCTGCTCTGCATGTGGTATTTGACTTTTCTTTTTCTTTTTTTGAATAATGAGCTAAATCTTCAATATAATTTCTCCGAATTTATTATTAGTATAGTAAATAAATTTGATAATAACATTAATGAAAAATATCATATAAATGTTACCGTAAATTAACTTTGGTTTAATGGTACCATTGACCCATAAAGTATACATTTTGTACAGAGTTTCTCTCTGATTTTTTTTTTGTCCCTTAAACTTTAAATTGTTACTTTCGTTAACCTATTTTTGTAACGTCAATTAAGGAAAAAAAATACATCGAATCAGAATGTGCCGTTTGACATTTTTAATAAAGAATTCTGGTTGACTTTAATAGAAGAGTGTAAATTACATCTTAAGTTTACTAAGTTTTATTTTTATTCAGTTTAGTCTTTAATTTTTTTATTTAATTTGAATTGACCCCTATTTTTTAATTTTTATTATTTAATGTAATATTATTTTATAATATTTCAAAATTTATTAAATAAAAATAATATGATATTATAAATAATATTAACAATGCATGAATATCTTAACTCTCCTCATTATCAAAATATATATGCCCTCAACAGGGGAAGGAAATAAAAAAGCTAGAGGCATTTACTGTTTGATATGAGATTCCTTAGAGGGAAATAAAAAATTAGCTTATTATTTAAGTTGCTTGCTGCTGTTCCTGTTGGTAAGAAGAGAGTGGGTTGTTCAAACTATTTTTTAATTTATGGTGTATTAATAAATTTTTACAATAGTGTTGTTTTTCAATTATTTCATTTGGAATATCATTTATATGAAATTTTTTTAAAGAAAAGTTGAAAACAACAAATAAGGTTCAATATCCAAAATCATTATTAAAGCCTCCGTAAACAAGCTTGAGAAAGAAGATGAAATTAATTTTTTAAAATAAGGCAGGACTCTTGTTTTAAAAGCTTAAATAACTAGAAAATACATCAAATAAACAATTTCTTATCTCAAAATTAAATTTACACCAATCAAATTGGAGCTGAGACTGGGACTGGGCGTTCGACCGAGTCGAGTAAATTTTTTTTTGAGTTATTCGAGTTTGTAAGTTATATTTTATGATTCAAACTTTATTGAATTTTTTTTGAATCTAGTCGAGTTTACGGCACACACATATATTGTTGGTAAAATGAACTGCAAAAAGGCTGTTAGCACTGACTGGAAAATATAAACAAAAACAGAACGTAAATTCGTAGACCGTGTCGTGGTATGGTGGCCACTGCCTTAGAAACAAAACTGCCCCGAACAATGTAGTCGCTTCACGGGCAGGCTGTCCCCCGAGGTGCACACGGACGCTCCTGGAATCGTACACTCGACTCTCGGAGTGAACAACAGTGGAACTGCTCGAACAAGTGGAGGAAACAGAGAGAATTGAAATGCTTTCTTTGTGTTTGATGATATGAAATGCTGCATGCAACATCTCTATTTATAGGTTGTATAACATGTCTATAATAGACATTTCACTTGCACAAATAATTACAGAAATTAATCTGTATAACAGCAATCTTAAATCTGCTGTAACAGATTCTCATAAACACTATTTTAATTCTGTAATAACCATGCCATTACAGTGCTGTTACACCTTGAATTTGACTGAAAAACAGTCTAAATTCATCCACTGAACAGACTGTATATATTCGAATTAATTCGAATAAACTGCACTGTTCTGAACGTTCGAATTAAATCAAATAAAATTCTGAACGTTCGAATCAAATAAATTCGGATTAATTCAAACAGTTTTATCAAGCCTATAAATAAGAAAAAAAATCTTTCACATATAGTCTTTTATTCATAAGAAAATTCCAACGAATTTTCTCCAAAAAGAATATATACGCGTGCGTACGTGTCAAAGACACGTGTTACCCGAGCCCGAGCCGAGCCGAGCCGAGCCGGCCAGACGGCGGCGGCGGCGACAGTGCGCGAGGACTTCCCTTGTTCTTTCCCACTCAACAAGGGAGGGAGGAAGTAAGGGTATAAATACCCTTCCCTAGCTATTTTCCCAACCAATGTGGGATATAGCTTTGGTAACTTTCTTGAAGCATTACCAACATTCCCCCACTAATGCGAAAGAATTCATCTGTATCTCAAACACAGCCCTCCTCAGACGAGCAGTTGCGGAATTAGTTGCTTAAGCACTAGTGAACGTATCTTGAACTAGTACATAGTGATAATGAGCGATCCTTCTCTTAGATAAGTGAAACTAGTCTTGAACTTTCTAAGATAGGGGTAAACTCATAACACACAACTAACTCCTTCATCCACCGAAGTTCTCGATGTGTAAGATATATATACACAAGTGTATATTTGGCCATCTTACCCTCAGGATTCTAGTAAGTGTTTTAGAAAAACGGCCCAACGTTTTTCACAGAAGGTGGCTAATCCTTCTCACTTACATAGGTTATTTCATCAGGTTTATCTCAATATAAACCACCCTGAATCTGGGCTATGAAATAATTAATAACCATTTGTAATGGTTCAACCTCTTATAGACTTATGGTGATTTCTTCAAGTCCATTTAAAATGAACCACCCAGTATTGGGATAAGAAATCATTAAGAATAAATATTCAACCTCATTGCCGGTGAATTCAAAAATGTCCTTCTCAATAGGATCATTTAAACTTTGAATTCATTAAGAGTTTCTCGAAACTCAACCTTTCTGGCGGTAAGTCCATATTGTCCTTCTCAATAGGACAACACATTCATACTTGTGTTATGAACTTATTAAGAATAAGTATTCAACCATGATTCGGTAAATTCATCAAGTCTTTCTCACAAAGACCACCCAAAACCTGGGTTATAAATTTATTAAGAGTAATAGTACTCAACATGGGCATGTACATTATTCGTCATAGGGATAGGCAGTGAGAAATGTACACTATGAGTCTTTCCATGGTTTCGTTTGACCACATTGAACTTAGAAAACTAAGTTGGGTATCCACCATGAATTCCTCAACCAATGGGCTTTAAACCCATCCCCCTCGACGAATCAAGGACCAATTTCCGACTTAACCCTTTGGTAAGCGGATCTGCTAGGTTTCTTTCCGACTTCACATACTCTAAAGAGAGTACTCCATTCCTTATTAAGTGTCTAACAGATTCATGCCTTATGCGAATGTGTCTCTTTTTGCCATTGTAAACATGACTCTTGGCAACACAAATCGCTGCTTGTGAATCACACAACAAGGAAACAGGAGGAGTCGGAGTTCCCCACAACGGAATATCGGCTAACAAACTCCTTAGCCACTCAGCTTCTTGCCCAGCTAAGTCAAGAGCTATAAACTCTGACTCCATAGTAGAGCGAGCAATACAAGTCTGTTTTGAAGACTTCCAAGAAATTGCTGCTCCTCCCAAAGTAAATACATACCCACTCGTAGAGCTTACTTCATCACTATCGGAAACCCAGTTGGCGTCACAATATCCTTTTAATGTAGCAGGAAAGCCAACATACTCAAGTCTCCAGTCAATAGTACCCTTAAGGTACTTAAGTAAGCGTCTAAGAGCAACCCAGTGCTCACCACTAGGGTTATGAGTGTATCTACTGAGTCTGCTAACAGCATAGGCAATGTCTGGCCGAGTACAGTTCATTAAGAACATCAGACTGCCAATTATTTTGGCATATTCCGTTTGAGAAACGCTACTTTCTTCATTCTTAAAGAGATGTATGCTAGAGTCATAAGGAGTTCGAACAGGGACGACATCAAAACTGTCAAATTTCTTTAACACTTTCTCAGTATAGTGTGCCTGGCTTAAAGAAAATCCCTTTTCAGATTTGATTACTTTGACTCCTAAGATTACATCGACTTCTCCCAAGTCAGTCATCTCAAACTTAGTGGACAAGAAACTTTTTGTTTTGTTAATGGACTCAATGTTAGTACTGAAAATCAGCATGTCGTCAACATACAAGCTTATGATGACACAATCAGTACCAAACATCCTCGAATACACGCATGCATCCGAACCATTCACAACAAAACCAAAACTAAGAATAGTTTTGTGAAATTTCTCATACCACTGTTTAGGAGCTTGCTTCAGGCCATAAAGTGACTTTTTAAGTCTACATACTTTGCCTTCCATACCAGGCGCCTCGAAGCCAAGAGGTTGCTCCATATAGATCTCCTCATCTAGATCCCCATTCAAAAATGCAGTCTTTACATCCATTTGATGTACTTGCAACTTGTGAATGGAGGCTAGTGCAAACAATGCACGGATCGTTGAGATTTTTGTGACGGGAGAGTAAGTATCAAAGAAGTCTTGACCAAATCTTTGAGTGAACCCTTTGACTACTAGCCTTGCCTTATACCTTTGGATAGAACCATCTGGTCTAAGTTTCTTTCGAAAGACCCACTTACTGTTAATGGTTTTAAATCATCTAGGCAAGTCAACTAATTCCCAAGTATGATTAGACATTATTGATTCTAGTTCATCTTTTATAGCACTTTTCCAGAAACTAGCATCAATAGATCGTATAGCTTCTTCGTAAGTTTTAGGATCCTCATCTAACAAATAAGCTTGAGCTATAGGATCAGAAAGAGTGTCTAAGTCATTTATCTCAGAAATGAAGAAAGTTATGAAGTCTGGTCCAAAAGAGGTTTCAACTCTTTGTCTCTTACTTCTTCTAGGCTCAAATTCAATCTCTTGAGAAGACCTAGCAGGCACACTAGAAGAAGTGGATGGCAAGTTTTCTATTTGTGTTTCAACATTTAATCTAGGTTTCTTGAGAGGAAAGATTTCTTCAAAGAAAACAACATCCCTAGATTCACAAATAGAGAAGTCTTGTAGAGTCATGAATCTGTATGCAGCACTGTTAGAAGAATAGCCTATAAACACTGCATCAACGGTCTTAGGTCCAATGGTGGACTTCTTAAAGTCTGGCAACCCCACTTTGGCCAGACACCCCCACACTTTCAGGTATTGTAAATTTGAGGCATACCCTTTCCATAATTCGTAAGCGGTAGAATCAATTTTCTTATGAGGTACTCGGTTCAGAATATGATTAGCCGATAGAATGGCTTCCCCCCACATGTTGTCAGACAACCCAGAACTTATCAACAATGAGTTCATCATCTCTTTTAAAGTTCTGTTTTTCCTCTCAGCTATACCGTTCTGTTGAGGAAAATAAAGGGCTGAAGTTTCATGTATTATGCCATTCATCTCACAAACCTCTTTTAGAAAATTTGATCCATATTCACCACCTCTATCAGACCTAACACGTTTTATTCTCCTATCTAACTGATTTTCAACTTCTGCCTTATAAATAAGAAAGAAATTTTCAGCTTCATCTTTAGTTCTTAGGAGATAAACTTTTGTATACCTAGAGAAGTCATCTACAAAAGTTATGTAGTAGTGTTTTCCTCCTTTACTTTCAGTGTTTCTAAAGTCTGCTAGATCAGTATGAATAAGTTCTAACAGTTCAGTCTTTCTTTTAGAAACATTTTTAAAGGTAGGTTTTGCATGCTTTGCTTCTACACAAACTTCACATTTATTATAGTTTGTTATGTCTAGTTTAGACAAAATATTCATATTCATCATTTTCTTTAGGGATTGAATATTTACGTGTCCTAATCTAGCATGCCACATATCAATAGACTCAACAATATAAGCAGAAGTGGTAGCTTTATTATTTTCATTAAGTTGAGTTTCTATGACAAATAAACCTTCGCTTAAAAAACCTTTCCCGACATAATCACCGTTACGGGAAAGTACAAGTTTATCTGCCTCAAAAACTAACTTAATGCCTGCCTTATTTAAGAGGCCACCACTAATCAAATTTCTACGCAGGGCAGGCACATATAGGACATTGTTAAGGGCCAAAGTTTTACCAGAAGTCAGCTTGAGTAAAACCTTGCCTTTGCCCATCACTTGAGAGCTGTTGGAGTTCCCCATGTACACACGTTCACCATTTTTCACGTCCTCGAACTCGGTGAAGAACTCCTTCTTTGCGCAGAAGTGTCGAGAAGCTCCGGTGTCTACGACCCACTCGGTGTTCTTCTCTACGAGGTTGACCTCCGAAACCACCGCGACTATGACATCATCATCCATGTTCTCCGTCACATGCATGCGTGGTCTAGTCTCATTCTGGCGGTCCAAGCGGTGTTGACATTGGTACGCCTTGTGACCAGCTTGCCCACACACGTAGCACTTCATGGTTTTCACGTCGGGCTTAGCCTTCATGGGTTTCTTGAAATTGGTAGTCTTTTGTGGTTTGGGCCTTTTGCTCGGAGGGCCTTTCTTGAAGGGCTTTTTGGACCCTGAAGCACCACCAGACTCAACAATATTAGTTTTAAAAGATAAATGACTAAAATTGTTCGTAACCTTATCTTTCAAACGGTTGGCCTCCTTGATTTTCATGTGACCAATCAGCTCCTGAAGTGGTATGTCCCTTTTCTTGTGCTTGAGGGAGTTGCGGTAATCAGACCATGATTTTGGCAATTTTTCGATAAGGACGTTTGCTTGCAAAACTTCACACATTTGCATGCCTTCCGCTATGATGTCCGAGACAAGATTCTCATAGTCATGGACTTGGTCCATGATGGTCTTGTTGTCGGTCATCTGGAACTTCAACCATTCGCCCACGACATATTTTTTGATCCCCGCATCATCGGTGCCATACTTGGTGTCCAAGGAATCCCATATCGCCTTTGCACTCTTCTCCTTTAGATACATGTCAAATAATTTGTTGGACATGTGACTAAGGAGATGGCCACGGACCGTCTTGTTGTCCTTCTGATATTTTGCAAAGGTGGCAGCAGCAAGGACATCGGCGGCAGCATCGGTTTGGCCTTGGTTATCGGCAGGAACATCAACGGTAGGTGGTGCAACTGGTGGTTCATTGAGCAACACATAATCGAGGTCCAATTGCTCAAAGAAGATAAGTATACGTTGGGACCACCTTCGATAGTTGAAGCCATCTAAAGCATCGAGCTTGGAAAGGTCGGGAATAAGCTTGCCTTGTAGTTCGGATGAAGAAGACATTTTGCAGAAAGTTTTGTTTCTAAATTGTTGGTAAAATGAACTGCAAAAAGGCTGTTAGCACTGACTGGAAAATATAAACAAAAACAGAACGTAAATTCGTAGACCGTGTCGTGGTATGGTGGACACTGCCTTAGAAACAAAACTGCCCCGAACAGTGTAGTCGCTTCACGGGCAGGCTGTCCCCCGAGGTGCACATGGACGCTCCTGGAATCGTACACTCGACTCTCGGAGTGAACAACAGTGGAACTGCTCGAACAAGTGGAGGAAACAGAGAGAATTGAAATGCTTTCTTTGTGTTTGATGATATGAAATGCTGCATGCAACATGACATTTCACTTGCACAAATAATAAACACTATTTTAATTCTGTAATAACCATGCCATTACAGTGCTGTTCTTTCACATATAGTCTTTTATTCATAAGAAAATTCCTACGAATTTTCTCCAAAAAGAATATATACGCGCGCGTACGTGTCAAAGACACGTGTTACCCGAGCCCGAGCCCGAGCCCGAGCCCGACCAATGTGGGATATAGCTTTGGTAACTTTCTTAAAGCATTACCAACATATATATATATATATATATATACTTAGGAGTTGGGTGGTGCACATATTGATTCTAATTTTAACGGCTTTCTATATGCATATACGATATACATATATATATATATATATATATATATATATATATATATATATATATATATTTCTTCATATTTTTACATGTGATATACATAATATATCATGCATAATTGACAGACTCAACTCGAATATGAAAATTGATCAACTAATTACTAAAAATTTCAAGTTATTCGAATTTCTATTTCATAACTCAAATTTTATTTGAAATTTTTTCGAGTCGAGTTTATAAAATTACGAGTCGAGTCAACGAGTCGCTTTTTTTTACCCCGAGTCGAGTCAAATAATTTAATTTTTTCGAGTCGAGTTGAATTTTATCCTTCCTTAACTGAGACTGTTAACGAGGGTAACCAAGTTCATGGCGGTCCTTTAAGGTGTCAACACTAGGTAGTGGCGGATGCAAGTGCATCCTAAGATGGGCACGGGCCATCCTAAACTTTCTAAACTTCACACATTACTTCAATTAATTTTATGAGTTAGTCCTTAGATTTTTTTTAAATTTATATTTTGTACCTACCTTGAAAATTTGAGATTTCATGTGTGCCCACTCTTAAAAATATTTTTGGATCGGCCACTGGCAACAGGTTCGGGTTCCACAGGCTTTCTTGAATGATTTTTGCCTCTGTGCATTTTCCTTTCACAGTATAGTGAATCAGTGTAAGCTTGTTTCGAGCATCACCATTTTCCCGATCAGTTCTTCGACACCTCCCAAGCTCTGGGTCCAGTTCTTTCCCCTTAAAACAATCCACCCAACCACCAAACACAACAAACGCCATCGTTAAAACCAGAACTAAACAACACAATTCATTTAAAAAAAGTAAAAGGGGGATAACTTTTAATGAGTTGTGAGTGCAACCATTGTATCTTTCATTTCCCTTGGTTCATTGTTTTTTATATTGTTAAATCTTACCGGATGAAATTCGTTTTCATTTTTATTTTCTTAGAGAATGGAAAACAATAAAAAATGCGTGTTTGGTTGAAAAAATAGATTTTTTTTTTTTTAAAAAAATAAAAATAAAAATGAGTGAAAATTTAAAAACATATGCTTTCATTGAAAATGTTTCAAGAAACTGAAAAATATGAAAACAATGTGTGTTTTTTTTTTAATTTCAACTTCATTTAAATCGAGTGTGAATCCTTTTAATGTCAATTTTTACAATGTTAGTTTATTTACTCGTATTTTATTTATTTATTTATTATTTTTTTGACTTTAAATGTCGGGTAGCTTTTATTATTAAACATAAAGAAAGGCAAAGTACAAATGGGACACGACATCAAACCCACATGAACCGACATCATAGAAAAACACAAAAAAAAAAAATAAAGGAACATAAGCTAGACCGGCGGGAGACCTCAACCCAAAAAACCAGACAACATTGAGAGAACAATCAAACAACAGGGGAAGAGGAAGGCTAAGAAACGATACGAAGCTTAAGGAATCCGAAACTTAGCCAAATAAACAAACGACCAACCACACAATTAGGGGGGATTCAAGCAGCGATGGTCCTCAGCCGCTATCTCCTCAATACCAGGCGGCACCACTTCAACCCAGACCAGATCCGTCGAAAGAGAAAATCGCAAACAGGCCAGCTCATGCGCAACCCTATTTCTTTCCCAAGGAGCAAAGGAACAACTCGATGCTTCAAATCTTCTCATAAGATACTTGGAATCCAATATGATGGCACTAACCTCAAATAAGTCCTCCATTTCATCTAATAATTTCTTTTTAATAGAAAGGGAATCCCCTTCTAAAATGACTCTTCGAAATCCCAGGTCCATAGCAAGAAGGATTCCCGATTTCGCCGCAAGAGCTTCTGCCATGAAAATGGAAGGGACATTCTTCGACAAGGATGACTGCGCACCCAATATCTACCTCTCTTCATCCCGGATAACAACCCCAAACCAGCCAGACGTTCCCTTTGATGGAAGCTTGCATCATAATTCTCCTTGCAGAACGAGTTTGGCGGAGGCAACCAGTGTTGGGCGAGCTCATGAGGTCTAGGATTCAGGCGATTCGGTAAGGAACCCAACTCCAAACTATAACTTCTCACAAAACTAGCTAATTCCCTTGGATTCTGTTGATTGCCTTCAAAAACAATTTTTTTTGTGCATACCACAGAGCCAAAATGGTTAGGAAAATATCCTCATACCGTGGCTTACCATAAAGCTCAAGTAGTTCATGAAGCCAATAAGGGAAATCATGAATCATATCAGACTGAATGCTTGGCATAGTAGAAAAATCCATAAGGGATCGAACTTCTGTAGCATAGGAGCAAGCACTCATAACATGCATAACATCTTCGTTCTCTCGTGAGCATCGTTGGCACAATGGATCATTAGTAACTCTTTTGATACACATGTTAACTTTGGTAGGCACATAATTCTTTATAAACTTCCAGCACTAAATAATAACTTTCAGTAGGCAGTCAACTTGCCAAAGCTTATGTTAAATATCTTTTTTAAAAGTCCACTGAATAGTGGTGCCAAGAAGCCGTCGATAGCCACTCCGAACGGAATAAATCCCAGAGTGTTCGCCACTTCAAACACGAGTGTCGACCAATTAAACATTTGGAAGCGAAATGCTTAAAATGAGGTCAGCTTCTACAGGGGAAAAAATTTGTTCAATCAGCTCCACCTTCCATTGTTTTGAGGAAGGATCCACCAAGTACGAAACCAACCTGAAACCCTCTCGAACTGGACTGGTTATTTTAACCGGATCCTGATTGGGGAGCCAACAATCATCCCAAATAGATATCGTTAGCTCATTCCCAATCTCCCATCTCAAACCCATTTCCAAAAGACCACGTGCACTCTAAATGCTCCTGTAACGCCTTGGTTTTTGGCCTAGATGTTTTAGACATCGGATCGGACCGGTCAAGAACGGTTCGAATCGCGTAAGGTGATTTAAGGAAATCAAGGATTGAGATAGGATAAAAATATGGTAAAATTCGATAAAATCCTCTAAAAATATGTTTAAGGGGTTGGTCAAGTCAATTTTACCAAATGGGTTTTGGAAATGGGACATTTTGAGTAATGGCCAAATTGTAAAGTTTCAAAACTAGAAAAATATGATTTTTAATGTAAAGGCCAAAATCTTAGAATATTTAGGGGGATTTAAGCCAATTTGACCTTTCCTCAAAATGACATGTGTTTTAAAAGGTTTTAAATTAAAAGACTTTAATTGGATTTATATTAATTAATTGATATAGTTAGTTAATGTGAGATTTTCAATTACGTAACTACCAACTCTTTCTCATTTTCAGCCAAACAATAATTCACTCATCTTTCTCCAGAATTCTTTCTCCCAAAAACTCTCTCAACATTTCCTAAATCATTTTCAAGAGATCTTTCCTAGTTCTTCAAGATTTTGCTAAGGAAAACTTGTCATTCATTGAGGGAAGCAAAGATTGGCGGTAAATCCCGTTCTCAACCTCTAATCAAAGTTCTTTATTGAAATTCTCAAGATATTTGGCTTCTAAATACTATTTTTGGTTTGGTTTTCATTATAGTTTTGATTGGAGATAAAAATCTTGTAAAAACATGGTTGAAATCTTAATTTTCGGACTTGATGAGTTAAGCTCTATTTTGTGTTGATTTTAATTGAGTTCTAAGTTGATTTATATGTTAAAATGAAGTGTTGATAACATAGATCCCGAAATCCTTGAGATCCTTGAGTTTCTTGTTAGTTTTAAGTGAGTTTTTGAGGTGAAATGGTGGAATCTTGATTACTGGAGGTATAAGGTTGGGCTAGGTTGTTTGTTAGATGTGTTTTGATGTTTTTTATGTGTTGGAAGTGATGTATGTTGGCTAGGCTTGGTTTAGGAAGCAATCGATTGAGTTTTCGATTGTTTTGGATGGGTATTTTGGTGTAGTTTGGGTGAGCAACGAGTTTGTGAATTGTTGATGGTGTTGGGATGCATTCTAATGCATTTAGATATCTATTTTGATGATGTGAAAACAGGGGATCTTGATCCGGAAGCAAACGAGGTGTTGTTGGAGGCTCCGAAAGAGTAATTTTCGTGTCAGCGAGCAAGGCTTCACGTATCGGTGAGTGGAAATGCAATTTCCTGCTTTTTAACGCTTTGAGCGTGGTCTTGGGAGCTTAGTGTAAGTTGATACACTTAACTAAGCTCAAGAGTAAGTGATTCGGAAATCCCTCTCTTGGAAATGTGCTATGTTTGATGAAAATGCACTTGGGTTAAGTGTAGATTTGTTTACTGTTTTAAAGCATGTGTTAAGCATGAATGTTGCTGGATTTTAATGCCATTATGTTAATGATGCACTAGGTAAGTGATCCTTGGTTGTCATGTGTTGAATGCATATGATGTAAGCATGTTATGCTTGTGGAAATGGCATTGTATTTATGCTTGTAAAACAATGAATTAATGTGGTTAAATGATTATATTGGCAAGTGATGTAAATGATTTTTGGTTGTGTTAATCGGATATTGTTAGTCGGCTATAGGATTGGGTGCACCGTGAATAAAGTCGCCTTGGATGTCGAGGGGTTGTGATTGTGCCGTAATCTCCATCCAAGTACCTTAACGATTGAGGTTAAGACCACAACAGTGAATGATTTAGTCCCGTGTGTGAGTCTTGTGTATGTGTCCCATACTCTCGTTAGTGGAATTATACAACTACCGATGAGTGATGTTGAGGGGTTGTGATTGTTCCATTAATCTCCATCACGGGTGTTGAGGGGTTGTGATTGTGCCATTGATCTCCACCTTGTGTAGTCCGGTAGTATGTATGAAGCGTGTGGGACAACGCTTGTAATCCGCGTATCCGATTGTGTCTCTTGTTGAAATGGTTTATGGATTATCACTTGTGAGCCAATATAATGTTAATGATTAATGTGAAGCATGAGATGCTTGTAAATGATGCAAGAATGCATGAGATTCATGGCAAAGCATGAGCAAAGGTTATTTGTTATTTTAGAATGTTGCATATGAGCATGTGTTAATAAAGTGCATTGATGTCTTGAGAAGACATGTTTTATGAAAAGGCATGTGATAAAAAGTGGTGGTTTTGCAAGTCATGTGAAATGCATTGATGATTGTTGTTTAGCGGTTCTCACTAAGCTATATGCTTACGCTCATTTGTTTCATCAATGCAGAGAATTGAGCAATTCAAGGCAGCCCAAAAGCAAGGGGATTCCAAGGCTTTGTTTAAGAGATGTACATGGTACACCCTTAGTGAAATAAGTGGCAATGGGTGGGATTTTTACTTTCTAATTTTGTTGGTGATGGTTTTTGTTTCAAGCATGTTTAGTTTCTGATTGTGGACTTGTAATTGGCCTTTATGTGGTTCCTTGGTTTGCTTATGGTATTTTACCTTTTCTATAGCTTGGTATCTTAAACATGCTTGGATAGCTCAAAGTCATCATGGTATAATGTGGTTGATGAGTGTGTTTTGCTGTTTGATAGCGTCTATAAGTCTATTAGATGGATTATATCATGTATGCATTAATTGAGCTTGTTTGAATGTGTTCTTGTATATTTAAATGATGTTGAAATGAGCCAATCTGGTACGCGTATCGATACACGGGGAAGTGTATCGATACGCTAAGGAAAAACTAATGCATTTCTGTACAGGGGTATTGGTACGGATTGCCCGCGTATCGATATGCCCAGGCCAAGTTTGAAGGCCGTACCGATACACGGGGAAGCGTTCTGATACGCTCGTCCCCTCTTTAGCTACTGTCTTCTCGTGTATCGATAAATGCTCAAGTGTATCGATACGGATAGTTAAAATTCAGTTAAAAGTATCTTTGTAAGTCTTGAAATGTTACGTTTTGGTCCTTGAATGATATTTGGCTAATTGGATGAGTTTGAATGATCGTTTTGAGCTGAAATTGAGCATGATGGTATGTTACATGATTAATTAAGTTTTGGTAACTTTAAAATCTATAAAGTCCCTCCAATTTTTGTAATTTGTAAAATGGTCCCTAAAAGTCATAAGTATACAATTGAACCCCTTTTTGAACTCCGATCGCTGTGTCGTTTTCACTTAACCGCTTTGCTGAACATATAGGAAAATAATATGCATCTAGAGAAGATAAAAAGAAAAAAGGTTCGTGAATCGAGGTTGACTTTAACGAGTAGGCTTCAGTTTTCCCCGTGTAATCTTCTTAGTTCGGGTCGGGCGTCTAGGCTGGGCTAAAGGGGTTACATTTGTTGGTATCAGAGCAAGGTTATGAAAGAATTGGGAATGTTGGTATGTGAAATTGATATGTATTGATGTATGTTGTTTGAAAAGCATGCAAGTGGTTGAATTTTGAAGCTTATGCTATGCTTGATTTATGTGAATCGCATGTGGGATGATTATGATGGTATGATAATGATGCAATATTGATGTGTGCTGTTTTGAATGATGGAAAACATGTTGAGCATGATGTGTTATTGTATGCTATGCCATGTTGAGGGAAATTGGGGTGCCCATTGTCTTATTACACTAATCAAATGTTTTTTTGTAAACTTGGATCCTTGCTTGAAGCTGACCTAAATGGTTTGATTTGTTTTTGTTGTTATGCTTTGATTAAAATAGCAATATGGGTTCAAGAAGAGAAGCTGATGTCCCTGATGGTGGAAATCTACCTCCTCCGCCACCACCTGGAGGTGGGGAGCAGGTGCAACAAGGACCTGCTGGTCCAGGTTTGGGTGATTTGGCGCCACTAGTTTGGGCGATCACCGGGGCGTTTCAGGCTGCTGTTGCTGGAGCGTATGTACAGCCCCCTGCAGTTGGGCAGGCATGCTTACTATTGGAGAGGTTGAGGAGCCTAAGAGCTGTGGAGTTCTTTGTTATGTCTCCTGAGGCGTCTAGGCCTGGTTAGCAAGTACGATCCGTATCATGGATCAGATGGGCTGTAATGATGTGCGCAAGATGGGATGCGCAGTTTCCTTGTTGCAAGGCGATGCCTACAGCTGGTAGACGACTACCATTGCTGGTATGGAACCTAATGAGGTTGATTGGGAGTTTTTCAGAGGTGCCTTTAGGAGGAAGTATCTAGGGGTGAGATACTTGGATAAAAAGAAACGTGAGTTTATGTCACTTGTTCAGGGCAACCTTTTTGTGGCTGAGTACGAGGTCTAGTTCGTACGCCTGAGCCAGTATGCTCCTGAGCTGGTACCTAGTGAGAGGCACCGGTGTGATCGCTTCCGGTACGGGCTGGTACAGGAAGTTAAGACATATATGTTGGCTACAGACTATACTGACTTCGATGTGCTTGTGTGTTGTGCCAAAGACATCGAGCAGAACTTAGGATTGTCATCTCGAGGTGTTGGTTCTAGCTCTGGTAAGAGAGCAGCTGAGTACAGTTTCGGAGGTGGTCGGAACAAAAGAGGTCGAGATAGGAGACATTAGCCTGAGGGGAGGCGTAGTGCTGCAGGTCGAGCTGGTTAGGCCCAGGGAGGTCGTGTGAGATCTGAGCAGCATACATGCTGAATATGTGGTTCGAGGGACCATTTGAGGCGAGATTGTCCTCGGGCAGCTAGAGAGGTTTAGGCTCCTGTTGTGGTGACAGGGAATTCCTGTTGGAATTGTGGTTCGGCGGATCACATAAGGAGGAAATGTCCTTTGTTGGATCGTGGTGGCCAAGGACGTGTTCCTGTGGTAGCTGCACCTCAGAGAGACCGTGGGCGCGGCCGTGGGAACTTTCAGAGGAAAGACGAGGGGCAGCGAGATATTGCTCATGTAGTAGTCGTTCGACCTGAGGGAGGTGGACCAGCGAGGGTTTATGCTCAACGCGAGGAGCGCAATGATACCGATATCATCGCAGGTACCTTTGTTCTCCAGTCTTTTATCTTTGTTGGCTTTAATTGATTCTGGATCCACGCATTCTTATATCTTGAGTGAGCATGCACATTTGCTTGATATACCTGTTGAGTTGCTTGAAGTAGGAATGCAAGTGACTAGTTCTTTTGGTGAGACTGTAGTCACTAGGAAGTTGTATATAAGATGCCTTTTGTCTGTACAAGGACATGTTTTCCTTGTGGAATTTATGGAGCTACCTTTCTACGGATTTGATGTAATCCTTGGTATGGATTGGTTGACGGAGCATAGGGCGGTGGTCGACTTTGATGTCAAGCGAGTCACCTTAAAGTTGGCTGATGATTATGAGATAGTGGTAGTAGGCGAGAATGTGAAATTCTTGTCGAATGTGATTTCGACTATGGAAGCAAACCGTATGATGAGGTTGGGTTGCGCGACTTACCTTGCCTATGTGATGAATCCTGGCACCAAGGATGTACGTGTGCAGGACATCTGAACTGTTCGCGATTTTCCGGAGGAATTGCCTAGGTTGCCACCAAACAGGGAAGTTAAGTTTGGTATTGAGTTGTACGAGAATACGACTCCGGTGTCTATTGCTCCTTATCGCATGACACCTAAGGAGCTGAAAAAGTTAAAAACGCAATTGCAGGAGTTGTTGGACCGAGGTTTCATCCAACCAAGTGTTTCACCTTGGGGTGCACCGGTCTTGTTTGTAAATAAGAAGGATGGACAATGCGGATGTGCATAGATTATCGACAACTGAACAAGTTGACGATCAAGAACAAGTATCTTTTGCATAGAATTGATGATCTCTTTGATCAGTTTCGGGGAGCCTTAGTGATTTATAAGATAAACTTGAGATCGAGGTATTATCAGCTGAAGGTGAAGGATGTGGACGTACCTAAGAAAAATTTTCGGACGAGGTACGGACACTATAAGTTCTTGGTGATGTCGTTTGGTTTGACCAATGCGCCCGCTGCTTTCATGGACATGATGAATCGTGTATTCCATGAATTCCTGGATCAGTTTCTGGTGGTGTTCATCGATGATATCCTTGTGTATTCGCGTACCGAGGAGGATCATGATAGGCACTTGAGAATTGTTTTGCAAGCGTTGTTGGAAAATTAGTTGTATGCCAAGCTGAGTAAGTGTGAGTTTTGGCTTAGAGAGGTGGTCTTCCTTGGACATGTTGTGTCAGCTGAGGGTATTCGCGTTGATCCGCACAAGGTAGAGGCTGTGATGAGTTGGAAAGTACCTAAGTCGGTGACGGGGGTACGGAGTTTCCTTGGTCTAGTTGGGTACTACCGTAGGTTTGTCGAGGGTTTCTCGAAGATAACAACACCTTTGACCAAGTTGTTGCAGAAGAATGTTCGCTTTGAGTGGACTGATGCGAGACAACAAGCTTTTGAGAAGCTAAAAGAAGCTTTGACGCAAGCTCCTGTTCTGATTCAACCTGAGTCTGGTAAGGAGTTTGTGGTTTATAATGATGCGTCCAATTTTGGTTTGGGCTGCGTGTTGATGTAGGAGGGTAAGGTAGTGGCCTATGCATCTAGGTAGTTGAAGGTGCATGAGGGCAACTATCCTACTCATGATCTTGAGCTTGCGGCTGTGGTGTTTGCCTTGAAGATTTGGAGGCATTACCTGTACGGTGAGAAGTGTGTTGTGTTTACAGATCATAAGAGCTTGAAGTATCTTATGTCTCAAAAGGAGTTGAATCTTAGGCAACATCGTTGGGTAGATTTGCTTAAAGATTATGATCTAACGATTGAGTATCACCCGGGTAAGGCTAATGTGGTAGCCGATGCTTTGAGCAGGAAAGTGGTTGCGGAGTTGAGGGCAATGTTTGCTCGCTTGAGCATATCGCGTGATGGTGGTCTTATTGCAGAATTGCAAGTGAAACCATCTCTGATCCAGTTGATCAAAGATAAACAGTTGCTTGATGATTCTCTTGTTTCGCATGTTCATGACATTGCGGAGGGTAGACCTTCGGATTTCAACTTTAGTGATGATGGTGTTTTGTGCTTTGGGAGTCGAATAGTGGTGCCGGATGATGCTGAGTTGAGGCACACTATTCTGACTGAAGCTCATAGTAGCCATTTTGCTATGCATCCTGGTAGTACAAAGATGTACCGTGATTTGAAAGATGAGTACTACTGGGTGGGGTTGAAAAAGGACATGGCTGAGTTCGTTAGTAAGTGCATGGTGTGTCAGCGAGTGAAGGCTAAACATCAGGTTCCTTCTAGGTTGCTGCAACTTTTGAGAATTCCAGAATGGAAGTGGGAGAGAATCACCATGAATTTTGTGTCTGGATTGCCCTTGTCGCCATCAAAGAAAAATTCAGTTTGGGTGATTGTGGATCGGCTCACGAAGTGTGCACATTTTCTGCCTGTGCATACTACGTATACCTTGGATAAGTTGGCTGAGCTGTACATAGCTGGGATTGTGCGGTTGCACGGTGTGCCAAAGTCCATTGTGTCGGATAGAGATCCGAGGTTTACATCACGATTTTTGGAATGTTTGCATCAAGCCATGGGTACACGGTTGAATTTCAGTACTTCTTATCATCCTCAAACGGATAGACAGTCGGAACGTTTGGTCCAAGTGCTTGAGGAAATTTTGAGATTCTGTGTGATAGATTTTCAGGGTTCTTGGGAGAAGCACTTGCCGTTGGTTGAGTTTGCGTTTAACAACATTTACCATGCAAGTATTCAAATGGCTCCATACGAGGCTTTGTATGAGAGAAGATGTAGAACCCCTCTCTGTTGGGCAGAAGCTGGGCACAAGTTGATTTCGATGCCGGTTATGCTAAAGGGAACCACCGAGAAGGTGAAGCTCATTTGTGAGCATTTGAAGGCAGCATCGAATAGGCAAAAGTCTTACGCAAATCTGAAGCGTAAGGAGATTGAGTTCGCGGTTGGCGAACGTGTGTTCTTGAAAGTATCTCCTTGGAAGAAGGTGATGAGATTTGGGCGTAAGGGTAAGCTTAGCCCAAGTTTCATTGGACCTTACGAGATTGTGGAGCGTATTGGTCTTGTGGCATATCGGTTGAGATTGCTAGTGGAATTGAAAAAGATACATGATGTGTTTCATGTCTCCATGTTACGAAAGTACAGATCGGATCCTTCGCACGTGATGCCTGTTAAGGAGATAGGGTTGAATCCGGATCCGTCGTATGATGAGGAACCAGTGAAGGTTCTGGATGTGAGTAGCAAAGTTCTACGTGGCAAGACGATAGAGCTTGTGAAGGTGTTGTGGCGACACCGAGGAGTTGAGGAGGCCATGCGAGAAAGCAAGGCGGACATGCTGAAGCAGTTTCCGCATCTCTTTCCATCAGGTAAGAATTTCGAGAACGAAATTTCCTAAGTGGGGGAGAGTTGTAACACCCTGGTTTTGGGCCTAGATGTTTTAGACATCGGATTGGACCGGTTGAGAATGGTTCGAATCGCGTAAGGTGCTTTAAGGAAATCAAGGATCGGGATAGGATAAAAATGTGGTAAAAAATGCTAAAATCCTCTAAAAATATGTTTAAGGGGTTGGTCAAGTCAATTTTACCAAACGAGTTTTGGAAATGGGACATTTTGAGTAGTGGCCAAATTGTAAAGTTTCAAAACTGGGAAAAATGTGATTTTTAATGTAGAGGCCAAAATCTTAGAATCTTTAGGGGGATTTAAGTCAATTTGACCTTTCCTCAAAATGACATGTGTTTTAAAAGGTTTTTAATTAAAAGACTTTAATTGGATTAATTAATATAGTTAATTAATGTGGGATTTTCAATTACGTAACTACCAACTCTTTCTCATTTTCAGCCAAACACTAATTCACTCATTTTTCTCCAGAATTCTTTTTCCCAAAAACTCTCTCAACATTTCCTAAATTATTTTCAAGAGATCTTTCCTAGTTCTTCAAGATTTTGCTAAGGAAAACTTGTCATTCATTGAGGGAAGCAAGGATTGGAGGTAAATCCCGTTCTCAACCTCTAATCAAAGTTCTTTATTGAAATTCCCAAGATATTTGGCTTCTAAATACTATTTTTGGTTGAGTTTTCATTATAGTGAAAACAGGGGATCTTGATCCGGAAGCAAATGAGGTGTTGTCAGAGGCTCCAAAAGAGTAATTTTCGTGTCGGCGAGCAAGGCTTCGCGTATCGGTGAGGGGAAATGCAATTTCCTGCTTTTTAACGCTTTTGGCGTGGTCTTGGGAGCTTAGTGTAAGTTTGATACACTTAACTAAGCTCAAGAGTAAGTGATTCGGAAATCCCTCTCTTGGAAATGTGCTATGTTTAATGAAAATGCACTTGGGTTAAGTGTGGATTTGTTTACTGTTTTAAAGCATGTTTTAAGCATGAATGTTGCTGGATTTTAATGTCATTATGTTAAGGATGCACTAGGTAAGTGATCCTTGGTTTTCATGTGTTGAATGCATATGATGTAAGCATGTTATGCTTGTGAAAATAGCATTGTATTTATGTTTGTAAAACAGTGAATTAATGTGGTTAAATGATTATATTGGCAAGTGATGTAAATGGTTTTTGGTTGTGTTAATTAGATATAGTTAGCCGGCTATAGAATTGGGTGCACCGTGAATAAAGTCGCCTTGGATGTCGAGGGGTTGTGATTGTGTCATAATCTCCATCCAAGTACCCTAACGATTGAGGTTAAGACCACAACGATGAATGATTTAGCCCCATGTGTGAGTCTTGTGCATGTGTCCCATACTCTCGTTAGTGGAATTATACAACTACCGATGAGTGATGTTGAGGGGTTGTGATTGTGCCATTAATCTCCATCACGGGTGTTGAGGAGTTGTGATTGTGCCATTGATCTTCACCTTGTGTAGTTCGGTAGTATGTATGAAGTGTGTGGGACAACGCTTGTAATCCGCGTATCCGATTGTGTCTCTTGTTGAAATAGTTTATGGATTATCACTTGTGAGCCAATATAATGTTAATGATTAATGTGAAGCATAAGATGCTTGTAAATGATGCAAGAATGCATGAGATGCTTGGTAAAGCATGAGCAAAGGTTATTTGCTGTTTTAGAATGTTGCATATGAGCATTTGTTAATAAAGTGCATTTATGTCTTGAGAAGACATGTTTTATGAAAAGGCATGTGATAAAAAGTGGTGGTTTTGCAAGTTTTGTGAAATGCATTGATGAATGTTGTTTAGCGGTTCTCACTAAGCTATATGCTTACGCTCATTTGTTTAATCAATGCAGAGAATTGAGCAAATCAAGGCATCCCAAAAGCAAGGGAATTCCAAGGCTTTGTTTAAGAGGTGTACGTGGTACACCCTTAGTGTAATAAGTGGCAATGGGTGGGATTTCTACTTTCTGATTTTGTTGGTGATGGTTGTTGTTTCAAGCATGTTTTGTTTCTGATTGTGGACTTGTAATTGACCTCTATGTGGTTCCTTGGTTTGCTTATGGTATTTTACCTTTTCTATAGCTTGGTATCTTAAGCATGCTTGGATAACTCAAAGTCATCATGGTATAATGTGGTTGATGAGTGTGTTTTGCTGTTTGATAGTGTCTATAAGTCTATTAGATGGATTATATCATGTATGCATGAATTGCGCTTGTTTGAATGTGCTCTTGTATATTTAAATGATGTTGAAATGAGCCAATCTGGTATGCGTATCGATACACGGGGAAGTGTATCGATACGCTAAGGCAAAACTGAGGCATTTCTGTACAGGGGTATCGGTACGGATTGCCCGCGTATCGTTACGCCCATGCCAAGTTTGAAGGCCGTACCGATACGCGGGGAAGCGTTCCGATACGCTCGTCCCTTCTTTAGCTACTGTCTTCCCGCGTATCGATACATGCTCAAGTGTATCGATACTGGTAGTTAAAATTCAGTTAAAAGTATCTTTGTAAGTCTTGAAATTTTACGTTTTGGTCTTTGATTGATATTTGGCTAATTGGATGAGTTTGAATGATCGTTTTGAGCTGAAATTGGGCATGATGGCATGTTACATGATTAGTTAAGTTTTGGTAACTTTAATATCTGTAAAGTTCCTGCAATTTCTGTAATTTGCAAAATGGTCTTTGAAAGTCATAAGTATGCAATTGAACCCCTTTTTGAACTCCGATCGTTGTTCCGTTTTCACCTAACCGCTTTGCTGAACATATAGGATAATAATATGCATCTAGAGAAGATAAAAAGAAAAAAGGGTCGTGAATCGAGGTTGACTTTAACGAGTTGGCTTCAGTTTTCCCCGTGTAATCTTCTTAGTTCGGGTCGGGCGTCTAGGCCGGGCTAAGGGGGTTACAGCTCCTCCAAGCAAGAGACGTATTTGAGCCAAGTCGAGCATGGAGAGAATCAGAGGAAGGATAATACTTGGCTCAATATAAACGTGCTACTAAGGATGAAAGATTGTGGATAAGGTGACATCCCTACTTTGCTAAGAGCACAATATTAAACTTTGCAAGGTCCCTAAAGCCTAACCCACCGTCCTTTTTAAGAACACACAGGTCCTTCCAACTACACCAATGAATACCCCGGCGATCTTGGGAGTGTTGCCACCAAAACCTTGCGATAATTGCCTCCAAATCAGAACAGAACGTCTTTGGCAACAAGAAGAAACTCATTGCATACATGGGAATAGCTTGAAGAACAACCTTTATGAAAATTAATTTCACCCTTGAGATAACACCTGAGCACACCGAGATGTTATACAAGAAGCAAACTTATCCCGCAAATGAGAAAAAGCTTTTCTCTTATTTCTCCCAACTAATAAAGAAAGACCGAGATACTTGTTTGGATTAAAAGATGCAGAAATGCCAAGCACACGTCGAACATCCAAAATATTCTCGTCATTCACGTTCGATCTAAAGAAACATCAAGACTTGTCCAAATTAATCATCTGGCCCGAACAATCTGAAAAAATCTTCAGAATATTTTTAATAGTAGATGCACTCCTAGCAGTAGCCTCGCCAAAAAGTAGACCGCCGTCCGTAAAGAACAAATGAGAGACTCTAGGAGCACCCCTCGAAATCCGAATTCCAACTGTGGGGTCTGAAATTGTTGCTTGACGAAGTAACGTCGAAAGACCCTCACTACAAAATAGAAACATATAAGGACTCAAAGGATCCCCTTGACGCAAACTGCAGGATGGAGTGAAAGTGTCACCAACTACGCCATTCAACACCACTGAATAAGACACCGAAGAAATATATCTCATTATAATATCAATCCAATCCCGAACAAAGCCCATCTTGGTCATGATAGCATCAAGAAAACTCCATTCCACCCTATCATATACTTTACTCATATCCAACTTCAGAGCATAAAATCCTTTCTTTCCTAGATTTTTGGAACACATAAAGTGTGTCAATTTATAAGCTGCCAAAATGTTGTCCGTAATTAAGTGTCCTGGCACAAACGCGCTTTGCGCTTCATCTACGCAACAAGAGATAATACTTTGAAGCCTATTGACAATGCATTTAGACACTATTTTGTAAAGTACATTACAAAAACTTATTGGTCTGAAGTTAGCCATACTCCTTGCCTATTCAATCTTTGGGATAAGAGTGATGCGTGTATGGTTAATATCCGAAATTGAGCTCTCCCCTTTCATTATCGAAATACAGTACGCAGCTACATCCCGACCAAGAATATGCCAAAATCTTTGGTAAAAAAGTGCCCCCAAACCATCTTCCCCTGCTTCCTTTAAAGGACTCATGGATTTAACAGCCTGCCAAACTTCATCATTAGTAAAATCACACATTAATCTGCTATTCATTTATGCAGAAATTGACTCACGAACCCCGTCCAAAATGCAGTTAGGATCATCTGAACCAGAGGAGGAAAATAGTTGAAGAAAATAATCCTTAGCAACGTTCAGCATATCAACATCAGTTTGATGAAATTACCATTCTCGTCGTGCAATCCAGGAATATGATTTCGTTTCTTACGTTGTGACGCAACACGGTGGAAGAACGCAGTGTTGCGATCCCCGTGTTGTAGCCAATTTGTGCGGGCGCGCTGCTCCCAATATAATTATTCCTTATCTAACTTAAAATTTAGAGCCAATTTAGCATCGAGTATATCTCCCAACACCTCCTCTGTAAGAGGCGGTTCATTTAACTTGGCCAGCCGTTCCTGTAGTTCTTTTACAGTAATTTTCTTAGATTTGCAAATGCCCCTAAACCAATCTTCCAAGCCCCGACACATGTCCCGCAATCGGGACAAAAAATCTCCCTCCGAATTATCCCATAAGTTCTTCACCGTTGCTTCACACGAGTCTTCTAACAACCATTCCGATTCAAACTTAAAATGCCATGCTTTTCTTGATTTAGATGGAATATTGAGGTTACGAGTAATGGACAATGATCGAACATTGAGTGAGACAGGTGCTATAACCGAAACTGAGGAAAAAGACTCCACTATTCTGGATTAGCGACTTCCCTATCCAATCTTTCACGTATAGCATTTCTGGAAGTTCTTCCTTTCCCTCAGGTGAACCAAGGACCCGAATATCCCAAATCATCTAAATCACAATCCTCCAAAACCTGAAGGAAGACTTCCATTTGTCATACATTTCGAACCAGCCCCCCACTCTTATCGGAAGCTAAAATGATCTCTTTGAAATCCCCAATAACAAGCCAAGGGGTACCCGGGGAGTCATTCAAAGAGCGCAATAAGTTCCACGACTCAGCTCGTCTCTACTCCTCATGAGCACCGTAGAAACCTGTGCATCTCCATTTAAAACAGCCATAGTCATCCTCGATCATCACATCAATATGTCTATCAGAATAACTTCACAATGAAACCACACAAGAATCTTCCCAACCAAACGACAAACCTCCACTTCGCCCATTGGAACTGACATCAAGACCATTCGTAAAACAACACCTACTACGAACTTTAGCCATTTTTGAACTATGTAATTTCGTTTCAATAAAGAAAACCATATCCACACTTACGTCTTGCAATTTCTGCCTGAGACCTCCAACTGCCCGAGGTTTCCCCAAACCTCAGACATTCCAGCTTAGGAGTTTCATGATGCCCGGCGGGCCTGAGTAGACAAGTCGGCCGATGATAGAAAAGAAACACCATTCGAGTCCTCAGCATAGGAAACTTCTGGTGGGCAAACTTGATTACGTGGACGTTTAAGACCTTCGCTCTGCTCTATAGGAGACTCTTCCTCCTCAAGAACCATTCGAGCATCCAGATTATTTGTTGGGTCTACCCCACTCGAGCCCACATCAGCCTTGGTAGACGTTACACCCCAACTGGCCCAAGAGATAATTCCGTGCGAAATCCCTGCTACTTTATGAGCAAAAATCAGGTTAGCACTGATCGTGGGATTGCTAACAATCCTCTTTGATCTATCTCCATTATTACCATAGTTCAAAGCAGATTTTGACAGGCTGTCAACTGGTTATACGTCCCTCAACCATCTACTACCGGAATTTGAAGATCGGCGCGTCGGTGCCCTCAAAGAAGCATCCCATTCCCGAACCAGTGAGGAAGTATCCTGCGTAAAACGAATTGGGCAGAAGTTCTCCCCATGTCCTAATTTGCCACACAAAAATCAAACCAAAGTCAATTTTTCATACTCAAAATGGACAAAATGTTCTACATCATTAAGAAGTAAAAGTTTTTTTCCCCCGTTTCAAAGGATGAGATATGTTTAGCCGGACACGAATACACATCGTACGCTTATATCCCAACGAGATAACCCCTGAATCATACTCGAGAAACGTTCCAATAAAATCCCCCAAAGCTTTTGCAATCTTTTCTGATATAAATCCATATGGAACATTCTTAACCAACACCCAGAAAGCAACAAAAATTATTGGGACTGTAATCGGGTCTTCCCCGACTTGTAGGCGATGGAGAGCCAACAAGTGAGAATTGAAATTCTATGGCCCCCCACTTTCTATTCTTTCCGCATCAGGAGGATGGAACAGACGAAAAAGATAGCGGCCTTCGCCTAAATCTGAGATGGCAATCCCCTTCACCAGTCGCCACGCATTGGCCAAAGTATTCCTCATGGCTGGAAAAATGAATAACACTCGACGTCAAGAAGGTACCCACGAAACACCGATCATAAACATGCTCTACAACCACTTCATTCATATCAACAAGAAGGACATCACCCTCACCCCCTGAATCGTAAGATTCGCCAGATTGTCTTCCACATCACCCATGACTGCCACTTGTACTGGACAAGAAGAGTAAAACAGGAAAAGAAGAAAAAGAGTCGTGCCACAAAGAGCAAAGGGAAAAACGTGCCACAAAGAGCAGAGTTAACTTTTCCTTATTTATTTATTATTATTACACTAACATTTGTCTAACTATATTTATTTTAATTATTTAATAATTATTTTTTATTTCTATTTTGAAAAGTTAGATATCAAACACATTTTCACTATTTTCGTTTTTTAAAACAATTTTTCATCCCTATTATTAGCCATACATGTTTTTTAATTTTTAGAAAATCAGAAATGAAAATAGAAAATGTTTTCTAAAACCAAACAGATCCTTAAGATGAAAATTACTCATTTCTATTAAGGTTACCCAGATTTTATTGATTAAAAGTGACACATGACGTTTCTTAAGGGTAAACTACAACGGATGTCACTCAATTATAGGTAAGGTTACATTTGGGTCACTCAATTATTAAAAGTTACATTTGGGTCACTCAATTATGGGTAAAGTTACATTTGAGTCACCCAATTATTAAAGGTTACATTTGGGTCACTCATTTATGGGTAAGGTTACGTTTGAGTCACCCTTCATATTTAAAAAAGTACATCAATTTAGTCATTTTTTTCTTTCAAATCACTTGTATACCATTGTTAATATTAGAATACTTCATTTGAAATCATTAATTAATCTAATACACAAATTGATATATATATATATATATATTTAAATATGAAGGGTGACCCAAATGTAACATTTCCCATAATTAAGTGTTCTAAATGTAACCTTTAATAATTGGGTGACCCAAATGTAACCTTACCCATAATTGAGTGACCCAAATGTAATTTTTAATAATTGAGTGACCCAAATGTAACCTTACCCATAATTGAATGACCTTCGTTGTAGTTTACCCGTTTCTTAATTGGTCAAAGGATTTTTTGAAGGAAAGTTAACGGTCAGGGATGTATAAGGTAACGATTTTTAGTTTAAGGGGCAAAATTTTTCGATTTTTTTAAGGGGAAACTTACAAAAACATATACTTTAGAGGCCGATGGTACCATTAAGCATTAACTTAAAAATTATTACCGAGTTTAAACATGGATTGATGTCGCGAATCAATCCCTTCATCGTATAGTTACTAGAAAATAATAATATTTTACAAAATTGCACTTATTAAATGAAATATAATTTTATTTTAATATTTTTCATAAATTGTATTATTAACAATTATTTGAATGAACTATTTAATAATAATAATTTTCAGTAATCTTTATCATTATATTTAAATTAATTCACAAATTATGATTTTTTAACGTTTTGATCAAATCTGAATGTATAGGTGTAAATGAATTGTGTTGAACGAACAAGTTTTTGTTCATGTTCGTTTATTTATTTTTGAAGTTGTTCGTGTTCGGTTTGTGTTCGTTTAAATTTTTAATATCGTATTTGTATTCACTTATTTATTTTTAAAGGTGTTCGCGTTCAAGGGCGGATGTATGTAGGAAAGTTATTTGTATCCCTGACCGTTAACCTTACCCATAATTGAGTGACCCAAATGTAATTTTTAATAATTGAGTGACCCAAATGTAACCTTACCCATAATTGAATGACCTTCGTTGTAGTTTACCTGTTTCTTAATTGGTCAAAGGATTTTTTGAAGGAAAGTTAACGGTCAGGGATGTATAAGGTAACGATTTTTAGTTTAAGGGGCAAAATTTTTCGATTTTTTTAAGGGGAAACTTACAAAAACATATACTTTAGAGGCCGATGGTACCATTAAGCATTAACTTAAAAATTATTACCGAGTTTAAACATGGATTGATGTCGCGAATCAATCCCTTCATCGTATAGTTACTAGAAAATAATAATATTTTACAAAATTGCACTTATTAAATGAAATATAATTTTATTTTAATATTTTTCATAAATTGTATTATTAACAATTATTTGAATGAACTATTTAATAATAATAATTTTCAGTAATCTTTATTATTATATTTAAATTAATTCACAAATTATGATTTTTTAACGTTTTGATCAAATCTGAATGTATAGGTGTAAATGAATTGTGTTGAACGAACAAGGTTTTGTTCCTGTTCGTTTATTTATTTTTGAAGTTGTTCGTGTTCGGTTTGTGTTCGTTTAAATTTTTAATATCGTATTTGTATTCACTTATTTATTTTTAAAGGTGTTCGCGTTCAAGGGCGGATGTATGTAGGTGTCTGGTGGGTCACGTGACCCACCATTAATTTTTGGGGTAAACTACAACGGAGGTCACTTAATTATGGGTAATGTTATATTTGGGTCATTCAATTTTTAAAAGTTACACTTGAGTCACTCAAATATGGGTAACGTTACATTTGAGCCACTCAAATATGGGTAAGGTTACATTTCGGTCACTCAATTATGAGCAATGTTACATTTGGGTCACCTTTCATACTTAAAAAAATTTATTGCTACAAAAATTACATTTGGGCCAATCCTCTAATGCTCAAACTTTTGATAATCTTTGTCTCTGAAACTCGGAAGAACTTTTACAATATCAGAATTATCTCTTTAGACGTTCTATTCGACAAGAAAAAATAGTTGATATCGAATTTCTCTACTCATCCTTTTATCAATCCAACTTTATTGTCCCTTGTATCAATTGGGGATTGCTATTATTTTTTAATTCTTTTTTCAAGTAGAAAGATTTCTTTAAGAAAATACATTTTTATGTTTATTTAGTCTGTTGTAGTTAAATTGATTGTGTGGAGGGATTCAAACCCTTAAACCTCTAAATAAGGTAAATAGGTGAACCACCAAACTTAAATTCCTGGATCCGCCCCTGTTCGCGTTCGTGAACATGTCCGTTTAACTTTTGCGAACATGTTCATGTAATGTTCGCAGACATGTTTGTTTATAGCCAAAATGGTGAAATTACAACACTAGTCCTTAAGCTCCTTAGGCTTCATAGTTTGAACTCTAAAGTTCACCTTATGTTTAATTTAGCTTCTATCTTTACCTATATTTAAAATGTAAAAGAATAAAATTGAAAATGAGAACGTAAATATGCCAATAAAAGAGTCAATAAAAAAGCTTATAAACGAGTTTGTTCGTAAACATAAACGAACCAAACACACCTCTTCACGTCTTCATTTGTATTTTAAACGAACATAAAATTTTTGTTCATACTTGTTTACTTAACGTAAACGAACGTTGTAAGAACAATTCACGAACATTTCGTTGAACACTATGCTAATTTACAACCCAATGAATACATCAAAAAGCAACTTTCATATTGACTCAAGAATGTGGGAATGACATTGTATCTATAAGTTCAAGTGTAATCCAAAATTTGAAAAGAACAAGATCACTTAATGAGCCATAATTCTAACTGTGCAAACGACTAGTAGATCACCGTAATATGGATGTAAGTATTATAGCTTGAAAGAAAAGTCATTCCGGAAGAAAGAATAAGAGGAATAGATCACTTATCAAGGCGCAAAATTTACAGTAATCAATGGGTAAAAAAGGTCACTGCAATAACCATATGAGCGAGAGCTCCATGCATTTCTGGAATCACATTTTAATTAAAATATTAAGAACGGCAGGATTCAAACCTGCGCGGGCAAAGCCCACATGATTTCTAGTCATGCCCGATAACCACTCCGGCACGTCGACTATTTCAACAGCTGAGTTCTCATTTTAGTTAATTAATTTAGTAATTAATTTTTCTGGTTTTAGCAAAACTGATCGAAATATGTTTGGCAAATAGTGGATAGCTGATTGCATTAGTTGATTTGACTAGCGAATTTTATTAGTTGATTGCATAAAAGTATTTGGTAAAATTAACTGATATTTGATATAGCTATTTGATTATTTAAACAAGCAAAACAACATATAAGAACACGATTATATTCGATACTTGTTTAAATAGTTTATTAGTTATCAATATTTTATATCTATTAATATTAATTAGATTATGAAAATTAACTTTTTGAATATAACATTACTAAGCATATTTGAAGTATCTATATATTAATTTATATATATTAGTACAATTCAATTAATTATTAAATTTAAATACAAATATAAATGTGTGAGAAAAAAGAAAAAATAAAAAGTATTAGTTTACAAATGTCACAACGCAAATACGTGAGGGTGAATAATTAAAATAAAAAATGTTAAATTTAGGTTATTTGGAGATTTTTGATAATTTTTAAAGGATAAAAGGGTCTTTATAACTCTTAAGTTAAAACCTCTAATTTTAAAAAGCTCCTATTAGCAGTTTTTCAAAATTAGAAGTTTCACCTCAATTCGCTCTTCACCAAATATCTAATTTAACAAATGTAACCGATCAAATCTCTAATTTTAGCTCAAACTTCTAATTTTGGCTCAAATCATTATTTATCAAACAAAGTCTATATTTGTTAGTAGTATAGCGTAAGGGATAATTTACATAGATATTGTTGTGGGTTTTTTTTTCCCCAAAATATTGTAGGTTCAATATTATTTCCCAAAATATTGCACATCACCAAAAGACCACCCCAGCTGAATCCGACTTTAAACAGGAATCGAATAAAAATTTCAAAGTCGGCACCAGGTGAATCCGACTTTAGAATAATTTCATAAAAAAATCTCAAAGTCGGCACCAGGTGAATCCGACTTTAGAAAAAAAACTTCAAAGTCGGCACCAGGTGAGTCCGACTTTAGGAAAAAACCTCAAAGTCGGCACCAAGTGAATCCGACTTTAGAGAAAAACCCTCAAAGTCGACGCCAATTTCATAAAAAAACACTCAAAGTCGGTACCAGATGAATCCGACTTCAATGCACTGTTTAAACTGCCATAGTTCTGGAATTAATCTACACAGTGCAATACTTTGGGAAAAAAAAATTCTCACAACAATATTTAAGTAATTTGTCCATAGCGTAAGCAAGGACGTAGGTTTTTGAGGCCCCAAGGGAGCCTAGTTACATGTCACCAATTTTAAATATTTAATAAGTTTTGGTCTAATTATAAATTAGCCCCTATAAAAAGTAAATATGTAAATTTTAAAAAAATATAAGAGTTTGTTAAATATTTAATCAAACATATTGTCACGGGGCCATTACTCTCTTCCCAAAAGACATGTTTGAGAGGATGTGCAATGCCGCCGTTTATATATATATCCCAAGACCTCCATTTTTCTTTTGCTCTCGTGATTGGCCAATTGTCACGGTTGTCCACCCTGCCTACCCACTCATTGGCACTCAGAGTGAAATCGGATAGTTAAAGGGTCGCTCCGATACCACTTGTTACGGGGCCATTATCCTCTTCCCAAAAGACTTGTCTGATGGGATGTGCAACGCCACCATTTATATATCTCAAGACTTCCCTTTTCTTTTTCGATGTGGGATTAATGACCTCGCTTCTTCTCAGACGTGACAATATGATGAATTAATGAAAGATGAGGTTGTGCCCTTAAATTTTTTGATCTAATAATAATTTAAGTCCCTATAAATTAAAATATTATACAAATACTTAATAAGCTCTTGTAGTTTTAAAATTTAATATTTGCCCCCTCCTAATGTTTGATCATGCTTTGTCCCCGAGCATAAACAAAATACTTGTACTTGTAATCCACTCCAGTTTAGTTTCATAAAAAATTAAATTTGTTTCGATCATTGTCCCGTAGTGACTAGAGCTTAGAGGTGGCAATCGGGTCATTCGGTTCGGGTTCGGTTCGGGTTCGGTTCGGTTTGTTTCGGTTCGGGTCATTTCGGGTCTATCTAGAATCGGTTTAGATTCGGTTCGGGTCGGTTCGGTTCGGGTTCGGGTCTAATTCGGGTTTGTGATGAGTCGGATTCGGTTCGGGTATTGGATCGGGTCAAAATCGGATCGGTTGTTTTCGGGTCGGGTCAAAATCGGATCGGTCGCTTTCGGTTCGGGTCAAAATCGGGTCATTCGGGTCGCTTTCGGGTCGGGTCAAAATCGGATCAGTTTCGGGTCGATTTCGGGTCGGGTCAACATTTAAATATTCGGGTCAATTCGATTTGAGTTGGGTTAAAGGTTTGAGGTTTAGTATTTATGGTTTAGTTTAGAGTTATTGGTGTATGAGATTAATTCTGATTTAACTTGTTAATCTATGCATTTGAATTTGATTAAATATTTAAATCAAAGTTTCATGCATCCATATCAAATTTTTTGTATAATTATATTAAATCAAAGTTTATTATATGTAATAATAATAATAATAATAATAATAATAATAATAATAATAATAATAATAATAATAATAATAATAATAATAATAATAATAATAATAATAATAATAATAATAATAATAATAATAATAATAATAATAATAATAATAATAATAATAATAATGTCTGAAATTAATTAATTTATTAAACTTAGGATCTAATTGAGCTAACTAAAATCTAAAAGCATAAATCACAGACATAATTAAAATAATTCTAAAACTAAATGTGAAATTTCAATTAAATTAATCTAAATTGAAACTCAATTAAATTAAAAAAAGAAAGAAAAAAGAGAAAGACAATTGGTAAAAGTTGAGAGGGAAAAGACAAAATTTTGGAGGGAAATAAACCACCAATTTTTTAAGCCAGATTGAAAAAGAAAAGAAAAAGAGAATTGAAAAAAATAGAGAGAGAAAAGACAAAATTTTGGAGGGAAATAAGCCACCAATTTTTTAAGCTAGAGATTAATTACTTTTTAGGTCATGTTGCATTTAAAATGTTACATTTTAGTCAACTTTAAGTTTTAGTTTAATTTAGTCACTAGTAGTGATGCAATTAAAGGTTGCCCTTATGAATTGGTCTATTATGTATCCATTCCTTTTAATGCAATCTTTTGACATTTTTTCTTTGTAAATGTAAGATTAAATATTGGGAGAGAAAATAGTACATTGAAACTCTAAATTTAAAAATTAGTTTATTTAATTAATATTGAAACGTAAAATAACATAAAATGTTATTATACCACAACTTTGACAAGAGGAACAATCTCTTCCATGATATAATATAAAAAGATAATAAAACATACTTCTTTTTATTATTTATTATGTTGTTAAAAATAGATATTCGGGTTAAAATCGGGTCAAAATCGGGTTAAAATCGGGTTAAAATCGGGTTAAAATCGGGTTAAAATCGGGTCGATATTCGGTTCAGCTTTCGGTTCAACTTTCGGTTCGGGTCAAATCGGTTCGGGTCTATTCGGTTCGATCTATTCGGTTCGTGTCCATTTCGGTTCAACAAAAAATTTCGATTCGGTTCGGTTTATTTCGGGTTTCGGGTCAACTTCGGATCATCATGTTCGGGTCAAAATCGAGTTTCGGTTCGGGTAATTCGGTTCGGGTTTCGGGTCTCGGGTCAAGTTTGCCAGGTCTACTAGAGCTATTGAACTACTGAATGCAAGTGTTGTAATTCTTCAGTAGAATAGCTCGAGAATTTAATAAAGCATTTCCAGTTTGTGTACTCGTAATCCACTCCTGGCAAGCTGCAACGAAAAGATAGAAGGAAGAGCTTGACTTCCAAAGCAACTTGTTTAAAATTAGATTAAGAGATTAACCTGGATATTCCTAAAATATACCCCTTTCCAAAAGAGAGTGAATGGAGAAATTTTGTCACGAAAGTTGTGGATGTGTGGGACTACATGGAGGAAATGCAGGGTTAAGAAGAAGCCTAGTCTTTGAACTTTCAAGTCAATGGTGGATTAATTATAGGTTGGGGCGTGTAAAACCGGGTTCGGTTAACCGTTAGAAAATTATTTCGGATAACCGGTAAATTCAGTTTGCTTAATTCTCGACCCTAAACCTTAACTGATTGATCGGTTAACCGAAATATTCAGTTCGGGTAATGGTTTATTAACTTTCCTTATTAAAAATATCAAATCTTATAACATAGTGAAAAATAAGCTAGAGTTTGAATTTTGAAATATTTGAAGAAGAAAAATATTAATGTATGAAACTGAGAATAGGAAATAATTAACAATTAAGGTTGAATTTTTTACATCCCAAATTAAAATAAATCAACTAATATTTGGGAGGGAAATATATTAAAAATTACCGCTATTTTTTTCACTTTTCAAGAGAATAAAAATATTTGGGGAAGAGAATAAATTAACAATGCTACTAAAATTTTGCCAATATAATTGTATAAATATGCATATTATATATTATGCAACTGGTCGGTTCGGTTATCCGCTTTTGTTCAAAACTACGAACCATATCCAAACTGAAATAATATTTTTTTTAAAAAAAACTACCGAAACAAAATTTTCCATTTCGGTTAACCATGTTTTTGGATCAATTTTTCGAATTTCGGATTATGTTTCGGTTTGTCGGGTTTTTTTTTGCACAACCCTAATTATAGAATCTTATCTATTTCCCTTAATGATGTGAAAATAGTTGTAACAATTATAAGTTTTTTAACAAATAAGTCACTCAATAAATTTATTGTTACAAATTGGTTACTCAACTAATATATTGTTACAAACATATCACTTCGCTTACAAACATGTCATGTTTCTTTGATATAATAATATTTTAGTCTTAAAACCTATACATTCTATTTATTTTGTCTTAATTTGAAATAATTTAATAAACTTAATCATTCATATTTAAAAATTCCATCAATTTAGTCTTTTTTATGATACTGTCAAAGAAAAAAAATCCCATCAGATCAAATCAATAGTTCGATAGCTGCATTCTGCCATAAAACAACAAGTTATTGTTAAAATGTTATTATACCAGGAAAGTAATATATCATTTATGTGATAAGAACAAAGGCAATTTAGGAGAGTAAAAAAAGATTAAAATATGAAAGTTCAAATATTAAGACTTACATTTATTGAATTGTTTCGAATTATGATCAAATTGATAGATTGTATAAGTTTTGGGGATTAAAAATGTGATTATACCATGCTACATTAGAAGAAAAGTGACATGATCGTCACATATGTTAATTGAGTGACATGTGTGTAACAATTTTTTAATTGGATGACATGTTTGTAATATTTTTTTAATTGGGTGACATGTTTGTAACTTTTAGAAGAAAGATAGCACGTTTGTTACTACACCCATAGTTCAGTGGCTTTGGATGTAGTTTACCATAGTTCATAAAGCGATCTAACTTTTTTTTTTCTGACAAATCCTAATTCTAATCCTACCTAGAGGGGAGAGAAAGAGGGTATGGGTGGAACTAGAATTTAAGGTTAGGGGTACACTTAAATATTTAAAAAGTGGGTGTGGGTTGTACAATTTTTTTTTTTAAATTCTACATTATAAAGTTAAAAAAGTTTTGAGTTGGGAAGCATCCCGAGCTCATGTCCCTCCGTCTCTGGAAGAAAAACTTTAGGGGAAGGAAGGGGTACTCCTAGTGGGTCTAGAACTCATAACCTATGAAAATATAATGAAACAAAGAAGAGCAGTTTGGCCAACTGGTCAAATATACTTGTTCTAAAGCGCTTTAACATTTGAAAATAAAAATAATGTGTTGTATGGATTTATTTTTCCATCTAATATAGTTTTTAAACTGAAAGAAGGTGAGTTTTAATCGACAAAACTATTGTTGATTATTATGGTGTTGACATTGTGGTGTGGTACATGATGTTGATGTGACGATCCGCAGTGCTAAGATAATGGTCAATAATATTGATATGTCAATCTACTATAAATTATAATATGAAATTTGACTTAATTTTTTTAAAAGTTTGAGGACATAATTTTTTTAAAATTACAGTCTTATTTAAACTTTAAGAAAAAATAAAAATTAAAAAATTATTTGAAATTTAAAATAGGGTTAACTACTGGAATAGTCACTTATGTTTCCCCCCCAGTACATAGTTGGTCACCGATTTTAAAAATCGACCAGTAAGGTTACTTACGTTTTCGGGGCGTAAACTTTTGGTCACTCGGCCGTTTATTGCCGTTAAACGTTGACAGTTTGGTGACTTGGCAGCGAAAAAAATAAGAGTAAATTGCTGCAATGGCCATTAAAGTTTATCTCATGTACATTTCCGGTCTCTGATTTTAAAAAGTAAACATTATGGTCATTACTAAAAATGTTTCTTTCTAATTTTACCCTTTAATTTTTAAAAATTCATTTTTCAACCCTAAAACTTTGTAATCAATTAGTACAATAATATTATAAAGGCTTAAATGAAAAATAGGTGCCTAAAGAATACCTTTTTGAATTTTAAGTGCTGAAAGTATTAACCAATTCGTACCAATAATATTATTAACAGATTGATTTAAAATATTAACATCTTGTACCAACCAATTAGTACCAATACATGTTAGTATTAACCAAAATGGATGGAAAAATTAATTAAATTTATAATATATATTGAAAAGTAAATTTATAATATATATTAATTAATAATTAAAATGGTTAGGTTAGTAGAGGTTAAAGTGATAAAAATTGAAATGTTAACGAGTTATTTTTAAAAAAAATTAAAATCAACTTAAAATAAAATATTAAAGTTTAATATTGTTTAAAATAAATAATACCGTAGCAAGAGAAAAAAGAAAGGACTATCAGAATAGGCATACATTAAAAAGAGGAGAAAGAGGAAACTGCTTATATCCTTGAAGCATTACAAAATTTCCAGGTAATGGATTCTTATCGTATAAATGTAATATATATTAAATGAGAAGATATATATATATATATATATATATATATATATATATATATATATTCGTATAATTACAAGTAAAGTTGGTCCGAGACTTATTCATCTTATCATCATGTTCGTCGCTTTTGATGATGTCGTGTTGGGGGAAATGACCGCCTTGATCTGGGAAAGGGGTGTGCTCAGGTGCGACGATCGGCGGCAGAAGCAGCGACGATTTGGGGGGTTTGAGTTTAGGTAATTTTAGGGATTTTGGAACTATTTTAAGAAATTTTCAAAATTTCGGAATTTATAAAAAAACTAAAAATTTTAGGTGTTGTTCTTTTTTAAAAAATCAAATTTGTACCATGTGTAAAGCATTGATTGGTTAAATATGTAACACCCGGGTTTGGGGGTCGGGAGAAATAAATAAATAAAATAATATCCCGATTTTGTTTTGCAAAATTTAATTTAAAATGTTGGACCAAGTTTATGACATTTAAGCCCAATAGCCATTTTAATGTCATTTTTGTAAATAGTTGAACTTCCAAATTAAAAACCCCCATTTTAAATTAAAACACTAAAATTTTCATCTTCCTCCCTCCTCATCTCTTCATTTTCACGACAATGGGAGAGTGGTTCTCCAAGTTCTATCCAACATTCTTTTCTCCTTCATTTTGGCTCGAATTTGAAAGATAAATACATCCCCATCTTGCTCTCATCTTCCTCTCTTTAAAAGTACAACTAGATTTCATTTTGGTTCAAGTTTTAGAATTTGGGTTTTTCAAAGTTTTGGTTAAAGGTTGTGACTTTATGAGTTTTTATCAAGGCTTTCGGTTTATTTATGTTAGATATGTTGTTTATGAACCATAAAGTCCAACATATGTTATATTTAGAGTGTTTTAAAGGGATTCCCGAAATTGGGTTTTGGTGGGGTTTTAGGAGGGTTTTTAGATGAGTTTTGGGTATGGTTTGTGTTGGAATTTGAGGGTTGATGTTAGGGTAATGGTTGGGGACTGTTTTGGAAGCATTTGGATGTGCTAAAAAGGTTGAAATCATGAGTTTTGGTTAGGGTTTGAGGGCTGCTCGGGTTTGGTGTTTTGAGGGTTGTTCTTAGCTTGGAATTTTGTGGTTTTTGCTTGAATGGTGTTTCGGGTTAGCTACATTAATTGGTGAATTGATTTGAGGTTGTTTTGATTGTGTTGAGGTGGTTAGAAGCAAGATTATGTGTTGGTGAAGCCTCCGGAACAAATTCGGAAACTTGAAGACCTTGGTTGCTTGGTAATTGAGCTTGGAGGTGGAGGTGAGTGGTTAATGTTTTCAAATTGGTTTTTAAGTGGTTGGTTCGAGCATGTGGACTAGGTTGGGCTTGATAGACCCACCTAGAGTTAGGATTAGGGTGGTAGCCTAATCCTAAGCTTTAGTTAGAGACCTTGGATGAACTCTTTAATTGATGTTATGCCTCATGATTATTTGTGCTATGATGATTATGTATAATGTGATATACATGTATGTTGAGGCATGGCTTAATGCGTTGTTATATGCATGTGATGACAAATATAATGTGGATATACATATGTGAGAAATATGATGTGATAATTGTTTGGATGATATACGTGTAGTGTTGGCTTGTGAAATGAGGTTATGAGGTGGTTGCACGATTTTGAGGATCATGGTGAGTACGTGCTAAGCATGGAAATTATATTGAAATTAATGTTGTGAAAGGTTGTGGATTTTATTTAATATTGGCACTAGTATGCTTGGGGTACAATGATCGATCATTAGGATGAGTGTGCACACGAGAGTCAAAACGCGCGTGGCCTTGGTGGCGTTAAGGCACCAAGGAGCAGTACGGTGATGTAATATTCCACCGGAAATATTTATATTAGTCGATGATGAGTGGAATCCCATCGACGGGGCGTGAGGATGAGTGGAATCCCCTCCGCGAGAACCAGTGATGAGTGTAATCCCACCGCAGGTAATGATTATGTTGGAAATGTGTTCCAACATGTTATCCGCGTATTCGAGTCATAGCTAGGTGCCAATATGAGATTGTATGTATATGACATTATGATATGAAATGTCATCTTACCAATATATATATATTGATATGTGTATCAATGTGATGTGGAAATGTGATTCCTTTTTGGATGATTACATGTGTATACATATATGGTGGAAATGAGCTTTGAGCATGACATACTATTGAATAATTGTTCATGCATCATTGACATTTGGCTCTTGAGATCGGAGGTAAGATCATGCATTCCATCATGGTAGTTGCTCGTGCTTGGACCCTGCATTGTCGAGGTTTGTTTTACGAGCTTACCCTCACTAAGCTTTTATGCTTACCCTCACTTTTGATCGACAATACAGATCAATAGCTTGTGGGTGGCAAGGGCAAGGAAAGGTCTCCAAGTGTTGCTTGCGGTTAGCTCAAGTATGATCTTTAGATTGTAGATTGTAATAGTTAAGCAATGGGATAGGTGTTATTGATTTAAATGCCTTGTTGTATGTTGAAGTGGTGTGGCTCTTGGATGCCTTGTTTGAATTGTAAAGCTTGCTTATGATGCATGACTTGTATGCTTATATGTTTGTTCTAAGGCATGAGCCTATAAGTGCTAAGTATGTCCTCTTTTTGGTAAATGTATGAATTTTTGAGATGCATGATCCTTGTGCGTTTGAATGCCATGTGTGTTGACATCTTGGTTGTTAAAGGTTGTTTGCGTGTTGTTTACGGCTAGGGGAGTCTTAAATTGCATCTAGAGTCGTGTTTGGGGTCGTTTAGCTGAAAATTGTGGACTTACAGTGCAAGGCGTATCGGTACGCCTAAGGGCTGTACCGATACGGCCTTGCCTAAAGGGCATAGTTTTGGCTGGGTGTACCGATACACGAGGGTGTATCGGTACGGTCCCAACTCTCTGGAATTCAGGTTAGGCTGGGCGTATCGGTACACGGGGGTGTACTGATACCCTCTTAACTCTCTGGAATCGTGAGGAGTTGTGGAGTGTAGGGCGTATCGATACGGGGTTCAAGCGTATCAGTACGGTTCAACCTAGTTGACCGAGAAGGGCGTATCGATACGCTCAAGGGCTGTATCGATACAGTCTTCTTGTGTTGACTATAGGGAGTTGACCTTGGTCAAGGCGTATCGATACCCTTGATTGGTGTATCGATACGGCCTGCTTAATTACAGAAAATGGGCTGTTTTAACGGTGATGTCTTGAATGATCGTTTTTGTATTGCTCTTGTTTCCGCTGACGTGTTTCACATAGGATATGGTAATGCATTTAGACAAGATAAATAAAAGAAATTTTCTAGGGCTGCTAACCGAGGTGGGACCTTAACGGGTTTCGCGTCGGTTTTCCCCGTGTGGCCCACTCGGACCGGTCATCCGGCCAGACTGGGACGAGGGGGTTACAAAATATATTTTTTAACACCCATTAACGGCCAGACACCTAAAACTCTAACTTTTGAAACTTTAAGCACCTATTTTTACAAAAAAAAAAAACTTTCGACACCTAAAATTCAAAAAGGGTATACTTTAAGCACATATTTTTCATTTAAGCATTTATAATATTATTGTACTAATTGATTGCAAAGTTTTAGGGTTGAAAAATGAATTTTTAAAATTTAAAGGTGAAATTAGAAAGATGCTTTTTTAGTAGTGATCATAATGTTTATTTTTTAAAATTGGAGATTAGAAATGTACATGGGATAATTTTTAGTGGCCATTGCAGTAATTTACCCTTATTTTTTTCGCTGCCAGGTCACCAAGCCGTCAACGTTTAATGGAAATAAATGGCTGAGTGACCAAAAGTTTACGTCCCGAAAACGTAAGTGATCTTACTGGTCGTTTTTCAAAACCGGTGACAAACTCTGTACTAGGGAGAAACATAAGTGACTATTCAAGTAGTTAACCCTTTAAAATATTAAAAATCATTAAAATCGGTGACAAACTATTAAAAGTTCCAAAAAAATAAAACAAAGGTTATAAAATCATAAAATTTAAATTATTAAAAAATTAAAATTTAAAAATATTTTTAAATTATTAAAATTTAAACATTTTCATTAAAAAAGTTCAGTTTTCTTTCGTCAGTATGAGACTACCGTATAAAGTCATTAGGAAGCAAATCAGTAAAAAGGGCCTTCAAATTCTGCGTAAAATTTTCCTTCAAAATTCTTTAAAATTTGATTTCACCCAAAATCATCATAAGCGATAAATTATTATTCTTTTATATTAGTTGTTCACAAGGTAAAAAAATGACAAAAATTTCTTTGATTTTCGTATTATCATTTGCTCTAGTTTTCTTAAAAGAATTTGTTGTAGGGCGTGATAAGAAAATTAAAGAATTGGTCAAAACTGAGTTAAGCTCCGCAGAAGATGCTACAAAGGAATCAAGTGCGTTAATAGATGGTGAAGAAATTTTCTCTGATGAGTTGAAAAAGATTGACACAAAAATCAAAGAAGCTTTTCAAAATATAGAAAACACTTTCAATGAGGAACTTGCTCCATCAGGGAAAGGTGATGGTGAAGCTCCTTCATCGGGCGACGATGAAGAACTTGCTCCTTCGTCAGGGGATGTTGATTCTCCTTCATCAGACCATGGTCAAGAACTTGCTTTTTCGTCAGGGGATGGTGATGTTCTTTCACCAGACAATGGTGAAGAACTTGCTCCTACATTAGAAGACGATGATAGTATTTCATCAGATGATAATGACGATGAATAAGTTGTTCCTAGATATGCACTCTACTTGCATTAAGAAATAAAGTTGTAAAGTATAAACATATATGTATAAGTTTTGAAATTTTCATAAAGTACAAAAATTCATTCATTGAACAAGAAAGTCAATAAATCAATGTGGATGGGGTGAGTCGGACAGATGAAGTGTTGCACGAGGAAATAAGGGCAACTACACCGTTACACTTAGTTGACGGTAAAGAGGCGACGATTGACACTATAGTGCCAAATTCCATTAGCGAGGGGTCCCCGACCATTTGGAAAATAAATAAACTATGGGATGACAATAAGAGGAGTGATGACCGAGTGATGGGGTCTGGGTCTACAAGGGGTACAACGAAGGTGCTGGAAAATATGTCATCGGGCATGGCGGAGGAGGAAATAGGGATGGTCGATCGGGTAATTGTGGAACAACATTCGTTGGATGTAAGTGCATGTGAAAGGGATGTGGGAGGTGACGTAGAGCAGGTGCAAGAACAGAATTTTGGGCCCCAATCCGTAAATAATAGGGCTGGGATAGCAGCAATTGTAGACTACAAAGGCAGGCAGAGGAGAGTTCGACATTTATCAGAACTCATTCGAACGACTGGGGGGAATACGACGGCAGAGGAAACTGGTCAGACACCGCTGAAGAGAGGACGAGGAAGACCGCGGAAAAATCCCCCTCCAGCCGATAGTCTCTTGATTGCAAACGGATCACTATCCGATTCAGATTTTTTGCAGCGTAAGAGGAGTATTTTGAAAGAGGCGCATGAGACATTGGAATTGGGTAAGTTACTGGGGGCTGAAACGATTGGTAACGAAGAGAATGTCATAAGAGATATCGCAAGGATTATTGAGGCGAGGGAGGTGCCGCGGACATAGGGGGCGATGAGGTTGCTGTCGTAGAACGTGCGTGGATTGGGCGCGGCTGCGAAAAAGAGAGCAGTACGCAATCTTATACGGCAGCATAATGGTGAGTGTGTAATTTTATTGAAATCGAAATTGGAATTAGTTTCGGAATTTTTAGTGAAGAAAATATGGGTGTCAGATAAATGTAAATTTGCATATTCACCTTCGATAGGGAGATCAGGGGGGATTGTCATTTGTTGGGATGAGGATAGATTTAAGGTGTCTAGGACATTGGTTGAGGAGCGTTTTGTATGCATCGAGGGTTGTTGGCTTAGCGACAATTGGATGTGTGGATTAATGGGGATATATGCACCTTGTGATATTGAACAACAACGACTTCTATGGGAACGATTGCTAGTAGTGATGGGAAATAGTGAGATGCCGTGGTGTTTAATAGGAGATTTTAATATGGTTACATGCGTGGAGGAGAGACGGGGATGTGCGACGACGAATAGGGGAATCGATACGTTTGTCGACTTTGTGCAAAACAGTGGATTGGTAGATTTGGAGTTGAGGGGACATTCGTTTACTTGGTTTGGGGCTGATAATAGGTGCAGCCGATTAGATCGCTGCTTGGTGTCGCCAAGTTGGATAGATCGTTATGCAAATTTTTGCTTATCAGCGTTGCCGCGCGGGGTGTCGGATCATACACCATTGTTGTTAGTGAGTGATGTACTGGATTGGGGTCCACGACCGTTCCGATTTGTAAATGCATGGGTTGGTGAGCGTAAATTTGTCATGGATATTCAAGAAGAGTGGATGCGCATCTCACGTATGCAAGAGCAAAGTGACATTTGCAGCAAACTAAAACTCATGAAACGCTTCTTGCGTGTTTGGAATAAGGAAATTTTTGGGAATATTGAGCAGCAAATCGAAGGGGCGACGAAAGAATTGGATGTAATTGATGAGATGGTGAGTGCGGGTGCTGTTTCGGACACGCAATTGGCACATAAACGGGCGACTCAATGCAAATTATGGACGTTATCGCGGTTGAGGGAATCCGTATGGAAGCAGAAATCAAGAGTTAAATGGTTGCGGGAGGGGGACGGTAATACGGCTTTTTTTCATCGAGCGGCGAAGTTGCGAGCTATGCGTAATGCATTTTCGGGATTGATGATTGAGGGGGTATGGGAAACCAATCCCAATCGATTAAGGCAGGTGGTGTTTTCGGAGTTCAAAGCACATTTTTCACTACCTAAGACCATGGGGACAATGACGATGGGATTGAATTTTAAAGGAGTATCCGAGGGTATGGGTATGGAGCTGGAGAAACCATTTGAGGTGGAGGAAGTACGGGCTGTTATATGGGGTAGTGAAGGTTCGAAGGCACCGGGTCCCGATGGATATACATTCGAATTCTATAAGAAAGGTTGGGAATTCTTGAAGGGAGATGTGATGGAGGTGCTGACCCGATTTCATGAGACAAATTTGTTGCCGAAGGGGTGTAATTCGGCATTTGTAGTGTTAATCCCAAAGGTGGAACAACCGAGAAAGCTGGGGGATTATAGGCCTATTTGCCTATTGAATTCGATATATAAGATACTTGAGAAATTCTTGGCGAAGAGGCTGCAAAAGGTATTACCATGAATAATCAGTGATGTTCAATCAGCTTTTGTGCAGGGACGTCAAATTGTTGATGGAATTATGTTAGCGAATGAAGTGTTACAGTCGATGCAAAAGAGGTCATGTGGTGAGGGAGGGGTACTGCTGAAACTTGATTTTTCCAAGGCATATGATTGTGTTAAATGGGAGTGTGTAGAGACAATTCAGAGTAGAATGGGGTTCGGCTCGAGATGGCGTGAGTGGATGAGAGTCTGTGTGAGCACGGCGAGATTGTCAGTATTGCTTAATGGTAGTCCGACTCCGGAATTCCCTATGCAACGGGGATTGCGACAAGGGGATCCGTTATCGCCCCTCCTATTTGTCATTGTAGCCGAGTTATTGCATCAATTATTAAGTGAGGCGGAAAAGTTAGGGTTGATTAGGGGTGTACGTGTCGTGAATGAATGCTGAATATCCCACCTCCAATTTGCGGACGACACGATTATTTTTTTACAAGGTGAGGTACGATATGCTGAAAATTTAAAAAGGGTGTTAACATGTTTTAAGTATATTTCGGGGTTACATATTAACTACTTGAAGTCTTCCTTGTATGGTGTGGGGGTGGACGACGGGGTGGTGAATGAAATGGCAGCTATTATGGGTTGTAAAAGGGGCGAGCTGCCGATGATTTATCTCGGGCTACCACTTGGGGTAGATCCGCGTAGTCTTACTATGTGGGAACCGTTATTACAGCGATTTCAGAAGAGTTTAGCGGGATGGAAAAGAGAGTCATTGTCTTTTGCGGCTCGGTTGACTCTTTTAAATTCAGTGTTGTCTGCTTTGCCAATCTATTATATGGGCATGTTTCTAGTTCCGAAGGGGATCATTAGAAGAATTGATAGGATTCGGAGGTCATTCTTGTGGGGGGGGGGGGTTCGGAGGAAAGGTGACGCATGAGCCGGGTGAGTTGGAAGATTGTTTGCCGTCCGCGGAAATTTGGGGGATTGGGGGTTGCGGACTTACACCAGCGCAATATGGCGCCCTTGGCAAAATGGCGATGGCGATTTGCGGTAGAGGGGGAATCGTTGTGGCGTTCAGTATTGTTGGCTAAGTATGGGGTAGATGTCTTCGATAGGAGAATGCCACTGGTTCGGCAAAGGGTGATGTCCACGGTATGGAAGCAAATTGTAACATTGCATGAGCGTGAGGAGATACATCGATACATGGCGCATTCTAATTTTCTTTGGTTGATTGGGAATGGGCGTAAAGTATTGTTTTGGCGGGATGCATGGTGCGCGGATGTGCCACTATGTATGGTGTTTCCACGGCTGTTTCGCCTTGCGAAGAATACATGGGCATTGGTTCATGAGTATAGATTGGGAACATCGTTGATACATGGGAGGTGGGAGGAGTTCTTCGTACGTCCTCTAAGATTGTTTGAGGTGAATATGTTGAAGGAGCTATGGGGGATAGTGGGATCGATTAATTTGAATGATGCGAAGGAGGACTTGCTGGTTTGGAGACATTCAACGACGGGATAGTTTTCTGTCGCGAGTTTATATAGATTGATGTAATCTTTCGGTTTGGATGGGGATCGGACGGTTTCAGCAATATGGTCGGTGCGAATGCCACCGAAAATACAGTGCTTTGTGTGGTTTATTTTGTTGAATCGATTGCCTACTTTATGTTATTTGAGGGATAGGGGAATAAGGTTGGATGTGACTGATTATAGTTGTCGTTGGTGTGGTGTGGGGGAGGATACAGTGGATCACATTTTACATATTTGTCCGGTGGCATGAGAGGTTTGGTCGTGCTTTTTAGAGTGGTGGCAGATCGAATTGGTGCGACCAGCAACCGTCACTAAGTTTGTGACGATATTGATGGAAGGTACATTTAGAGGTCTGCTGCGGGATAGATGGTTGTCGGGATGTGCTGCCACGTTGTGGTCACTATGGTTAGCAAGGAATGCGTTGATTTTCCAGGGTAAGAGTGTCTCAGTGAAAGAATTGATCTTTTTAATTAAGCTACGAGCATTTTATTGGGTGCGAGCATTTGAGCCACATGACTTAATTCTTGAATCCGAATGGTGGAATTGCCCGAGGGGGGTGGAGCCGACTAGGCCACGGAGGCCACGAGAGGGTTATGTTTGGTCCCCTCCGAGGGCTGGTTGTGTGAAGTTTAATGTCGATGGATCGGCAAGAGGGAAACCAGGCCCGACGGGATATGGAGGCGTGTTACGTGACGAGGGGGGAGGGTGTTGGCTTTGTTCTTGGGTCCGTTGGGCGTGTTGGATTCTAATGGGGCTGAGTTGTATGCCATATTATTTGCGTTGGAGTCTTTTAGGGAGTCCAAATGGTGTGCGTTACCTTGTATTATTGAGTCCGATTCGCTGGTGGCGACATCATGGGTGGGTCGTGGGGAGACGCGGCCATGGAGACTTTATGATCTGTTTTGCCGTGTCGATGACGCTTGCTTGGGGATGGATTTTGTGTTTAGTCATGTGGTGAGGGAGGTGAATGGTGTGGCTGACATTTTAGCAAAGGGTGGGGTTGATCGTAAGGCTTGGTTGCGGGAGGGGTGCGGGTGCAGTGCGCTGTTGTGTGCGGGAGGGGTGCTGGTCAAGTGAGCTGCTGTGTGGGAAGGGGCTTCACGGGCGTGGGGTGCTGTATGGCGCTGAGGGGTGCGGAGGCTGGGCGACGCTGTGCTGCTGTTGGGCAGCGGTCATACTGGGGTGGAGAGTGCTTCCAGGGGGTCCGCAGGTCAGGTTGGAATATATGGGGTCAAGGCGTTAGGATTCGTTTTATGAGTTGTATCGAATATCTGTCCCGGGTACTCTTTTCCTCCAGCTAGGTGTAGGGAGGTTTTTAATGAGGCCCGATGCGGATATGTTGTATGATTTTTTCATTTAATAAAAATCATACGTTTGAGCAAAAAAAATTAATTAACCGTTAATTAATTTAGAGTGGATTATTATATTAATACTATGAACTGCCACATCAACACTATAACAGTGAACGGTAATTCTCATCGGTCAAAGATACACGTTGATTTTTTTTCCTCTCATTTTGAGTCACGTTTGGTATAAAATAAGTTTAAGGACCCCGTTGACTTTTTTTTAATTTAAAGATTTAGAGCATGTCAAAGGACAATTAACGACAAGAGAATCTACAGCGCATAGTTTTAAGGGTAAACTACGTTTCTTAACGTTCAATTTTAGCTGTTTTTTTATTATTATTCAACTTTAAAAAAATTTAATGGTATTTGAGACCTTCAAATTTTTTTAAAAAAAAACTGGCGTAGCCCCTGAATTTATTTTACACACAGTGTGATCTTGAAGTTAAGAAAATTAATTTGACCCTTTGACTAATGAAACCAGATGTTGACCGTTACAAAGCTGACGAGTCAGTTCACAATGCTGACGTGACGATCCACGATGAATATGTGGTTGTCCACTATGGATGATGACATGATATATGGGTTAAATTGTGCTTTTAGAAAAGTTCATGAGATTAATTGGGTTTTTATAAAGTTTAATGGCTTATTTAATTTATTTTTTAAAATTTTAAAATTATTTTCAATTTTAAACATACAAATGTTCAACAAAAAAGTTATAAAATAACTAAAAATAAAAATTAAATTACTAAAAAATCAAAAACACTGTTAAAATATAAAAATAAAATTTTTAAAAATATAACAAGCTATAAAATGATAAATGATAAATTATTAAACTATAACTATTAAAAAAGTATTAAAAATTTGAAAATATTTTTCGAAATCAAATCAGTAGTTCAATAGCTGCATTCTATCATAAAACAACAAGTTATTGTTAAAATGTTATTATACTAGGAAAGTAATATATTATTTCCAGGATAAGAACAAGCAACTTAGGAAAATAATAAAGATTAAAATGATGAAATTTTATATATTAAGAGTTACATTTATTGAAATGTTCCGAAATAGGATCAAATTGATGGACTATATAAGTTTTGGGTGACATGTGTGTGACAAATTTTTAATTGGATGACATGTTTGTAAGCAGAATGACATGTTTATAATAATTTTTAATTGAGTGACATGTTTGTGACTTTTAAAAGAAAAATAACATGTTTGTCACTAAACTCATAGTTAAGTGACATTGGACGTAGTTTACCATAGTTCATAAAGCGCTCTAACTTTTGAAAATAAAACATTGTGTTATATGCAACTTGTGGAGTGGTTCCAGTGGTAAAGGATGATGTATTCCATCTAGGTGACTCGAGTTCGAGCACCATGTGTGCACGAAGTGTGTGTGTGTTATTAAAGGGCTAAAAAATTGAATAGAGACTACCTTGTAATTACACCAGCATACTAAAAAAATTGTGTTGTATGAAGTTATTTTGCATCTAATTTAGTTTTTAAACCGACAAATGTGATTTTTTAATCGATAAAAACTATTGTTGATTGTCATGGTGTTGACATTATAGTACACAATATTGATCTGATGATCCACAAGCGCCCTAATTTTAGCGCCATTGCATAGTATAATTATCAAAAAACTAAACATAAATTTTAAATTATAAAATTTAAAATTTATAAATATTTATAAATTATTAAAATTTGAACATTTTCGATGGAAAAAGTTTTCGATTGTCTTCCATTAGTTTGATACTACCATTGTTATTTGAACATATTTTTGGTGGAATCCACATTGCATCAAAGTAACAGTGACTTTGCATGGACCTTCCATGTTTTAATAAAATTCCTTTATTTGATGATAAAAAGCAATGGCTTTTGTGTTTCCTTCAAATAGTCAAAAGATGGTGGAATAGAGTCTGCACCAAATTAGTATTTATGAATCTTATTTTGAATATCTTATTTTACCTTTTTAAATTTAATCAACATAACATGAAAAAAATGGTGGTTTGTGATGATGGACATGATGCTCTACGATGCCATCTTATTTTTATATCGAAATCAAGATAAATTATATAAGATCATATAAGAAATATAGAAAGAAAGATACACACATTAACAATGTTGAAAAAACATTTGAAATCGTAATATTATATATTTTTAAAATTAAACCAAAACTAAAATTAAAATTTATTGTTATACACGGATATACTTTAACGCTTTGTTAATCATGTATGGTCATTAGTAAGCATGTAACATCCTAAACTGGGCTTAGGAGAAGTCAAGTTTAGGGTGTTTTATGTAGTCAACCAATACTAGTTTAAGGGTTAAACCTATCATTCACATGAACTAAGGACAATCCTTTTAGGACAAACAAGCATGCGTATCACATAACAAACAAGCATTAATGTTACAAGCAAAGAATGAGCCTACCATATTCGGATTCTAAGAATAAGTAAGACAATCATTTAGGAATTTACCATGAAATTCAAGATGTTATTCATTTTCATAATCTTTCCAATTATAACTTTACCATGAAATTCAAGATGTTATTCATTTAGTAATTATAAGACTTTAGTATGAATGTTACTAATCACTACTCATGTACACATACAATTGTAAGTGAACTACTTCTTTTCTATTCAATTATAACTAAGTCTCAACATCTCTAACAAGTTATTTACAACATCTAACTATACCAAGTTCAATATTTTCAATACATGAATTCGATTCATGTAATCTATGGTGTAATATGGATGATTTGATTATTTAATCACATCAAACCATTCAAGCATAGCACTTCAAAATCTCACACTTTCTACATGACTATAAGTCTTAAGATATCTAGGTTCGAACTTCTCATATACTATATCTTAGTGATTCAAATTATTTTAAAACATGGTTATCATCATTCATGATCATCAAATCATTCACATTCAAACATCAAACATTCAACCACAAGCATCGAGCTTAATCAAACAACCCTACCTTGTATTACTTACAGGGTTTGGATTTAATATTTACATTCCTTAACAAAAGAAGCTAGGTGCTTAGCTATAAACTAAAGTGCCACCATCCTAAGAGTTGGAACAAAAGTAAGTACATACGTTTGGCAAAGCAAAGTGACTTGATTAAGCTCTCAAGGATGGCTTCCTTTTAAGATTCAACCTGTAATGTAGTGAAAGAAAAATACATAAGCCTATGCTTAGTGGGTGAGTTTAAAGTTTACAATTAAGTTTTAGTACGATATTATTTCTTTCACTAATTAGAAATCACTAGAACATTATAGGATAGGAATAACAAGGTAAGATTTCTAGTCATAACATTATACAAGTATTGTCATAATATTCATATCACGAATCCATATCAACAAAACAACTCATAATGTCATTTTGACCGTTAAAAATCATCATATCATTACATCAAATAGATAATCTCTTAATCAATAGTACAATCGAATCTTATTAATCATGTTACCACATTCATTATTTTTAAGTTCAGTTTCTTATTATCCTGAAAAATAGCCTTGAGAATCGATAGTCTAGTCTAGATACACGAGTCCCCAACAAACTATCGCCCACAACATAAATGATACTCGCAATATCGGTCATACCCTCCTACTATCGCCAATTGACCATATACACATCCCTCCTACTGTCACCAATGAAGGACCACTGTCCCAACCATAGTCCACCCTGACACTGAGCTCTACAGACTCTATGGCATGCCAACTATATCTATGACTGACTCGAGACCAAGGCTTCATTAATCATTTTCATTTCATTAGGTGAGCTGAGCTCTTTGCAATTTACACAATAATGTGTCACTACCCTTGATCTTAAATAAGGCACAATCATATTCATCTAGAGACTTATCTCATTCATTTCGATCAAAGGCCCTAGACCAAATCTAAGAATCAATCAATTATAGCCTTTTCTCATTTCAAACATTAGTAATTCATATAACATAGCAATCAAACTTCTTCATAACATGGTTCATTCAATGTTCATTCTTTGTAAACATGTGATCATTCATAAGCATCTCAATATTAAGCATTTCATGATACCATATTTCAATCAATTGTCAACATGTTAGCAACTCAAATTCTTATATTTCAGGTATTTTTTTAAGGAACTACTTACCTTGATCCCAAGCTAGCATAGCATGTCATACATCAAGTAATTTCACAATAATCGACTAGAATGCAATGCTAAAAAAGGTTGTTATTCTTTCCGAGACTTTAAACATCACTCACAGTTATATTCCGAGCTAATCTTGATTACGGATTACGATCCTTTTTAGTCTTTCATCATCCGACTCCACTCTAGATCCTTCTTGATTGATTCCTTCTTTATCTATCGTATACCAAGGATTAAATTATCATTAGCAACCTGACAAGTTCTCAATTCCGTAGGCAAACATCATTTACATATAATTCCATCTATTCCTAAGATGTTTTTCACATAACATTACACCCCCTTTTAAAAGTATCAACAATCATCCCAATCTAAGATAATTTTATTAATTTTGTTTATGTATTTTTTTATCAGCAACATGATTTGATTTTATTGAATAAATCATGCAAAATCCATTGCACCGGCCTCATTAAAAACCCCCTAAGCCTAAGTGGGGGAAAAGAGTGCCCGTGCAAATGGTACAACGTCAATCCCAATCAAACGAAACCCCGAACACAGTTCAATGCATCCACACCCACTTAGAGCGTAAGACACCACTCTTTGCTAATGCATCCGCGATACAATTGGCTTCCCTAAAAACATTAGTAAAGCATACAAAAGGCATTGCCTCCCACGCATCGTCAATCCGATTGAACCAATGTCCTAAACGCCAAGGTCGACGCTCCGTGCCTAATATCCAATAAATTGAAACGACCGAATCCGACTCAATTACCACGAAATGCACCTCATCGCAATTAATTTCCTGCACCATCCGCAAAGCATACGCGATCGCCTGAAGTTCAGCGACATTGGAATCCACCACCCCGATGGACCCCGAAAATAAAGCCACTATCCGGCTGTTCCAATCGCGAAGAAATCCCCCACATCCGGCCTCACCTGGCTTAATTCTGGCTGCCCCGTCCACATTTTTTATGTATTTAGTTAATTCAAAATAGGGCAGCTCCTTATTAGGCTTTATTTCACTATACTAAATCACTTGATCAACATTTCCCACACATTTTGTTAAGCCATAATCTAACAAACAAACAACTAATTGTCAAATTCTTTAGATAATAAGTTCAAGGTAAATTCTCTATACAATTTCCATTCGAAATTTTCTTCTAAACACAACACAAAACCAATCCTAATTCATCCAAAAACAATTTCAGCAAGCACCACTATAGAACATTGGTTAAAAATGTCAAGTACACAAATTATCTTACCAATGTAATGATTTCATGGTTTGGCCTAGCTCTAAGGTTGAATATACTTCAAAATGTCTACTTAATTCATGGTAACCACTTCAACTATTAATCATAGATGCAATTCTACACCATCAATCACATAAATAACAATCAATCTAACTAAATTTCTTGCAGGTTACCACAATTGCACATACAAGGAAAGGAAGGGAAAGATATCATATCTTCCTCGAGTTCCAATTCAAGCAAAATAAATCTAGAACTTTAACAAACTTCTCTAACAATCGACAAATCTCAAACTCTCACTCTCACTCTTTGTTTCAGTTGCCTAAGGAAAAAGATGACTCAAAGATGTTTATCTCTTTTTCTCTCTCTTTTTTAATTTTTAATTAGATTAATTCAAGCCTTTCCCTTAACCTCACGGTGACATGTGTTATGTCCCTCTTTGATATACATTTTAGCATGCATGCTTACTGTTTTAGAAACATCACTATTTGGTCCTTATGGAATCGACCACTTCCTTATCAATTTCCTCTAATTTAGTCACTAAATTGTTTCTAATTAATAAGATTAAAGTCATAGAAATTGGGACTTATTTACAACAATCGGTAACATTCAATTAGACAAAGTTTTAGGGCATTACAACTCCCCCCCCCTTAAAGAATTTCGTCCTCGAATTTACCTGATGGGAATAGTTGTGGTTATTGTTCCTTTAAGGTTGCCTTGGGTTTCCATGTAGCCTCTTATACTTTATGATTTCTCCACGAGACTTTTACAAGTGGAATTGATTTTTTACGAAACCTTCTAACTTCTCAATCAAGAATTTGAACCGGTTCTTCCTCACAAGTCAAATCTTGGTTAAGTTCAACTTTTTCTGGTTCGAGAATATGGGAGGGATCTGAACGATATCTACCAAGCATTGATACATGAAAAATATTGTGAATTTTAGCAAATTCACTCGGCAATGCTAAGCGATAAGCAACAAGACCTATCTTTTCGATGACTTCAAATGGTCCAATGTATCGAGGGCTGAGCTTCCTTTTCTTCCCAAATCGAAACACCTTTCTCTACGAAGATACTTTCAAGAATACTTGGTCCCCTACTTCATATTGAACGTCCCTCCTTTTTGAGTCTGCATAAGCTTTTTGCCTATCAAATGCTTCTTTCAACCTCGTATAAATAATCTATACTTGATTCTCTGTTTCTCTGTGTAATTCGGGTCCCAAGGATTTGCTTTCTCCCAATTCCGACCAGCACAGAGGTGTTTTACATTTTTTTCCATACAAGGCTTCAAAAGCGGCCATCTTAATTGAGGCTTGATAGCTATTATTGTATGCGAATTCAACTAATGGTAAGGAGTTTTCCTAGTTTTCCCCAACTCAATTACACAAGCTTTGAGCATGTCTTCTAGGTCTTGAATTACTCTCTCAGATTGTCCATAAGTTTGAGGATGGAAGGCAACGCTGAGGTTTAGTTTGGTCCCCAAAGCTTTCTGTAATGAATTCAAAAACCTAGATGCAAATCGAGGATCTCGATCAGAGATAATGGATATAGGGACACCATGTAATCTAATCACTTCCCTTATGTACAATTCGGCTAATTGGTCTAGACTCAAGTTCATTGGGAAAGGCAGAAAGTGTGCTGATTTAGAAAATCTATCAACGGTCACCCAAATTGCATCATTCTTCCTTAGTGATAAAGGCAATCCCGTTACAAAGTCCATAGTGATTCGTTCCCATTTCTATTGAGGCAATTCAATAGGCTGTAACAACCCGGTGGGAACTTGTTCTGCTTTAATCTTTTGACAAGATAAGTATTTGGACACATACTCTGTAATATCTGACTTTATTCTAGGTCATCAATAAATTTCCTATAGATCTCTGTACATTTTGACAGATCTCGGGTGGATAAAAAATGGGCTACTACCAGCTTCTTGCATCATTTCCCTTTTTAAATCTTTTTCATTAGGAACACATACTCTATTTCTGAAATAGAGCAAGCCATTAGGCTTTAGAGAAAAATCTGAGTCAGATCCAAATTCAAGCTTAGATAAAACTTTCTAAAGTTCAGGGTCCTATTTCTAGAGTTCTCTGATTTTTGAAATCAGTTTTGATTGGATTTGAAGTTCGACTATTAGTCTTTTCTCTTTTTGTAACTTAAAATGAGCATTTATTGCAGTAGGGGCTGAAATAAGAATAATATTCAAGATGTTAGACTCCTAAATTTCGAATATGGCTGAAATAGAACTACTAAATTTTCGGCCTTATTACCAATTTGATGTTTGCGACTGAGTGCATCAGCCACAACGTTTGCTTTCCCCAGGTGATAATCAATTACTAGATCGTAGTCCTTGAGTGATTCCATCCACCTTCATTTGTCTAAGATTCAATTCCTTTTGGGTCAGAAGACATTTTGGGCTTTTATGATTGGTAAAAAATAACATCTTTCTCCATATAAGTAGTGCCTACAAATTTTCAAAGCAAACACAACTGTAGTTAATTACAGATCGTGTGTTGGATAGTTCAACTCGTGCGGCTTCAATTTTCTGGAAGTATAAGCTACCACTTTATCATCTTGCATAAGAACACATCCTAAATCGAGGTGGGAAGCATCGCTAAAATTGTAAAATCTTTTCTCAGTTCAGGTTGTATTAAAACATGAGCTCGGGTAAGAACTTTCTTTAATTGATCGAAGATATGTTGCTGATTTTCTGACCACACAAATGGTTCATTCTTTAATTGTAGTTAGTTCAGCACCGCGGAAGATGAGGGTAGGGGTAAGTTGGCAGCCGCCATTGCAGGGAGTTCTAAAACTTAATACGGATGGTTCGGCGCGAGGAAAACCGGGTCCGGCGGGGTTTAGTGATGTGATGTGTGACGGGGACAGTAAGATATTGGGATTGTTCTCGGGGTCTTTAGGCGTGATGGATTCGAATGAGGCTGAAGTGCGAGTGATAGTATTTGCGTTGAGCTTGGTTATGGATAGGGAGTGGCGTGACAGTTGCGTGATTATAGAGTCGGATTCGCAAGTAACTTTAAGTTGGGCTACACGTTCGACGAAACGGCCTTGGCGATTGTGGGAGGTCTTCTCAGTGATCGATCAGGCTTGTCAGGTCTCGTATGAGATACAGTTCTGTCACGTGCCTAGGGAGGCGAATGGCTTTGCGGATGTGCTAGCGAAAGAAGGCGTGGATTGATGTTCGCTTTTTGTGGCGTGTTTATAATAGGACTGGTTGTTTCTTTGTATTTTTGGCGGATCTTATCGTACTCTTTTCCTCCATTAGGGAGGTTTTTAACGAGGCGTAAGATCCGTCACGCTGTATGTTTCTTATTTTATTAATAAAATCATACAGTTGCTGATAAAAAAATGGTTCATCCTTCCTAAGAAGTTTTGTTAAGGGAGTAGCTAGCAATGAAAATCCCTTCACAAATCTTCGATAGTAACCAACCAAACCGAGAAAGCTTATAACTTCACTTACATTCCTTGGAGGTCTCCAATCGATCAAAGATTGAATTTTCTTTGGATATACCTTTATTCCCTTAGCCGAAACTACATGGCCAAGGAAAGACACTTTAGATAGCCAGAATTCACACTTATCAAACTTGGCATAGAGTTCCTTATCCCGAAGTGTATGCAACATGCCACGTAGATGTTTCGAATGCTCTTCTTCATTTTTTAATAGACTAGGATATCATATATAAGGACCACCACAAACTTATCCAAATAAGGCTTGAAAACTCAACTCATAAGATCCATAAATGCCGCTGGAGCATTGGTTAGGCCAAAAGGCATTACTAGAAAGTCATAGTGACTATACCGAGTTCGAAAAGCAATTTTGGGGACATCAGCTTCCTTGACTCTCATCTCTGATCGAAGGTCAATCTTGGAAAATTATCGTAGCATCCTTTAGTTGGTCGAACAAGTCATCAATTCTCAATAATGGATATTTGTTCTTGATGGTAATCTGATTTAGCTTCCGGTAATCAATACAGAGCCTCATTGATCCATCTTTTTTCTTTACAAATAGGATTAGGGCTCCCCAAGGAAAAGAACTTGGCCTCATGAATCCTTTGTCTTGTAGTTCTTGCAATTGAGTCTTCAATTCTTTGAGTTCAATTAGGGCCATACGGTAAGGGGTAATGGAAACCGGAGCTGAACCTAGAAGGACATCAATTCCAAACTCAACTTCTCTTAATGGAGGTAGTCCTGGTAATTCCTCAGGAAATACATCAGGGAATTCAGAAACAACCAAACATGAGTTTATGCCAAAATCAAGTTTATCACATCTAATCATAGCAGAAAAAATAGAGTTGGGTTTCTTATCGATCAAGACTATGATTTCTTACCTAGACCACAGAGAAAAAGTCTTTTGTATAACAATCTACCTAGGCCTGATGCATTCCTAGCCAATATAATCCCAAAATGAGATCAAATTCAAAGAAGGGTAAGGCTAAAAGATCAACAAGGAAAGGAATGTTTTAGATAAACAAAGGGCAGTTTCTACATATTTGGTTCACTATCACCTTATCTCCCAGAGGATTAGTAGCAATTAGAATACAATTGGTGGGTTCGGGCTTCAAATTAAAATTTTCAACTAAAAAAGAACATATAAAGGAATGGGTTGAACCCGAATCAAAAAGAGCATAAATAGGGTGTACATCTAACTGAATGGTACCTGCAATTACATCAGAAGAGTCTTCCTATTTGCGACCTTGGACATGGTAGACTCAAGCAGGTGCTCTGCATTCAAACCCTATCCCTTGTTCTTCCTAAAATTTCCAGATTGTGCTTGTTTAGGCCCTTTTCCTCGAGGTGACTGAAGTTGATTCGAACTTTTGGTATTTGGAAATTGGGCCTATCTCTGCCAACTCATCCATAGGCTTCCATAGGGCCTAGCATCATCCAATCACCAACAGTAGTAAGGGGCTATAAATACCCATGCTCTCGATGAGATAGACTAAGTCAGGAAAACTACCACAATGCGTCTGGGTAAGGCTAAATTTAGAGGGTTGTACCCATCTCTTTCTCCTCTCGTCTTCTTAACTCCGACCATCGTCTTGTATGTGATTCTCCACCCCAAATTTACAAGGGGTGAACCGCCTAAATTTGCCACAACCACCTTGGTCCTTTGTCTCCACCTCCCTTGTTCGACGCCTTTTTATTTTGACATCAACAATTATATATTATATTTAGGGTAAATTACTGCGGTGGTCAATTATGTTTTCCCCCAGTATAGAGTTGGTCACCGATTTTGAAAAACGACCAGTAAGGTCACTTACGTTTTCGGGACATAAACTTTTGGTCACCCAACCATTTGATGCCGTTAAATTTTGACGAATTTCTGATCTGGCAGTTAAAAAAATCCCTAAATTTTCAAAATTCACAAAATAACCCCCATATCCGAAATCCCCAACTCACCAAAACTTAAATCGTGATTTAAGTCGATTCCGTCGCCGATTGTAACGCCGCCGCCCACCACATCCGTCGCCGGACCATCATGACCGTTTACCCTACCACGCCGCTGCCAAAGATTGATCGGAGTCGTGCAAAATGTCGGACGAAGGTTGAAATATTTGAAAAATTCCATCGATCGATTTGCAACAAGCGACGATTGAACGACAACGATTGGTGCATGGGTGTTTGGGAGAAGGGATGACGCTCCATTCCGTCGTCGGAATCGTGGCCAACGACGGCAAGAGTGACCAGATTGAGGGATTTAGGTATTTAAGGATTTATGAATTTATGAATTTGGGGGTTTTCTGAAATTTTGGGAATTTTGGGGCCATTGCAGTAGATTACCCTTATTTTTTCAATTGCCAGATTCGAGAAAACCGTTAAAGTTTAACGACATTAAACAGTTGGTGACCAAAAGTTTACGCCCCGAAAACGTAAGTGACCTTACTGGTCATTTTTCAAAATCGGTGACCAACTCTGTACTAAAGGGAAACATAAGTGACCACTGTAGTAGTTTACCCTTATATTTAATATTTTTATTAATTTTTTTCGGGGATGGGTCGATTTTGTTAGGTTTTTTATTAAAATTTTAAGATCAGAGTCGGGGTCGAATTATGTTTTTATTATGTAGGGTCAAGTTTAAAATATATTAAACTCGAGGCAGGTCGATGTTGGATTAGAACTTTTAAATTTTGGGTCAAGGTCGGGACGACCAAAAACCCATCTCGACCTTACTCGCTTCCATCCCTAGATATATTTATTTTAATTTCTTTTAATTTTGTCTGATTAAGTTTTACTTTGGTTGGTACAATTACTATTGTAACATTTAGGAAGACATGTACTTTAATGTACTTAAACATACATAGGTTAGAGTAATTTAGAAATTATTTAAAAAACTCTTTTTAACACGGAAAAAATTTAGCCAATTTCATTCTATTCTAAATTAGATGAAAAAAAAAATTTGGCTTGGAATTTTTTTTTAATTAAGGTTAAACATAAAATTGTAGACCTACGGTGTGTGCCTCATTAAAAACTTCCCTAATCCTAAATAGAGGAAAATAGTACAACACAATCAGGTACAAGAGTTAAACCAAGAAAAACCAGCAAGCCACACTACATTAAAATCAACGAACAATACTCCTTCCTAGCAAAACATGGTCGTCCAGACACGAAGAATAAAAAACTCCATGACAATTCGATACCTTTACCACCACACTTTAAACATCTCTTGTCAACAACATGAGGCTTTGATCAGCTCGCTTCCTTCAAGCCATCATTTGCAAGATGATTCGTCGTACCTATTCGTTTTATCGGAACAAACATAAGTTGCACTAAAAATCAACATAGTAACCAACAACTTCCTATTCTCAAATGAAGCTTCAACCCTCGAAAAGCAACACTGTTTCCCAGACCACTAAAGATGAAGATTACACCTTACACCTTCAGCCTCCTCAAAAGGGTCATACACACATAATCAGAAAAAATATTCGTCCTCCACCAGGATCAAGCCAAAAACAAGATCAACATTGGAAAAAGGCACGATTGATTTACCTCTTCCCCAAGAACATATCCATTACAAGCACCCAAAAAAATCACAATGTGCATGGGTAAGGCTAAATTTAGAGGGTTGTACCCTTCTCTTCCTCCTCTCATCTTCTTCACTCTGACCATCGTCTTGTATGTGCTTCTCCGCCCCAAATTTACAAGGGGTGAACTACATGAATCTTCCACAACCACCTTGATCCTCCGTCTCCACCTCCCTTGTTCGATGCCTCCTTATTTTGAGATCAACAATTATATATTATATTCAATATTTTTATTAATTTTTTCGGGGATGGGTCGATTTAGTAAGATTTTTTGTTAAAATTTTGAGATAAGAGTTGGGGTCGAGTTATGTTTTTATTATGTAGGGTCAAGTTTAAAATATATTAAACTTGAGGCAGGTTGATGTTGGATTAGAACTTTTAAATTTTGGGTTAAGGTCGGGACATCCAAAAACCCATCCCGACCTTGCTCATTGCCATCCCTAGATATACTTTATCTTTTTCATATTTTTGGAATTAAAATATTTCCTCTCAATCTGGTCTGATTAAGTTTTACTTCGGTTGGTACAATTACTATTGCAACATTTAGGAAGACATGTACTTTCATGTACTTAAACATACACAGGTTAGAGTAATTTAGACATTATTTAAAAATCTATTTCAACATGGAAAAAAATATAGCCAAATTTGAAGGGCCTTATAGTATGCCATTCTATTCTAAATTAGATTAAATTTCATTTTTAATTGTGATAGAGATTTTTTAAAAATTTCACAGTAAGTGTTAACAAACTATCGAGCAAAAATCATCTACCCCTAATCATGCTTCCATTTATGCCTCCTATTAAGAAAACACTTAAAAATTAAATTAAGAACCATAACCTTAAATTCCGAATCCTAAACCCTACACCCTACACCCTAAAAAGTACACTCTACCCTAAATTTCTTATACCCTAATCCTAAGCCCTAACCCAAAACTTTAAACCATAAACCCCTAATTTTATTGTGGAGGCATAAATAGAGACATGATTAGAAGGTAGACCATTTCCACCCAAACTATAACATACATATCTTTTGTAATTAATTAGGCCGTTTATATCTTCTTATATATTTTAAGATGACAAGTGTTACCGTTCTAATTTTACTATTAGTGTTTGTGGTCATGAAAAAATATTCTATTGGCTGTGGGAATTTTTTTCCATAAGGGTTTAGTTTTTAGGGTTTTATATGTTAGTGTTTAGGCTTTAGTGTTAGGGATTTAGTGTTTGTTGTTAGGTTTTAAGGTTTGAGAATAAATTTTATGTTTTAAAGTTTAGAGTTTATGGGTAGAATTTAAAGATTAGAGTTTAAGGGACCTAAAAGGGACATGTGGCAGCTTTATAAACTTGATTGTAAAAAAACTTTCCACTTATGGTGCATCAAATAATTACCCTTGTAGTCATTTAGTCGATAAATAAAACTTTTTTTCTTTCAAGAAATTAAGGAAATATATACGTTTAAAATTTTCATTGATCATGTTTAAGATTTAAAAGTTTTTGTAATATTAATGCCTACAATATGGCTACTTATCGTGATGTTAAAGAAAAGAGAAAGAAGTGTTTACAATGAAGTAAAGAATATTGAGAGAAGAAGAAGAGAGGATATATTTCATTGATATATCAGATGACTACAATCATGAATGAACCTTGACTATATATAGGATGCTAAGTACAAGAGACGTTTACATTTCTAACTGTCTAACAACCTAGCCATCTTAACAGGCTGACTCAACTAACTATCTTCCACATTCTCTCTGCTTTTCCCATCTTCTGCTTCTTTAGCTGAAAACACCATCATCTTTTGACGAAACACATCAAAGTAACATATAGTTAATGGCTTAGTCAAACCATCAGCAATCTGGTGAGCAGCTGGAACATAGTTCACCTGTAATTGACCAGCTGCAACTTTCTCACGCACAAAATGAACATCGAGATCAATGTGTTTCACTCGTGCATGATATACAGGATTGGCACTAATCGCAACAGCACTCGTGTTGTCACTTCACACAATCGACACATCATCTAGCTGAATTCCCATATCACCCAGAAGTGCATTGATCAACACAATTTCAGACGTGACTTCTGCAATACTTCTATACTCAGCCTCAGTTGTTGAGCGAGCCACTGTTTTCTGTTTCCTGAAACTCCATGACACCAAATTACCACCAAGGAAGACACAATGCCCTGATATAGACTTCCTGTCATCCACAGTAGCTCCCCAATCAGCATCTGCAAAGGCTGTGATGGAAAACTTCTCACTGTTTGGCTGAATTACCAGCCCATAATCAAGTGTACCATTCAAGTATCTCAGCACTCGTTTCATAGCTTGGAAATGTTGTTCACGTGGTTCATGCATGAACTGAGCAAGCATGCTTACACAAAAAGAAATGTCTGGCCTTGTATGACACGCGTACAACAAGGCACCCACAATGCTTCTGTATTCACGAGCATTGTCCACATGACTGCCACCATTTTTAGACAAGCTTGATGATCCCACCATTGGTGTAGGTGTAGCATTTGCACCCTGCATTTGTGCCTTCGTTAATAGCTCCAGAAAATACTTCCTCTGACTTAAAAACAAGACATCTCCTTTCTTAAGCACCTCTATACCTAGAAAATAATTAAGCTCACCCAAGTCTTTAAGAGAAAACTTGGCACTTAGTAACTCGATCACCCATTTAATATCATGATTACACTGCCCAGTCACTATTATATCATCCACATAGACAAGCATGTAGGTCATAACACCTTCTTTATTCAACATGAACAACGATGGATCAGGTCGTGACTCTACAAACCCAATTCCAAGCAGAAAATTTTTCAGTTTAGTGTGCCAGTTACGGGGTGCTTGCCTCAAGCCATAGAGAGCTTTGTTTAGCTTACACACTAACCTTGAACTGTCTAAAGCAACTTGCTCAAAGCTCGGTGGTTGCTGCATGAACACATATTCTGTCAAGTCACCATTTAAAAATGCGTTGTTAATGTCTACTTGATGAAGACTCCACGATCACTAACCTGTTGATTTATTTGTAAGTTGTCCTCAACATGTGAACTTGCTACATTGGTTACATGTATTGGACCAAAAGATGACTCAAGATCATGAAGATCATCAGGTGATTCTTGCAACACTCGAACATCCACACATTGTTCTGACCTTTCTTGACCATCCAACAAGGGCCTAGGTTGAGCAGGATCAGTAACTGGTGGAGCAGGAACTTCTGAAAGTTGAGCAGGATCAGTAACTGGTGGAGCAAGAACTTCTGAAATAGGTGACTCGAAACGTCTATCACCAACTACTTGAGACCCAGAAATCACATCATCATTTGCTGACAAAGCATGAGTCTCTAACCCAGGTGAATTTATTTAACCCTGAGAAACATGTCCTTGAGAATTTGTTGACTGGGCATCAAGAGTCATACGAGAGGACCCTCCTATAGAATTCACAGTACCACCTTGTTGCATACGTTGAGCAGGTGACTTACTTTCTGAAACAATCATAAGAGGTACATTAGATACATTAGGTAAGGCACTGTTCTCCTCATGCTTGCCACCTTTGTTTGCTTCTACAAAAGGAAAAAACATCTCGTCAAATACAACATGCCGAGATATATATAACCTGCCATTTGGTGCCAAACATTTATAACCCCTGTGTTGTGAGCTGTATCCAAGGAACGTGCATGGCTGAGACCTGAACTCAAGCTTATGAGACTAAAAAGGTCGTAAGTGTGGGAAGCACCTACACCCAAAAATTCTCAAACTTGTATAATCTGGTGTTTTCCCAAAAAGTTGCTCAAATGGAGATTTCCCTTGTAGCACCCTAGTAGGCAATCGATTGATCAAATGCATAGCTGTACAAACAGCATGGGACCAAAACCTGATAGGCAAGGAAGCCTGAGCTAACAACACCAACGAAAGTTCAACCACATGCCGATGTTTTCTATCCACAACACCGTTTTGTTCTAAGGTGTGTGGACACATGAGCCTATGTTTAATCCCTTCATCAGTCAAAACCTTTGCAAAACTCATATATTCTCCTCCCCAATCACTTTCCACTTCCTTAATGATCGAACCAAACTGAGTTTGCACCATTTTATGAAAAGCACGAAAAACATCTAATGCTTGAGACTTATCTTTAAGCAAGTAGAGCCACATATGTCTGGAATGGGCATCGACAAATGTGATATAATAAGCATAACCATCAGATTTTACATGAGATGGTCCCCAAAGGTCAGTGAAGATCAATTGGAATGGCTTGTCATACACAGTCGTAGAACAATTGAATGGGATCTTATGGCTTTTACCAACACGACAGGCCACACATGTAGGCAATGTCATTTTATTGAATTTATTTGAAACAGGTACATCAAAACTTGTACAAACTCACATTAGACAATCACGGGCAGGATGCCCAAGGCGTCTATGCCACAACTCGTAAGAATCAACAACAGTATCTAAGGAATGTATTTCAACTTGACTACAAGAACTATCACCATGCAAAACACCAGTTGAAAACTTGTATAGACCACCCTGCTCTTTGCCTTGAAGTAACACTTCCTTTGTAAGCTCATCACGAACAATGCATGTCGTTACATGGAACTCAAAGAAGACCCTATTGTCTTTAGCAAACTTAGAAACAGAAAGAAGGTTCTTAGTCGCAGTTGGTACATGAAGAAGATCATTCAACATAAGAGAACGAGAACAAGAGGATAATGCAGCATGACCAGTATTCTTTATGTTCAATTGTACACCATTACCAACTACAAGCTTACCTGGCCCATTATAGCTGGACGATCGCAACATGTTAGCAGCATCTGGTGTCACATGGTGGGTTGCACCAGAATCAACCACCCAGGAGTCACGATCCGTCGTAGCAAAATACACTTGTAGAGCATCAGAAGCCTCTGCTGACGCATGACCTTGACTGCAGCCATTATAACCACCTTCTGTGTCATCGAACACTCCAACCTGAGCACTGCCTAAGCCATCTTTTCCACGATACACATTATATGTAGCTGTCACACCTAGAAATGTTTGATCAAAACGAAACCAGCATCGATCCACCAAATGACCAATCTTACCACACAATTGGCACTGAAGTTTAACACGCCCTCGGCCTCTTCCTGAATTCCTTGAAGGATTATAGGAATTGTTGTAGCCTCTGGAAGGCTGACCACGACCAGCATAGGCTCCTTTCTGATTAGTACTACTAAAGGAAGATTGAACCACATTAGCACTAATAGGAATAAAATCAGTTTGAGCATTGAACCCAGCAATTTGTGTTTCCGCATCGATCAAAAGAGTGCGAACACGATCAAGAGTAAAAGGTTCTTTACTCGCAGTTATAACAGCCATAAAAGGCTGATAATCTCTAGGTAACCCTTTGAGAATACTGGCAATTTGTTCAACCTCAGTGATTGTACTTCCACAGGATTTCAACGCATCACATACTTCTTTAATCTGGGTAAGATAACTGTGCATCGTACCATCACCTTTCTTGATCGATTGAAGCTTATAATGCAAGCTCATAACAGAAGTTGTAGACCGATGTGCAAAGAACTGCACCACTGTAGACCACACCTCAGCTGCAGTCCCAGCACCCACAAACTCAGAAAGAAGATGAGAACTAATGGTGGACAGAAGCCAAGAGGCAAGAGCGCTATCTTGCGCAACATAATCCTCAAATTCCTCATTGGGCACTATCGTCCCTCCAGTCCCCATAACAGTTTCAGCAGGAGGTGTCATTTTACCAGTAAGCAACTTTTCCAACTTATGACTTCTCACACTGAGTAGCACTTGTTGTTTCCACAACAAGAAATTCGTTTCATCAAGAACAACATTGATATTTTTGTTCGTAAACATGATGAACAACAAACAAAGATTGAACAAGAACTAAAAACAAATACAAGTATAGCAAAGAGATCGAAAAACCTCCAGCCTTTACACCATGGAATGCCCAGCAAGAACAACCACGACTACAACAATCTGCAGCGGAAAGAGATACTCCAGAAACGTCCGGCGATTGATACCATATCGTGATGTTAATGAAAAGAGAAAGAAGTGTTTACAATGAAGTAAATAATATTGAGAGAAGAAGAAGAGAGGATATATTTCATTGATATATCAGATGACTACAATCATGAATGAACCTTGACAATATATAGGATGCTAAGTACAACATTGATATTTGTAACATTCATTCTTAAGGACATGTTTGGAAAACTCGTACCATTATGAATAAAAACAAAGGGAAGTAAAAGAAATCAATCTATTAATAAGAAAAAGGTGACCTTTGATAATTTTGAGAGAATTTATCTCTATGTTACTCGTATAGAATCACTAAGATGTAAACCAGTTAAAAGCCTTCACATTCTCTGTAAAAAATATGCTTCAAAACTCTTTAAAGTATGCTTTTAAATCCATACAACAAGTAGCGTTGAAAAGGGGTGTTTCGGACCACACTCCGTTGTTTGTTGAAGTGCGATGACAATAATTGGGGACCACGTCCTTTCCGATTTTTCAATTGTTGGATGGATGGGCGATCGAACATTAGACAAATTTTGGAGGAATGGTGTCGTTTAACCAAGGTGGGTGTGGGAAATGAAAATATTGTTGTTAAATTGAGACATTTGAAGCAGTTTTTGAAAGGTTGGAATAAGGACAATTTCGGTGATGTGAATAAATTGATTGCGGATGTGCAACAACAATTGGATAATGCGGATGAGGCCATGGTTGAGGGGGTGCGAGTGAAGAAATAGAGGCTGCAAGGCGTAGGTGGATGTGCGCATTATGGCGTGCAATGAGGAATAAAGAATCAATATGGCGGCAAAAATCAAGAGCAACATGGTTACATTTTGGCGATCGTAATACGGCGTATTTTCATAGGACGGCAAAGTTAAGAACATCTAGAAACTACATACCGGGGCTGGTGATTGAGGGTGTGTGGACTACTGAGCCTTCGGCGAACCGAAACTTTGTGGTTGCGACATTTACCAAACATTTTGCTAGTGATAAGTGGGCGGGCGAGTGGCATTTTGAGGGTGTTTTTCGCAGAATAAATGACATGGATAAAAAGCATTTGGTCCAGCCTTTCACGATGGAGGAGATTAAAAATATGTTATGGGAATGTGATGGTTCAAAGGCGCCGGGTCCGGATGGTTTAAACGCTTGAATTTTATAAAAAAGGATGGGAGGTGGTACAATTTGATGTGCTGAATTTTTTTGAGCAATTTCACGCAACAGGGGCATTACCGAAGGGTGCCAATTGTGCTTTCATTGTGTTGTTGCCGAAAGTGGAATCGCCTCAATGTTTAGGTGAGTATCGTCCCATATGCCTAGTGAATTCAATGAACAAATTATTGGCTAAATGCTTAGCAAATAGGCTCCAACGTGTGCTGGGAGGTTTAATCAGTGACTCGCAATCCGCGTTTGTAAAAGGCCGTCAATTGGTAGATGGGGTTCTTTTGGCAACAGAAGTAATTCATTCGCTGCAGAAGAGTGGTGGTGGGGGATTTATTCTGAAGCTTGATTTTGCCAAAGCTTACGATTGTGTAAGCTGGATTTTTCTTGATTCGGTATTGGATCGCATGGGATTTTGTAGTAGGTGGAGGGAATGGGTTAAGGAGTGCATCAGCTCATCTCGCCTATCAGTTTTGGTGAATGGCAGCGCAACTAAAGAGTTTCGGATGGGGCGTGGACTACGCCAAGGCTGCCCACTCTCGCCTCTATTATTTGTCATAGTTGCTGAAGCATTGCACTTGATGTTGGGTAATGCCGAGTCGGCTGGTTTGGTGCGTGGGGTAGAGGTAGTGCCGGGGATATCTTTAACTCATCTACGGTTCGCCGATGACACCATTTTATTTTTTGAGGCATCGGTTGAGGTGGCACGAAACATCAAGAGAATTTTGCATTGTTTTCAGGTGTTTTCGGGCTTGCGAATTAATTTCGCAAAAAGCTCGTTGTATGCAATTGATGTGGAGGATGGATTGGGTACTTTGGTGGCCGAGATGTTGGGATGCAAGCAGGGGGGCTGCCATTTACTTATCTAGGAATTCCGTTAGGTGCCAATCCGAGAAATTTGTCGGTGTGGGAGCCTATTATTGCTAACTTTCGGCGCAAGTTAGCCGGATGGAAACGCACATCACTCTCATTCGCTGCACGCGTAACTTTGGTAAATTCCGTTCTTTCAGCACTTCCTATTTTTTATATGGGGTTATTCACGGTCCCTAAAGGGATTATTGCACAATTGGATAAAATTAGACGTGCATTTTTGTGGGGGGGTGTTGGACTCGAACGGAAGATGAGTAGGGTGGGCTGGGATGTTGTGTGTCGGCCTAGACATTTGGGTGGTTTGGGGGTGGCGGATTTGCGGATAAAAAACAAGGCTTTGCTGTCCAAGTGGATGTGGCGTTATGCACAGGATAGTGACTCGTTGTGGCGAAGACTGATCACAGCCAAGTATGGGGTAAATATTCAATGGTGGCGTTTCAACACGGAAAATTTGTCAGCAATGTCGGGGTGTGGAAACAGATTGTGTTAAACTCTTGTGACATTAGCATTGAGCATCATATGGGAATGGAAGGTTTTCAGTGGAAAATTGGGAATGGGAAGATGGTCCTATTTTGGTTCGATCCTTGGATTACGCAGCAACCACTTAAAGACATTTATCCGCGACTATTCATGCTGTCTATTAACAAGCTGGCCTGGATTCATGATTATGTTGTGGGGGGGACGTTGGAACATGGGTAGTGGACATCGTTTTTTAGACGACAGTTACGTGGTTTTGAGCTAGATCGGCTGCATGGATTACAAGAGTTGGTGCGGGGGTACCATTATGGGAGGCTCGACAGGATATGTTAATTTGGCGAGCGGATGTGCATGGCATTTTCTCGGTGAAGGCATTATCCAAATTATTGTTGATGGATAAGTTTGGCGATGATGATTTGGGGGACTGTTTCGCTTGGAATGTATTGGTACCTCCAAAGGTGCAGGCGTTCTTTTGGTTCATATGGTTAAGGAGATTACCTACGGCGGATTTTTTGCGACATCGCGGGCTGTCATTGAGTGCCGAACAAAGTAGATGCTCGTGGTGCGAGTCATCGGAAGAATCGATTGCACATCTTTTCTATGAATGTCCGAATGTGCTGCAATATTGGGTGTGGCTGCGCAATTGGTGGAATATATCGACGCCTTTCCCGCTTAGTTTCACTGATTTTTTTGTCGAACATTTGCATTGTCCGTTTATGGGTAGCATGAAACATTTGTGGGTAGCATGTGTTAGTGCTTTGTTGTGGTCACTATGGTTGGCTAGAAATGAGCGGATATTTCGCGGCAAATGCTTGACGATGGAAGAAATATGTTTTTTGGTGAAATTGAGATCATTTTATTGGATTAAAGTGGGCGTGGAAGGGGAGTTGCTGTCCGAGGCAGTTTGGTGGACATGCCCGTCTACTCATGTTTTTAGCGCGGCGGGTAAGAAGGTGAGGCGTGGGGTGTTTTGGCAGCCACCAGTTATGGGAGTTTTGAAATTTAACGTTGACGGTGCGGCGAGGGGTAAGTCGGGGCCAGCGGGATTTGGGGGAGTGATGAGGGACGGGGAGAGTCATATATTGGGGCTGTTTTCGGGGCCTTTGGGGGTGATGGACTCAAACGAAGCCGAAATTCGGGCTATAGCATTTGCTTTAAGCTTGGTGGTGGAGGGAAGCTGGCGACAACAATGTGTGATAATAGAGTCCAATTCACAATGTGGAGGGAAGCAATGGCGGTTGTGGGATGTGTTCATGGCGATTGATCAAGCGCGGCAGGTTGCATATGAGTTGCAATTTTGTTATGTGCCTAGGGAGGCGAATGGATTCGCTGATGTTTTGGCCAAGGAGGGCGTCGATCGTCTGTCATTATTCGTGGCCTGCTTGTAATAAGGGTCGGGGGATATTGTAATTTGTTTAGACAAGTCATATCGTACTCTTTTCCTCCACTAGGGAGGTTTTTAATGAGGCGTATGGCTTGTCGAGCTGTATGCTTTTTTCTTTCAATAAAAATCATACAGTGCTGATCAAAAAAAATTATTTAACCAAAAATAAACATAAACGATAAGTAATTATTCTTTTATATTAATCGTTTAGTAGGTCAAATGACGAAGATTACTTTGATTTTTTTATTGTCATTTGTCCTAATTCTCTCAACACTATTTGTTGCAGGACATGATGGGGAAATCAAAGAATTCGTCAAAAATAACTACAAATAAAAATTATTAAAAGTTATAAAAACTAAAAAAAATCAAGAAGCTATAAAATCATAATTTTTTAAAAAAATCAATATTTACAAATTATTAAAATTTAAACATTTTTGGTGGAAAAAGATTTCAATTGTCTTCCGTCAGTTTGATACTACCATTATTCTTTGAACATATTTTTGGTGCAATTAGCGTTGCATCAGAGTAACAATAATTTTGCATGGACCTTTCATGTTTTAATAAAAAAATTTATTTGATGATAAAAAGCAATGGCTTTTGTGTTTCCTTCAAATAGTTAAAAGATGGTGGAATAGAGTCTGCACTAAATTAGTATTCATGAATATTATTTTGAATATCAAATTTTAACTTTTCAAATGTAATCGATATAACATGGAAAAAATGGTGGTTTCTAATAATGGATGACATGACCCTCTACGGCGTCATCTTGTTTTTTTATTTATCGAAATCAAGATAAATTATATAGGATCATAAAAGAAATATAGAAAGAGAGATACACACGTTTACAATGTGAAAAAAAAGAAGGATTCAAAATCAAAATATTATATATTTTCAAAACTGAACCAGAACCAGAACCAAAATTAAAATTTGTTGTTTTAGACGGATATACGTTAACACTTTATTATTCGTGTATGGTCATTGGGAAACAAAACAGTTAAAATGCCTTCAAATTCTCCGTAAAAATCTCCTTCAAAACTCTTTAAAGTTCGCTTTCACGAGAAACATCATAAGTAATAAATTATTATTCATTTATATTAGTTGTTTAGAAGGTAAAAATGGCGAAGATTTCTTTGATTATCCTATTGTCATTTGCCCTGATTCTTTCAACACAATTTGTTGTAGGGCGTGACGGGAAAATCAAAGAATTCGTCAAAACTGAATTAAGCTCTGCAGGAGATGCTAAAAAGGAACCGAGTGCGTTAATAGATGGTGAAGAATTTTTCATCTTCTCTGATGAGATGAAAAAGATTGGTACAGAAATCAAAGAAGCCTTTCAAAAGATGGAAAATGCTTTCAATGAGGAACTTGCTCCATCTGAGGAAGAACATGGTGATGCTCCTTCATCGGAAGATGGTGAAGAACTTGCTCCTTCGTCAGAGGATAGTGATGCTCCTTCATCTGATGGTGATGAAGAACTAGTTCCTTTGTCAGGGGACGGCGATGCTCCTTCATCAGACAATGGTGAAGAACTTGCTCCTTCATCAAAGGACGGTGATAGTCCTTCATCAGACGATGGTGAAGATGAATAAGTTGTTCCTAGATATGCTCTCTATTTGCATTGAGAAATGAAGTTGTAATGTATGAATATATATAAAAGTTTCAAAATTTTCAAAAAGTACAAAACTCATCCATTAAACAAGAAAGTCAATAAATCAACAATGAAATGATAATTTGATTAACAAACCACTAATTAATTTTTCTTTAAATATTTTTATTGTGTTTATTAAGCTAAATAAAAGAGTAGGGATGGAATCAAGAAATTTAAGTTACCTTTAAGGGTGTAAATGAACATAGCATTTGATGAACTATTTGTGAATCATTTGTATAATGTTTCGTTTATTTACGTATATTAAACTAAATAAAGGAGTATGAATAAAATTTTTATAGTCATTTAATAAGCGAACAAATACAAATAAATGTGTGTTCGTTTCGTTTATTTCATGAACAAGCTCATTTGAAAGCTCGTTTACTTGGTTCCAATTTTTGTTTTATTTTTTTTACATTTTAAATATTGGTAAAGGTATGAACTAAATTGAACACATAATGAATTTTAAGATCAAACTGTGAAATCTGAAAAGTTTAAGGACTAGTGGCATAATTTCATCATTTTCTTTGGCTTGCAAATAAAAGGGTAGAAGGAGAGTGGTGGCTGCCGAACATTTGATCATTTATGAATATATAAACGAACATGTTCATGAACGCTAAACGAACATGTTCATGAACATATAAACGAACATGTTCGCGAACGCTAAACGAACATGTTCGCGAACGCTAAACAAACACGAACACCTTATATGAAAATAACAAACGAACACGAACATAACATTTTTCATTCAAGCTCGGTTCATCCACACCCCTAGTTGCGATGTCAAATTTTTGGATGTTAACTCATTTTTATTAGGGTAAACTACACAAAATATCATTAAGTTTTAACATGTGTATCTAAAATACCATTAAACTATAAAACGATACTATTATACCACTGAACTTTGTTTTTTACTTCAATCCACAGTTCGACGTTAAACTGTAACAACCCGTTATATGAAAAACAATATCGTTTTGGTATAGTTGCTTTAATGCCTAATATAGGCCAAAACGACGTAGTTCAGTTAGAGGAAAATTAAGAAAAAATTGCATTTAAGGAGGCTCAAACCAAAGATCTCCGGGATGAATGGTTGACACCAAATCACCAAGCCAACTTAAGGACTTGATATAATTCCAACGTAAATAGTATATAAATAAAACTGAAGTTGAACTTAATTTCATTTATCTCATAATATAATTCTATAATATTTATAAAATTATGTAAAGTTTTACCAAAAATATTATATATGTCAAACTAAACTAGAGATTAATTCAAAATAGTTTAAGGTTTGGGTTTAGAGATTTAGGGTTTATGGTATTTTATATATTATTTATAATATAAATATATTATTTTTATGAATATTTTAGGTTTTTAAATAATATATTTTTATTACAAATAATATATAAAATAATATATTTTTATTTATATATATTGATATATATATATATATATATATATTAGGGTTTTGGGTTTTAGATTTATAGTTTTCTATATTATTTATAATATAAATATTTTTTTTTGAATATTTTGGGTTTTTTTAAAGAATATATTGATATTATAAATATAAAAGTAATATATTTTTATTTATATATTGGTATATATATAAATAATATATTTTATATTATTTATATATTAATATTATGTATAGTATTATTTATTTCATAAAATAATTTGAATTAATCTCAAGTGTGGTTTGACATATATAATATTTTTGGTAAAATATTATATAATTTTATGTTGGTTCAGTTGTTAAAGCTTACCCATTGTATATGAAGGTCCTAGGTTCAAACCCCTCAAGTGCATATTATTTTTCCTCAAAAATTGATGTCATTTTGGGCTAAATTAGGCTTAAAACAGCCACACCAAAACAGAGTTGTTTTGAGTTAACGGTTCCATTAAGAGTTAACAATGTAGTGGCATAAACGAGTCAGAAAGTAAAGTTTTGTGTTAAATTTGAACATTTTTGAAATTCAGTAACATTTTTGAGTGAGTGGTGATAATTTAGTGGTATCTGGTGTAGTTTACCCGAATATTTTTATGTAAATAATTTCTTATACGCATAATATTATCAGTGTGAAAAAAATATTTGAAATCAAAATATTATATTTTTTATAATTGCACCAAAATTAAAAATAAAATTTGTTGTTATAGATGTATATATTTAACGATGATAAAATTACTCGAAGCTAATTCGACACAATGTGTCTCGCTCCGTCCCGTCCTGCCCAAGTTTTTTCTTCTTGAATTTCGGGTTCGAGGTGGGACGAGTTTTTGAAAAGAAATGATTCAGGGCGGGGCGGATTTAGGACATAAATTCCCTACCTCGCCTCGATATATATTTTAGTTACACTTGATTTCTCTACATTCGTATAATTGTAGAGATACCTTTCAACACCTCCAAACTTGGCAAACTCTAGAGGAAGCTTCTATTTAGGAGGCCAATATTATCGGAGTCCCCGTGTTACCTTGGGAATCGGCGCTGTTAGAAGCTATAACATTCCGTCCACGTGACCAAACCATAAAGGCTGGTACTTAAAAATTGGGTCTATCTTTCTCAACCCTTTCATAGGCTCTCACAGGGCCTAGCGTCATCCATTCACCAACAAAAACATAAATACCCATGCTCCCGATGAGATAGACTATTGAAAAAAAATCAAAATGGGTCTTGGCAAGGCTAAATTTAGAGGGTTGTACCCCTCTCTTCTTCCTCTCATCTTCTTCACTCTGACCATCATCTTGTGTGCGGCTCTCCACCCTAAATCTACATGGGTAAACTGCCTGAATCTGCCACAACCACTTTGGTCCTCCTTCTCTACCTTCCTTGTTCGACGCCTCCTCATTTTAGCATCAACAATTGGTGCGGTGAGCGCGAAGTTCCTCCCGATCGAGATAACCAGTCAACGTGGCTCTCTTGGTGGCACTCTAGTACACTAGATGTCTACAACGAACAATACTAATGGCCAAATCGATGGCGGAAATAGACCCTAAAAGCGTCATAGTCACCATGCAAAGCTTCATTCCCAAATTTCAAACAAGAGAAAGTAAAAAATGGGATGAAAACTTCTCCCCACACAGATCTGAGGGTTGCTTTGAGGTGTCAAAGGGATGGCAACTTCTCGCTAGATCTACTAGTGAAGGTTTGACATCCAATGAGGCTTCATAACTTTCTGGAAAAAGTTGGGCCTCACTTAAAGAGCCTATAGGTTCATCCCACCACCATTAGACGTTGTTACGATGGTCGTAATGAGAACACCTCGCATACCTCAGTCACCTGCAACCCACGCTACATATGTGAGGTAGATACCAGAAAGGCTCCAAACACTGGAACCCCGATGGCAGAAATCTCCAAACCACCTTAAAAAGGCAGAACCAGAGCAATAACTACAGATGCTCCCACAAAGGACACTAAAAGTTACAATCTCTAGTTTTTCTACGAAGTGGCTACTCTTTTAAGGTATAATGAAGTCGGCTGGATAAGCCATGAAGATCGACCCCACAAATGGCCAAGAACCTTTATAACATACGAGCCTAACATGTATGAGAAACGCTGCCAGTTCCAACCCTTTTCTTTTCATTTTGTTTTGTAGTTCTGCATGTATCATCAATGTTTACCACATTAAGTGGTTTAGAACTCAAACATCTTTGGAGCAAATGTTAGTTAATGTAAATATAAAATTCAAAGGATAAAGAGAAACCTCATCTGCTTAGTTTCTAGTGTGTGCATGGTGAAGGTGTTTTCAAGGTTTTACGATCTTCTAAAAAGGAGCTGACGGGCATAACTCAATCCTTCCACAATGTTGAGTGGATCGATTGAATGATCAAGACCAAGAGGGGGGTGAATTGGGATTTAAAAACTTTGTGGAGTGAAAGGGCAATTTAAAAATAAAGAACAAAGGATTTTAGAGTGGTTCAAGTTCTAAATGAACTCTACATCCACTACCTTAGCTACCACTAAGGATTTCAACAATTCATTATTTGTTCTTCCCCTTTTCAAGGCTTATGAGGTAACCTTTACACAACCGGTCAAATTTTCTACCCAAAATTTGACCAAACGCTCACAAATAATCAAAGAAAAATTGGACAAGAAGTATATCTCTCAAATACAAATTTATCCCTTGAAGTACACCACTCAACCCAAATTTGAAGATAGAATAAAAATTGGATAAAACACAATTTGGGAATTACAAGAGATTGGAAATTAGGCACACTTGAGGTTGGATTTTTGCTTGAATGTTTGTCTTTAATGCAATAGTTGTTGCTGGTCTTCAAAGAGCTTCAATTTATATCTCCTCTATCAATTCTAGCTGTTTGGGTGGTTGGGGAATTGAATAGAGCCGTTGGGACCCTCTCTTTCCACCATAAATGCACTTCAGCAGCTATCTGTATCGGTACATGAGGAGCCGTATCGATACCTGTCTCAAAAAAGAAAGAGTTGTTGTACATAATAAAGAGGGGGTATCGAAACGCACGTATGCGTATCGGTACGAGACAGGGAGTGTATCGAAACGGGTAAGACCGTATCGATACCTTTTTCTCAACTTAGCTCACTGGAAGTTTCCGTTTCGATACGAGGGTTTACCGTATCGGTACGGGTCAACTGCCATTTTAACTATTAGTTACCTAACAACTGACACCAACGGTCGAAAGCATTTAAAACAATTCGAATTAATAATTCAATTAAAACCGTATCGATACAGGTGAAGCCGTATCTGTACACCATTCAAACTCCTTTACTTTTTACAGAGGGGCGTATCGATACAGATGGAATCTGTTTCGATACGGTTAAGGGTGTATCGAAACGCGTCCTTCCAGTAGCGAACTTTGTAAAAAAGGTATCGATACGGCTGGAAGCGTATCGATACACCTGGACGGTTTTGAACACTTTGGCCTTGGAACACTTAGAAAATATTTGGAGTTTGAGTTTTTCAAATCAGTTTTAAAGTGTTGGTGATTTAAAACTTATTAAGGGACTTAGAAAACAATTTCAAGTTTTTCAATTTGATCCTTAACGATTTAATTATATCAAAATCAAACATAGGTTTCACAATCTTCCCCTTTTTGATATAACAAAACCAAAACTTGAAATTTTTGTACACTTTGAAAAACTTTGCAAAATTAACTCCCCCTTAATATGAGCTAGGTATCTTTTAAGTTGAAAATCAAAATTTTTAAGTGTTGTGAGCTTCCCTCTCCCCCTTTTTGTTAGATCAAAAATAATTGAGACAATGTAAAGTGCATAACTTAGGCAAAGGTATAAATAAGCAAACAATATAATTATCATTAAGATCAAAATAAAGCAAAACATCAACTTAAAAATCCAAAATGACAGAAAATCAAAGCATATGTTTAAAATAAAGTAAACTTAATCCTAAAAACATGAAACAAAGGTGCATAAATAAAATATCCTAGATATGCATGGAATGCAAGGAGAAGCTACTAGGCATCATCATCGCCTTCTTCATCATCTTCATCTTCATCCACAATTGGATCATCATTCATCATGCTATTACGCCACTCATCATGGAAAGCGGTGAGAGAGATATTCATAGAATTGTGATTGCTTTCAAGAGTTGTGAGGCGGTTCTCCACATTTGTCAAATGAGTATCAATCGTTGTAAACCCCGAAGCCATCTCCGTAGGCAACCCCGTGAATTACTCATTAAGGAAAGTCATTAGAGCATCCATGGAAGGTTGAGGAGGAGGTGGAGGAGCTTGAGGAACTTGTTCACCTTGAGGATTTTCCAATTGTGTCACGGCCTCAGTAGGAAGCTCGGATAGACGTAACCCAACTACCATTAAAATAATGGAACTTACCCCTTGCAAGAGAGCGTTCATCAATGGGATCGGTGAGGGGAGTTGGGAAGTCATGCGAGCAATCAATTTCTTTTTTTATAAAGAAATAACTTAGGGTCGTACCATAGGTGAAGGAAGTGACAAGAGTGGTGTGGCGATGTTGCACAAAATAAACGATCTCCGCAAGCATGATACGAGCAAGGTTTGGACGTTTTCTCTCACAGAAACATCGAATCCAAAAGTCATCCACTTGACGGATAGTAGAGTACTTTCCTCCGGAAGGCCTAAGCCACCAAGAAACCATCAAATGGAGGATCCGATCTTGAGCATTTAAGGCGGTGACAGAACCACTAAGAACATGGCCTAAAGCATTCTCATCATCAAGGCCTTCATCCTCCAACTTAAAGACCTCACAAATAGAGTTGACATCTATAGTGATTTTCTTGACCATGAGATAGGAATTAACCGAGGTAACAACCCCATCACGATTAGCACAACATTTGGCATTAGCATAAAAGATTAAAACCAAAATACGAAAATAAAACCCGGGAATAAAGAGAAAATCCATAAACTTCCATAGTTGGAGCAAAGGTAGATACTCAAACTTGAATTGCTCCGAGTCAAGAAAAGGAATAGAGATTACCCTTTCCGGCCGGATCTTGTAGTTTTGGAATTGACAAAAATAGGTGAGAGCTCCTTGAGTTTGGAAAGAGTGTTGATAGATTTGAGTAAGATTCGGACGAGCACCCTCTCTAGTGTTGGAAGTTTCACCGGTTTCATTAAGATGTGATCTCTTCCTAGAAGGGGCCATGAACTAGAAAACAAATGTATGCATTAAGATCTCTTCATTCAACTCATTGAAAGATAAAAAATCAAGGTAAAAAAATTTTACAAAAGAAAATTTAAATAGAAATTGATGAAAAAAAGAAAAACCTAGCACCAATACAAAAATTTAAACATAAAAACAATACAAAAAATTGAAAACGAAAATAAAAAAAAAAGAAAAAGAAAGGGTTTTACCTTGATAGTGATTAGAGAAGAATGGAAGAAAAGCCTAGCACCAATTTGATGAAAAAAAGCCTTAGACCTTTGCTTGATTTGAAACCCTCTTGATGTTTTTGAGTTGTGGTGTGAAAATATGAGGGAGGAAGAGGCTATTTATAGGCTGAAAACGGCTAGGATTTTTAGGATTTTGAGAATTTTAGTTTTGGTAAAAGTTGAAAACTTTAAATGCCAAAATAAAGCAGTTTGCGCAATCGCGTATCGATACGCCTGAGGGTGTATCGATACGGGGGTAAAAACGTAATTCCCATAAAAATGCTCGTTGAAGGATTGTATCGAAACAGATGCAATCCGTATTGAAACGACTGAAGCTCGTATCAAAACGAGTTTAACCGTATCAATGCCCGTTTAAGGCAAAATGTATTCTGGGAAACTAATGAAGTACGTGTATCGATACGAGTAGGGCCGTATCGATACCCTAAGCCCAGAAATACATTTTAGGGCTAAAGAACAACCATAAGCTCGATTCTAACACCTCCTAAAGGAATGCAAATGATGAATGAGCAGTTCTAAGTATATTTTAATAGAATCATACTCCCCCTAACTATAGACATGGATATTTTCAAGAGTTACAACACACAAACATGCAATTTCACAAGATCAAGCAATTTTAAGCACAAAAGAGGTCCTAAAGGTCAAGATAGGCTAGTTAGACCTAATTCTCTCCTAAGGGACCAAAAACGCTCTTTGTATAAAGGTTTTGTAAATGTGTCCGCTAATTGATTTAAGGTGTCAACATACTCTATAACAACATCTTCTTTAAGGACATGATCTCTAATGAAATGATGCCTTATTTCTATGTGTTTGGTTCTAGAGTGTTGGATGTGATTTTTTGTCAAACATATGCCACTAGTGTTCTCACACTTAAGGGGTATGGTTTCAACTTTAATACCATAATCTAAGAGTTGTTGCTTCATCCAAAGGACTTGAGCACAACAACTCCCTAAGGATATGTACTCGGCTTCGATGGTAGATAAGGCTACACTATTTTGTTTCTTAGAGAACCAAGATATGAGCATACTACCTAGGAATTGACAAGTTCCCGAAGTACTCTTCCTATCGATTTTGCATCCCCCATAATCCGCATCTGAATAAGCATGAAGGTTGAAGGTGGAGTCTCTAGGGTACCAAAGACCTAGACAAGGAGTGTCTCTAAGGTACCTAAAGATTCTCTTAACGGCTATAAGGTGAGACTCTCTAGGACTAGCTTGAAACCTAGTACACAAGCAAACACTAAATAAGATATCCGGTCTACTTGCGGTAAGGTAAAGCAATGATCCAATCATAGAACGGTAAAGCTTGGAGTCAACACACTTACCTCTTTCATCTTTGTCAAGCTTTGTAGATGAGCTCATAGGTGTGGCTTGAGGCTTTGCATTCTCCAAGCCAAACTTCTTGAGCATATCCTTATGTACTTTGCTTGATTGATGAAGGTTCCATCTTTCCTTTGCTTGATTTGGAGTCCCAAAAAGAATGAGAGCTCCCCCATCATGCTCATCTCGAATTCACCTTGAATTAGCTTAGCAAACTTTGCAATGACATTCGTTAGTAGAACCAAAAATAATATCATCAACATAAATTTGTACTACTAAGATGTCATTTTTATACCTTTTTATAAAAAGTGTAGTGTCCACCTTGCCTTTTTCAAAACCTTTTTCAGTTAAAAAGTTTGAAAGTCTTTCATACCAAGCTCTAGGAGCTTCTTTTAAACCATAAAGAGCTTTAGTGAGTTTGAAAACATGATTTGGAAATTTTGAGTCTTCAAAACTCGGTGGTTGTTCCACATACACTTCCTTATTTATAAAACCATTTAAAAACGCGCTTTTAACATCCATTTGGAAAAGCTTGAAATCATGATAACATGCATATGCAAGAAACATCATAATGGCTTCCATTCTAGCTACGGGTGCATAGGTTTCATCAAAATCTATTATCTCTTCTTGAGTGTAACCTTGTACTACTAGTCTAGCTTTATTTATCACAATGTTACCACTCTCATCTAGTTTGTTCCTAAAGACCCATTTAGTTCCTATAGTAGATTGATTACTAGGCCTATCAACTAATGTCCAAACATTACTTCTCTCAAACTGATTTAACTTTTCTTGCATAGCCATAATCCAAAATTCATCTTTCAATGCTTCTTTTATATTCTTAGGCTCCATGCATGAGATAAATGCAACATGATTCATTAGTCTAAGAGAAGATCGAGTGGTTACCCCCTTGGATGGATCACCCAAGATTTCACCATCTTTGACATAGTTGAACTCCCTTGGGTAGCTCACTTCCTTTTCCTCAAGAGCCAAGTCCTTCAAGGCTTCAAGAGGTGGATCTTGTGTGTCCTCTTCTTTTTTTGGAATCTCATCCTCCTTTGAAGTTTGTCCTCCATCAAAGGCATTTATGATTCCTACATCATCATCATCACAAGAATCCTTCCTTGGAAGGAGGTTATCATCGAATACAACATGTATAGATTCTTCTACTCCTAAAGTTCTCTTGTTAAATACTCGATAGGCTTTAGAGGTTAAAGAGTATCCTATGAAAATAGCTTCATCACTTTTTGCATCAAATTTACCTAAGTTATCTTTTCCATTATTTAAAACAAAACACTTGCAACCAAAAGGATGAAAATAGCTAATGTTAGGCTTTTTAGATTTTTAAATCTCATAAGGTGTTTTCTTTAAAATTGGCTTAATCATTACTCGGTTAACAATATAGCAAGCGGTGTTTGTGGCTTCCACCCAAAAGTATTTAGGTAAATTATTTTCACAAAGCATGGTTCTAGCCATTTCTTGTAAAGTTATATTTTTCCTCTCAACTACCCCATTTTGTTGAGGAGTTCGAGGAGTCGAAAAATTGTGGCTAATACCATTTTCATTTAAAAACTCTTCAAACCCTAAATTTTGAAATTCGGTTCCATGATCACTCCTAATATGGGAAATTTTGAGTTCAAGATCATTTTGGGTTAGTTTTGAAAATGTGATGAATTTTTCTAAAGCCTCATCTTTAGTACTTAAATATAGAACCCAAGTAAATCTAGAAAAATCATCTACAAGAACAAATGCATAAGATTTACCACCCAAGCTCATAGTCCTAATTGGCCCAAATAAATCCATATGGATAAGTTGTAAACATCTACTTTTAGAAACATCATTAATGGATTTAAAGGAATACTTATGTTGTTTACCCTTAGAGCATGCATTAAAAATTTTATCGTTTGAGAACTTAATCTTGGGTAAACCTCTAACTAGATCAAGGGAAACTATTTTTTCTAAAACACTAATGCTAGCATGCCCTAGTTTCCTATGCCACAACCATGCATCATTTTCATTTTGAGCTACTAAACATGCATGAGATGTATGTATGTCATCTAGATGCACCATGTAAATGTTACCTATGCGATGACCTATGAGCATAATATTATTAGATTTAATGTCAACAATTTTGCATCCATTTTTATCAAATAAAACGTTAAATCCTTTATCACACAATTGACTTATGCTCAACAAATTGTGTTTAAGACCATCGACATACAAGACATTTTCAATAAGAATAGTAGAGTGATTACCTATGGAGCCAATACCTTTAATGTGGCCTTTGGAGTTGTCACCAAATGTCACCACTCCTTCACTTTTTGGCTTTAGATCCATGAATCTACTCTTGTCTCCGGTCATATGCCTCGAGCATCCACTATCAAGGTACCATGAGTTTTGACTTTGTGCTTTGGCCTTGTAGCAATGCTCCCCCTACAAACAAAGATATTAAACTTTTGTTTTTGGTACCCAAATCATTTTTGGTCCACGAGTGTTAGCTCCCAATAACTTGGTTCCCTTAGGAATCCAATGTGACATAGCAACAATGTTATTAGATTTTACAAGTTCCTTAGGAACCCATACACTTCTAATCCTTTTAGTTTTACTATGTCTAGGAAAGCTACTTTGTTTGTAGTTACTAGTCTTTTTCTGTAACCCCCTCGTCCCGGTCTGGTCGGATGACCGGTCCGAGTGGGCTACACGGGGAAAACCGAAGCGAAACCCGTTAAGGCTTCCCCTCGGTTAACGACCCAGAAATTTTCTTTTTATTTTATCTTGTCTACATGCATAATTTAGACCTAAGTGTGGCACAATAGCGGAAGATACAATCATAACATCAAACATCGACCAACCCAACATTTAAACAGCTCATTTTAACATTCTGCAGCAGGCCGTTTCGAAACGCCCATAGAGTGTTCCGAAACGCCTTGACTTAATCAACGGGCCAGGGTCAACTATAAGGTGACCGTTCCGAAACAGGGGAGACCCGTATCGGAACGACCTTGACGGTCAATATCTCGTGGTCAACGAGATTTGACCGTTTCGGAACTTCAAAGGCCCGTTTCGGAACGGCTTAATCTCGCCAATTTCTCAAAATTCCAGTAGCGAAAACGTTCCGGAACGACCCTCATCCGTTTCGAAACGGCAGGCCATTTACACAAGGGCCGTTTCGGAACACGGGGACCCATTCCGAAACACCCCCTGTCTGCAGACTTTTCTGGGCTGTTTTGAGGCACAAGAATGCCCCAAAACACCACCAAGGCACCCTATAACTTCATAGCAAAACAACCCAAGGCTTACTAACAATACTAGCATGCTTCAACAAGGTTTAAACATGTCTAACACAAAGGCAACAATCAACATACATACGTCCATTCAAACAACATCCAACCTTAGGCATGGTTTCTAAAGCATTTAACCAACATACAAGAGAGCAATTTAGGCATGGGTAACAACTTAAACATGGCATCACAAGCCACACAAAAGCAACATAACATAGAGTCTAAGCATGCTCCTAGCAACCAACAACAACCAACAAGTCTTACACATCCCATTGCTTAATCTATTACATGTCTTAGCATTAAAATCATACTTGATGAACTCAAGTCCAAAACCACACTTGGAGGCCCTCCACTTGCCCGAGCAACCCACGAACTAAGGATCTGCAACATTGAACAAAGAGAGCGTAAGCAATGATGCTTAGTGAGGGTAAGCTCTAAAAACAAACCTCAACATTGCAAGGTCCGAGCACGATCTAGCCAAGGCAACTTACATTTACCAAGAGTCCACAAGATATAGATGCATGAGCAATATATCACATATATGCCATAATCATGAGCTCAACACTACCATACATGTAATCACATTTAAACATACAAACAGCTCATAAATCCCAACACATTGATACACATATCAATCAACATTGGCACCTAGTTAAGACCCGAATACGCGGATAAACATGTTGGAAACTCAAATCCAACAACCACATTACCTCGGTGGGATTCCACTCATCACCGGTCTCGCGGAGGGGATTCCACTCATCCTCACGCCCCGTCGATGGGATTCCACTCATCACCGGTCTCGCGGAGGGGATTCCACTCATCCTCACGCCTCGTCGATGGGATTCCACTCATCACCGACTATATTCAATTACAATTCCGGGCGAACCCGTACTCCTCCTTGGTGACTCAACGCCACCAAGGCCACGCGCGACTTTAGACTCATGTGTACACACTGACATCCTAATGATCGATCATTTGTATCCAAGTTTACTAGTGCCAATATTTACTCACATCACATTACTCATTTCATAAACCTTGTGCTTAGCACATACTCACCAACAACCATCATCATGCATGTTTCAAGCATCATGAATCCAATCTCATCTCACATGTATAAAGCAATATACATAGACATTCATATCGCAATTTATGCAAGGCATACACAACCATAGAACGAGTTCAACCAAGGCTCTAGATCAAGTTTAGGATTAGGCTACCTCCCTAATCCTAACTCTAGGTGGGTTTACCAAGCCCAACCTAGTCCATATACTCGAACCAACTACTTTAAAACATTTAAAAGCAAACAACCACTCACCTAAGCTTCCAAGCCCAACGACCAAGCAAGCGACAACCTTCAACTTTCTGGGTTCACTTCCGATGCTTCACCGATGCCCAAACTTGATTCTAATCAAACAAAACACATATATTACTCCTCAACCCAATGCTAATTCAATCATCAATCTACTTTACAACTCACAACCCATTTCCACAATTTTCCAAACCACATAACATCTCCAAAAACCCAATTTTCGGACTCCCACAACCAAGGACTGAAATACCCAATTCCAAGCACCCAAATGGCTTCTAAAACACCCCAAATCACCCTCCTAACATAGGTAGACCATCAGCCCTTCAAATCCAACATTAAACTTACCAAAAACCCAAATTTTAATACCCTAAAATTTGCCCTAAAGACCCACTACGAAAATTTCACCCAAAATTGATCAAATTCATCTATGTTGTGTACTTTAGCATGATTAACAAAAACCCCAACACAATTTCTCAAAACAATTTGAAAAGCCCCATCAAAACCCCAAATTCCACATGAACCCTAGTTTCTCAAAACCTCATATTTTTGAAATTTAAAACAATGGTTGGATAGAGGATAAAGAGGAGGTTAAGAAAACGCAATTACCTTTGAAAAAGACCTTGGATTGAAGAAGGGGATGAATGGAATAGTAACTAGTGTAGTTGGGAGAGTTTGAGTATGGGAGGGGGGGGTTTCACGTTAGTTTTGGAAGAAAGGGGGAAAGAGAAGACACTTTACAATAAAGTGGTCTTACTTTTAAAAGTTTTGGGTAAAATCACGATATAAGTCCATCCCTCTTTATTATTGTTCAAAAAGGTCATTAATTATAGTTGAATTGTCTTAATCAAATTTTTATTTAACTCGAACTAAACCCGGTTAACTCCTAGGCCTAAGACGCGGGTGTTACAACTCTCCCCCACTTAAGGAATTTCGTCCCCGAAATTACCTGGTGGAAACAAATATGGAAACTGCTCAACCATATCCGCTTTCCTCTCCCACGTGGCCTCTTCCACACCTCTATGCCTCCACAACACCTTGACCAACTCTATGGTCTTGCCACGCAACACCTTGCTATCAGAAGCAAGTATCTCAACGGGCTCTTCCTTATAAGACAAATCCGGATTCAACTCTATCTCCTCAACGGGCATCACATGCGAAGGATCTGATCTATATCTCCTAAGCATAGATACATGAAAGACATCATGGATCTTTTCTAACTCGGAAGGTAACCTCAAACGATAAGCTACGGGCCCAATCCGCTCAACTATCTCATACGGACCAATGAACCTCGGACTCAACTTGCCTTTCCGGCCAAATCTCATTACCTTCTTCCACGGAGATACTTTCAGAAACACTTTCTCACCCACTGTGTACTCAATCTCTTTCCTCTTCAAATCTGCATAAGACTTATGACGATCCGAAGCTGCTTTTAAACGGTCACAAATCAACTTCACTTTTTCTGTGGTTCCTTTAAGCAAGTCTGGCATAGGTAACAACCTCTGACCTGTCTCAGCCCAACAAATCGGAGTCCTACACCATCTACCATACAAAGCCTCATAAGGTGCCATCTGAATACTAGACTGATAACTGTTGTTGTAAGCAAACTCAACCAACGGTAAGTGCTTCTCCCAAGAACCCTGAAAATCAATCACACAACAACGAAGCATATCCTCTAGAATCTGTATCACTCGCTCTAACTGCCCATCGGACTGCGGATGATAAGATGTGCTGAAATGCAGACGACTACCCAAAGCACTGTGCAAACAAGTCCAGAACCTCGAAGTAAATCTAGGATCCCTATCTGAAACTATAGACTTTGGAACTCCATGAAGTCTCACAATCTCACGAATGTACAAGTTTGCCAACTTGTCTAAGGAATCTGTAGTGTTCACTGCTAAGAAGTGAGCACACTTAGTGAACCTATCAACAATCACCCACACTGAATTCTTCTTCGAAGGAGACAAAGGCAACCCCGATACAAAATCCATGGTGATTCTCTCCCACTTCCATTCCGGAATCTTCAAAGGCTGTAACAAACCTGAAGGAACCTGATGTTCTGCCTTCACTCTCTGACAAACCAAACAACGGCTCACATACTCGGCTACATCTCTCTTCAAACCAACCCAGAAGTAATCATTCTTCAAATCTCGGTACATCTTGGTACTACCCGGATGCATAGAAAAGGGACTCGAATGTGCTTCACTCAAAATCTGATGTCTCAGCTCAACATCTTCCGGTACCACAATTCTATCCCTAAAGCACAACAAGCTCTCACCACTGAAACTATACTCAGTCGGTCTTCCTTCGGCTATGTCTTGAACATGAGAAACTAGGCTCGCATCTTGCAACTGCTTCTCTCTAATCAACTGAATCAAGGAAGGCTTCACTTGCAACTCGGTGATCAAGCCACCATCATCGGACACACTCAATCTAGCAAACATAGCTCTCAGCTCAACGACCACTTTTCTACTCAAAGCATCGGCTACTACGTTTGCTTTACTCGGATGGTACTCAATAGTCAAATCATAATCTTTTAACAACTCTAGCCATCTCCTCTGTCTCAAGTTCAACTCTTTCTGTGTCATCAAGTACTTCAAGCTCTTGTGATCGGTGTAGACTATACACTTCTCACCATACAAATAGTGACGCCAAATTTTCAATGCAAATACAACTGCGGCTAGCTCTATGTCATGAGTAGGATAGTTCTTCTCATGAATCTTCAACTGTCTAGAAGCATAAGCAACGACTCTCCTATCTTGCATCAAAACACATCCTAAGCCTACGTAGGAAGCATCACTGTAAATCACAAACTCTTTACCTGACACGGGTTGCACTAACACTGGAGCATTGGTCAAAGCTTCTTTCAATTTTTCAAAGGCCTTTTGTCTCGCATCTGACCATTCAAACTTGACTCCCTTTTGCAACAACTTAGTCAAGGGAGCAGCTACTCTAGAGAAGCCATCAACAAACCTCCTATAGTAACCAGCTAATCCTAGGAAACTCCTAATCTCGCTCACGGACTTAGGTTGTTTCCACTCAACAATAGCCTCAATCTTCGACGGGTCAACTCGGATACCTTCGGCCGAAACAACATGGCCAAGAAACACAACCTCTCGAATCCAGAACTCACACTTACTGAGCTTCGCATACAACTGATTGCTCAACAATCTCTGCAAAACAAATCTCAAGTGCTCATCATGCTCTTCTTCTGTCTTCGAGTACACAAGTATATAATCGATGAAGACAACCACAAATCGGTCTAAATAGTCTCTGAAAATTCTGTTCATCATGTCCATGAATGCTGCTGGTGCATTCGTGAGCCCAAATGGCATCACAAGAAACTCATAGTGACCATATCTAGTCCTAAAAGTTGTCTTCGGAACATCACACTCTTTCACTTTCAATTGATAGTACCCGGATCTCAAATCTATCTTCGAGAACACTGAAGCACCTCTCAACTGATCAAACAAATCATCTATACGAGGCAACGGATACTTGTTCTTCACAGTCAACTGATTCAACTGTCTATAGTCAATACACATATGCATGCTACCGTCCTTCTTTTTCACAAACAACACTGGAGCACCCCACGGAGAACTACTAGGCCTAATGAAACCACGGTCTAATAATTCTTGCAACTGACTCTTCAATTCTTTCAACTCTTTCGTAGCCATACGATACGGAGCTATCGAAACTAGATTAGACCCTGAAACTGTCTCAATCACAAACTCAACATCTCGGTCAGGAGGCAAACCCGGCAACTCTTCAGGAAACACATCTGGAAAGTCACACACTGTTCTGATATCTTTCGGTCTAGCTTCACTCATATCCGGATTCATAACATAAGCTAAATAGGCCCCACATCCGGAGTCCATCAACCTATGAGCCTCTAAAGCTGACACCACATTAGACAAGAACTTAATGTTCTCGCCCACTACCACTACCTCGTAATCATCAGAAAGCTTCAAGGAAATTCTCTTTGTCTCAAAATCCACACTAGCCCGATGCTCAACCAACCAATCCATACCCAAAATAATATCAAAACCGTAGAAAGGAAGTTCCATCATATCAACTGAGAACACATGACCCTGAATCTTCAGTGGACACCTCCTATACATACGTCTAACCACAACTGTCTCACCAAAAGAACTAGTAACATGCATACCTACATCTAAGATCTCAACAGGAATATCTAACTTCTATGCATGCTTACTCAAAATGTAGGAATGCGTAGAACCCGAATCAACCAAAGAAAGCAAGGACATAGACTGTAACTCGAAATTACCTGCTATCACATCGGTGTCGTTCCCAGCCTCTCTCTGAGCATAGACCCTCGCTGGTCCTCCCGCCTCTGGCTGCACAGCCACAACATGTGCAAGGTTCCTCTGAGCATCTACCCTAGGTGCATCAGCCCTCGGCTGGAAGTAGCCACGACCGCGCCCACGGCCTCTCTGAAAATCATTACCCCTCGCAGGAGCCTGAGCAATATTCGGTGCCTGAGCTGCCTGACGCGGACAGTCCCTCCTAAAGTGGTCCCTCGAACCACAGTTCCAACAAGCATGAAAGTTACCCCAGCACTCTCCAGTGTGCTGTCTCCCACACTGTGCACACTCGGGCAAGCGCCCTCCTCCTCTATGGCCCTGATGGCCCCTACCATGGTGGCCACCACCACGTCTCTGATCAAACTGATGTCCGCCACCTCTGTGCCTCTTAGCATCTCTACCATCAAAGTGGTTATGCCTCTTTCCAGAACCAGAACCACCAGCTTGTTTGGTTGAACCCAAACTATGCTCCAAATCCTTGGCCCTCGCGACCAACACATCAAAGTCTGAGTAGTCAGAAGCCAACGTGTACCTCTTAACTTCTTCATTCAATCCGTATCGGAATCGGTTGCAGCGTTCCACTTCAGTAGGAACCAACTCTGGGGCATACTGACTCAAGCGAACAAAGCGGATCTCATAATCAGTCACAGAAGCATCTCCCTGAGTGAGAGCCATGAACTCTCTCTTCTTCTCATCTAGGTACCTCGGTCCCAAGTACCTCTTCCTGAAGGCAAACTCAAAGAAATCTAAATCTATCTCGGCCTCTGGAACCCCGGTAGTGATGGTTACCCACCAGGTGTAAGCATCACCCTGAAGCAGTGAGATCACACAACCCAATCTACGTGCGCCCGCACAACCCATCTGAGCCAAGATACGAACTGTCTTCTCCAACCATAACTCCGACCTCTCCGGAGTAGATCCTCTAAACTCCTCGGCCCCTAAGCTACGGAGCCTCTCCAAAGGTAAGCTAGCATCATCACACCTAGGCTGAGCTGCAGCCTGGGCTCCCGCCACTGCGGCCTGGAACGCTCCCGCTATTGCTTGCACAAGCGGAGTCATGTCAATTCCAACTGGACCTTGGCCACCTTGGCCACCTTGAGGTCCATTTCCTCCGGCTCCATCCTCGCCCCCAACTCCCGGTGGAGGAGGTGGTGGTGGTGGAGGTGGTGGAGGAGCGCCAACTCCCGCGGCCCCCGGTCCCTCTATGTGAGCCCCCGCACCAACAACCAGCTCAACAGGAGCCACAACTCGCGGTTCCTGACGAACCAACCTCGGTCTACCTCTCGGTCTAGACATTGCTCTCTCAGACAATAACTACAACCACAACAACAACACACAAGTTGGGTTAGCAAGGCAAGGCTTCCAAGTGTCCAAGTATGTTTCCTCACTTAAAAATCATTTTTCCAATGTAATAGTAGCAATGGGACCCACACACACATGCTTTAAAATAAAACAATCAGCATACTTGTCACATAAGCAACCATTCTTGCAGAATAAGCAAACATCGTGCAATTCAACTTAAAAACTTAAACTTACCTCACTTACCTGCCCAAGGTCTCGATAACCTTAGGCTCTGATACCAACAAGTGTAACCCCCTCGTCCCGGTCTGGTCGGATGACCGGTCCGAGTGGGCCACACGGGGAAAACCGAAGCGAAACCCGTTAAGGCTTCCCCTCGGTTAACGACCCAGAAATTTTCTTTTTATTTTATCTTGTCTACATGCATAATTTAGACCTAAGTGTGGCACAACAGCGGAAGATACAATCATAACATCAAACATCGACCAACCCAACATTTAAACAGCTCATTTTAACATTCTGCAGCAGGCCGTTTCGAAATGCCCATAGAGTGTTCCGAAACGCCTTGACTTAGTCAACGGGCCAGGGTCAACTATAAGGTGACCGTTCCGAAACAGGGGAGACCCGTATCGGAACGACCTTGACGGTCAATATCTCGTGGTCAACGAGATTTGACCGTTTCGGAACTTCAAAGGCCCGTTTCGGAACGGCTTAATCTCGCCAATTTCTCAAAATTCCAGTAGCGAAAACGTTCCGGAACGACCCTCATCCGTTTCGAAACGGCAGGACATTTACACAGGGGCCGTTTCGGAACACGGGGACCCGTTCCGAAACACCCCCTGTCTGCAGACTTTTCTGGGCTGTTTTGAGGCACAAGAATGCCCCAAAACACCACCAAGGCACCCTATAACTTCATAGCAAAACAACCCAAGGCTTACTAACAATACTAGCATGCTTCAACAAGGTTTAAACATGTCTAACACAAAGGCAACAATCAACATACATACGTCCATTCAAACAACATCCAACCTTAGGCATGGTTTCTAAAGCATTTAACCAACATACAAGAGAGCAATTTAGGCATGGGTAACAACTTAAACATGGCATCACAAGCCACACAAAAGCAACATAACATAGAGTCTAAGCATGCTCCTAGCAACCAACAACAACCAACAAGTCTTACACATCCCATTGCTTAATCTATTACATGTCTTAGCATTAAAATCATACTTGATGAACTCAAGTCCAAAACCACACTTGGAGGCTGTTGAGTGTGTAAAAGTTCTATTATTCACACCCTTTTTACCCATATTTCTGCTGCATTCAAGCATCATTGCATTGCATTTAGGTTAGTTTTCAATAAAACATCACAATTATATAAAAGGCACGGATTCTACTAAAAGATGGCTATTTTTGCAGGTATCTGTCATAGTAGAAGATGAAGGCAGGCGCAGGGCAGAGAAGCAGGAGAGCGGAACTGGACAAGCAGCCAAAGAAGACGAACCTGTCATGGACCTGTCGTGACAGCATGGTGACAGCAGATTCATGAAGGGGAAAAGTCAAGTGGACCTCGATAGATAGAGAAAAATCTGCTCGTCTGTCGCGTGAAAGCCACATATTTTTCCAAGCCCCAGATCGAAAGATATGTTAAGCCAAAGCTCAAAGAGAAGAAATTCCTAAAAGCAAGGATGCGGCTGGAAAGTAGGAGACTTTAGAGATTTAGTCTTTATTAGAATCTTACTTTTAATTAAAGTTGTAATCCTTATTACCTTAGATAACTTGAGCCCAAAGCTTATATAAGGGCATTGATTTAACCTAGGAGCATAACCGACTACCCTAGAACCAAAACCAAACCCCTGTCGTCCACCCGTCACCGACATGTTCTAAATTCCCCCTAGGGCTACGGGTTGTTTTGTAAAGTAGTTGCAAGGGTTGCTTTGTTTTAGGATTTTTCAAGTTCAATAAAATAAACTTCAAGTTCTTTTATCTTGGTTTTAATATCTTGCAAGAGCATCGGGAGAGCATTGTGAGGTTATCCATTTATTTAGCATCGGGAGAGTTAAGTATACGAAAGAGATAAGAGCGCGTTCTCTAGTTTATAGTTGAACCATCTCGTGCCTAGGGATAGGGCGAGGTTAAGTGGCTAAGGAAGAATTCATACACATCGGTGTTCATCCTTCGATTCACGCCGGGAGGTATCATCAAAGACGTGATCATCGACAGACTTGTGCCTAGGGATAGGGCAAGGCAGATCTGGGATTCTTGCCAAGCTTGAAGTACGGAGTTAGTGTTCGCTGCCGCGACAGCTAACGGACAGCCGCCGCGACAGGTGCTGTCGGCGACAGGCGCGACGACAGAACTGGAAATCTTAAGCAATGCAATACCTGCACTACTGAGCAATTCAATACCAGCCCATTCTCTCTATCTTGATTTCTCTACTTTTATTTTCCAGTATTCTTTATTATTTTCGTGACAATATCTTAATCTATTCTTTTCCCCTTGTGCAGATAGCGAAGGAAAGGGTTAGCCCAGTCCCTGTGGAGACGATATCCGATAATCTAGTATCACTTTATTACTTGCGACGTGTACACTTGCACTACAATTGCGATAGACACTTTTACACGCAACAAGTTTTTGGCGCCGTTGCCGGGGACTGGCAACACACTCTTACCCTAGCTTCTGCACTTTTCTTTTATTTTTTTTATTTTTTTTATTTATTATTATTATTTAACAAAAAACTTAGGTGAAAATACAGGTTCAAGGGCATCAACATGCCAGGAAAAACCATTCGAGAGTTGATGTGGGAAAGTTCTTGCAATTACCGTAAAGACATGCTGCCACGACAGCAACAGGGGCAGCAAATGTCGATGCCGCAGCAGCAAAATTTTATATGGTACGATCAAAACCCACAAAATTTTTTATACCATAACAGTTTTGCTGCAGAACCCGACCTGCCCTGGCAATGTTATCATCCTCAAGAGCAGTCAAAATCCTTAGAAGACACACTGAAATCCTTCATGGCAATCATTCAAAAAGTGTCGGCTTCTACGAACGCAAGTATCGCCAAGATGGATGAACTCTTGAGCAGACCCGTCCTCATTCATGCCACGACTGAACCTGAAATCCCGAGGCAAGATGACGAGGATGCCCATGTGAAGGAATACCCAACATATGATGAGTCTGAGCAACAACTTGCCATGACAATGATCGAGGAGTCGGAATGGAGCAACACCGCGACAACGCTGAGTGAAATTCAAGAGAATGTCACGGCAGCAACAACTTTTGAGGCAGAAACTCCAGTCAAAGCAGAAACTGCCGCCTCGACAGAAACTGCCGCCTCGACAGAAACTGCCGCCTCGACAGAAACTGCCGCCTCGACAGCAACTGCTGCCTCGACAGCAACTGCCGCCTCGACAGCAACTGCCGCCTCGGCAGAAACTGCCGCCTCGACAGCAACTGCCGCCTCGGCAGCAACTGATGTTGAAACAGCAACTACATCAGAGGCAAATTCTAAACCCACCACCTCGATTATGCCTGACCAAGATTGCAAACATCCATCCCTATCATGGCACTCGCACGACCACCTAGAAGAGCTACCCAATAACAATGCCTCACCGATGGAATATGAGCAGGTAATAAACGAACCTTTTGAATTATATGAAAACTCACCAATTCCATTGCAGGTATTTGAGGAACCAACGTCGGTGGACACAGAATCATCAAAGTCTCTACTGATGGAGATCTACGAGTGGTCAACAGAATTTGTTATAAAGAGTGATGGCACTTATCAATGTCCCATTGACCTGCAAAGTAACCTGATAAAGAACTGTCAAAATAACTGTCTGCCGCAGCAGCAGATACGACAGCAAGGGATACATTCAACCACAACAACATTCAACGAAAACAAGGTAAGTTTGTGGCCGAATGTCAATTTGATTATTTCTAATCATATATTCGTGCCCTCAGAAACATTACCAAGAAGGGAGGACTTCATGGACTACAAAGGGAAGAGAAAGAAAGGAGCCCCCAACATGAGAATAATCACCAGATGGAGGGTACAGATGGACTTCAAGAAGTACCGGAAACGACGCCTCAAGCATTATCAGGGGACTGAAGCCCCATGAATTCAGGAAGTGGTTACTTTAGGAGATGCCCCACAAGGCACCCCTAATTTAACCTAAGTTTTATTTTTATTTTTATCTTATTATTAATATTATTTATTAGGAATTAGATTTATTTTATTCAAATAATGTTTTTTTTATAATTTCAGTTTTTAGGAAATAAAGGAGTCAAGAAGGAAAGAAGAAGTGGACCAAGCCCACCACCCACCCACCAGCCCAATAAAGCCCACTTATGATAACCTGTCGTTTCGGCTGCCGGCGCAGACGGACTTGACAGGCTGTCAACAGACTGCCACTGCAGACGTAGACGCGTGCGACAGACACACAGCAGACGCATAAATGCGTGTCAGACACGCTATATCCAATCTGCCGCTCCGTTATTCCCGCCTGCCGTTGCGGCATTAAATGGGCAGATCCCCAACAGCTATATAACCCCGTTCTCCCTTTCATTTTCATCACTTCTGAATTTTTCTCTCTTGTTTTCTCATGTAGTTTTATTTGTTTTCTTTTTTTTAAACAGCCCTTGCAACCAAAATGTCGTCGAGACAAACCCGTCGTAACGTTGCTGCCACCTCTTCTTCCGCAGCAGCGTCCCCCTTCGCCAACAAGGAACTATGGGAGGAGCGTGGCTTCATTTACAACAGAGATGCCCCCCATATGGGACTCCGGCCGTTCATTGTGAAAGCCATAACGGCACAGCTGTGGGAGGACTTTGCCGAGCAGCCGGCAGAGCTAAATGATACGTTGGTCCGGGAGTTTTACGAGGCTGTCGACAGCAAAACGGCGACATCTGTCACCGTCCGAGGAGTGGAAGTGCGCTTTACAGCAAACATCATCAACCATATGTTCGGCCTCTTCTTTGGCCCCGATGATGATGCTCACCAACAATTTCTGGACACCCTCGACGCTGCTGCCTATGATGCCATCATGGTGGAGCTGACAGAAGCTGGTACGACATAACCAGCAAGAAAAACCCCCACTCTGTCAATAGGGAGCAGCTCCTCCCAGAAGCAAAACTGTGGAACGCTTTCATCAAAAAGCGTATCCTGCCCTCGTCCCACCACACGACAGTCAACCGACAGCGGCTGGCCCTCATCCACTCTATCATGCATGACAGGCCCATCAATGTGGGCAGGTACATGAGGGACATCATCATCGATTGTGCCTTCCGTTCAGACTCACGACTCTGCCTGCTGTTCACCATCACCGCCCTCTGCCGCTGTGCTGCCGTACCAGAGGAACCCTCTGACAAAATCAAGACGGGCAGTGGCTGGACTGACAACAACATCTCCAGCCTCATGGAGGTCATAGTCGTATCACCCATCAACGCCTTCGACCCAAATGCCCCACCTGCTGACTCCGACGATGAACCTGCCACTGACCCTGCCCCAGACGCTGCCGCCGACACCGCTCCGACAGACCAGTCTGCCCACATCCTTGCTGCAATCCTGCGGATAGAGGAGCACCAAATGGGTTTGATGACCTTCATCCGAGACTTCTCAAATGCAACAGTAAATTTCATTACTAATACTTTACATTATTCGGATGTCATCTTCCCCACCTTCCCCTCCCACTATTTCCATATCCCCTCCCCCACACCTACACCACCTGTTTCCCCTCATACCCATTCTGCCACTTCCACACCATCCCCTGCCCCGACGGCAGCTAGCAGCCCTCCGGCAGACACCTCCCCTCGAGGAACAAAGAGACCTGCCACTGATGGCAGCCCTCTTATTCGGAGAAATTTGGCGAGCGACTTTACGAGGGTGAAAAGAATTAAGCACATGGCAGACAAGAAACGGCTGCCCAAAGCCAGCACCACCACTAGTAACAGCTGGGTTCCGACGTCCGGCTGGTGGCGCAACCTGCCCCTCAACCTGCTGATCAACCTGCTATTGAACCTGCCCAGCCCCCTCCACAGCGCAGGCGCCGCCATCAGATCCGCGTCAGCAGCAGCAGCGAGAGCAGCAATTAAAAATTTAAGTCTTTATTTTCCTCTTATTGCTGCCTGCCTTTATATTTTGTGATGTACTTTTTTTTCTTTCTTTTATTTTTCATCTCATTTTGCATTGAGGGCAATGCAACCCTTGAGTTTGGGGGTGGCAACCCTCCATATTTAATGGAGTCTTTAGCACATCTTTTGATTATTTGTTGTGTCCTATTATTTACTTATTTTTCTCTTAAAAAAAATCTGTTGGCTTAAAACTGTGAAGTTAACTTACCTGTCATGACGGCTCTGTCGTGGCAGCATCTTTAGGACAGGTTAAGGAAAAGCTTAGAGCCTTTCTATAGTTCTGAAAACTTAAACACTTTTGTGACTGTTATATTGCTTAGATTTCTTTTAGCCAAACTAGAATAGGATGCTTAGAACTTGGATAGCCCCTAGAGGTGCCTAACACTGGCTCTAGGAAAGAAGTTTAGCAAAAGAAAATTTAAAACCTAGAGGTGCCCGAAACCGGCTCTAGGAAGCTAACTAGAGGTGCCCAAAACTGGCTCTAGAAAAATTTAGCTTGAAAATAGAAGAAAAAGAAGCATGAAAATGTGCCTTCTAAAAAAATAAACTTTGGCATAAAAATTCGAGTTAAGAAGTTGAATATTCTAGTGAAACTAAGAGAGTCTTAGCATATAACTGTTCACAAGCATGCACACACTGCACGAGAGCTATAGGGAGATTCCGGACAGATCCTAACCTTTCCGACAGGTTGCTGCCGCCATAGAGAATGAGCGACGGGTAAGGGACAGTTCATTGTTTGAAGGCCAACACAAAAAAATTCATTTTTCTTTCTTCATTTCTTGAGGACAAGCAAAAACTTGAGTTTGGGGGTGTGTTGAGTGTGTAAAAGTTCTATTATTCACACCCTTTTTACCCATATTTCTGCTGCATTCAAGCATCATTGCATTGCATTTAGGTTAGTTTTCAATAAAACATCACAATTATATAAAAGGCACGGATTCTACTAAAAGATGGCTATTTTTGCAGGTATCTGTCATAGTAGAAGATGAAGGCAAGCGCAGGGCAGAGAAGCAGGAGAGCGGAACTGGACAAGCAGCCAAAGAAGACGAACCTGTCATGGACCTGTCGTGACAGCATGGTGACAGCAGATTCATGAAGGGGAAAAGTCAAGTGGACCTCGATAGATAGAGAAATATCTGCTCGTCTGTCGTGTGAAAGCCACATATTTTTCCAAGCCCCAGATCGAAAGATATGTTAAGCCAAAGCTCAAAGAGAAGAAATTCCTAAAAGCAAGGATGCGGCTGGAAAGTAGGAGACTTTAGAGATTTAGTCTTTATTAGAATCTTACTTTTAATTAAAGTTGTAATCCTTATTACCTTAGATAACTTGAGCCCAAAGCTTATATAAGGGCATAGATTTAACCTAGGTGCATAACCGACTACCCTAGAACCAAAACCAAACCCCTGCCGTCCACCCGTCACCGACATGTTCTAAATTCCCCCTAGGGCTACGGGTTGTTTTGTAAAGTAGTTGCAAGGGTTGCTTTGTTTTAGGATTTTTCAAGTTCAATAAAATAAACTTCAAGTTCTTTTATCTTGGTTTTAATATCTTGCAAGAGCATCGGGAGAGCATTGTGAGGTTATCCATTTACTTAGCATCGGGAGAGTTAAGTATACGAAAGAGATAAGAGCGCGTTCTCTAGTTTATAGTTGAACCATCTCGTGCCTAGGGATAGGGCGAGGTTAAGTGGCTAAGGAAGAATTCATACACATCGGTGTTCATCCTTCGATTCACGCCGGGAGGTATCATCAAAGACGTGATCATCGACAGACTTGTGCCTAGGGATAGGGCAAGGCAGATCTGGGATTCTTGCCAAGCTTGAAGTACGGAGTTAGTGTTCGCTGCCGCGACAGCTAACGGACAGCCGCCGCGACAGGTGCTGTCGGCGACAGGCGCGACGACAGAACTGGAAATCTTAAGCAATGCAATACCTGCACTACTGAGCAATTCAATACCATCCCATTCTCTCTATCTTGATTTCTCTACTTTTATTTTTCAGTATTCTTTATTATTTTCGTGACAATATCTTAATCTATTCTTTTCCCCTTGTGCAGATAGCGAAGGAAAGGGTTAGCCCAGTCCCTGTGGAGACGATATCCGATACTCTAGTATCACTTTATTACTTGCGACGTGTACACTTGCACTACAATTGCGATAGACACTTTTACACGCAACAGAGGCCCTCCACTTGCCCGAGCAACCCACGAACTAAGGATCTGCAACGTTGAACAAAGAGAGCGTAAGCAATGATGCTTAGTGAGGGTAAGCTCTAAAAACAAACCTCAACATTGCAGGGTCCGAGCACAATCTAGCCAAGGCAACTTACATTTACCAAGAGTCCACAAGATATAGATGCATGAGCAATATATCACATATATGCCATAATCATGAGCTCAACACTACCATACATGTAATCACATTTAAACATACAAACAGCTCATAAATCCCAACACATTGATACACATATCAATCAACATTGGCACCTAGTTAAGACCCGAATACGCGGATAAACATGTTGGAAACTCAAATCCAACAACCACATTACCTCGGTGGGATTCCACTCATCACCGGTCTCGCGGAGGGGATTCCACTCATCCTCACGCCCCGTCGATGGGATTCCACTCATCACCGACTATATTCAATTACAATTCCGGGCGAACCCGTACTCCTCCTTGGTGACTCAATGCCACCAAGGCCACGCGCGACTTTAGACTCATGTGTACACACTGACATCCTAATGATCGATCATTTGTATCCAAGTTTACTAGTGCCAATATTTACTCACATCACATTACTCATTTCATAAACCTTGTGCTTAGCACATACTCACCAACAACCATCATCATGCATGTTTCAAGCATCATGAATCCAATCTCATCTCACATGTATAAAGCAATATACATAGACATTCATATCGCAATTTATGCAAGGCATACACAACAATAGAACGAGTTCAACCAAGGCTCTAGATCAAGTTTAGGATTAGGCTACCTCCCTAATCCTAACTCTAGGTGGGTTTACCAAGCCCAACCTAGTCCATATACTCGAACCAACTACTTTAAAACATTTAAAAGCAAACAACCACTCACCTAAGCTTCCAAGCCCAACGACCAAGCAAGCGACAACCTTCAACTTTCCGGTTTCACTTCCGATGCTTCACCGATGCCCAAACTTGATTCTAATCAAACAAAACACATATATTACTCCTCAACCCAATGTTAATTCAATCATCAATCTATTACAACTCACAACCCATTTCCACAATTTTCCAAACCACATAACATCTCCAAAAACCCAATTTTCGGACTCCCACAACCAAGGACTGAAATACCCAATTCCAAGCACCCAAATGGCTTCTAAAACACCCCAAATCACCCTCCTAACATAGGTAGACCATCAGCCCTTCAAATCCAACATTAAACTTACCAAAAACCCAAATTTTAATACCCTATAATTTGCCCTAAAGACCCACTACGAAAATTTCACCCAAAATTGATCAAATTCATATATGTTGTGTACTTTAGCATGATTAACAAAAACCCCAACACAATTTCTCAAAACAATTTGAAAAGCCCCATCAAAACCCCAAATTCCACATGAACCCTAGTTTCTCAAAACCTCATATTTTTGAAATTTAAAACAATGGTTGGATAGAGGATAAAGAGGAGGTTAAGAAAACGCAATTACCTTTGAAAAAGACCTTGGATTGAAGAAGGGGATGAATGGAATAGTAACTAGTGTAGTTGGGAGAGTTTGAGTATGGGAGGGGGGGGGTTTCACGTTAGTTTTGGAAGAAAGGGGGAAAGAGAAGACACTTTACAATAAAGTGGTCTTACTTTTAAAAGTTTTGGGTAAAATCACGATATAAGTCCCTCCCTCTTTATTATGGTTCAAAAAGGTCATTAATTATAGTTGAATTGTCTTGATCAAATTTTTATTTAACTCGAACTAAACCCGGTTAACTCCTAGGCCTAAGACGCGGGTGTTACATTTTCTTAGGTTGGTTTGTTTTAGAAGATTCACCTATTTCATGCTTCACACTACCAACATTTTTAAAAGACTCTTTGAGTTTGTTAAGCTCACCTAACACCTTTTGGTGTTCACTATTGCATTGAGAAATAAGATTATTAAGGTCAACATTTTCATCTTGGAAAAATTTTAGTTCATCTTTCAATCCTAAAATATTTTTCTCAAATTTTAAATTAGCTTGAGAAAGAGAGTCATTTTTATCTTTTAATTCCGAAATGATTTTCTTATTCCTAATGACCGACTCTTTGTATTTCTCAACTAATTCATCATGGACCTCTTGCAACTCATCATATGCATCATTTAATTCATCATATGTAAAATCTAAAGATGATGAGTTAGAGGTTACCATGGAGGAATCTTCCTCAAGTGCCATGAGGCAAAGGTTGGCCACTTCTTGTTCGTCATCCTCGGATGACTCCTCATCACTCCAAGTAGCAAGCTTGGCTTTGAACTTCTTCTTCTTCTCAAAGCCCTTCTTCTTGAGTTGAGGGCACTCCGAACGAATGTGGCCGGGTTTATTGCACTCGAAGCAAATGATTTGATCTGTCGCTTCTTCTTTGTTTTTACCTTTGAAGTCCATCTTCCTTTGAATTTTTCTTCCACAATTGGACCTCATGAATGAGAGAACTTCTTGGCTATCATAGCCAAATCTTCAAGGTCGTCCTCCTCATTAGAAGAGCTTTCCTCAAGTAATGAAGCTTTGAGGGCTATTCCCATTTTCTTATTCTTTTCCACCTCTAGCTTCTCTACTCTCTTCTCTTCCTTCTTCTTCTCTTCTTCCCTTCATTGCTTCATAATCTCATGAGTGAGGAGAGAACCCACTAGCTCATCAAGCTTTAGAGTCTTCAAATTTTTGGCCTCTATGATGGCGGTTCTCTTATCATCCCAAGATTCGAGAAGTGAGTAAAGTAGCTTCCGGACAAGCTTGTCTTCTGGAATCGTCTCTCCAAATCCTTTGAGCACATTGACAATGGTTGAGAAGCGATCAAACATCTTGGACACTGTTTCGTCGGAATCCATCTTGAAATTCTCATAGCTAAGATTGAGAATTCCAATCTTGGTTTCCTTCACATCATTGGTTCCTTCATAGGTGGTCTCAAAAGTATCCCATACTTCCTTGGCACTCTCAATGGATGAGACTTTGGAATAGATGTCGGGTCCAAAGGAGCCAAAGAGCATGTGAAGAGCTTTGTTATTTATTTGAATCTTCTTCCTTTCATCTTCATTCACTCTATCTTTTTCTTCAAGACCATCTTTCCTTCATTGTCTTGCTTCAATGGAATGTAAGGATCATCTTCAATGACATCCCACGCCAAATAATCATTGGACTTGATGAAGAGGCACATTCTATTCTTCCAAAAAGGATAGTTGTCACCATTAAAGAATGGTGGCTTTGTAGTAGATTGTGACTCATACATACTTGAACCGGAGGTAGAAGTCATGGCTTGATTTTTTGTTGATCTCACTCTTCCTAGGAACTCCTCTTGTGGTTGTGAATCCTTCAAAGAGGTAGGCTCTGATACCAATTGTTGAGTGGATCGATTGAATGATCAAGACCAAGAGGGGGTGAAATAGGATTTAAAAACTTTGTGGAGTGAAAGGGCAATTTAAAAATGAAGAACAAAGGATTTTTGAGTGGTTCAAGTTCCAAATGAACTCTACATCCACTACCTTAGCTACCACTAAGGATTTCAACAATTCATTATTTGTTCTTCCCCTTTTCAAGGCTTAGGAGGTAACCTTTACGCAATCAGTCAAATTTTCTACCCAAAATTTGACCAAACCCTTACAAATAATCAAAGAAGAAATTGGACAAGAAGTATATCTCTCAAATACAAATTTGTCCCTTGAAGTACAACACTCTACCCAAATTTGAAGATAGAATAAGAATTGGATACAACACAATTTGGGAATTACAAGAGATTGGAAATTAGGCACACTTGAGGTTGGATTTTTGCTTGAATGTTTGTCTTTAATACAATAGTTGTTGCTGGTCTTCAAAGAGCTTCAATTTATACCTCCTCTATCAATTCTAGCCGTTTGGGTAGTTGGGGAATTGAATAGAGCCGTTGGGACCCTCTCTTTCCACCATAAATGCACTTCTGTAGCTATCTGTATCGGTACACGGGGAGCCGTATCGATACCTGTCTCAAAAAAGAAAGAGTCGTTGTACATAATAAAGAGGGGGTTCGAAACGCACGTAGGCGTATCGGTACGAGACAGGGAGTGTATCGAAACGGGTAAGACCGTATCGATACCTTTTTCTCAATTTAGCTCACTAGAAGTTTCTGTTTCGATATGAGGGTTTACCGTATTGATACGGGTCAACTGCCATTTTAAATATTAGTTACCTAACAACTGACACCAATGGTCAAAAACATTTTAAACAATTCGTATTAAAAATTCAATTAAAATTGTATTGATACGGGTGAAGCCGTATCGGTACACCATTCAAACTCCTTTACTTTTTATAGAGGGGCATATCGATACAGATGGAATCTGTTTCGATGCGGTTAAAGGCGTATCGAAACACGTCCTTCTAGTAGCCAACTTTGTAAAAAAAGTATCGATACGGCTGGAAGCGTATCGATACACCTGGACGGTTTTGAACACTTTGGCCTTGGAACACTTAGAAAATATTTGGAGTTTGAGTTTTTCAAATCAGTTTTAAAGTGTTGGTGATTTAAAACTTATTAAGGGACTTAGAAAACAATTTCAAGTTTTTCAATTTGATCCTTAACGATTTAATTATATCAAAATCAAACGTAGGTTTCACAGTTTCCACAACAAACCAACAAGTAATGATGAGTAGTCCATACTATTTAGAGCCACCTAGGTAGTTGATAAATACCTTAGGAGAGACTGTTGGACTTACTCTACAAATGAATAGTCGATTGATTAGCTGCTCAATAGATAGCATATAAGTTGTTTTTGACAGATGATTGAATGGTGTAATTTTTATGTAGATGTGTGAATACATCATTTTGATGAATGATTGTTTCAACGAGTTTTTGGTTCAATATATGAATATGTGAAATTGTTAATGATTTCTGCCTTTCTGAATGCTCGTGTATTATTTTACATCTCCATTCTTTGACTTCATCCACTCAGTCAAGTAAATTATTCGATGCCACCCCCCATTCAATGCCTTTAGTATTGTGTTTTTATCCAAGGGCATCGAGATGCCTGCACTTCTATGTAACGGCCTAATTTTTGGGTTCATCATCCGAAGCTTGGTTTCGGGTCGAATATTTAATTCAAGTATTAAATTAAAGAAATGAGGTTTTGGAGGATTAATTTTTCAGTAAGTGATGACCGTTTTGGATGATGATGTTTTGAGTTAAAGGTTGGAATATATTGTTATGTTTTGGATGAGGATGTTTTGAATTAAAGATGGGAAAGAGAGGGAGAAAATCAAAATTTTAATTCGTTTCTCTCTCTCCCCCTTTCACCCTCTTTTTCTCTCTCCCTTATATCTTTTACTCTTCAATCTTTAAACATCGATCTACCGAGATCCGTGTAACACCATGAATTTGGGTTTAGGTGTTATCTAGTTTGGTTAGATGGTTCGAGTGAACCGAATTAGTTGACTTGAGATTGTTTCGGGGAGTAATTTGTAACAAATGTTTTGATGTGGATAAAATTGTTGAAAATGATGGAAAAATGTTTTATAAATATATTAAAGGTTTTGGTATGCTTAATTTGATCAAATGAAATTGGATTTATGGACATTTTGGTTCTAGTGACTAAAATGTAAAGTTTAAAAACTATTTTTGGTGACTACATCGAAAAAGGGTCAAAACTTAGAATCTTTAGGGAGCTATTAAATTACTTTTTTATCATACTTTTTCCTTAATTTTGGCTATTTAAAAATAGTTTTAAAATGATTAAAAAAGTGGATTTAATTTGGTTTTAGTTAATTGGATTTAATAAAACAAAAGTAATTTCCTACGTAACTACTTTTCCCTAAACCTTTTCTCTCAAATTCTCAGAAACCAAACTATCTTATTCTTCTCTAAAGTCCAGAGGAATCAATCTTTTCATCTTGCTTTTGTTTTCAACAATGGATTCCTTTGATTCTACATCAAATCTTCTACATTAACTTTGGTGATTTCTCCAAATCAAGCCAATTAAGGAAGAAGTCTACATTTGAAGGTGAATTTTGTTTCTCTCCTCTAATAAAAGGTTCTTTATTGAAATTTCCAAGTTCTTGATCCTTTATAAGTGATTTTGAGACGTTTTGATGATTAAAACAAGATTTAATGATTTAATGTTGGTTTTATTAAAGAACTGAATGGGTTTTGTTGTGAATCTAATTTGGTATGATTTTATTGAGTTTAAATTAAGTTAAGGAAGTTTTTTAATTTTTTGAAATGAGATCTACAAAAGAAATCTTGAGACTATTTGATTGGCTAATGTTTAGATGGGTTTCCAATGGCTTTAAGGGTTGTATTATGTGTTTTTGAGTTGCTGGAGATATAAGGATGTTTAGAAGGTGTTTGTATATATATATATTTTGATGAGGATTGAATGTTAGAATCGCTGGTTTGAGGTTGGGAATTGTTAGAGGAAAAATTGATGTTGTTTTCAATAGTATCGGTAAGTTTTTGGAAGGTTTATGTTAAGGTTGCAGGGGATCTTTGTTTGGAAATGAGTAGAATGCACAATCATGCATTTCCCTCTAGTTTTACGTGGTTAAAACAGGGGACGATCAAGGCAAGGTTGCCTAGTCAAGTATGTTGCTTATCAGAGGCTCTATTCGTGTCGGTGAGAAAAGTGAGGCGTATCGGTGAGTGTATAAACGTGTTAAAGCTCTTTAAAGGTTTGGTCGGTAAATCATGGGGTTTTAGTTATAGCCTAAAAATCTTAACTAAGCTCAAGCGTAAGTTTCGCTATTTTCGCCTTTGTTATTGGCTTTGAATTGAGCTTGTGGATTTCATGTTTTGGTTTTAAACATGGTTTGAATTACTTACTGTAAATTCATGGTATTGGATTAATATGCAATGTTTACAATGTTTTGAATGCCTATTGTTGCGTGTGTAAAGTGCCTCGCAATTGTGCAAGTGTACACGTCTCAAGTAATAAAGTGATGGGTATTGAGTATCGTCTCCACATGGATTGGTGAAACCTTCAATGTTATCGTCTCGCACTGAAAAGGAAATAAAAGTAAAGAACATAAGTGATTGATTGGGTTTTTGGAGTAATCTAATAAACAAAAAATAAAATAAGCCAAAAAATTAAAGAGTTGAGTAATCAAGATGAGAGAATGGGCCAGATTATATATTGTCATAGTGTGGAAATCAATTGGACTGTCTCTGTCTTTGAATACAACGAACACCAAATTGCCTCGGTAGAGACCAAAGTCATTGCCGCGGAAACGAGTTAAGTAACTGCCTCGGCAATCCCTTGCTTGGGCAGCAGCGAACAACGTCAAGGTTCGGTAAAGTGCTCTTCAGTGGCTCCTCCTTATCCCTAAGTCAAAACTGTGCTGATTTGCAGGCCTTGATAATACCTCCCAGCGTGAACGAAGGATGAACACCAACCAATCTTACACTTCTTTTAGCCGTTGAAACTAGAACTTATCCCTAAGCTGAGTTAGTTTTCACCGATTGGGATGAAAACCATGCTTGTCCGTTTCGTGAGTCTTATTCTCTCGATATTAGACAAATAGATAGTTAACGATATCCTCTCCCAATTCACTCGCAAACAAGATAAAGAACCAAGAATAAGCAAACCTTGAACTAAAATTGCATTAACAAAAACATAAACAAAATCCAATCGTTTTCTCACCACACTAAACAATACAATCTAAACCTTAAGAAGAAATTAGAACATAATGACAATGAAAGCTCGCTACAAATTCTCTCCAAGCTCAAGTCGTCTAAGGTGATCCCAATGGCCGGCTTTGGCTTTGTATTTATAGAGGAGGTGTAGGTCAAGTCCTTCTTGAGAAAGAAGTTAAGTTAGAATTAAATACATTAAAAGAAAAGGTCTTCTTTTAAAGTATTATATCTTTCTTCCTTAAAATCCTCTCATTGGCGTGGAATCCTCTCTTGACCTTCCTTTGGCATTTTCATGGTCTTCTCACAGTCCGATCTTCATACAAAGTGCATAGAAAAATTCAGTTTTTCATGCTCTTCAAAACACACTCCACTTTGCATATTTTTACAGACAACAGATTTGCAGCAGGCCTGAAGATGCAAGGAGCAACACACATGAGGGAAATAGGAACACCTAGGTAAAAGTGGCGCAAACAACAGTAGTTCGCAGAAGAGTTGCAAAAGAATAATGGGGCATGTAGACGATGAAGCTCTACTCAAGCTGCACAAATGTGTTATAGGAACTACTGCAACTGCCTGCTCATTAGAGCAAGTTATTGACAGACTGTATAACTGGGGACTGGGTGAATTATCGGTAAAAAGTATGGGCGGCCAGAAGTTTCATATCAAAATCAACGACAAGGAGCTTTTCAATATTTTAGAGGAGCAACACTAGTCTCTTCTGAAAGAAGTTTTTACAGATGTTGAAAAGTGGATTGAATCCTTTAGGCTTGCAGAAAGGACAAGCTAAATGGAAGTTCAAGGAATCCCGCTTCATGCATGGAATCATGAAAACTTCAAGCGTATAGCGTGTTCTTGGGGGAGGCTAGAGGTTATGGGGGAAAATGGAACTCACTTTTATGGTGGTGACAAACTAACGTTACTAATCTCAACCAATCAAACGCAAAGAATTGAAGAGGTTATTGAACTTGAAGTTGGAAGGGATATCTTTCTAATTCGCATCTCATAAATTGGAGCAAGAATTGTGCTACCGGAAAAGAAGAAGGATCAGACTACATGCTTCTCTTTGCTCTCGATAGAATCGTCAGAAATCAGCTCCTCATCGAAATCGGCCGGCAACCTAGACGGAAGGAAGAATCCAGAAGGTACTGGGGACAAATGCTTCGATGCAATGGAAACAATTAATGGGGATAACATTGAAATAATTTCCAATATTTATGATAGTCGCCAAATCAAGGAGGCTTCCAGGTTTATTAAGGAACAAAAGATGCTTGGTGATCTGCACGTGGAACACATTAGCAACGCAATTAATGAAAAAGAAAAAGGTGATCTTGGAAGTGGACAATAATCATCCCAAACTCTAGCCATGGGCTCGGACGCAGAAATAAACATAGTCATGAATGAAGACCCAAACCGGTCAAGAGTTATAGAAGACATGAACCTCATGGGCCTAAGCAAAAATGATCTGGCCTCCTTAAATAAAAAATCCACTGATGAACCAAAGGTGGAAATGTCCCAGAGATCTAGCCCCATAGACAAACTCTATTCATGGGCTGCTAGAGTTAACTCCCTTAACAATCCAGGAGACAAAAGCTCTGATTCAGAAGAAGAAATGGAGAAGGATTTGGGAAGAGACGTGATCGACAGTGAGTATTCTCAACTCCCTCAACCATCAAAAAGGCTCTTTTCCTTAGGGGCAAAAGATATGCTTCTCTACAAGGGATACAAGATCAAGTCTTAACTAAAGCTGAGAAGAAGAAGCGTGACCATGCGAAAAAGAGATACAAAAAGTCCGACAAGCAACCGGATGCAACAGTGCTAGAAGGAAGGTCACTCTCGAACTCTGACCTGCAAACCAGAAGAGACAATCTCCTCAAAGAAGCAAAAAAGACTCTTGAAACGAGCATAGACTTGGGTATTGAAGTAATAGGGGATGAACGTGAAACAATGATTGAATTAGCCAGGCTTGAAGAAATTGACTATCTGCAGAAACAAAACTAGCAAGGAAAACATAACAGCCAAAATAAGGATACTTTCATGGAACATTAGAGGATTGGGCTCCAAGTTGAAGGTGACAAGGGTGAGAAAGATTCTGCAGATCAACAAGGTGGAGATGGTGTTTCTACAAGAAACGAAGAAGGAGAAATTAAGTGTAAATGAGATTGAAAGTCTTTGGTATGACAATGATTTTGACTATGTATACTCTGAGGCAACTGGAAGATTAGAAGGTCTACTAACAATTTGGGACAAGAGCAAGTTTGTAGCTGAGAAAAATCAAAGGACCAGCAGGTATATTCTTCTCTATGGTAAATGGGTGGATGAAAATTCTAGCTTTATATGTATCAATGTTTATGCCCCATGTACAAAATCGGACAAGCAAATGTTGTAGAGTGATATTGAGGCTTTCAGGCGTAATTGGCGGCACCCCTGGATTGTAGGAGGAGATTTCAACGCAATTAGAAGCAGACAGGAAAGATGTGGGGTTGGCATCCGATATCTAGGAATCGAAGAATTCAATAATTTCATTGATAATTGTAAGTTCAATAAGATCCCTCTCATTGGTAGGAGGTTTTCTTGGATAGGTCCTAGAAACAAAAGAAGCAAGCTTGACAGGTTCTTGGTGGAAGAAGACTGGTATATTAAAAACAAAGATATCACAGTCCACGGCCTCCGTCGATGGATCTCGGATCATAGTTCGCTTCTGATGGATAGAAATCTTATAAAATGGGGTCCAAGACCATTTAAACTCTTCAACGCGTGCCTTTCAAATATTGACTGTCTCAGAATTATCAAGGCAACATTGGAAAGCTTAAAAGAAACATACATGAATCTGCCAAGCAAGATGAGGAAGCTAAAAGAAACAATTAAACAGTGGGATGCATCTTAGGAGAATATCAACAATAAAGTGCTTTCCTTGGAAAAACAAATCAACAAGCTGGAACACCTTGGCGATTCACAAACATTAGATCTGCAACAACAAAAGATGCTCATGCAGTTGAAGTTAGACTTGTGGGGCAATCTAAAAGTACAAGAAGATATATGGAGGCAAAAAGCAAGAGCTAGCTGATTGCGCCTTGGTGATTTAAACACCAAATTTTTTCACATATCAGTGAAGATACGTGCAAAGAGGAATGTTATAAAGGGTCCGAATGTTGGTGAGCATGAAGAAGCAAATCCAGTCAAGTTGAAACAAAAAGTCTTTGCCAATTCCAAAAACAATTTAGCTGCTCTAATAGAAACTGGTTAGCAACTTTCAACCTAAACTTCTCCAAGATATCAATAGAAGAAGCTCAAGCATTGGAAATACGTTTTCAGAGGAGGAAATAAAAGAAGCAGTTTGGAGCTGCGAAGATTCAAAAACCCATGGCCTGGATGGATTTAATGCAACCTTCTTCAAAAAATGCTGGATTCAAGTGAAAGGAGACCTCAAATGCATAATGGAAAACCTCTACACCATATGAAAGTTGCCTCGAAACATGAATTCATCGTTCATCGCTCTTGTCCCGAAAATAGATCAGCCTCAAGATGTTTCAGAGTATAGACCAATAAGTTTGGTTAACTCGTTCTACAAGATTATTTCTAAAGTTCTGGCCAAAAGGTTAAGCATGTTTATGGGAAAAACTATCAACAATATGCAATGTGCGCTTTTGAAGGGTCGCAAAATCTTTGATGGGATTCTAATAGCTAACGAGATCATACACGCGCTGCAACACGAAACAGCCAAGAAAGGTGGACTGATCATGAAGCTAGATTTTTCGAAGGCCTTTGATAGTGTCAGATGGGATTTTCTCATGATGGTGTTAGACAAAATGGGCTTTTGTATTAAGTGGTGACAATGGATATTGGAATGCCTACAAACAACAAAGGTTTCTATCCTAATCAATGGCTCCCCAACTAAAGAATTCAAGATACTTAAAGGATTGCGACAAGGGGATCCTCTCTCCCCTCTCCTCTTTATCCTTGCTACAGAGGCACTTCATCTTCTCATTCAAAGTGGTGTGAACAGGGGTCTAATCGAAGGTATTACAATAGGTGAACTTCAAATGTCGATATCTCACCTTCAATTCGCCGACGACACAATCCTATTCTTCAGAGCCTCCGAAGATCAGCTGAGAAATATGAAGCATATCCTGAGGTGTTTTGAGGTTAGTTTTGGTTTAAGTATTAACTACAGAAAATCATGCTTGAAAGGCATAGATATTGATGGGAAAAGTCTAGACTCGTTAGCAAAATTGTTTGGCTGCAAAAAAGGGAACCTTCCTTTCTTCTATTTGGGAATTCCATTAGGAGCTGATCCAGGGAGAGCTGAAACATGGAATCCAGTGATTGAAAAGGTTAGGAACAAGCTTACTGGCTGGAAAAGTCGTTCTTTGACTTTCGCTGGAAGAGTCGCTCTAATAAACGCAGTTCTCTCTGCCTTGCCTCTATACTACATGTCCATCTTCAAAGCCCCAAATTCGGTCATTCGGCAGATTGATAAAGTAAGAAGACACTTTCTTTGGGGTCAATCTCCAGGCGAGAAGAAACTTGCCAAAGTCAATTGGGGTCGAATCTGCCTTCCCAAGAAAAAGAGGGCGCTGGAGTAATCATCATCAAGGCTAAGAACAAAGCACTACTTGGGAAATAGGGATGGAGATTTGTCTTGGAGAAAGATGCCTTATGGCGAAAAATTATTTGTACCAAGTACGGAGAAATTATGCATGGGATGATTTCTCCCTTTGGTAAATCCAAAAAAGTATCAATAATTTGGAAAGGCATATTCAATAATCTCCTCGATGTTGGAGTGAACCGCTGGATGAACCATGAGGCGTTTAGATGGAAATTGGGGGATGGAAAATCCATCCTTTCTTGGGAAGACCTTTGGTGTGGAGTGAAACCCCTCAGCCTCCTAGCACCTAGACTGTACATACTTGCTTCTAGAAAGGGTGTGGTGATTGCTTCTATTACTTCAAATAGCTTCGATGATCTTAATTGAACAACTATGTTTTCCAGGCCTCTACTGGAAAGAGAAGAAAGCTTACTGGCACTGTTAAAAGATGATGTAAAAGGAGAGTGCATTGTCAAGACATAATAATTTGGGTGCACTCCAAAGCAGGCTCCTTTTCTATTAGCAAACTCACAGAACTTCTAATTAGCACAAACATTGAAGATCCTTCTTTTGACTTCGATAAAATTTGGAAAATGAAGGTGCTGCCAAAAGTTTGAAGCTTCTTGTGGTTTTTGAAAATCCAAAGAGTTCCAACTAAAGACTTCCTTAGAGCAAGAGGTGTTAAACTAGTTGAAGATGGAGTTGTATGCCCTTGGTGTGAATCAGGTATTGAAACTATAAATCACTTGTTGCTGGAATGTAGATTTGCAATGTGTTATTGGCGAAATTTTTGCAGTTGGTGGTCGATACAGTGGCCCAATATCTCGAGCATAGACGATTTCTTCTTCTTCTGCTACAATACAACTTGGTCTGGAAACAAAAAAACCTTATGGTTAATCTCTGTAGCCTTTGTTGTTTGGAGCGTATGGATGGCAAGAAATGAAGTTTTCAATGAAAAGGCGACTGCTATGAAGGATCTCATCTTTTTTGCGAAAATGAGAGCTTTCTCTTGGATTAAAGCTGTAAATGCTGATCTCATTCTCGATGTCGATGGCTGGTGGAATAATCCTTTTTTCTACGTCAATCTCAAGCCAAATTTAGAATGGATCTCCCCAAGGTCAGATGAGGTTAAATTCAATGTCGACGAAGCGTTCAAAGATCCAAAAGTCAGGTGTGGTGGTGTATTGAGGACAAGAAATGGAGATATTAGAATACTATTCTCTAGACTTACTGAGATGTTATGTTCTGATTTTTTTTAGCTGATTGCTATTAAGACAGCCATGTCCATTTTCGTTGAAGCATTTTTGAAGGGAAAGGCTAAGTTGATCATAGAATCTAACTCACAAACGGTACTGAATTGGATTGGGAATAGAGTCATCCGGCCTTGGCGTTAGTGGACCTTGTTCGATGAAATTGACAAATTATGCTCCCTCATCCAACATGTATCTCTTGGCTACACTTCCAGGGATCAAAAATGCATCGATGATCAACTGGCAAAAGATGGAATGTCTAGGACATAGATGTTCAAAGCATGGTGGTAGAATGTTGATCTGATTGCTACAGCGTTATAAGGTTTTATTTTGTTCAATATTGATTTATGAAATGCCCGCTTTGTACTTCCTTAGTCGTGTCGCAGTGCATTCTTTTTCCTCCACCTAGGCTTAGGGAGGTTTTTTAACGAGGCACTCGACTCCGACAACTATCAATAAAAATCTTATTGCTTAGCGGAAAAAAATGTTATGTCTGTCTCTCTTACTCAACAAGGCTTTGTCTCATGGTTCAGCTTCCTTCAGTAGAAACTAACATCCACAGCTAGCTTGATCTGGACCATCGTGAGATGATTATGTGCCGCTCCTTTCTTTCCTTCACTGCCGCGACAGTGCTTGCTCGGGCAGTGAGTAGCGACATCTGCATACACACCAAACACGCACATAAGTAGTATCTTTTCCACTAAATAAACTAAATATAAGGATCAAGCATGATAAAGATGAGATCAGTGTGATTGATGCATGGAGGGCTACAATATGATTCAAATGGGTGTAGATTTATCAATAATTGTCATAGAAAAAGGGTGAAATAAAAGTACCTTTACACACTTAACACCTATAAGCATAAAGAATTATTCCTAAATGAATGTAGTGTTGCCTTGGGCAATGTGGTTTTGCATATGAAATAGTTTTGTGAAATGCATTGGAAAACAGTAAGTAAATGTATTTAGAAATGATATACTGACTATGTGACATAATGAGAAACTATCGGATATAGTTGGCCAGCCATATGATTAAGTGCACTATAATATTAAAATCAATCGTGCCACGGTCCTTGAGGAAAAGCAGTTTAACTATGCTACTAGGACCGTTGGGTTATCGCTTGGGGTATGCGGTTTAACTAGGCAGCCCAAGTTGATGGTATCTAGTTGTTTAACTATGCAAGGTATGAGATTTGGTGGAGGTAGTACCACCATGAGAAATCTGTGTATCCGAAAGTGTGGCTAGAGGTGAGACTATATGGGATCACCATAATTGCCAATATATGTGATTTATGAGATATATAAGATGGTTTTAATGCATATGGTTGTTATGCATGATTTGTTTTGGAAACAAATGAGAAAATTATTTGGATTTGATTAAGCATGCCTTATACATCAAGGGATTTATGGTTTTCAAATTCCTTTTAAAATGCATCAATGTTTTACTTAAGAGTATCCTCACTAAGCATGATTTCTTACGCTCTCTTTTTCCCATTGATGTAGAGAAATAAAGTTGATGGCTCCATTGTTACGGCAAGGAAGGTTCAAGAGCAAGACATTTGATTGAGTATGAAAACCTAGTTTTATTTCGGTTAATAAGGCAATGTGTACCACATTTTTGGGGAGGTTTATACCCTGTATGTTGGTTGTATTGTGGAGATCATATTTTTGATTGATGGATTTATATGTTGTTGGTTTTGTGATTTGAATGTTGGACTAGCATGAACGTGTTTGATGCTTGATGATTTTCGTAGTGTGCATATAGGGTGGATGTGCCTATGCTTAAGATATTGTGGTTCAAGCATTCCTAAATTGTTGGTTTAAGTCAATTGATTTGATTCCTATGCTAGAATATGCCTTAAATTCCTTTTTGGACATTGAGTTGGATTAAAATAGGAAGCATACCTCTAGTATTGTGTTCTTGTAGGATTTGCCTCTAGCTACTCATGCTTCTAGGAGCTTTTGGCTTGTTTGATGCTTGGTTTATTGGTGTGTAAGTTTGGGATTGATTGATCTATGTTTAAGGCTCTATTTGGTTGAAAATGCAGCAAAATTGGACATTACGGGTCCAGGCGTACCTATACACGGAACCCTGTATCAGTACGGATAAGCATAAATTGGGCTCCGAGATCAGTAAGTGAAGGGCCGTTTCGATACGGGCTTTGGGAAATTTAAAGAGGGTACCGATACTGGCCATGTGTATCGGTACAATTTTTAGCTATTGGAATCTGGATTTTGTCAATCCGAGCATGTGTACCAATATGCCCCAAACTGTATCGGCAGGACCCTCTCGATACGAACCGGGTCCCAGTCTAGACGTCTGACCGAACCGAGTGAGCTACATTAAGTTTACCGAAGGAAACCCGAAACGATAATACAAGAAATGGGTGGATTATTTTTCTTTTTATCTTTTCTAGATGCAACATATTAATCTAAGGTGAGCATATTGGTAGCAGATGAAATCTAAAAAGAAACATACACCAAAGAGACTCTCGATTGCGTATCGATGCATTTTAGGGACTAAAACGTAAATCTGGAAAACTCTATAGACTTAGTTAAGTTTAGATTGCCAAGCCTTAATTAATCAGATTACATGCTTGCTCGTCAAATTTTAGTTCAAAATAATCATTCAAACTCAATCAATTGCATTCGCAAGATCCGGGGACCAAAATGAGAGAATCAGAAGCCTCAAACAACAAAATAATAGGATTAATTGAAACTGGTATCCGTACTCGGGTACCTGTACCGATACCAGTCTTTGTACAAAGAAGGTCGTACCAGTACAGCTTAAGGCCAAAAAGGATGGTACTCGATCGACAAATCATATTCTTTAAGCAACTCAAGCCACCTTCGTTGCCTAAGATTCAAATCCTCTAAGACATCAAATACTTTAAACTCTTGTGATCGGTATACACAACACACTTCTCTCCATAAAGATAATATCTCCAAATTTTCAAAGCAAACACCACCGCCGCAAGCTCTAAATCATGGGTCAGATAATTGTGCTCATGAACCTTCAATTGTCTTGATGCATAAGCTATCACCTTACCATCTTGTATTAGCACACAACCCAAACCAACATAAGATGCATGCCTATAAACCACAAACTCCTTTCTAGATTAGGGTTGAATTAGAACTGGAGCATGAGTCAAAACCTTCTTCAACTTCTCAAAACTATGTTGTTGCTTCTCCATCCACGTATACGGGGCATTCTTTTGCAACAAATTCGTCAACGGTGCTGCAATACTTGAGAACCCATCCACGAAACGACAATAATAACCAGCCAAACCAAGAAAATTATGAATCTCTGATACCGACTTAGGTTGCTTCCAACTAATAATAACCTCAATTTTCTGTGGGTCAACACGAATACCTTCCGCATAAACCACATGACCGAGAAACATCACCTCCTTGAGCCAAAACTCGCACTTACTCAACTTGGCGTACAACTGATGTTTCTTTAAAGCTTGCAACACAATCCGCAAATGCCAATCATGTTCCTCATCGATACTAGAGTACACGAGAATATCATCAATAAACACCACCACGATCTGATCAAGATACTCATGGAAAACCCTCTTCATCATATCCTTAAAAGAAGTCGGGGCATTTGTCAAACCAAACACATCACCAAAAACTAATAATGCTCATACCTTGTGCGAAAAGCAGTTTTCGGCACATCCACATCTTTCACTTTTAGCAGATAATACCCCGATCTCAAATCAATCTTAGAAAACACGACTTCCCTACGAAATTGATCAAACAAGTCGTCAATCCGAGGCAACGGATACTTGTTCTTAACCGCCAAATTATTCAATTGCCAGTAATCAATGCACATACACATCGTCTCATCCTTCTTATTTACAAAAAGAACCGGTGCACCCCAAGGTGAAACACTAGGTTGGATGAACCCTCGATCCGAAAACTTCTGAAGTTGTATTTTTAATTCTTTTGGTGCCATAATAAGAAGTAATAGACACTGGAGTCGTACCCGAGTACGTCTCTATTCCAAATTCCACCTCTCTATCCGGTGGTAATCCAGGCAAATCTTCAGGGAAAACTTCTAGAAAATCATGCATTGTCTGAATGTCCTGCACCCGAGCCCCTTTAATATCCAGGTTCATCAAAATTGCAAGATATGCTTGTCAACCTCCCTATATCATCTTTTTCGTTTGTGTAGCTGAAACGGCGTTAGAAAACAACTTTACATTCTCATCAACCACTACAACCTCATAAACGTCGGCAAGCTTCAAAGAAATCCTTTTGGATTTACAGTCCACAACCGCCTTGTGCTCGCTTAGCCAATCCATACCCAAGATAACATCGAAACCATGAAACGTCAACTCCATCAAATTCGCGGCAAACTCTTGACCTTGAACAACTAAAGGGCATCTCCTATACAACCTTCTAATCGTAACCTTCTTCCCAAAGGAACTAGTTACTAACATATCAACATTCAAAATTTCAATAGGAACATCTAACAAGTGCGCATATTCACTCAAGATGTATGAATGAGTAGACCCCGAATCAATTAAAGAAAGGGTTAACTACTGGAATAGTCATTTATGTTTTCCCCCAGTACAAAGTTGGTCATCGATTTTAAAAAACGACCAGTAATGTCACTTACGTTTTCGGGGCGTAAACTTTAGGTCACTCTGCCGTTAAACATTGATGGCTTGCTGACCTGACAGCGAAAAATTAAGGGTAAACTACTACAATGGCCATTAAAGTTTATCCCATGTACATTCCTGCTACCCAATTTTAAAAAATAAACATTATGGTCACTATTAAAAATGTTTCTTTATAATTTTACCCTTGAATTTTAAAAAAAATATTTTTCAACCCTAAAACTTTACAATCAATTAGTACAATAATATTATAAAAGGGTTAAATGAAAAATAGGTACCCAAAGTATACCCTTTTTAAATTTTAGGTGTCCAAATTGCTCATATTTAATAACTAAACTTTCAAATTGCTCTTATTTTCACTTTAAATTATTCTATTATTGTTTAATCAAAAGGGTGCATTGACAAAATTTTGAAGTATAAAGGCTCAATTAGTTATAAAAAAATCAAAAACTCAACTATTTTTTTAAAAGTTCAAGGATTTATAGTACCCTTGAACCTAAAAAAACTGGAAGTCCTCGAACCCACTGCTGCCAGTTGCTAGTTTACAGTGCCATTTACTGCATAATTTGTTGGTTTAAAAATAAATTTTTAAAAATTCAAGGGTAAAATTATAAAGAAACCTTTTTAATAGTGACCATAATGTTTATTTTTTAAAATTGGGGAGTAGAAATGTACATGGGATAAACTTTAGTGGCCATTGCAGTAGTTTACCCTTATTTTTTTAACTGCCAGGTTAACAAGCCGTCAATGTTTAACGGTAACAAACGGACGAGTGACCAAAAGTTTACGCCCCAAAAACGTAAGTGACCTTATTGGTCGTTTTTCAAAATCGGTGACCAACTCTATACTGGGGGAAAACATAAGTGACTATTCCAATAGTTAACCCTTAAAGAAAATGATGACAAAGACTGCAAGGAAAGGTACATGCGATCACATCAGTGTCATTATGGCCCTCGCGATGAGAATAAACTCAAGTCGGCCCACCATTCTCTGGTCACACATCAACTGTATGAGCCACAGTCCTCTGACCATCCTCACGCCTCTGAAAATTACCCATACCATTGCCTCGACCTCTAACAGGTGCAGCAGCCATCGGCGTATATCTCACAACTCGTAGACATTCACGCTTAAAGTGATCGGATGATCCACACTCCCAACAAGCTCCAGGTGCTCCCCAGCATGCACCCGCATGGCGTCTCCCATAGCGCTCACAGTCGGTGGCAACGCGCCCACCCCAGTAATGACCACCACCACGCTTTGGATCCGGCTTGTAATACTTATCACGTGACCTCTTGTTCTGCCTCCCAGAATAACCAGAGTCAGCCGCCCTCTTACTCGAGCTTACATTCATAGATTGCACCAAAACACCCAAGGACTGCTCAATATCCTTAGCCATTTTAAACAGCACATCAAAATCTATGTAGTCCGTGGCCGACAAGTATGTCTTGATATCCTTGACAAGACCATAACGAAACCTGTCACATCTCTTTCGATCGTCCGGTACCAACTCAGGAGCATATTGGCTCAAACGGACGAACTTCACCTCATACTCAGATATCGTCATGCCATCTTGCACCAATGACAGACTCTCGCTTCTTGGCATCTTGGTATTGCAGACCAAGGTAATTCCTTTTAAAAGCCCTCCGAAAGAACTCCCAATTCACATCAACTACTGGAAATCCTTTAACTTTGGTTACACACCAATGATACATATCACCGTGCAATAAGGATATGGTACAACCCAGCTTACGAGCCTCGTGACATCCTATATGACCCAAAAAACAGATCGTACTCTCCATCCACTACTCGGCCGCCTTAGGTTTAATCCCCTAAACTCTACACCTCCCAAGCTACGAAGGCGCTCCAAAGGCAAACCATGATTAACAACCACAATAGGTGTTGGTGCCTGTGCGTGCACCCCAACCATCGCTGCTTGAAAGGCTCTCGCCATCGCTTGGATCAAAGGTGTCATATCGCCAAAAACTGGTCCTTGCAGTGCTTGAGGGGCACCGATAACCCTGACTCCAGCACCAACATGAGAGATAGGTGGAGGAGGTGGTAACCCATTATGAGGAATCACACCATCCTCAACATTCTGGTCATTTTGAGCATTACTGTAACCCCCTAAACTCGACCCAAGGGTTATGGGCCGAATCTAGGAAGTCAGATTGAAAACGTAACCCTCAAGTAATTAATTATTAGGTTTTCGAAAATTAATAATCAAAATATTAATTTAAAACAGTGTCGTTTATCATTGAAATTTTTATCTCGAAAACGCAGTCGTATATATAAGATAATCCAAAACAGAGTAGGAAAAATATCATACTAAAATCCCCATGCATGCTAAACAGTTTTAAAATCCCAAATAAAAATAAAAATAATTGAGTTTACATAAAACCCCAAATAATGAAATAATCGCAATAAAACCGAAATAAAATTGGAAACTAAGAATATCCATACTAAAACAGTAGTAAATCTGATAACTGTGGTCCTCCAAGTACCGAACTCCTATGTCTGAGAATCTGAAATAGAAGCTAAGGGGGAGTCAGCTATTAAGCTCAGTATGTCTCTAAGGTGCATCAGACAGAAATTCACAAGAATCATACAGTCAACACAGTCATTCCAATAGTCAATCAAATATACAGATATGCAAAGCACGATGCACCTAATTCTATGTCATGAACCCATCTACATCACCGTCTGAAGAGTAAGGTTCCCCTGAACCACTCTCTACATCGTCACCGTCCGAAGTGGAACTCAGCCCGAATGGTGGTACCACTGATCCGAAGTGGAATTCAGCTCGAAAGATGAAACCACTGAACTTCCTCCGTACATTTTCCCACCCGAATGATATGACATGAATGTTCCGATTTCAATCCGAATGCTACATCATTAGTCTGAAAATGCATGAGCATTTAGTCCGAAAATGCATGAGCATTTAGTTCGATAATTAACTATCAGATTCCGATGTATGATGTTTAACAGAATGACATACAACATATCACATACAACATATCACAACATATCACATAGCCCAGTTCACAACATATTGTACAGTCAACCATCACATAGCAACAACATATTTCACAGTCAAACATCACACAACATCAACACATATAGTATAGCACAAGCAGAGAACACACCTTAGCCAAAGCAAACTCAATCTACTGAAAGACACGTTTTCCTCGACAAGAAGTACTAGGTCCAACTGTATCAGAACCTACGAGAATAATCCTATATTAACACTATTACTATCGACTGTAACAATGGTTCGACGGGATTTCGAATAAGTAATAATATTTGTTTAGCTACCACCACAAAATTGATTGAGTCGATACTAGAATGTAAAACCGAAGGATCAAAATATAGACGTATTCAAAATAAATTCCAGCATATGTTTTTTTTTATAAAAAAAACGTCAAAAACTGAATTATGCAATCTTGAACTGATTCGAATGGTAGCAAATAATTCTCAAAATCGAAATTGAAATATACTTAATATATGAATATAAAAATTAAAGAAAGAAAAATTGTATGAATTTAATGTAATGATTGCTTCACTTTAAAATTTAATGAATAAATAATACATGTTAATGAAATAGGAAAAAGAAAAAGAAAAGAAAAGAAACATGGCTTTCTAAACAGCATAATTCACACACCTTTCTTGGGCACGAGAACTTGAAGCAAATCGGTGAAGGAATTTTAACCAGGTGAAGCCACATCCGGCTTAGAGAGATGGGGAAATAAATTTAAAGAACTGCGGCAGGGAAAGCTTTTGAGAATAAAGCTTTGGGCTTTAGTTTTTTTAGGTTTTTATTTAATTGTTCGATCATAAATAAGAGAGACCGATATATATAGGTTAAGAATATACAATAATAATAATTAAAAGGGAAAATAAAGTTAAAAAAATAAACAAATGATGATGACTTTTACGAGGAATTGAATTTTAAATGAAACTTGTTAATTTGGGGATTAGTCCCAAATTTAAATAAAGTTACTATGATAACCGATACATTTTAGAAATTCGAAGGATTATCCTCGAATTTTTAAAAATTATGATTTGCCCATGAAATCCAAATTTCTCAATTGTTAGAGTTTTTAATTGGGGATTTAAAATTAGGTTTCTAAATTAAGGATATTTTTCAAATCTAGGATTTACAATTTGGGCATAATTTTTAGGGTGTTACAACTACATACGCTAGCACGTGCCTTATGTCGAGGACCCATACTTACAATGGCCTAAACCATACATCACAACATAAAATAAAATTAGGCTAGCATTCGTCGAAGGATCCAAGATAACCTTAAAAATCATTTCAAAATCACGATAATATGCAATGTGTTCCTGTTTATACCCCAATCACAACAATTGTCACCATCAACACTTAGGTACATATATGCAATCACTAATATATTAATTAAACAATCAAAAACAACACCAACAATCGCAAACCTGGCTCTGATACAACAATTATAACCCCCTCGACCCGACCTAGATGCCCGACCGAACTGAGTGAGCTACATTAGGTTTGCCGAAGCAAACCTGAAACGATAATACAAGAAACGAGTCCATTTTTTATTTTTATCTTTTCTAGATGCAACATATTAACCTAAGATGAGCATATTGACAGTGGATGAAATCTCAAAAGAAACGAACACCGAAAAGACTCGATTATATGCGGATACATTTTAGGGATTAAAATGTAAATCTAGAAAAATATAAGGACTTAGTTAAGTTTAGATTAACAATCCTTAGTTAATCAGATTATATGCTTGCTCATCAAACTTCAGTTCAAAACGATCATTCAATAGCATTCACAAGATTCGGGGACCAAAATGAGAGAATCAGAAACATCAAACAACAAAATAATAGAATTAATTGTTGTTGGTATCGGTACTCGGGCACCCGTACCGATACCAATCTTCGTACAAAGAGGGTCGTACCGGTACAACTTAAGGTGTATCGGCGCACGGGCTCGGAATGACAAAATCCAGATTCCCATAGCTAAAATCCGTACAGATACACTTACTTGTGTATCGATACCCTCTTTAAATTTCCCTAAGCTCGTACCTAAACAGCCTTTCGCGTACCTATTCCTGAGCCCAATTTATGCTTATTTGTACCGATACAGGGCTTCGTGTATCGATACGCTTGGACCTCTAATGTCTAATTTTACTGGTTTTTAACCAAATAGTGCCTCAAACATACATCAATCAATCTTAAACATATTCATCAGTAAACCAAGCATCAATACAAGCCAAGAGCTCATAGAAAAATGAATTGCTAGAGAAAAATCCTGCAAGATCACAATACTACAGGCATACTCTCTATTTCCATCTAACTCAAAGGCCAAAAAGGAATTTAAGGTGTATTCTGGCATAGGCATCACATCATTTGACGTAAACCAACAATTTAGGCATGCTTGAACCAAAAATCCTAAGCATAGGCACATCCACCCTATATGCACACTACGAAAACCATCAAGCATCAAACACATATATGGTCGTTCAACATTCATATCACAAGACCAACAACATATAAATCCATCAACCACAACATATAATCTCCACATTACAATCAAAATACAGGCTATAAACCTCCCCAAAAACGTGGTACACATTGCCTTATTAACCGAAATAAAACTAGGTTTTCATATTAAATCAAGTGTCTTGCTCTTGGACATTTCTTGTCGTCACAATACAGCCCTCAACTTTATTTCTCTGCATCAATGGGAAAAATAGAGCGTAAGAAATCACTCTTAGTGAGGATGCTCTTAGGTAAAACATTGATGCATTTTAAAAACCATTTGAAAACCATAAATCCCTTGATGTACAAATCATGCTTAATTAAACCCAAAGCATTATCTCATTTGTTTCCACAACAAATCATGCATAACAACCATATGCATTTAAACCATTTTATATATCCCATAAATCACATATATTGGCAATTATGGTGACCTCAGATAGTCTCACCTCTATCCACACTTTCGGATACACAGATTTCTCATGGTACTACCTCCACCAAATCCCATACCTTGCCTAGTTAAGCCGCATATCTCAAGTGCTATATAACCCAACAATCCGAGTAGCCTAGTTAAACCGCTTTTCCTTAAGCACTATGGTACGATCGATTTTAATACTATAGTGCACTTAATCCTATGGCTAACCAACTATATTCGATAGTTTCTTATTATGTCACATAGCCAATATAACATTTCTAAATACATTTACTTACTATTTTCCAATGCATTTCACAAAACCATTTCATATGCAAAAACCACATTTCCCAAGTCAACACCACATTCCTTTAGGAATAATAATCAATGCTCATAGGCATTCAAAACATTGTTAAACATTGCATATTAATCCAAAACCATGCATTTACAGTAAGTAATTCAAACTATGTTTAAAACCAAAACATGAATCCACAAGCTCAATTCAAAGATAATAAAAAATGTGAAAATGGCGAAACTTACACTTGAGCGTAGTTAAGCTTTTTAGGCTATAACTAAACCCCCACGATCCACCAATCAAACCTTTAAAGAGCTTCAACGTGTTAATACATTCAAGATACGCCTCACCTTGCTTGCCGATGCGAATTAAGCCTCCGGTAAGCAACGTAATCGACTAGGAAACCTTGCCTTGATCGTCCCCTGTTTTAACAACATAAAATCAGAGGGAAAATGTATCATTATGCTTTCCATTCATTGCTAAACAATAATCCCCTCCATCTTTAACATAAATCTTCCAAAAACTAGTTGGTACAACCTAAAACAACATCAATCTTTGCTATATCAACTCCCAACCTCAAACCAGCGATTCTAACATTCAATCCACATCAAAACATATCTACAAACACCTTCAAAACATCATTATATCTCCATTAACTCAAAAACACATAAAATAGCCCCTAAAACAACTAAAACCCATCTAAAAAATTAGCCAATCAAATAGTTTTGGGATTTCTTTTGTAGATCTCATTTCAAAACATTAAAACACTTCCTGAATGTGATTTGAACTCACTAAAATCATACCAAATCCGATTCACAACAAAGCCCAACCAATTCTTTAGTAAAATCAACATTAAACCATTAAATCTTGATTTAATCATGAGAGCATCTTAAAAATCAATTATAAAGGATCAAGAACTTGGGAATTTCAATAAAGAACCTTTTATTACAGGAGAGAAACAAAAATCACCTCTAAATGTAGACTTCTTCCTCAATTGGCTTGATTTGGAGAAATCACCAAAGTTAATGTAGAAAATGTGACGTATAATCAAAAGAATCCATTGTTGAAACAAAAGCAATGAAAAGATTGATTCCTCGGGATTTTAGAGAAGAAGATAGTTTGGTTTTTGAGAATTTGAGAGAAAAGGTTTAGAGAAAGGTAGTTACGTAAGAAAATTCTTTTGGTTTATTAAACCTAATTAATTAAAACCAAATTAAATCTACCTTTTTTACTTATTTTAAAACTATTTTAAAATAGCCAAAATTAAGGATAAATTCTAATAAAATCAATTGTTTTAATAGCTCCCTAAAGATTCTAAATTTTGACCCTTTTTCGATTTAGTCACCAAAAATAGTTTTCACACTTTATATTTTAGTCACTAGAACCAAAAAGTCTATAAATCCAATTTCATTTTATCAAATTGAGCTTACCAAAACCTTTAATATATTTATAAAACATTTCCATCATTTTCCACAATTTTATCCGCATCAAAATATTTGTTAAGAATTAATCCCCGAAACTATCTCGAATCGACTAATCTGGTTCACCCGAATCGTCCAATCTAACTAACTAACATCTAAGCCCAAATCCGGGGGCGTTACAAGTTGGATGAAAATAGGAAGCATGCCTCTAGTGTTGAGTTCTTGTAGGATTTGCCTCTAGCTACTCATGCTTCTAGGAGCTTTTGGATTGTTTGATGCTTGGTTTATTGGTGTATAAGTTTGGGATTAATTGATGTATGTTTAAGGCTCTATTTGGTTGAAAACCAAAAAAATTGGACATTACAAGTCCAGGCGTACCGTTACACAGAGCCTTGTATTGGTACAAATGAGCATAAATTGGGCTCCGGAATCGGTACAAAAAGAGTCGTTTCGGTACGTGTCACACCCCTAATAAATTATTTAAAGTTGATAAGGAAGCAAAAAGGAGAGGAAAAAAGGGGGAAATATAGTCTGGGGGAGTCGAACCTGTGACTCATGGATGGGTTGCTTAAGTCTTAGCCATTTGAGCTAAGGCCATTTCTAGTATGAACTTGCACCTACTTATTATTAAACGGTTCTTGTAAAGTTAAAATAATAATAATAAGATAACAAAATATCCTACCTTCCATTTATGGATCATTTAATTCGATCCACCCACCCAAAAAAAACCATTCGGGAAGACTCTTTAGCTTCCTTAGCCTTTCATCTCCCCTAAACCCAAGCCCCGACCACCGCGCCGATCTCCCTCACCGCGCCGCCGTGACCGCCACCATCCTTACCAATGGAAGCGCCGTCGCACCTTGATCACGTATCGTCCGTCACTCGCAGTGTAACATCGCCGTTTGCCGTGAAATCTAGGTTGAAGGCGGAGGGAAACCTAGAGTCCTATGTTCCTTGTATCCCCGCCACCGTCCGGCGTCGTGGCTCGAAACGGAGGTCACCGTCGTCCTCAGGGGGCCGACCCGAGCAGAACCTGTACCGCCAAGCGCCAATCGGCCGCCATATTGACCGTCGTCGGAGCCACGTCAACCCGATCGTATCACTTCCGATTTGGTAAGATTTGTGAGTATTTCGGCTTAAATTCTGAGTTATTTGAGCTTTAAACGAAAAATGGATGACAATGGTGTGATCGGAGGCTTTTTCCGGCCATTTTGGGTTGCGCGTGGTTCACACGCGCCGTCTGGGGCGATTTCCGGCAGCTCTGGACGGTGGCCATTGAACCGGCCGGCCCACCCGTTGGTCGGTCCACCTGAACCGGTCCAACCTAAATCGGCCCAGCCCAGTAGTAAACCAAGACCCGTACCCGACCCAACTCGTTGACACGTACCTGACCCAAGTTTGACCCGTTGACCGAGTAAACCCAGTGAGTTAACTCCTTCGAGTTAACTCAGTGAGTCAACTCGCCCGAGTCAACCCAAAGAGTCAACTCACTGAGCCAGCCGCTGGACCAGTGATGTCAGCATGACGTCAGCGTTGACTTTGACCGCTGACGTCAGCGTTAACTTTGACCCAAAAAGTCAACTTTTCCTGAAAAGTCCTATTATATATTTTTCGACGTCCTGAGTCCGATTTGAAAGCCCGTTTCGCGAAATTCTTACCCGAAAGCCTCCGAATTGGACTTTGAACCTGAGAATGCATGTGTTCAGTTTTATTTATTTATTTAAGAGTTATGTGATCAAATTAAGGATTGATTATGGATTATATTTAATTGAAGGTATTCATGTGTCTTCGTATCCGGGGAGTAATGGACGTTGAATTCAGGTTCGAGTTTGATCGAATGGAGTACCACAGTCGACCTATATAGCAAGGGATCAAGGTAATACATTGCTACCTCTTGTATGCCTCGTGAACATGTTAGTATTCGGTTAATGCATGCACACGTATGATGATGAGTACCGTTAATTTTGCTTAAGTCTAACCGGATATAAAAATGTACGACGTTATAGATAAGTTTGGAATAATCGAATGAGAAAGATGATAAATCAAAGAATCTGGAATCCAACAAATGATTAATGAGGCGATCAATCTCCAAACCCGATTAATAATGTTTATTTGTCAAACGACAGAAATATTGGAGTATATAATTACGAAAATGCCCTTAATGTGAAAATGACAGAAATACCTCTAATGATGAAAACGGTGCTGAAACCTACATTAAATCCGGTAAAACAATTGATTCATCTAAAAGTCTCGAATTACTCAGAGAGATGCGATAATAAGACTTAACATTCAAGAAAGATAAGCACTCAGATTTAGCGTAAATCCTGAATAAACCTCTAAAGATAATTTTGCGGGGGAAACTCTTTATATGTTCGGATCAATCAACTATTAGAAAATACATAATTCCTATCAATGGCTGAATCAAGTAAAAGAATTGAAAATACTGATACAATCGAGTCATCAAATGACCAAAATGTGCTTGGGCATTGGAATTTCTAAATTTACAGAGATGATGGGTCTATCCTCGTGTTTTGGAAATAATGGATGGTTGGAAAATGGTCGGAAGGACCGAAGTAACCGAAAGAATTGAAAATACTGACATGTACGAATTGGCTAAAAGAGACTAAGATGTCACCGGGCACCCAAAACTACCGAAGTAACCATTTGACGAGATATAAACTAGTGATTAAGATGATTAGGTGTTTCAAAAGGCCCGAAAGATCGTTAACGACTGCACTTTAAATAATTGGGATGCCCTCTTGACTGAGATAAGTTAAAGCTTCGAAATCTTGAACTTTTGATCGCACGCAAGTGATTGCAATATTCAAATGGGTTGAAGTTTGGGTTAAGTATGCCAATCATGTCTTAATACCCAAATTGGCATAAATGCATGTTCAACCTCTCGAGGCATGTTTCGAGATAATGTGGCAGCGATTCATACAGATGTATAACACAGTTAGAATTAAATAGTGAACACAAGGAAAATGCACTGATTTGAACGCATGTAAAGTAATGTATTGGTGAGATGAGTATAGTGGAATGGTCTTTGAAGCCTAGTAACCGTCAGAAATCTTCAGCGCGTCAAATCATTGACTTATCCCCTCGGGATCAGATTATGGAACTGCCTCGGAGTGTTAAATGACCAAAATGCCCTCATTGGCCAAATGATCAGAACAATCTTGACATATTTGAGATCCTAACCGATCGTATCGTATCAATTTTTCGAATGCTTGGTCGGAGACATTGATTACGAGGCCCCCTTGAGACAGGGACATTGTTTCTAAAATCGGTTCAGAATTGTCAAAGGTCCAGTGTTTCATATCTCCTTGTAAATACCAAGTATCTCTAAGAAATAAATGGTTCATGTTAGTGTGGTCCAAGTGCACATAAATATCATACCGTCCTGAACCCAAGGCTGTCTTTTGATACGAAATATGGCTTGTACCAAACCAAAATATACCTATGTATCTGAACTAAAAAAAAGAAGAAAAAAAAGAAAATAAAATAAAAATTTATATGCTCGCTAGTTATCGTTTCAGCTAAAACCACAGTTTACTTTACGTTCACTGTTATTACTGATTAACACTGATTGCTACCAAATATTGTTATTATCGATCATTACCGACTACTACCGATTACTTTTGTCACTACATAGACTGTTATCGGGATATTTGGGATAGAGTATGAAGTTACCGTAGGTTCAGCCCTGATCAGGCTGGTAATTCCTTACCGTTTCAGGTTCCTATTCTTCGGCTAGGGTAATTCCTTACCGTACCTAAGGTATCCCCTTAGGCTGGCACCTACGCCCAATGGGCCTAGGTTAATGCTCGTTATAGTTGCAGTTCTGGGGAACTGCATACCGGAGTTTGGTTGGAGGGTAGAAAGAAAATCTAAAATGAACCTTATCGCTAACATTATATAACCGTGAAATAACGTGCACCACACCGTTACTTAATATGTGTTAACTTTGCACTGTTGGAACACACATTAAGCCCATGATTCAACTATCGTAATCTATATCTTGTCTAACTCTTTGGTCTATATGTTCATAGTATGATACTCAGTGATTGAATAAAGAACAATTATATTATCTTCATGCATACCGCTTCTTTGGAATATGTAATCGTATCCTTGGAGCCTATTGTTGCCCGAAACATCATGATAGTGTTATGCCTACCATATACCTACATGTTACTTATAGCATCCATCGATAGTTCTGTATTACTGAGCTTTTTGAAGCTCATGTTGTTTTTACCGTCGTAGGTTAAAAAGAAATCTAACATGGCTCGATGACCGACATCAGTGTTTGGAGTTCCCTCGGTGTTGCTTTTGGAGTACGATACCGACATAGTTAGTGGGCATGCATGTAACTATTGTTTCATGACAGTGTCTGTAAAATATTTTTCTGAAATTTTTGTTATATGTTTCAATAAGTTCTTGAAAGATTATTTTCAACAAAAGTTACCGTTATAATTTAATATGTGTTTTTCAGAGGAAATATTTTATGTGGATTTTTACGGTGGGTCGCTCTTGTGACCCTAATGTGACTTCCTAGGATCCGCGAAACGCATAGGCGGGTCTATGGGGTTACAGTACGGGATTTGGGAAATCTAAAGAGGGTACCGATACACGGGCAAATGTATCGGTACGAATTTTACCTACTGGAGTCTGGATTTTGTGATTCCGAGCTTGTGTAACGATACACCCAGAATTGTACCGGTACGACCATCTCTGTACGAAGCCTGGTATCAGTACAAGTGCCCGTGTATCGATACCAGCTTTAGTTAATTGAGTTAATTTGTTGTTTGAAGTTTCTAATTCTCTCATTTTGGTCTTTGGATCTTGCGAATGCAATTGTTTGAGATTGGATGATTGTTTTTAACTGAAATTTGACCAGCAAGCATGTAATCTAAATAATTAAGGATTGGTAATCTAAACTTTTAGTAAATACTTTTAGTTTTCTAGATTTATTTTTTAGTCCCTAAATGTATGCGTATGCAATCAAGAGTGTTTTTAGTGTTCGTTTCTTTTGAGATTTCATTCGCTGCCAATATGCTCACCTTATATTAATACGTTGCTTCTAGAAAAGATAAAAGGAAAAAATGGACTTGTTTCTTGTGTAATCGTTTCGGGTTTGCTTCGACAAACCTAATGTAGCTCACTCGGTTCGGTTGGCGTCTAGTCTGGGTCGAAGGGGTTACAATCTGGTCATCCTTTGTCGACACATCCATTGCCATTGTGTTCATCTCTTAGAGACAAGTTTGTTGGTACCAGCGGCGTCACCATCAAAGGCACTGTCGAAGGCGTAAGAGAAATGAAGATTCATAATGTTGAGTTGTGGTAGTTCGAGTGCTTTAAATGATAAGCCGAGGCCACAATCATGTCCACTGGCGTAGAGAGAATCTGAAATAAGCTTTGCAGCCGCCACACGCGCATGGGCGACGCCCGGTCGATGAAGGGTTGTAATACCCCCAACCCAGGTTAGGAGTCAGGAGTGTTAACACAAGAAAAACAAGCAAGCAAGCATGGAAATACGAGCCATTTAAAATTTTTCTTTTAGAACTCAACTCTAATAGTTGAGTTACTTGTCTGGTAAGTTATCATTAACATTCAATTAGATTATAAGTAAGTTCATTAATCTTTATGATACCATATAAACCTTGACTACTCTAGTTACCAAGTTATTAGTATAATCAAACTTGGTTAATCTTACAATCATTTAAGAATACCAATCTGATTTAGGTACAAGTATATTTCATTTAAGTTTGTTACCTTTTACAATTCAATGAAGCTTAGCAATCAATCTTGGTTAACCATTTGACTTAGTTACTACATGTACTCCTAAGCATTCAAACTCAATTATAAATTAGGTTCATGTTCATTACAAACCAATTCGATTATGCACAACTATAACACATTTGATCCACTAAACTAACACTTACATATCCTTTTTTAATTAAGTCTAGACTTCTATACATGTTAGATTGAAGTAGACAATGATTCTAGGGCACCCAATCCTATTCGAACAATGCCTTAGTTAAGCAATCTTGTATTAAGTCATTCCAATTTCAATTCATATAGGACTGGTTTAAGTATCTAAAATCCTAACAATTTCGAATTAGGTATGTTATATACAAGGTTCCATTTCAAGACAAGGACACGATCAATTCCATGAAACCATCACTTCTTTACATATATTACATCAAGAGTATCATTAAGCATTACAAGGCTTTAATCAAGTTTTAGATACAAACTTTACATACAAACAAAATGCATGGCCTATGATAGTCTAAACATAAGCCTAAGTGCCACCATCTAGGAGTATCAGAAAGAAATTTCAAATCATACTTCAAGCATAGCTTGCCTTGCTCCGACTCCAAGAAAACTAACTTCAAGGTCAAGATACTGGTCGGTATGGCTTTAACCTGAGGTTTGAGAAGAATGCAAACGAGAGTGATAAGTACAAAATTGTACTTAGTGAGGTAGCATCTAATCTATCAAGTTATTAGGTTTCATGGGCCTTTAATCCAATTAAAACTTAATTAATCTTTAAACATATTAGGTCAAGCCTTAGCTTAGTGTTCCAATTATCATTCGAATGTACAAGCACACAAAGGTCAAGGAGTTCATCTCAAGGGTTTACATTACACAAGTCAAGAGAACAACACATATACAAGAACTAGGCAATCCAAGCAAGTTGATCATACATTTCATTCGAATGAGTGAAATCTTTACACTATAGCTTAAGTTTCAAAGAACAAGAAATTAAAGAAGTCATGTCCACCATTTTTACATGAGGCTCCAATATCTTTTTACAAGTTTAACCTAGGTTGTTGCAGTCGGACAACATGTGCACCACTTAATTAAACATGTATAACTTTTATTTCATTCTTCGGAATTTCAATTAGTTTATACCGTTAGAAAGCTTACTTAACCCAATTTACAAATGTTTAGACCTTTCATTTTAATGTCTATCCAATTATAGATTTTTTAGTTCAAAGATAGGGCAATTGTATTTTTGGACAATTTTCACTGTCCAGGGGTTTTCATTTCCAGATTCCAGCTCAAAATCCAGAATTCAATTCTATTTTCTCCTAATGAAAATAGAAACATTATTGCTCAATAGGACATAATTCTAACATGATAATTTAGCTTATATGCATTTTCTTACAAGTTTAGGTTAGTCCAACTTTGTATCTAACACATGAAGCAGAGCATTATTGCTCAATAGGTTCAATTAATCCATTATCATTAGCAAGATTAATTAGCAAGTTGTCATATAATCCATTATCATTAGCAAGATTGATTAGCAAGTTATCATATAATTCATTATCATTAGCAATATTGGTTAGTAAGTTATCATATCATCCATTCAATTACGATAATTAGATTTATTTAAAGTTATTCATTTCATTTAAGCACTAGTACATTTTGTTCAAGAGGGTTATCATTTAGATCATGTAACCATTTTAGGTATTCGAATTTAACATAAGAATAGGTCCAAGTTCATTTCAAGATCATTGAACTAACTTATACATTCCATTTTCTCAAGTTTAAACCATTATCGAGAGGCCTTAACTTTATATACATAAGGAGGTACTATTAAGACATTACAATTCATCTATTCAAGTTATTTACATACAAGTTTTGCATACAAGTCATCACTTCTCAAGCTTATCTTGTAACAAGTAACTCATTGTCATTTTTTTTATTTTTTTTTATTTTTTTTTGAAGGAACAGCCTTCTCTTATAACAATCTTCTTAGAAAAAAAATAATATAATTCTAACGAAAGGAGGAATGAGGGGAGAAAGGGGGACTGATCGCCGACAGCATTGGACTGTCTTCGTGGGTAGGATATCGGAAACGCTGCACTGGAAAGGTCTATGGCAAGTGTTCGATAGGCATGGCGTGGTGCTCGACGCTTTCATCCCTCGGAAGAGGGCAAGAGATGGGGGGAGGTTTGGTTTTGTGAGGATGGCAAGTAGGACAGACGCTGAACGGGCAATTGAACGTCTGAATAGTAAATGGATATATGGGTCTCGATTGGTGGTGAGTTTGGCGAGGTTTGCGGATCAGGGATTGGCCAGAATTCGAAGAACTAGGGATTTGGGTGAGTCGGATCGAAAGAGTACTGGTGATGAAAAGGGGCCTTCGGAAAGACAAAGTGTTAATTCGAAAAGGCTTCATGTAACGGCGAAGGTAATTAAAGGAGATGTGGATGCAGCGAAAGAGAAAATACTCCAATGTTGTATGGTGGGTTGGAGCCGTCAGCATTGGAGTTTAAAGGAATTGGCGTTGCGGATGGATATCACGGATCACCAAGGATTGTCCATATTAAGAATTGCTGGACCGGCAATTCTGCTCATGTTCAGGGATTCACAAACAATGAATGAGGTGCTGGCAAAGACAAGTTTTAATGAGTGCTTTTCAAAGCTTGAACGGTGGGATCCAGGGATGAAATTCAAGACTAGACGGGCATGGCTTTCCGTCCGAGGCGTTCCAATTCATGCCTGGTCCAGTGTGACTTTCGATAACATCGCAAAAACGTGGGGTTCGCTTGTTTGGATGGCGGAAAACACATCATCGCCTACATCGTTTGAATGCGGCTGGCTACTGATTGAGACGGAATCGATGGAGTCCATTGATACTCGTTTGATGGTGGATGTCGGGGGAATTTCGTATCCCATTTTCGTCAAGGAGGTGCCCATATTTGGGCCTCCTGTAGATTGTGAATGCACGAAGACAAATGACTCTAGTACCGACGAATCATCGGAGTGTAGCACGTCGGAGTATGTGCCGGAATCGAACATGGGAGTGGACGACCAACATGACACGTCCGGGGATGTGGGTGCAGGGCGGCAGGACTGGAGGTGTAACCAGCTGTGGAACGATGGTGTACGTGGGGAACAGTATGTAGGTGACACACCGGCTGCCGCGCCTGGGAGTATCATACCGGTGCAGACGCACGGTGGCTTGATGGTGGACGGCGATGCTGTTGGGCAGGGAGGAGTTCTATCGGTATTAGGACACCAAGAGAATCCTAAAGTTATAGAATTCCAAAACTCTGGAACTGTAGAGGCTGACTTGCTCAAGCAACCTCTAGTGTTTGAACAAAACAAGGATAGTGTGTTATCCGATTCTCACTTTCAGCAGGGGAACCGGCGACTGGAAATTGTGAAGCGACAGGCTTGGTTTCCGTCCCAATTGCGACGGCCACTGCTGATCAATTTGGATTGCATCCTGTTCCTGTAAAACAGCTGGGTGGTGATATCGCACCATGCCAACGAGGTGAGACAGCTTCTACTATTCCTATCTTGATTAATGGGGTTTTGAAGAAAACAAAATCTGTAAACGCCTTATCTGGGGTGGTTAAAAGTCTGAAACAAGGTAGGGGTCGACCGAAGAAGAACGGTGGCAGTGAATCACAAGTTGTTGTCGCGGATGCTTCGCTAACGGATTCAGATTTTCACCGTCGACAGCAAGCTTTGTATCGTGAAGCTACAGCAACAGCGGCATTGGGTAATCTCGTGGGGGTGATGTCTTTGGGTCGTGAGGAAGACATTTTACAGGATTTGTCACGAGTGCTGCAAGGCAGCATTCGAAATCTGTAAAAATGAGACTAATGAGCTGGAATGTTAGGGGGTTGGGGTCGTGCTTGAAGCGAAGACGGGTGGGGGATGTTGTTAGGAAGCATCGTTTTGATATGATATTGTTGCAGGAATCGAAGTTAGAGGAGATATTGCCGTCGGTTGTCGCGGGACTGTGGTATAGCGATGGATTTGAGTTCTTTTTTTCGCCATCCGTGGGGGCGTCGGGTGGTTTATTAGTGATATGGGAAGGCAATCGATTTGAGCTGGAAGTGGTTGAAGTGGAGAGGTATTTCATAATGTTACATGGGCGATGGCAGCCGGAGGATTTTGTGTGCTGTATCATGGCAATTTACGCACCTTGTGAAGTGTCGGAACAGGAGGTTTTATGGCAGCGCTTGTTGGCTGCGATTGGAGACAATGCGGGACCGTGGTATGTCGCGGGCGATTTTAATTCGGTGCTGCGACCGTCAGAGAGAGCAGGATGTAGTATAATGTCGAGAGGTATGGTTTCTTTTGCTTCTTGTGTGAATGCCGCAAGCTTGATAGACATGCCATTGCGAGGTAAACAATTCACTTGGTTTGGTAGAGAGAATCGAAAGAGTAGAATTGATAGATTTCTTGTCTCCACAAGGTGGTTGGACTGTTTTGCTAGGATAGATCAGTTGTCTTTGCCGAGAGGTATCTCGGACCATGCTCCACTATTGTTGTTGTGCGATGATGTTGATTGGGGCCCTAGGCCGTTTCGCTTTATTAATGTATGGTTGGATTAGCGACGGAACATTAATCGTATGGCAGAGGAATGGTGCCGGTTGACAAGTATGGGAATTGGCAACACTAACATTTCGGTTAAGCTTCGACATATGAAAAATTTTCTTCGCCAATGGAACAAAACGGATTTTGGGGATGCTGAGAAAGAAATTACAGACATACAAAGCCGAATTGAATGTTTGGATAATGGTGAGGAGGAGATGGCCGTGGGGGAGGGTGACGAACTGTGTGCTCGAAAGCGAGCGTGGTTGCAAGCTTTATGGCGTGCGATTCGTAGGAAAGAATCGTTGTGGAGACAAAAGTCGCGTGCGACCTGGCTGAAGTTGGGTGATCGGAATACTGCATTCTTTCATAGGGCAGCGAAGTTGCGTGCGATACGCAATTCGATTGTGGGGTTGACTATTGATGGTGTTTGGGTCACTGATCCAAAACGATTACGCAGACATGTTGTAAGCTTTTTTTCTAAGCATTTCGCTGCGGAAGAAAGATCATGTAGTTGGGTATTCGAGGGTGATTTCAGCAGGATAAGCGCGGCTGAGAATTTGTCCTTGATAGCACCATTTTCTTCTGATGAGGCATGGATGGTCGTGCGAGGGTGTGAGGGTTCGAAGTCTCCGGGTCCGGATGGGTATATTATGGAGTTCTTCAAGCGGTGCTGGGAGGTTCTAAGTGGTGATGTGGAACGGTTTTTGGCTTCTTTCTTTATAACCGGTAAGCTGCAGATAGGCGTGAATAACACTTTTATTGTGCTATTACCTAAAGTGGATTCGCCGATGTCCTTGCATGAGTACCGACCGATCAGCTTGTTAAACTCTATATATAAAATTTTAGCTAAAATTTTAGCGAAGAGGCTACAAGGGGTGTTAGGCGGTTTGATCAGCGACCATCAGTCAGCTTTTGTCCGCGGTCGACAGATAGTGGATGGGATATTGTTGGCCAATGAAACAATTCATTCTATGCGGCAAAATAGTGTGGGGGATGTGTGCTGAAGCTCGATTTTGCGAAGGCTTATGATTGTGTCCGATGGGAATTCTTGGATCAAATCATGAGCTCGATGGGTTTTAGCGAGACGTGGCGGGGATGGGTGAGGGAGTGTATTGGCACTGTTCGGCTATCTATTCTGCTAAATGGAAGCGCGACGAAGGAGTTTGACATGGGACGTGGATTGCGGCAGGGCTGCCCATTGTCGCCATTATTGTTTGTCATAGTTGCTGAGGCTTTGCATCGGATGTTAGTACAAGCGGAACTAATGGGTTTGATTCGTGGGGTGACAGTAGCTCCGGGGGTGATGTTGGCACACCTTCAGTTCGCCGACGATACTGTGCTATTTTTTGAAGCATCAGTCGACGTGGCTTTGCACATTCGTAGGCTTCTTTGTTGTTTTCAGGTGTGTTCTGGTTTGCGTATTAATTTTGCTAAATCATCCCTTTATTCGATTGGGGTAGATGGGGAGATGGTAGCTTCTATGGCAGAGGTATTATGTTGTTGTCAGGGGGAGCTGCCTTTTGTGTACTTGGGCTTACCACTGGGGGTGAATCCGCGGAACATAGCGGTGTGGGAACCTGTCATCGCATCTGTTCGCCGAAAACTTGCAGGTTGGAAGAGGACATCGTTGTCGTTTGCGGCACGCGTCACCTTGGTAAACTCTGTCCTCTCTTCACTTCCAGTATATTATATGGGTCTGTTTCATGTGCCGAAAGGGGTAATTGCAGCCATTGATAAGTTGAGGCGAGCTTTTTTATGGGGTGGGGTCAATTTACAGCGAAAAATGAGTAGGGTGAGCTGGAGTTTGGTGTGCCGCCCGCGCCATCTAGGCGGATTGGGGGTGGCTGATTTGGAAGTCCGTAATAAGGCTCTTTTGGCGAAGTGGTCGTGGAGGTATGCGAGTGACGTAACATCATTGTGGCGCGCTATTATTGTCTCAAAGTATAGGGAGGCGGCACAATGGTGGCGATTTAATAACTCGGCTAGGGGACCGATGTCTGTAGTTTGGAAACAGATTGTGCAGACTGTTAGCTCGGAGGGTGTGCAAAAGCATATGAGTGAAAATCAGTTTATTTGGAAGGTGGGCTCGGGGGAGCGGGTGTTATTTTGGTTTGATGCTTGGTGTGTCGAGCAGCCGCTTAAGGATGTGTTTCCACGCCTTTTCTCGCTTGTAATTGATCGGTTAGCTTTAGTAGCGGACATGGCTGTAGAGGGACATTTTCAGCGTGTTAGGTGGGAGGATGTTTTTCGCCGTAGTCTACATTCTTTTGAGGAGCGGCAGCTAGAGGAACTTCGGTCTTTGGTGTGCTGTGTACAGTTGAGACGAGGTGAGCTGGATACTCTAGTATGGACGCCGGATAAACATGGCATATTCTCTGTTAAGGGGCTGTCCCACTTGCTTATGCTGGACAAGGCGGGAGAGAGCGACTTTGGGGACTGCTTTGCGTCCAAGGTTTTGGTTCCCCCAAAGGTCCAGGCTTTCTTATGGTTCGCGTGGTTGCGTCGGCTGCCCACATTTGCGTTCTTGCGAATGCGTAGGATCGATTTGGGTGAGCGTCAAGGCTTGTGTAGATGGTGCCGCGAGTTGGAGGAAGACATTGAGCATCTGTTTTATTCATGTCCGTTTGCTCAAGGTTTGGGGAATTGGTTTCGAGGGTGGTGGGCGATTGCTTTGCCTTTGCCTAAATCTCTAGCAGATTTTTTGCTTCCGGATATGCATTGTTCTTTCACAGGTACTTTGAGGAAGCTGTGGGTGTCGAGCGTCGCGGCATTGATGTGGTCATTGTGGCTTACGCGCAATGACCTTGTGTTTAATGGGAAGTTTGTCCCGGCAGCGGAGATAGGTTTTTTGGTGAAGTTACGTTCATTTTATTGGGTGAAAACCCTTAAGGAGGGGCTCTCGGTTAGTGAAGCCCTTTGGTGGGACTGCCCGAGTTTGTATCGGGAAGGGCTTGCTAAGCCGCTGATCCGATTGGGAGTATATTGGGAGCCACCGATTGGGGAAACATTAAAATTTTCAGTGGATGGTTCTGCTCGGGGAAAGCCGGGTCCAGCGGGTTTTGGGGGAGTGTTGCGGGATGCTCAGAGTCGTATCCTCGCCTTGTTTTCAGGGCCGCTTGGTTTGCTTGATTCAAACGTCGCCGAGGTTCGGGCGATAGCTTTTGCTCTGGAGTTCTATGTTGCGTCGAAATGGGCTGATCGTCCTCTTATTGTTGAGTCAGATTCCAAGGTGGCAATTGGGTGGGTGTTGCAGGTGGAGCGTCGGCCATGGCGTTTATGGGAGTTTTTCCGTGTGATTGACCGCGCGTCTTTGTCGTTAGGATCTGTGTGCTTTTCTCATATTTTTCGGGAGGCGAATAGATTGGCTGATGCGTTAGCAAAGGAAGGGGTGTCTCGTGTCTCTTTATTTCATGCCTCGGTCTGATTTTGTTCGGGGAGGGTCCTTGTATTTAGTCGACATGTCGTACTCTTTTCCTCCATTAGGTTTAGGAAGGTTTTTAACGAGGCGCATGTTTCGACTTGCGTTGTATATTCTTTCTTTAATAATATACATCGCTTGCTGATCAAAAAAAAAGTAACTCATTGTCTAAACAATCAAGTCGTTATGTCCCATTTTATAGTTCATTTTAACCCATTGATTCAACATGTTAAGTCTCTTTAACCAAGTCTAGACTTTTAAACCATTTCAATTGAATTAGACAATAAATCAAGGATTCTAGTCCTATTTGAATGATACCAAGGTAAGCTTATCTTACATAACATCATTCTACATCTAATTCCAATGCCAAAACAGTCCATATTTTCATTTATTCTAGTCAATTCAGTCATATAACAAGTATATCTAATTCACAATGCCAAATCAGTCTATATTTTCATGTACAAGATGTACACTACAGCAACACTAATTTAATCAAGTAAGATCGAGATATTTTTTAAGTTACAATCGTGTAGCAAGAAGTTCGAGTATACAAGTCAGGAAATATGTTCAAGTAATCAAATTTGCATGTCAAGCAATTCAAGCAAGCCAATCAAGTAATTTACAATCAAGCACAAGGCAAGTCAAGCATGTAAACTTATAAGTCCATTCGAATAGCAACTCATTCCTACCTTGTTTCATATATCAAGGTTTAAGCAATTCAATCTCTTTTCATGTATCAAATAAACAAGAATATGCAAGGTTTCAAGTCAAGTATTGTACAAGTTTCAAGTCATGTCTTTATTCCTTGCTTATTTAATTTAGGTTAGGCCTTTAATGATTTTTTTTTCACTTTCTTTAATTTGAACTTTTGATGATTAGATGTCTTTTTACTTGTTCTCCATGTGTCATGGATTCAATCGTAAATGTCCTTGGTCCGAGTTTGAACATATAGGTCCAAGCAATAATTAGCTTAAAGCAAAAAGCAATGGCCAATTTCAAGAGCATATAAATCTTATCTTCACACTATGCAACCAACTGTCTTCAATCTCAGTACATCTCCCTTGTTACCTCCTACTGTCTCCAATATATCACTTGTGATGGGGCGTCCTTCTTGAGCCGTAGCTCATGGACCATAGTCCCAAGATGAACAAGTATCCCACTTTAATATCCAAGGACTTCCATTGGAAGGCAACTTAGGTATGTTATCTCTTTTAAGTAATTTATGTTCAAGTCAAGGTCATGCAAGTATCATGCTTTCGAATTCAAGTGTTCAATTATTAAGCATATCAAGATCAATTTTAAGCCATTGGGCCATTTGAACCATAGTCCAATTATCATTTATTCATGTATTTCAAGTATATAGCCAATTCAAGTTTTCATTAGCCATCAAACAAAGCCATATAAGCTCCAAGACATTCGAACAATCATCAACCAAAGATCAAGCAATTGTTTCATTATCAAATATTCATAATTTCCAATTGTATATTCATTTCAAATTTTTATCACTTATCAAATAAGTTCAATATATAATAGTACCATTCGAATAGTCATCATACACAAGTGAGTTTCAATTCACACCCATGGCAGCAAAAATTCGTTTACATATGAGTATAAATATCAATTCTCAAGCAAAAAAATCAAAGCATACACAATCTACAACCATTCAATTGGTTATCAAGAAAATCAAGCATTTGTTTCATTTCTCAATCTTAATATTAAGCCACATTGCAAGTTCGTTTAATTACCAAATCTTTATTAGGTCCATTCTTTTCTTATTATCAAGTTACCAAGTATAGATTAAGCTTATTTTATAGCATAGTTTTCAAGCAAGAATTTAGCCATGCAACATTGGTTAGGACCTAAGTCTCAACCCAAAGTAAAACTACACTCACCTTGTATCCCGAAGTTACAGGATACTCAAATCCTCATTCACATCCCTATGTTTATCCATCCTTTCCACCATTTTCTTAATCTAGTATTCAAACAATAAAACTATGTATTAGGACTAAACCAAATTCAATTCGCACATACATTCCAATTAAAGCATATATTTTATTACAAACACCAAAACTATTTTATGTAAGGCAGTTTGCATATCACTTACTAAATTGTTAAGATCTTTTAATCTATACATCGGAATTTAAATTCGTTTACGCTATTGGAAAGATAACTTAATTATCTTTCCAACCATATATGCCTAAAAAATTTAGCTCTTATACATGAATACAATTTTTAAGATAAAGACATGTCAATTTTACATTGTCAATTCTGTCAGTTTGCATTTAGGTCCACTTTAATTAGATAATTAGCCTATGACCCTTACATGTTCAAATCAGTCATTTAGACCTTTGTTTCCCCTGTTTTTTCCCTGATTTTACATTTTCAAATCTAGAATTTTGGTCTAGGTGTTTTCATTTCCAGATTCCAGCTCAAAATCCAGAATTCAATTATGTTTTCTCCTAATGAAAATAGACACATTAAGTTTCAATCCATATAAATTTCGGCCCTTAATTCGACCTATACAATTTATGGTGATTTTTTTCAAAGTTGCTGCCCGGAACAAAGTTTTCTGGGCAGATTACACTAGGTTCAGTTTTAAGCTTCTTAATTCATTAGGACATGATTCTAACATGATAATTTAGCTTATATGAATTTTATTACAAGTTTAGGTTAGTCCAACTTTGTATCTAACACATGAAAGCATAACATTATTGCTCAATAGGTTCAATTAATCCATTATCATTAGCAAGATTGATGAGCAAGTTATCATATAATCCATTAACATTAGCAAGATTAATTAGCAAGTTATCATATAATCCATTAACATTAGCAAGATTGATTAGTAAGTTATCATATCATCCATTCGAATACGATAATTAGGTTCATTAAAAGTTATTCATTTCATTTAAGCACTAGTACATTTTGTTCGAGAAGGTTATCATTTAGATCATGTAACCATTTTAGGTATTCGAATTTAACATAAGACTAGGTCCAAGTTCATTTCAAGATCATTGAAGTAACTTATACATTCCATTTTCTCAAGTTTTAACAATTATCGAGAAGCCTTAACTTTATATACATAAGGAGGTACTATTAAGACATTACAATTCATTTATTCGAGTTATTTACATACAAGTTTTGCATACAAGCCATCACTTCTCAAGCTTATATTGTAACAAGTAACTCATTGTCTTAACAATCAAGTCGTTATGTCCCATTTTACAGTTCATTTTAACCCATTGATTCAACATGTTAAGTCTTTTTAACCAAGTCTAAACTTTTAAACCATTTCAATTGAATTAGACAAGCAATCTAGGATTATGGTCATATTTGAATGATACCAAGGTAAGATTATCTTACATAACATCATTCTACATCTAATTCCATTGCCAAAATAGTCCATATTTTCATTTAGTCTAGTCAACTCATTCATATAACATGTACACCTAATTCACAATGCCAAATTAGTTTATATTTTCATGTACAAGATGTACACCGCAGCAACACTCATTAATTCAAGTAAGATCGAGATCATTTTCAAGTTACAATCGTGTAGCAAGAAGTTTGAGTGTACAAGTCAAGAAATATGTTCAAGTAATCAAGTTTGCATGTCAAGCAATTCAAGCAAGCCAATCAAGTAATTTACAATCAAGCACAATGCAAGTCAAGGATGTAAACTTACAAGTCCATTCAAATAGCAACTCATTCCTACCTTGTTTCATATATCAAGGTTTAAGCAATTCAATCTCTTTTCGTGTATTAAATAAACAAGAATATGCAAGGTTTCAAGTCAAGTATTGTTCAAGTTTCAAGTCATGTCTTTATTTCTTGCTTATTTAATTTAGGTTAGGCCTTTAATAATTCTTTTTTACTTTCTTTAATTTGAACTTTTGATGATAAGATGTCTTTTTACTTGTTCGCCTTAGATCATATATTCAATCGTGAATGTCCTTGGTCCGTGTTTGAACATATAGGTCCAAGCAATAATTAGCTTAAAGCAAAAAGCAATGGCCAATATCGAGAGCATGTAAATCCTATCTTCACACTATGCAACCAACTGTCATCAATCTTCGTACATCTCCCCTGTTACCTCCTAATATCGCCAATATATCGCATGTGATGGGGCGTCCCTCTTCAGCCGTAGCTCATGGACCGTAGTCCCAAGATAAACAAGTATCACACTTTAATATCCAAGGACTTCCATTGGAAGGCAACTTAGGTATCTTATCTCTTTCAAGTATTTTATGTTCAAGTCAAGGTCATGCAAATATCAAGCTTTCGAATTCAAGTGTTCAATTATTAATCATATCAAGATCAATTTTAAGCCCTTATATCATTTAAACCATAGTCCAATTATCAATTATTCATGTATTTCAAGTATATAGCCAATTCAAGTGTTCATTAGCCATCAAACAAAGCCATATAGGCTCCAAGACATTCGAGCAATCAACAATCAAGATCAAGCAATTGTTTTATTATCGAATCTTTATAATTTCCAATTGTATATTCATTTCAAATGTTTATCACTTATCAAATAAGTTCAGTATATAATAGTACCATTCGAATAGTCATCATACACAAGTGAGTATCAATTCACACCAAGGCAGCAAAAATTCATTTACATATAAGTATACATATCAAGTCTTAAGCAAAAACAGTCCAAGAATACACATTCTACTACAATTCAATTAGTTATCAAGAAAATCAAGCATTTGTTTCATTTCTCAATCTTAATATTAAGCCATATTGCAAGTTCGTTTGATTACCAAATCTTTATTAGGTCCATTCTTCCCTTATTATCAAGTTACCAAGTATAGATTAAGCTCATTTCATAGCATAGTTTTCAAGCAAGAATTTAGCCATGCAACATTGGTTAGGACCTAAGTCCCAACACTAAGTAAAACTACACTCACCTTGTATCCCGAAGTTATAGGATACTCGAATCCTCATTCACATCCCAATGTTTATCCATCCTATCCACTGTTTTCTTAATCTAGTATTCAAACAATACAACTATGTATTAGGACCAAACCAAATTCAATTTGTACATACATTCCAATTCAAGTATATATTCTATTACAAACACCAAAACTATTTTCTTCTTGGCAGTTTGCATATCACTTACTAAATTGTTCAGATCTTTTAATCTATACATCAAAATTTAAATTTGTTTACGTTGTTGGAAAGATAACTTAATTATCTTTCCAACCATATATGCTTCATAATTTTAGCCCTTATCCATCAATACAATTTTTAAGATAAAGACAGGTAAACTTTACAATGTCAATTCTGCCAGTTTGCATTTAGGTCCACTTTAATGAGATAATTATCCTATGACCCCTACATGTTCAAATCAATCATTTAGACATTTGTTTCCTCTGTTTTTACATTGTTTTTACATGTTCAAATCTAGGATTTTGGTCCAGGGGTTTTCATTTCCAGATTCCAGCTCAAAATCAAGAATTCAATTATGTTTTCTCCTAATGAAAATAGACACAATAAGTTTCAATCTATATAAATTTCGGTCCTTAATTCGACTTATACAAATTATGGTGATTTTTTTAAAGTTGCTACTTCGAACAGAGTTTTCTGGGCAGATTACACTAGGTTAAGTTTTAAGCTTCTTAATTCATTAGGACATGATTCTAACATGATAATTTAGCTTATATGCATTTTCTTACAAGTTTAGGTTAGTCCAACTTTGTATCTAACACATGAAAGCATAACATTATTGCTCAATAGGTTCAATTAATCCATTATCATTAGCAAGATTGATTAGCAAGTTATCATATAATCCATTATCATTAGCAAGATTGATTAGCAAGTTATTATATAATCCATTAACATTAGCGAGATTGATTAGTAAGTTATCATATCATCCATACGAGTAGAATAATTAGGTTCATTAAAAGTTATTCATTTTATTTAAGCACTAGTACATTTTGTTCGAGAGGGTTATCATTTAGATCATGTAACCATTTTAGGTATTCGAATTTAACATAAGACTAGGTCCAAGTTCATTTCAATATCATTGAAGTAATTTATACATTCTATTTTCTCAAGTTTAAACCATTATCGAGAGGCCTTAACTTTATATACATAAGGAGGTACTATTAAGACATTACAATTCATTTATTCAAGTTATTTACATATAAGTTTTGCATACAAGTCATCACTTCTCAAGCTTATCCTGTAAAAAGTAACTCATTGTCTTAACAATCAAGTTGTTATGTCCCATTTTACAGTTCATTTTAACCCATTGGTTCAACATGTTAAGTCTCTTTAACCAAGTCTAGACTTTTAAACCATTTCAATTGAATTAGACAAGCAATCTAGGATTCTGGTCCTACTTGAATGATACCAAGGTAAGCTTATCTTATATAACATCATTCTACATCTAATTCCAATGCCAAAACAGTTCATGTTTTCATTTAGTCTAGTCAATTCAGTCATATAACATGTACACCTAATTCACAATGCCAAATCAGTCTATATTTTCATGTAGAAGATGTACACGGCAGCAACACTCATTAATTCAAGTAAGATCGAGATCTTTTTCAAGTAACAATCGTGTAGCAATAAGTTTGAGTATACAAGTAAGGAAATATGTTCAAGTAATCAAGTTTGCATGTCAAGCAAATCGAGCAAGCCAATCAAGTAATTTACAATCAAGCACAAGGCAAGTCAGGCATGTAAACTTACAAGTCTATTCGAATAGCAACTCATTCCTACCTTGTTTCATATACCAAGGTTTAAGCAATTCAATCTCATTTCATGTATCAAATAAACAAGCATATGCAAGATTTCAAGTCAAGTATTGTAAAAGTTAGAAGTCATGTCTTTATTTCTTGTTTATTTAATTAAGGTTATGCCTTTAATAATTCTTTAATTTGAACTTTTGTTGATTAGATGTCTTTTTACTTGTTTGCCTTGGATCATAGATTCAATCGTGGATGTCCTTGGTCTGAGTTTGACCATATAGGTCCAAGCAATAATTAGCTCAAAGCACAAAGCAATGGCCAATATCGAGAGCATGTAAATCCTATCTTTACACTATGCAACCAACTGTCACCAATCTTCGTACATCTCCCATGTTACCTCCGACTGTCGCCAATACATCACATGTGATGGGGCGTCCCCATTGAGCCGTAGCTCATGGACCGTAGTCCCAAGATGAACAAGTATCACACCTTAATATCCAAGGACTTCCATTGGAAGGCAACTTAGGTATCTTATCTCTTTTAAGTATTTTATGTTCATGTCAAGGTCATGCAAGTATCAAGCTTTCGAATTCAAGTGTTCAATTATTAATCATATCAAGATCAAGATCAATTTTAAGCCCTTAGGCCATTTGAACCATAGTCCAATTATCAATTATTCATGTATTTCATGTATATAACCAATTCTAGTGTTCATTAGCCATCAAACAAAGCCATATAGGCTCCAAGACATTCGAATAATCATCAATCAAGATCAAACAATTGTTTCATTATCGAAGCTTCATAATTTCCTTGTGTATATTCATTTCAAATGTTTATCACTTATCAAATAAGTTCAATATAGTATATTACCATTCGAATAGTCATCATACACAAGTGAGTATCAATTCACACCCAAGGCAACAAAAATTCATTTACATATAAGTATACATATCAAGTCTCAAGCAAAAACAATCCAAGCATACATATTCTACTATCATTCAATTGGTTATCAAGAAAATCAAACATTTGTTTCATTTCTCAATCTTAATATTGAGCCATATTGCAAGTTCGTTTGATTACCAAATCTTTATTAGGTTCATTCTTCCTTTATTATCAAGTTACCAAGTATAGATTATGCTCATTTCATACCATAGTTTTCAAGCAAGAATTTAGCAATGCAACATTGGTTAGGACCTAAGTCTCAACCCTAAGTAAAACTACACTCACCTTGTATCCCGAAGTTATGGGATACCCGAATCCTCATTCACATCCCAATATTTATCCATCCTTTATACCGTTTCCTTAATCTGGTATTCAAACAATACAACTATGTATTAGGACCAAACCAAATTCAATTCGCACATACATTCCAATTCAAGCATATATTCTATTACAAACACCAAAATTATTTTCTACTTGGCAGTTTACATATCACTTACTAAATTGTTCAGATCTTTTAATCTATATATCAGAATTTAAATTCGTTTGCACAGTTGGTGAGATAACTTAATTATCTTTCCAACTATATATGCCTCATAATTTTAGCCCTTATACATGAAAACAATTTTTAAGATAAAGACATGTCAATTTTACATTATCAATTCTACAAGTTTGCATTTAGGTCCACTTTAATGAAATAATTAGCATGTGACCCTTACATGTTCAAATCAGTCATTTAGACATTTGTCTCCCCTGTTTTTTACTCTTATTTTACAAGTCAAGTTTAGTCCCCAAATCGTCTGATTAAGTCATCAATTTAAACTTTTTTTTCAGAACAGTCCCAGTTTTACCAATATGTTAGCTAACATTTTAAAACAGTTTCAATTTCTTATTAATCAGGCAATTCGACCTAGCATGTATTCAATTAGCTTCTCCCTTGTTTTTAGCTAAATTTTCCAGCCTTTAACCTATTCATTATACTCCTCATTTCATTCATTCATTGCAAAACCGTCCCTAGAGAATTCTAGCAAATCATTGTGACTAGTTTTATTCCTAGTTCAATTTTCAGCATGTAACTATTATATCAATTTGTTTAACAACCCCATTAATTTCATATACATGTTTTCCAGCATAGAATTCAATTCATTTAAGCTTTCAATTCACCAGCACTTCAAATTATATCATCAAATTTCAAGTCCATACTAGCTATGGTTTCCATGCATGATAATGTTCTACTTGATCAAGCAACAACCAAGGATTAGTTCATGTATAAACACATGCAACATCAATTTTTATGAATCCAAGCTAAATTAAACAAGATCAAATCTTCATGCACCTAATCACAATTCGAATCAAGGTGATTATCAAAGAAACACTTATAATTTTATTAACGGTTATAATGCATGAACATGTGCATCCTATACAAGCTTCCAAGCTCTCCTTCATGGAGTTTCACTTAAGATTTTCTCTCCCTAACTTCTTTCTCACTATTCGTCTAGGAGGAGAATGGTGGAGAAGATGATAGATTTTAATGGATTATGGAAATGAGCATTTTACCCCCTTCATTAGCCATTAATCAAACGCTTAATCATGGGCATTTAAGAAATAAGGATTTTAGCATGCATTCTCTCTATTTAACATTAATTTTGGTTCAATCATTTAAAATAGGTCACTCATCTTTCATTTCTTTCATTTAGGTCACTAGTTATTCTAATTGGTTTAGGATCAAGCTTAATTGGACTAGCAAATTAGGTTAGCTAGCTTGAATACTTCTAGGGTGTATTAGGGGTATTACAAGGGAAGTTATATCTAGCTACTAGGCCTTTGGGCCAACTGTTGGAGCCTGCATGCTGAGCTGAGATGCAGGCCCAATGAGCCGGCCTGCCAGCCGAGCCTAAGTCGCTAGCCGCCGTCGTTGACTGATGTTGACTTTTTCTAGCGAACTTTTTTGGGGGGTTTCGACGTTCTGAACCCGTTGGCGCAGTCTGTTTCATCAAATTCGAACTTGGTAAGCTATTTTTATGCGTTTTATTCCCTAATGTAGTTCAATGATGTAGAATTGCTTATGTAGTTGTATTTTTTATCCAAGGATTTTGTGGACTCGAGTTTTGGGTTTAAAGAGTTTAGTGAAGAAGCTTGGATAGGGATTTATCGCTTTGGCTTAAGGTTAGTATGCCTCAAACTCTGAATGCTTTCTGAGCATCATAAATATGATTGTCTTGCTTGTTAGTATTTGCAAAATAGGTAGACGATGAATAGGCATGTTTAGAGACCGATAGTATGAGACTTGATGCATATGAGATGCATGATGATGTTTAGGGATTTGGCTTGAATCGTATAGGATTTAGAGACCGTGTAGGGTCGCTCAGATATTCGTATATCTATGTGATGATTGTTTGAGTTGTATGATTGTGATGATTGAGTGCTATAGCGTGAATATTAATGTGTTCGATAGAATTGTGCTCGAGGGATAAATATAAAAAATTACTTGATTAATGATTATGAAGCCAATAAATAATATTAAATGATTGAATGCGTTAGTAAACAAACCCTAATGACTTTCATAAGGTTTAGGGATCGGATAAAGCGTTGTAACATCATATTTCGCAGAAATAGTATAAACCCGTGAATAGGGTATCGATACGGGCTTCATCCGTACCGGTATGTAATTAGGGTCGTACCTAAAATTATATATTTATAAAGTTATAATAATAACTTAATTTTATTTGTATTAATAAATAAATATTTTTAAGGATTAATAAATAAATATCATTAAAAATTGTTAAGTCATTAAATTGTAAATATTTAAATTATTTTTTCACTATATTTATTTTTAATAAATTGAATTAATTTTTAAAAATTAAAGGGTAAAATACATAAATCATCACTCAACTATCTTCTCACTCCTATTTTGGTCACTCAACTTTCAAACATTTTAATTTAATAACTGAACTTTCAGATTGCTTCTGTTTTGGTCACTCTGAATTGTTTTATTATTACTTTAGTATGACATGGCATTATTATTATTATTATTATTATTATTATTATTATTATTATTATTATTATTATTATTATTATTATTATTATTATTTAATATAAAAATAAAAAGTTAAACTAAATTGTTCACCGGCAACTATTTGTCGTCATCAGATGCCACCGCCGACGGTCGTAGATGCCGGTCGTTCGATCCCAGATTTCGCTAGTCGCTTCATCTCGGCCCCATGAGTCCGAATTCGATCATCATTTTATCGAAAAGTACTATGAAGTCCACGAAAAGAAGATCAAAAGTAAGAAACCAAAACGTTTAAGCTGAGATTCGCGAGTTTCAGGATATTTTTCGGTGAAACAACCACCGGATTCAAACTCAACGTGTCAAAGCAAGTCCCTCGGTACAATTTGGGGTCAAAAACCACCGATTTCGAAGGTCGGTGGTGGTCACGGTAACGACAAGTAATGGCGATTATTTTAGATATTTTTAAATTTAATAATAATAGAATATTGTTTTTATTATTTATTTTAAATTATTTTTATATTTAATAATAAAAATTGAAAATAATAATAAAATATAAGAGAGTGACAAAAAAACTCTCAAAGTATAAAGTTTAGTTATTAAATTGAAAATTTTGAAAGTTGAGTGACCAAAATAGGAGTGAGAAGATAGTTGAGTGATGATCTGTGTAATTTACCCAAAATTAAAAATTCTATTATTTAAAGAAAATAAATTATTCTTTAAAATAAAATATTATATTATAAATTAAATATTTTCACACATAGTAGTGTAAGTAGGGGTGAGCAAAACCTGACTTGAAAAAATTGAATTTTTTGACTCAACGCGAAAAATTGACTCTAACATACTCGAACTGTAATTTTATAAACTCGACTCGAAAAAATTTTAAATTAAGTTGGAGTTATAAAATGGAACCTCTAAAAACTCATAATTTTATTAATTGGTGTATCAATTTTCAGTTACAGTCCCTCAACTATGCATGATATATGTATGTCACATATAAAAAATATGAAGAAAAATATAATTATATATGTATTTCATATATGATTATAGAAAATTATTTAAATTAAAACCAATTAATACTATAATATTATAAATGTTTACAATTAAATTTAAATGGAAACCCAACTACGAGGCTTAGGTTAGATAGCATGGGTCTCACAAGTGTCACAGTGAAAAAGTGGATGATGTTTATCTAAGGAGATACGTGTTCAAATCGCTTTGTCTACAAGGTGTATATGTATTGTCAAAGAGTTAAGAATATGTATGAACATATACTACTTTGTAATCACTTTTAGACTATTAAAAAAATGTCATTCCAAAAAAAAAAGTTAGCATGGATCTCTTCTACCTTAAACAGTAGTCAGGGTTCGATCATCGACCTGAGCATGGAGTAGCTTTTTGACAATTAAATTTGAATAGTTACAAAATAGAACTCGTCAATTTAATTAATTTATAATTTTTAATTTAACACGATTAAATGTTCACCCATACACGTAAAAGAAATGAAAACATTTTTATTATGAAAAGGAAAATACACACAAAAAGATAGGAGATAAACAAAGATATCTCCAGAATCCGAGTTGGCAAATAGCAGAGATTTCAACGGAAGCCCCCACAGAAACAAAAGATACTACTAGCCGTCTAAAGCTTGTGGAAACCGGACGTGCCACGTGTACGACACTCGTGTCCACGTGGCGTCCCCTGGAAGGCCTGCCAAGATCGCGCGCATCATCAACCCCTTATCCAACAAAATCCCATTTTGTTTTTGGCTTACAGACTTCTCTCACTGTCCCTCTCGTTCTTCCCTCAGCCACCAAACGGCTTATTGAAACATTATTGTTTTTCTTCATTTTTGAAACGCCATGACCGCCATAGCTACTGCTGGTGCTCTGTCTTTGCCAATCTCTATACGAGGATCATGCAAGATCAGTTCTTCTAAAAAGGTACTTTTTTCTGCTTTTTTATGGGATTAGTTTATCTGGGTTGTTGTTGGATTTTGAAGATAATTTCATTTGTTTTGTTATTTTTTTAGTCCCCCCCCCCCCCCTGGAAGCCTTAAAGATTTGTTTTTTTAAGCTGTTTTAAGCTAAACTTATCTGGGTTAATCCCAAATTTTACTATAATGTGTTGTATGATCCTTGTAGGTTTAATTTGGGTACTTTTGACTACTTTCATGCACTAGTGGACGATGAACTTAGGCTAAGTAAATGCATAAGATTTCCACTAAATGTATGCTGTAAATCCCTTAGCTTTATAACTCAGATGAGCTTATTGATTTGTTAAATGTTAAGTCTTTAGTGGCTTCAACGTTTGAAAACGTTGTTCTTTGTTAGTAAGCAGAAAATTCCAAATCAGTTTATCTGTGGCTAATATTTCGAGGTTGATTCAGTTTCAGGGCATTAAAAAGGCGTTTAGGGTGTATGCTGTGTTTGGTGAGGAAAGTAGCTTGGGGGATAAGAAGAGCCAGTGGGGCACTCTCTTTGATGTTGAGGATCCAAGGTCTAAAGTTCCCCAATCTAAAGGGAGGTTCTTAGATGTATATCAGGCACTGGAAGTGGCCAGATATGATATTCAGTACTGCGATTGGCGGGCTCGGCAGGATCTACTCGCAATTATGCTTCTTCATGAGAAGGTCTTCTATCTCAATATGATATTTTTCTTTGATCTCGTGTGTTACTGTTTACAAGATAATTTCTTCGATTACATAAGTTTTTGTTGCTTTGTCATGGTTGTAGGTAGTGGAAGTATTGAATCCTTTAGCTCGTGAGTACAAGTCTATCGGCACCATGAAAAAAGAGCTTGCGGAATTGCAAGGAGAACTAGCACAAGCTCACAAACAGGTAGATGAAATCAGAAGTTAATGAATTTAAATTCATATAATTTAATTACGACACCTATGCACCAACAAGATATTTAAATTGGTCCAATGATTATGATTCCCTTCTCGTTTTCCAACAAAATAATCGGAGTACGGCTGGAATTAATTACCATAGGTATCTAGTATAACTGACAAAAGAATAATCAAAAGAGGTCCCTATTTTGGTATTAGCCAATTTTGATTCTGATGTGGGAGAAATAACAGGTACATATATCCGAAGCAAGGGTTGCTACCGCTTTGGATAAACTAGCTTACATGGAGGAATTAGTTAATGATAAGCTGTTAGAAGACAGAACCGCAACAGAGTCCAATGTAGCATCCTCTTCTAGTACATCAACACAATCTACGGATACTGTGAAGAAGTTGCCCCGGAAAAGCTTGGACGTGTCAGGCCCGGTTCAACCATATCACCCGCGCTTGAAGAATTTTTGGTATCCCGTTGCTTTCTCCACTGATCTGAAGGATGACACTATGGTAAGCTATATTCGGAACTATAATGTTGCTTATCATCCAACTCCACAAATATTGACATTCTCATTCTACATTATGATGATTGGCATTATTTCTTCATTTATCTTTGGCTTCGTATCGCAATCTGAATATCTGTCAATTCTACGAGAATGCATTATTTGATGGGGTTACATGGCAACTTGTGTTGTTCTATTGTCCAGCTAGTTAACATGTGTCCATCTATTGATGTGTTTATTACTTCTCGTTCCAGATTCCAATCGAGTGCTTTGAAGAGCCATGGGTTCTTTTTCGTGGAAAAGATGGGAATCCGGGATGCGTCCAGAACACCTGTGCACATAGAGCATGTCCTCTTCACCTTGGTTCAGTTAATGAGGGTCGTATTCAATGTCCCTACCATGGTTAGTATGAGTTTAGGAATTGTACCATTTATATGCTCAGGTGAGAAATGTATAAAAGTTTCTAATTCTTGAAACATTTTTTATGTATCAGGCTGGGAATACACGACAGATGGGAAATGTGAAAAAATGCCATCTACGCGATTACTTAATGTGAAGATAAGATCAGTGCCATGCCTTGAGCAAGAGGGAATGATCTGGATTTGGCCTGGCGATGACCCTCCTACGGCAACCATTCCTTCCTTACAGCCTCCTTCTGGATTCGAAATTCATGCTGAGGTATGCTTTAAATGTTTTTACACACTATCGTAATTGCAAGAATCACATGAACTTTGTTTAAGTGACGCAATGAAAACAATGGAAAACTTTAACTAAACGTCCGCACACTATCTCATGTCACTCATATGCTGATAAATGCCAGATTGTCATCGAACTTCCTGTTGAACACGGGCTACTTTTGGATAACCTTTTGGATCTTGCTCATGCACCGTTTACTCGTACTTCCACATTTGCCAAGGGATGGACTGTTCCAAGGTTTGTTTCTGCAATCAAATTGGCAAATGATTCATCTCTTGTATTTTGTTGTGAAGCGGAATAGTCTCCATAATTTTTGCAACTATACGGACGAACGAATAGAAGTGGATTTCCGAACATCTTACTTGACGGAAAATTTTAGAATTTTATTGCAATGCTTAGGAAAACAAAACATTCATAAGGATTAGATGACCTATCATCATGCTTTGCCTACACCCTGTAATTCTGAATTGCTTTGATCGATGATACCTCTAAATATCTTGCACAGTAGTAGTACAGATGAACAAGACGCTAACAATTAATAGTCAGTATGGTTTTGAATATATGATCAATCTTACTGTGTGTAATCTGAACATCGCAGTTTGGTGAAGTTCTTGACGCCTGCATCAGGTCTCCAAGGTCTCCAAGGATACTGGGACCCTTATCCCATCGATATGGAATTTCGGCCACCTTGTATGGTGCTATCGACCATCGGCATATCAAAGCCGGGAAAATTGGAAGGTCAAAGTACCAAGGAATGCACAACACACCTTCACCAGCTTCATGTATGCATACCTTCATCAAGAAATAAGACGAGACTATTATATAGAATGTCACTCGATTTTGCTCCCGTGTTGAAGCACATTCCTTTTATCGATTATTTATGGAGGCATTTCGCAGAACAGGTAAAAAAATCTTTAATATAGTCTTTCCTCTCAATTATCATTTACCTCTGTCAAATGTGCTTATCTCTAATATTTTGTCCTGCTTTATACTAATGACTGATACAGGTCTTGAATGAGGATCTGCGACTTGTAATCGGCCAGCAAGAACGTATGATTAACGGGGCAAACATCTGGAATTTGCCGGTCGGCTATGATAAGCTAGGAGTGAGGTACAGATTATGGAGAAAAGCTCTTGAACAGGGAGTTAAACAGTTACCCTTCAGCAAACCAATGTAAATTCCAACTCTAGTAACCTTGATCAATCCTTCACGCATTGTCTGGACCGACTCTCGACACTCTCGAACATGCTTTTAGTAAGCTATCTTACCAAAATCGAAGATGGCACGGGAGGAGAACCACGAAGATACAGCAGAAACTGTGTAATAACCCACACAGATGCAAGTTGGTCTCTACAGACACGCCTTTGTAAAATAATAGACTGTACACTGCTTTTATAGTTTTTGTGTACAGTCAAACCATCATTTTTCTTTCTCTATCGGTAACCCGGACTGGGGAGTTGATCGGAAAATTTTGGCCTTAGAACATAGAAGCCAATGTTGTTAATCTCTTGTCCTGCAGTAAATATATTTGTATGTAACTGCTGACGTTTAATGAAAATTCCCAAGATCTGTAATTGAATTCTCCAACACATAAGCATCTTGTACCCTAGATTAGGTCTAATAACATTTTTTTCGTATTTTTTAATGAAATTTACCGAACCGACTCACCTACCAATTTGGGAGGAGCAGACCAGTTTAAGTATGAAATTAAGGCTTATAGAAACGACAAACAGCTAAAGTATGAAGCAAATCATACATTCTCAAACTGCGCGGGAAATTACTGGAGATGACACTCAAACAATACAAAATTATATTCCTTAAAAATAAATTAAGTTTTTCTCAGTTACTGTACGAATCTACACACACCTCAAGCTACTGATTCCTGGCATGAAAAGACCTTAGAATACATACATTAGAAAACATGGATTTTATTAATGTACAACAAACTATACCATAAGAACTCCCGTGTACTCGTCCGATCACCAGCAACTGAAAGGTAAAATAAAAACTCAGAAAGGAAAGTCATACCGGTTTCCAAACCGTCAGCACTTCTTGAAACATATCAAGCATCAGTTCTCGGTCTGCCTGCCTGAAAAGGTTATTGATTTCTTCTCGAACATCGTAAATCTTGGCGAAATCAAACAAGTACATCATGCACCCTTTCTTCAGCTTGGTTAATTGGTAAAGCCAAGCCTCCTGCAGCCTCTCAAGGACATTCTGCGAGTTGATGTCTTCTAACAGGCTTTCCTCGCAAGTATCTTTTAAATCTACAATGCCGTATTTATTTGCCGCCCCCAGTAATGCCAGTCGATGCTTCCAAAAGTCTTCTTGCTTTATCGTTCCATACAAGTAACTGAGAAGGGCCGTGCACGATTCCAGTGACATGTCCTCTATATGGATCGTGGATGACGCCTTTTCCTTAAGGTTGTGATGGAACATGCTCTCGAAAACAGGTGAACTTGCGGATAAAATCGCCTTGTGTGCTCTTAGAGTACCATCAGAAGTCTGGATAGTGACATCTGCATGAAGACCTTCATCGAGCATGCGAGCAAGGCAGCGCAGGGTGCTTTGAGATGACAGAGACTGCATTGTTCCATCAATAGGCCATATGGAAACGGATTCACCACCCTGGGTTTTAAAATGTAAAGGGTTAAGAACACAAGAAATCTGTCTGACATATAAAAAACTTGTAGCGTAGTTGCTTGCTATGTATTGACTGGTTTTAGGTTGGGGACCTTCACTATGATAGAACACAATAACGAGTTTACGGGCATTAAGTAGTGCGGGATAGGCTAATTCCCCGACTACGGTAAAATATGTTAGAAGACCCACAAAATCTAGTTTTGAAGGGACAAAAAGAAGAGAATAGGCATATGAAGATCTGTCAAGAACACTATTACTTTTCTTGTTATTTTAATTTTTCAAAGGTACCTCCACTTTGGTGGAGCGATGTGGCACTCGGTTAAACATGCCTTCCCAATAACCTTAAAGAGAGGAAGAGAAAGAAGTAGAACATATTTAGTGACCCTGCTAGCATACTACACAAACGAAAATCTAAAGGAGCTCACATTTATAGGGCAGATCCTTAGGTCCAGGAACTCAACATCAATAATGAAGCGCCCATGAAATGTAGAATCAACGGGCCAAAAAAAATCGTCAGATGTTCGCAGCTGCCTATCATGAACTGCAGAACCAAGTAGACAAATTAGTGTCCAGTGCATATTCTCAGAGCTTCTCAACAGACAAAACATGCATAAAAGCCTATTGAGAAAGCAGTTCGAAGTCCATTGAGAAAAGTTCAAGAGATCAAAGGCACTACTAATAAACATTACTTGCGACAATCCAAACGATCATGATTATTCAATTCCAAATAAGTAAGGAGATAAAATGATTTATGTCAGAATATGGACTCAATTTGAAAATTTTAATCATAGATAGATCCAAAATCTCCTTTCTCCATTCTTGTTAACCAACTTTGACTTATCACATGCTTCTTGTTCCCCATTTTTCTCTCCTGAATAAGCTTGAGGTATTTTGCAAGCAAAGGTGAGTGTTTTTTCTTCATCTCTTCAACCGACGCCGGAAATAAACACTACTCAAAATCAAGAATCACCACCCCATTTCAAATATCAATTCCATTCCAAAAACTCTAAAACAAAGAACACCAACAGACAAACACACAAAAGCACACTAATGTCATGTTTTAGATGATAAAACTCAATTTCGAAATCTCCAACTTGCATGATAAATTACTTTATGTTCGCAAGATCATCTGTTATTAAAAGAATTCACCACCATATATTTACAGTGACCCCAATGGCATTGGTTATGTCCGCAACTGCAATAAACACAACGCAGCCGCAACCGCAATTTAAATCCCTGATCCAAACATAGATAGTTTGACATTTCCTATCAATGTAAGCTTTTAGATAACTGGCTACTAATTGTCTCTCTTATACATACAAAAAATAAACCCTAAGCCAAATAAATAAAATAGGGGGAAGAAGAACAAGCAAAGCATACCTGGGGAGATGTAAAGTCTACGATTAGCACCAACATTAGAGATCCGGAGTATAAATTTAGCATAAGGAGGCTGCTCCTTAGACACCCGAGACGGCTCAGGAAACAAACGAATATACAAATATCGATTCTTCTCTATAGACAAGTGCCTGTTTCATTTAAGCCCATCACTCCCCCAAGAATCAGTCAAAACTTATCAAACAAAAGCAATTTCCAGCAAAGAAAAAAACTGGGTATCGAATAAAAAGTACCAGTTCCAAAGACCGACCTTGAAAGGGTCGGATTTTTTGTAAGAACAAGGGCCAAAGTTGTCGATCCTCCATTGAGCTAATCTGGAGATCGTTTCAACCTTTGAATCGCCCATTTTCGTTTCCTTTCCCTGTAAGTTTGTATGATTCTTTCACGCCTTCTTTCTCTTAGTAAACTCGAATGCTTTATCAGTTTAGAAAAGAACAGTACAAACGAGAAATGAATGCCAAATAGTACTTGAATTTTAGATATTTTTCAACATGGACTGAGTCATATTGAGTTCGGTTGTTTAAATTTATTTCGAGTCAACTCATGAATTCAATAATAAAGTATTAAGAATTATATTTATTTCATATTTATTTAGGGTAAACTATACAAATGGTCCCCCGACTATACTTCAATTATTTTTTACGTTTCTCGACTATCAAAAGTTACAAACTGGTCCTCTGACTTAAAAAAATAACAAGTTGGTCCAACACTTTTAAAAATTTAACGGCCGATGACGTTTACATAATTAGCTCTCAAGTTCTACACTTATTTTAATTTGACCCTAACTCTAAAAAATTAACGCGCACAATTTTAATAATTTATCAAGAGTTAAGAAGCATTATCGGGGTTATTTGGTCCGTCATCATCTCAATTCAATAAGGCTCTTATGGGTCAGTCAACGATGCTAGCAACTGCGGGTAAAGTTTCTTGATATGATGAACTTCTAAAATAGCTGGATGAAGTTGAGAAATCGCCTTGAAGTGCAATGTGAACAGAAGAAGCTTGCGACTGATAACCAAAAAGATGGTTGTTGAAGGCAAATATTGGTCAGAATTTTCGGTGTGTTATACATAGAACATGCATTCTGCTGGTTGAAACAAAAAGGTGGCATTGTCGTGGTTGATGTTCTGAAACTAGATGGACCAGTCGGTATATTTGTGAAATTTTCTAAACTAGTCGGGGCTTGCCTATATAAGGCTGTGTTTCCCATGGTTCTATCGCCTAAAAACTGATCAGAGTGTATCATTCCACTGCAGTGTATAAATACCTTCTTTGTGCTTCCAGACACCTTTGAACATGCTTCTCAACTTGTAAAATTTCAGCTTTAATACCATGGATACCGAACAAAGAACTTATAAGACTTGACTTCCTTTCACTATTTTTCAATGATTGAAACTTCAGTTTTTACAAAAATTATTAGTATATAATGTTAAAAATTTCTGAAAATATAACAATATTTACTGAACTATTTCACCTCAAGTTTTAGATGGAGTTTTACATTTTGATTTTTTAACTTTCTTCTACCTCTCATGCAAATTGTATGTCAAGAATCAACCTTAAAAATTAAACCTTGAACCAATTAAGCAAAAAAAATATAAATTCTATCAATAAATAGAATCACGTCAACAAAAATAAAAACATAAGTACCGAGTTCGAATGAGTAACACTACTTGAACTTCCTGCAACTTGAGAGAACCAGGTTCTTTTCATTCAGAATTTATTTTCAAAATACGATCAAAACATTATCAGTGGAGTTTAAACAAAGGGCAGAAGGGATAGAAGAATAGCATCTGCCATAGATGAATTAGTTTGATTTTAACTGCAAAAATTAGTAACTAATGTAAAAGCTAACTGTGTATAATATTCAAATGAAGAAAGGGAACTATAAATATGCAGATAAGGAAGATGGACTAAATTGATAGATTATTAAAATTGTGTGGGTTAATTTTTTAGAGTTAGGGTCAAATTAAAATAAGTGTAGAACTTGAGGGCTAATTATGTAATTATACCAATTTATATTAACTGTCACGTCATTAGCCGTTAAATTTTTAACGGTGTTGGATCAATTTGTTACTTTTTTTAAGTTAGAGGACTAGTTTGTAACTTTTGATAGTCGGACACAAAAGATAATTAAAGCATATTCGGGGACCTTTTATGTAGTTTACCCATTTATTTATTAAATTTAAATAAAAAATGTAAGACAAGTAGTGAAATTTGGTGAGTTTTTCAATTCGGTCCTCAATTTTATTTTTAACTTGACAAATTTTCCAAATGAACATTAAACTTGGATTTCTTAAAATACTAAAATACATGACAAGATTCAAGTTTAGGAAGTTATCTGATTCCGGAAATAATATGAACCAAAGGGATCGGATTTTAAATTTTTGGTCATATTAATTCATGAATTTAGAAAATTTTCAATTTGATCCTCAAAGTCGGATAAAAGAGCCATTCAATAATTAATTGCCACATGGAAGGTGCTTAGAATCCAAAGTACGAAGGAAATCATAGTAAGCAATGGTTAGTTTTTGTCACAAGACAATTAAGCGCATGGATTATCAATAAAAATCCAACAAATGAATAAAATATAAGGTTTTAATATAAAATAAATGTGTAAATTATATCGTATTTTTTTTGTTTTAGATGCCTAAAGTTTATTTTAGCTAGAATAGGTGCTTGAAGTTATTTTTAGGTAAAAATAAGTGTTTAAAGTTTATTTTGTCAAAATAGGTGCTTAAAGTTTTTTAGGCCTAAATAGGTGACTAAAGTTATTTTTAGATCAAAATAGGTGTCTAAAATAAGCCATCTGTCAAATAATGATTGGATGTTAGATTTTTTAAACTGCAAGCACTTAAAACAAACTAAATAAAACTTTGAGCACATATTATGAACAAAATAAACTTTAGACACTTAAAATAGAAAACAATATAATTTAGATGCTTATTTTATAGTAAATCCTTAGGGGGCGTTTGGTTCACAGAATGTAAGATTACCTCTAGGAATAGGGTTACTGGAATGTAACATTACCTGACACATTATTGGGAATGTTACATCACCTTGTTTAGTTTATTTGGTAGGAATATAGAATTGTAGTGTTTGGTTGGAGGAATATAAGATTAATTGGAAGCAAAATTTACTAACTTGTCCTTATAATATATTTTCATGTTAACAAGTTTAATTTTTAATTATTAAATTAAAAATATTTACATAAAAATTTATAGAACTATTTTCGTTACATTACCTAAATTTTACAAAATAAAATATTTATAATATTTATAATATTATTAAATTATGTTTAAAAATGTTTTATATTTATATACATTTATTCCTTTTAATTTTTTTAACATCAAAATATTACACGTTTAATATGCTTAGATTTTTAATTTTTTATTACTTTCGACCATTTATCAAACAAATTAAAGTAAGTAATAAAACAAATCTAAAAGTAGTAAAAATGATAAAAATAAATTAACTTACTAATTTGTTTAAGATAAAAAATATCTTATAAATCAAATAATAAAATTAATAACATCAAGTCTTAACGCATTCAGTCTCAAGCAACATACAATCTCATCCTGTATCCCTAAAAACATCGTAAATACAATATTAATAAAATGTACTATTAAATATTACAACATTATCTAAATATATACAACATCATTTATATATTAAACTAATATTAAATATAAATATTTAATAAATTTACATCATAAACAATTAGTTACCTAATTAAAAATACAATAAATGATCAACATGAACATAATTCATAATCACAAGGGTGATATTGTCCAAAGGGGAAGGAATTGTGTAATACCTAAGAAAATGAGGGGAATAACATTCCCACCATTTAGGGGGAAAAAAGTCACTCTTAGAAAAAAAATAATACCTCATAGTGAGAATCCTCCTAAACCAAACATGAGAGTGTAAGCCTGGAAAAAATAATTACCCCTGGTAATCATCTTTTCTGTGAACCAAACACACACTTAATATAATTTCATTTAGCTCTGGGCAAGATTCGTTCACTCCAACACCTACAAGTAGATGTAAAAGGAGTGGTTAGTGCTTAACAATTAGGGTGAACTTGGTTTATAAGTTTTTAGTGGGCATCTAATTTTTTTGTCCAATTGAGTACCTAAATTAAAATTTTGTTATACAAGTTACTCCATAATTTATCTCCCTTAAAATTTTCAAAAGGATAAGTTCAAGCATCAATTTAGACCAATAAATTATGTTTATATATCAATTGAACTTTAACCGTTAAAAATTATAATGAAGCTAAACTATTGGGGTAACTTGTATTACAAAAGGTCTTAATTATTTACTAGACCTTTAAACTTGACATATTCTTTCAATCTGGTATTTAAAGCTTTTTTTATGTCAACTTGATACATAGACTTTCATTCTATTCATTATCTTAATCCCCTAAGCTTTTATTTTTATTTTTATTTTTTAGGCTTAAAGTGTATTTTAACTCTCGAACTCGTACTAAAATGTCAATATTCTCGATACGTAAATCTTAATAAGTTACGCGAATTAAAAAAATCACCTCAATCAACTTTATTTTTTAAACACATCATTTCTCTTCAATATTTAGTTTTATAAACCTTTAAAAGTGGCAATTTTTAAACAATAATCCATTTTAAATAATTATTAGGGAAAATGGTTCCCAAAAAATTTTATTTGGCAAAATGACCCCCAAACTTACCACGTCAGTGAACCTCGCTTTGTGTAGGACGCGAGGTTTGATATCGCGTTCTGCATAACGCGATTTTAGTCTACCTGGCCTTGTTGTTTGTGTTAACGGTTTTACAGTACCTCGCGTTCTACAGAAGGCGAGGTCCACGAGAATTTGAAAGGGCGGCTGAATATATCGCACAGACCTCGCGTTCTGCAGGACGTGAGTTCTGTGCAATTCTAGGCAGAAGAACAAGGGAAAATAAGTGTGGGTAGGCCTGTTCGAGCCTAATTTCGGGCGTGTAAATCGTATATTTTTAGCGATCATCGAGTTTGGGGTCGTAGTACTGGAAATTCTCTATCGTATGATACCAACATGGTTAATTTCCGTCCATTCTACAATGGTTTAAAATGGCTTCGAAAACCCTATGCTATCATCCTTTTTTGAATGAAGTTGCCTTTGAACAAATGTCGATAGGCATGTTCGAGCAGAATTTCATACGTAGAAATTGTAAATTTTTAGGTAACATCGAGTTTGGGGTCGTAGTACTGGAAATTCTCTATTGTATGACACCGACACGGTCAATTTCCGTCCATTCTACACTGACTTAAAGTCGCTTCGAAAACGCTATCATAACATATTTTTTTGAATGATTGAAAATATAAGATGGCCTACTGTATAAATCGAAGTAGACTGACTTTATTGATTCGATTGTCATGGGCGAACTCGCATATACAAATTAAAAATAATTAATTAAGACGAGGGGCTGAGCGATTAGGACACTTAGGAGCTGTGTGTCTAGGATTTTTACATACACTACAATGCTTCCTTTGTCCGGTTTTTTCTCGATGTTCGACCATATCCTCGGCACAGTGTATTCTTGTAGAACGTGGACGTCCTTTGGCTCTTAGTAGTGTTGGATCTGGGCGTATGATTGGTTCAGTGTCCACGGCATTCAGATCAACCTCATTTCCGATTGGAGGAAACTCTTTTTCGTAAACCTTAAACAATGTTTCGAGTAAGTATACCGGATCAAACAGATGCATGTATTGTATCCGTTGGTTAGTGCAAGCAGCAATGGCGTGTGCGCACGGGTATTTGAATGTTTGGAAAATTCTACACTCGCAGGTTCTTTCCCTCAGATTTACCACGTACGCGTTGTGCTGAATGCCTTCCAACCGCCTCGAAAATTCTGCAACACGAAACATGTGTCCTTCTCGAGAGAAGAGAGTTGTAGTCATATGTCTTGATTGACCCAATTGAGTATGCAGTTTTGTGCAGAAATCCGGATGGACTTTGTGTCCACCTGCCATGTACTCAGTTGCTTGCCTTCCCAAGGTTGAAGAAAGGGTAGCCAAACGATAATAGGTCGCTTTGACAATGGAAGTGATAGGCAACTGCCGCACTCCCTTCAGTGATGAGTTCACTGTCTCAGCCAAGTTTGTTGTCATGTGACCATAACGTTTACCCTCGTCATACGATCGAAGCCATTTTTCCTTTAGGATTTTTTCAAGGTATTCTGCGCCATGTTTGTTTCTCGCTCTCAGTTCCTCGAGCAGGTCAGCCACCTCTTGTTTGTAGTGCGAGTTACCTACGGGATGACAGTTGAATAGTTATGGGCGAAAAATATATGCAAAAAGGTCGTAAATGAAAGCGAGTAACAAGTAATATAGTAAATGAAAATGACATAAAGGACGTACCCATATTGAGCACCATTTGACGTTCATCACGGTTCTTGAATTGCAGCAGGTAGTTTGCGGCTATGTGCCGCAAGCAAAAACGGTGGCGAATGTATGGAGGCTTCCAATAGTCACCCAAATTTTCTATCGCCACAACAGCGCTGTGCCTCTGTCAGAAATAACACATACCCATCCATCCCTTGATCGTATTACAGGATCAAGGACATATCTTCGTAGGTTCCCAAGGAAGAACTTCCAAGACTCCAAATCCTCCTTCCGAACGATTGCGAATGCAACAGGAACGCATTTGCGATTGTCGTTCGGTGCAATAGCTAGAAGTAGGGTATGTGTATATCTTTCGTACAACCATGTGCCGTCGATTTGGACCATCAGTTTGCAGTGCTTGAATGCGTTGATGCATTGGGGAAAGTCCAAAATAACCGGTGGAATTGACAAACACCTCGGACGACACGATCGTTTTCGTATGTCAGAACCGTATCAAGTTTGACAACCATTCTGGGGATGTGTTTCTGCAGGAGATTAAGCCACGGACGCAACTCTTTGTAAGATTCCGCCCATCGGCCATACATTTCCTCTTTGGCCCGCTTCCTTGCATACTATGCTTTGTAATATTGAGGACGATAGCCGGTGACAGCTAGAGCTGCAGCCTGATATGTGGGGATCGACACAGTGGGATTTGTTTTCACCAGTGTCGAAAAGATGTCCGCGAGGTACTTTGCATTCAGGTTCTTGTGATCCTGGCTGAGGCTAGCAACGGTGCATGTATGGGGCCCCTCAAGTTTTGTTATTTTCCAACGGTCGCCTGCCCTCTTCAATTGTGATATACGAATTTTCCATTTACAGCCTTGATTTTTTTGGACGCAGTGAGCCTTGTAGTATTTGGCTTGGGTTTTATCCACTGTCGTCTCAACATTATGATGAAGGTTGTACTGCTTAACTGCCGCCACCGCAATATCCTTTGTGAAGAACGTCATACCAATTCTCAGTTCACCATCAGAACGGTTGACTCTGTCGTCTGCTGTGTCATCATGCGAAAAATCAGGGACGTCCATTGCATCCATATCAACCGTTGTGAAGTAGGATGGTGGCTGGAACATAGAAATTGGTGTTGCGTCTACAGGAAAGTTGGTGGCATTCAACTGTTCATCGAAATCTGATGGTGGAACGGTATCGTCTTCCGGTAGAACTGTCAAGTCTTCTGGTTCATCATAGAATGGCCCCAGCTCGTCTCTGTCGGGCCCGAGTTCTCTAATTGGTTCTTCGTCAGAAGCATCCTCCGGGAGCTAGAATAGTAGAGCTTCGTCGATCACTACTCTTGGAGGCGAGGATGAGGGTCGATGATCGGGAGACCTCTCACGAGATCGCTCACGAACCGCATTTCCAATATTAAAATCAAGATCACCATAAGAAGAATGTCCCCTCATAGATGGTTGAACGTACTCCGTGCTAGGGACATACGTTGAGTGTCGTCCATATGAGGAATCATGGTCGTGCATAGCGTAAGAAGGCGACGCTTCCTCACCACCAAAAGAAGAATGTCTCCCCATAGATGGTTGACCGTAGTCGGTGCTAGGGACATACATTGAGTGTCAGCCATATGATGCTTCATGGTCGTACGCAACGTAAGGAGCCGACGTTCCCTCCCCCCAAAACTATAAGGATTGTATGGATTGTACGATGCATTTGTTGGTGCATCGAATTCATCGTTTGGGGGTTGGTTCAGGTCGAACCCGATACTAGCTACGCACGACTGCCTTGGAGGAGCAGATGACGATGCACCAAACTCGTTGTCTTGGCACAGTAGGTTAAAATCACGTCGTAGACTTGCGGTTGGGCTATCAACGTTGGCATTCGGATCGAAGTCGAAATTCGCCCGGCCCCAGCTTGTTATTTCGATAACTGGATTAGACTCCGAGAACAATGCATACAGCTCGAGCCCCCCCAATGAATAGTCGAAGTGGGTTTCCAGCATCATGTCCACGTCAGCATTTTCCGCAATTTGCATTACAGAGTACCTTAAAGGGGCTATAGATGTTGGCACCCGATACTTCACATCGGACAAACGGTGGTTATCGAAATGAGGGACATTTGCCTCTAGTTCCTTTACCAACTTCTTGAACGATAATCTCCTCAGAATCTTTAACGTTACCGGATCTTCGCAGTAAAAAACGACGCCAAGTTCGGTATCGTCGAATATCTACCCATCGTAGTAAACTAGAGTACTAACGCCTCGTCTCGTCATTTGAATATTTTGTGAAAGACTTCTGAATTTTTAATACTTGAAAAATTTTAGGAATTGTTTTGGCAATTGAAACATATATTTACGTTTTATGTTTCTGCTTCATATAAGGGGAAAATTATAGGTTATTATTGCCACTTGAAATCCCGAAGAATCCGGGTGTGTAAGGCAAATAACGGTACCGGGAGGTAGCTTTACTTGTACATTTCCTAAAAGCGATAAGCAGTCCCCTAACTTTGGACAAGTAAGGGATAATGGTACCCGGGAGGCAGGCTTTATGAACATCGCGTTCTACAGAACGCGATAAACAGGACCTCACGTTCTACACAACGCGAGGTCTTATGAATATTGCGTTCTGTAGAACGCGAGGTCCCTTTAATTGCTTTGTCGTAGATATTCCGTCAAAAGTTATAATAATCGTACTGTGTACTCATTGTCTATTTGTGTAATTGAGAACATGTTTGGATAATTGAGACAATTGTAGTATGGTAATGCAATTGAATACTACAAGTGTTGCATAACGCGAGGTCCCTTTATATATATTGAGACAGAGATTCTGTCAGAATTAATAAAACTCGTACTATGTACTCATTTTATGGTTGAATAACTGAGACAATTGTAGTCTAGTAATGTAATTGAATACTAGCAGTTTTACATAACGTGAGGTCCCTTGAACATTAATAAAGGATGAAAAAAGACGTCATATAACATAATTGGACGATAATTTCAGAAGTTTATGGTTAATCCAAATCATCGTAGTCAGTGGACACGTCTGAACTTAGGTTTAGTTCTTCGATCAGCTGTTGTTTTCTTTGTCTACGCCTGTACATAAAAAGCTGCAGCTCGTCGGCAGCCGCATCAACATCCGGTGAAGACGGTGCGTGTTCAGTGTTCGGATCAGGTTGTCCGGGTGCAGACGTACTACCTTCGTCGGTGTTGACCTCATTAAACTTAACATTTAAATCGACGTATCTAGCTCCAACGAAATTGAGCCGGTCATACATGTTACGAACGTCTGTTTCGTTCGTAAGCTTTATAACGTAGTGCGTTTCGTTTGCTGACGGTGTTGGGATTCGACATTCCAAGGAAGAAATTTGTTTGTCGGTGCGTTTACTAACCTCGCTTGTTGTCAACTGTATTAAATCTTTCAGTGACATTTTGTCGGTGATTGTTGATTCAAAATAAGTATCAAGAAAATAAAATGTTTCCTGAAATTTTGCCATAATGGGAGAAAAGATTGGGTGTTTAGGGAGAAATTGGAATGAGTAAATGATGGTGGAATTCGTGGGTATTTATAGTAAAGGAAAAACACCACATAAGTAAATTTAACTCGAATCAAAATTTTAATACGCATTTCATTTAACAAAACTTTCAACTTTCAACAAGTATTCTTTAATAAGTAAATTGAGACGACTGGATACAATATTTACAAAAAGTCGAAACAATATATGCAAAAAATCCAAGTGGAGAAATATAATCGCCACCGGCTTCTTTCACTCTGGTCGATCTGAATCCGCCCTTGCTTCTTTGACCCTGGACTTCAGAAAAGAGTCACCAAGAGTCTCCTAGATGGTTAGGGGAAGCGGAGAATTTCACAAAATATTCTTTAAGAGGCTCTAGAAAAGTTTTACTGGAAACTCTCTAGGCACTTCTTGACGAACAACGACAGGCGACCACACGCTCCCGAATATTGCGATATGTCGGTAAGTATTCTTCAGTCAACGGATCATGCGGGGGTCTCAACCCAACTGAACACAAAATCATGATTGAACCGTATTAAATCATGAACGAAGAGAAAATACAAAAAAAATTACAACTTCAAAATCCCAGCATATGCAGGAAATCATGAAAAACTTATACTGGCTACGAAAATCCATCCGCATGCAAATATATAGATCAAACTCGCGTGTTGATCTCCACAGAATCAAAGTGAACTCGCGTTCTGTAAAACGCGAGTTTCTTCCGATCTCGCGTTCTATGAAACGCGAGGTCCCTTTTCTCAGAGTTAATAATAGTCCTACTGTATACACGTGTTATGTTTGAATAATTGAAAACATATTTGAATATTTCAGACAATTGGAGATGTTCGTAAGTCATTTAACGCTAGCTCTCAACATAAGTGACATTTTCTATGTTATCGTTGATTCGAAATGATGGTGGAATTGTTCGATATTTATAGTAAATGATGGTGAAATTCGTGAGTATTTATAGTAAAGAAAAAAATGCAACATAAGTAAATTTAACTCGAATGAAAACTTTCAACTTTCAACATGTATTCTTTAATAAGTAAATTGAGACAACTCGATAAAATATCTACAAACGTCGAAACAATATATGCAAAAAAGTCCGGTGGGCAAATGTGATTGGAGGTCTGCTTGGAAAAGAAAGCAAAGGTCTAGTCTTTGTAATCACTTCTTTAACTCCGGACTTTTTGCAGATTGTGCGGGCAAGCTGGGAATTTAAGAAAAGAGTCCCCAAGAAGTGCCTCGAAAGTTTTACTGGAAACTCTCAAGGCACTACTTGGCGGTAAATGGCAGCCGCCCACAAGCTCTCGAATATTGCGATATGTCGGTGGGCAAATGTGATCGGAGGTCCCGAGTGAAAGAAGCAGAGCGCGATAATCAGATTTCTTCTGAAATGGTAGCAACTTTGATCCACATTAGCAAATGTAATCGGCACCGGCCGCATCTGAAAAGTAGGGCTGCCTCGGCAGTATGGTCGATCTGAATCTGCCCTCGCTTCTTTAACTCTAGACTTTTTGCAGATTGTGCGGGCAAGCTGCGTATTTGAGAAAAGAGTCCCCAAGAAGTGCCTCGAACATTTTACTTGAAACTTTCTAGACACGACTTTTACAGAAGCTTCCATTGAAGGGGACGCAGCCACCCACAACCTCCCGAATATTGCGATATGTCGGTAAATATTATTCAATAAACGTATCATGCGGGGGTATGTACCCCGCGGAACACAAATCTTTAAGTGAACTCCAACTATCATAAAGGAACAATATTTCGGACAAAAAAGTTTCAACTACAAAAAACACAGCATGACACGAACTCATATTCAACTGAGAAAAACTTCACTGGTTACGAAGATCCATCGCCGTGCATATATATATATACCAACATCTAAATGACCTCGCGTTCTGTAAAACGCGAGGTTCATAGGACCTCGCGTCCTACAGAACGCGAGTTTTCCACGTCAACAGATTCACCTCCCTCTATAAATAGCAAACTCTAGGGGAGGCAAGGAGCACCCACAGAAATCATGTCTAAAAATTTGCAATCGTAGCTACTAATGGCAACATAACGCGTAATTGGGAAGTTTTTTTCAAACTAATTTCCCGATTATTGTGCTATGTCGTTATTTGTAGTTGCGTATATACATCATCATATTCACGTAAGCAGTTTTCGATTGCAGCTACTAATGGCAACATAGTGCGTATTTGGGAAGTTTTTTTCAAACTAATTTCCCGAATATTGCGCTATGTCGTTGTTTGTAGTTACTAATGACAACATATCGTGTATTATTATTATTATTATTATTATTATTATTATTATTATTATTAATTTTATTCTGCTTTTTATTATTATTAGTTTTATGATTATTGTTATTATTATTATTATTATTATTATTATTATTATTATAATTATTATTGTTATTATCATTATTATTATTATTATTAAATGACTTTCCCGCCTGGGAAGTGATCTTTTAAAAAACCTCACGGCCTCGCGTCCTGTAGAACGCGAGGTCTTTAGAAACTCGCAGTCTATAGAACGTGAGGTCACTTCTGACCGTTCAGTTCACGCGTCTGTTCCGTGACGCGCCTTTTCAATGAACCTTGCGTTCTATAGGACGCGAGGTTCATTAACATCGCATCCCAAAGGGCGCGAGATCTTCTATAAATTGGAGGCCCTACCCCCATATCAACCACAGAACGCGAGTTCTTCAGCTTTTTTACAACAAATTAGCGGCAATTCTTATCTTTCATTCGATATAATGGCAAGTTTACTACGCAACGAGGCGAATCACTGCAATCAATATTGGAGACGAGATTCAGCGGTATTACTTTTCCCAATTAATTTTTTAATTTTTTAATTTTTTAATTTTATTAAATTTTTTTATTTTACTAACTATTTTTTTGAAGGGATACGAACGTAATTTACAATGTTACCTTAACCGTATCAACACCCCACCCGTTGATGTTGTTATGGAGTGGATTGAGCGCGCCGGTTTTGGCCACATAACACGGTAATAGGGGTGAAGGTAGACCTGGCAAACTTGACCCGAGACCCGAAACCCGAACCGAATTACCCGAACCGAAACCCGATTTTGACCCGAACATGATGATTCGAAGTTGACCCGAAACCCGAACCGAACCGAATCGAACCGAACCGAACCGAAAATTTTTGTTGAACCGAAATGGACCCGAACCGAAATAGACCCGAACCGAATAGACCCGAACCGATTGGACCCGAACCGAATGCTACCCGAACCGAAAGCTGAACCGAATATCGACCCGATTTTAACCCGATTTTAACCCGATTTTGACCCGATTTTAACCCGAATATCTATTGTTAACAATATAATAAATAATAAAATAAAGTATAGAAATTTGAGATCTTGGTGACCAATTTTATAATTTCATCATAAAATATAACATAAAATTGAAATTGTAGACTAAATTGACAATTTGGAAATGGAGAAATTTGAGAGTCCAATGATCAAATTTGTAATTATACCATATAAATAAATAGAGGTCAATTTTGGCTAAAAATTAAATCTTTGAAATTAAAATGAACGAAAATATAAATATATTAAATTAATAAACTAAATTACAAAGATTAGTCAATTTCAACTAAAAGTAAATTTTTAGAGACTAAATATCACTACGGGGAGGGGATTTGTATATCCGAAGTCTAAACCGTGAGAATACTTGTGACTAAATTAAATTAAACTAAAACTTAAAGTTGACTAAAATGTAACATTTTAAATGCAACATGACCTAAAAAGTAATTAATCTCTAGCTTAAAAAATTGGTGGCTTATTTCCCTCCAAAATTTTGTCTTTTCTCTCTCTATTTTTTCCAATTGTCTTTTTCCTTTTTTTTTCAATCTAGCTTAAAAAATTGGTGGCTTATTTCCCTCCAAAATTTTATTTTTTTCCCTCTCTATTTTTACCAATTGCTTTCTATTTTTCTTGATTTAATTGAGTTTCAATTTAAATTAATCTAACTGAAATTTCACATTTAGTTTTAAAATTATTTTAATTATGTCCGTGATTTATGCTTTTAGATTTTAGTTAATTCAATTATATCCTAAGTTTAATAAATTAATTCATTTCAGACATTATTATTATTATTATTATTATTATTATTATTATTATTATTATTATTATTATTATTATTATTATTATTATTATTATTATTATTATTATTATTATTATTATTATTATAAACTTTGATTCAATATAATTATACAAAAAAAATTATATGGATACATGAAGCTTTGATTTAAATATTTAATCAAATTCAAATGCATAGATTGACAAGTTGAATTAGAATTAATCTCATACATCAATAACTCTAAACCCTAAACCATAAATACTAAACCTCAAACCTTTAACCCAACTCAAATTGACCCGAAAATTTAAATGTTGACCAAACCCGAAATTGACCCGAAATTGACCCGATTTTAACCCGAACCGAAAGCGACCCGAACGACCCGATTTTGACCCGAACCGAAAGCGACCGATCCGATATTGACCCGACCCGAAAACAACCGATCCGATTTTGACCCGATCCAATACCCGAACCGAATCCGACTCAGCACAGACCCGAATTAGACCCGAACCCGACCCGAACCGACCCGAACCGAATCTAAACCGATTCTAGATAGACCCGAAATGACCCGAACCGAAACGACCCGAACCGAACCCGAACCGAATGACCCGATTGCCACCTCTAGGTGAAGGTAAACCCATCGTTGATCAGCGCGCTGATAGAACGGTGGAGGCCCGAGACGCACACGTTTCATCTTTCGATTGGCGAGGCAACAACCACGCTGGAGGATGTTGCCTACCATCTGGGGTTTCCTACTGACGACAACATTATTACGGGTGTAGCGTTGGCCCATTGGCCAACTCTATTTGTTGAAGAAATGGGCGTGATGCCTCCTGAGGAAGTGTGGGACGGTGGAAAAATCGAAATGTCATATTTGGACGCTCAATTTGGAACCCCTCCCCCAATGCGGATGAAGTTACACTTTAGGTATTTTTTCGATTTTTTCACTATTTTATATATTTTTAATATATTTCATTTATTTAAAAAATAGGATGCCATTATTAAATATTTAGGATGCTTTTATTAAATTTATGATGAAATTACAAATATTTATTTCAACATTAGGATGCTTTATGAAATATTTAGGATGTCTTTATTAAATATTTAGGATGCTTTTAATAAATTTAGGATTAATTTACAAATATTTACTTGAAAATTAGAATGTCTTTATTAAATATTTAGGATGCCTTTATTAAATATTTAGGATGAAGTTACAAATATTTATTTGCAAATTAGGATGCCTTTATTAAATATTTAGGATACCTTTATTAAATTTAGGATGAAGTTACAAATATTTTTTTAAAATTAGAATGTCTTTATTAAATATTTATTTTCACAGCGGTGTGCGCGTGCCCACATCTTGCGCATTATCGACGGGATATTAATGCCAGACAAATCCTGCACAAAGGTGCACGTGATGTGACTTCGTCATCTTACAAATTTAAATGACTCTGGAGGAAAATCTTGGGGACCATCTGTCTTGGCGTTTCTTCACAGAGAGCTCTGCAGAAACATTGACGCCTCAAGATCATCGATGAGAGGATGTTGTTTACTCCTACAGTCTTGGGTTTGGTTTCGGATGCCTATTTTAAGGCCACAGCTTAGACAGCCCACTGCTATGTTATTTCCGCTTCTACGGAGGTACTACGTAATCTACTATATTTTTCCTATTTTTAAATTATTTTATTTAACGAATTTTTTTCTCACTATTTATAGGTGGAGCGGCACACTGACCCACGTCGGCCTGCCGAAGTCCCAAAAAGAATTCAGGCTTGCTTTCGATAGCTTGAAGGACAACCAGGTAATTCGAAAATTAATTTTAATTTTTTCATACTATTTTTTTCAATAATATTTCATATAACCGTTACAAACGTTTTCATTTTTTTAGTTCGTGTGGAGGCCCTACGCTTCAGAGGAGATTCAGTAGATTACTCCACCCGATATTTTGCATGACCAACAGCTCTGGATTTCCGTCGTGCCGCTGCTCAACTACGAAATTGTCGTGTGGCATGCTACGGATAGGGTTCTCCGACAGTTCGGGTTCGTCCAAAATGTTCCAACCCTGGTTCCGCAAAATATGGACCGATTCCACAATCTTACGCGCCAGGGGAAGACAGAGGTTGACTGGTCCAAGTACCACACTGCCTGGATAGCGGTTTGGGCTAATCGATTTGCCCAACGCCCACCCCTTCTCCAACAAATTATGGAAGGAGCCGATTCGATCGCTTTCAATTACCGCTAGTGGTATGCGCTCAATGGGATGCCGCATATCCTTACTCAGGCCGAGCGCGATGCAGGGCTTCCACAGCCTCCCCAAAACCGCCCACGCGGCACCCGTCGAGCGACCCAGAGGCAGTCGACGCAGCGCGGTCCGAGACCACGACATGACACTGCAGGGGCCTCATCTTCTGGCGCAGCATTTCATACTTATATCGGTTCTTCGAGTTTCCAGCAGATGATGCCTCCACTCCAGTTCGACTTCTCCGATTCCTATCGTCCCCATACGCCGACGATTGACCTTCAACTTATCGATTATCCACAGTTGCCATCTCAGCATGACTTTAACATTGTGGATAATACGCCGGTGGGTAGCTTGTTTTACTCCCCGCTTGGGCCCAACACAGATCCGCATATCGCACACGATGGTCAGGATGATGGGGACCAGAGACCACCACAGGATGGTCGGAGGTATCCAGATCGTGATCGTCGTCCACCCGACTGCGGGACGGGTGGACATAGGCATTTTTAGTCTTTTTTTTTACTGATTTGTACTTATGTTTTTAATATTTATATTCCACACATTTGATTTTTATAATGTCGTATTATAATTTTTTTATCTATTATAATTAAACTTTAAAATGTTTATTTAATTTCAGTTTTGAATAAATTTTATGGGATTACTAAACCGAAAATCGACATTTGTTCAAATGCAATTTCATTCAAAAAAGGATGATAACATAGGGTTTTCGAATCCATTTTAAACCATTGTAGAATGGACGGAAATTAACCATGTTGGTATCATACGATAGAGAATTTCTAGTACTACGACCCCAAACTCGATGATCGCTAAAAATATATGATTTGCACACCCGAAATTGGGCTCGAACAGGTCTACCCACACTTGTTTTCCCTTGTTCTTCAGCCCAGAATTGCACAGAACTCGCGTCCTGCAGAACACGAGGTCTGTCCGATATATTCAGCCGCCCTTTCAAATTCTCGTAGACCTCGCGTTCTGCAGAACGCGAGGTACTGTAAAACCGTTAACACAAACAACAAGGCCACGTAGACTGAACTCGCGTTGTGCAGAACGCGATATCAGACCTCGCTTCCTACACAACGCGAGGTTCACCGACGTGGCAAGTTTGGAGGTCATTTTGCCAAATAACATTTTTTGAAGCTATTTTCTCAAATAATTATTTAAAAGGGATTATTATTCAAAAATGCAAAGTACAACAAAACACGATTTTCACATAAATCACAAAAATTCTTGAAATTTATTGACTGGACAGTCATGTAGGACAAAAACATGTCATGTAATAACATTTGTAAACAAATTCCCGCTCTTTAAAAATGCATCAAATAATCTTTAGATATTTTTTGAATGATACATGTATAGAATTGATTTGAGTGTTTACTTGCAGATAGAGTTAATATCTATATCCCACATTGCGGGAAATTTATATTTTAATAATTTACCTAAAGGGACTGATATCATGTTAGCACACGAGTTAATTTCCCAATGCTATCTACATCGATTATGTATTTAATGTTGACAATGTCTCTAACATTCGATTGAACAGTCAGTTTAGCTCTTTTTTTTAAAAGCATTTTAATTTTCAATGTTTTATTTAAATAGTTTGAAATGACTTAACAAACCTACATGACAATGTACGCTGACATTGCAGTGTTATATAAACAAAGATACTGATTTGACAGAATGACACTTCAGTCAAAAAATAATTTTATAAAATTATATAAAGTATAAAATTATTTTTTCTGCTGAAGTGTCATTCTGTCAAGTCATTTCAAGTTGTTTATTGTTAGTTGACTAACAATTTTCATCCACGAAAGAACTATTTTGACCCAACATGAAACGTTGATGTTAAAGTACTTCAAAAAAAATAGAGATTAAAGTGACTATAAGATCAAATGTTAGAGAAATTTTTTGACATTATACTTTTAATTTTTATATAAAATGGAGATGTTTTAGATAATGAATAAAATAATATATTTTACGAAGAGGTAAATTAATCATTGTAATAACTGTGAGATTTAAACTTTAAATTTTGTTTTTATTTTTTTAGTATAATTGTCACTATTCGATTCATACTTTTTATTAATTAGAGGTATAAATACATTCGCAAAGTAAATGTCGGGATTCGAATCCATACAAGATGGAGTAACATGAGCATCTTTTATCGCTTAGTCAATTAGTGGATCTCCATTATTCGATTCATTAATAGTGTATTAGTGTTCAACATTGACTCAAATTCTAATTGATAACTAAGTTGGATCTTATTGTAACTCTACTTGTTGAAGAATACTTGACAATTCAGGTTTTCTTTTTACTAAAGACAAAGCATATAATTAAACTCGAAAAAATTACATAAGGATTCTCAGGCCAGGGGGACATTAAGAGTCCCATCACTCGGGCAAGAGTTGGCCCTTAAGTTCTTTGCCACCCAGTCGGCAGATTTATTACATGATCTAGGAACGTGAGAAAAACAACAAGAAGAAAAAGGAAGAAATCAAACAAAGAATGTCTTCTTCAATAGTCGTCGTATCCTAAGCAGACAAAGTCTTGGATTTTAAACAATTGATAACGCCAAGATTATATGATTCGAGAATGGTCTTGTTGTAACCCGCTTTAGCAACGAAGATTGCCCTAAGCCGAACTGTCTAGGCTTCGACAGCTTCTGCTGAGTGAGCAGAGAAAAGGAGGTATCTCTACCGGTGATAGATCTGGACAATTTGCGAGCGACAACGACAGATGTTGCGATCCTAGTCTTCTTACAAAAAGAAGTGTCACAATTCAGTTTAATAAAGTCATTCTTCGGCGGAGTCCATTGAGCTTCTTCTTCCTCTCTCGGTAAAGAGACGTTTTATCTCTTGGTTTGCCATAAAGAACTCGGAAAATGAACTTTCAACATGGAGTCATACTTCCAAAGGAGAGTTAGCAACACCAGAGAAAATGAAACTGTTTCGAGATTTCCAAATCGACCAGCACAAGAAAGCAATTAACTCGCATCCTTCAACCAACTTCTCTTCATCTTGGAGATTCAACACTTTCTCCCACCATTTACCGAAGCCCGAAAAACCAGAACAAGATGGTGAGTAGCTAAAACTCGACGCTCTCCAGACTGCTTGAGCAAAAGGGCAAAAAAATTATGTGTTCAATGCTCTCATTTTCCTTCCCACATCTCGTACATTTAGCACAGAGCGGAAGAGCACCATGAAACCGATAGGGGGTTACCTTTTGTTCGTATAATGTTATGACAAAGCTTCCGTACAAAAGTATGAATCTTCGGTGGGACATTGAGTCTCCAGATAACACGTCATAAAAGGTGATTCTTTGAAATATCATCATTGTTTTTGGGTCCATCATCATTAACCAACACGCTTGCAAGGAAATTATACTCGGATTTAACCGAATACTCTCCATTTTTGTTACTTGCCTAAATAAGGGTATCTTTAATCGAAGAGCCTTCATTCAGAATCAAAATAATAACTTCCATTTCTTGTGATGAGAACAAACTAGCAAGCTTTGTTCGGTCCTATTCTCTCGATTCTTCTAAGATAAGCTTGAACACCGTAAGATCTTAGCAGCGTGGTGGTCGGTGCGTCGAGAGCGAGAAGGAATGGATATGGGGAATCCAATTATCCTCCTATATGGACAGATTCCTACCATTCCCAATTCTTTAGAGGAATCCTTTCGAAATGGTCTTAATGTCATCTCTAATACCAATGCAAGCCCAAGTAGGATTATGTCAAGCTAGAGCAGAGAAAATATCATCGTTGTGGATGTAGATACCCCAAAGAGTTCTTTCTAAGAGAGATTTCAGATTCTCAATCAATCTCCAAGCCACTTTAGCCACAAGAGCTTGATTGAAAGTTCTCAGATCTCTAAAATTGATCCCGTCTCTATCCTTTGGGAGACACAATTTCTTCTAGTTTAACTAGTGAATTCTCATGTCTTTCTCATTTGAATTGTTCCACCAAAAATGACTAGTCATAGAACAAAGCTCATCGCAGAACATAGCCGGGAGCAAGAAGCATTGCATAACATAAGACAGAATAGCCTACACCACCGCTTTAATAAGTGTTCCTTTCCCGACTTGAGATAAAAAATTGACTTTCCATCCTTGCAACTTATTGTGGACCCTTTTTGATGAAGATAAAGGCCTTTTTCTTACTACGCCCCCATATGGTAGGGAGACTCAAATATGAATTACCTTCATCCAAAACCCAATACATTCGAAAATGGATCTTACGGCCAAGACTTGCATTCTGATAGAAGAAAACTGATGACTTTCCAAAATTAATAGTTTGGTCAGTCGCTCTTTGAAAGTCTTCCAGAATTTTTAACACCAATCTGCAGTGTGTCTTGGCAACCTTAGTGAATAGTATACAATCATCTGCAAACATTAGGTGACTGAGAACTGAGCAATATCTCTTAATTTTGAATCCCTCAAAAGATAAATTATTCATCTCCCTATCCATTTACCACGTAAAGACATTCAAAACCAAAAGGAACATGAAAATGGAGAGGGGATCTCCTTGTTGAAGTCCTCTACTCGGGAAGAATTTCCCTCGTCTTTCCCCATTAATAACAAGGGAAAAAGAAAGGGTAGTCACACATTGCATAACTCTCTGCACCCACCAATCACAAAATCTTATCTTATGCATAATCCTCTAGAGCACCTCCCAATCAACTTTTTCATAGGCTTTCTTCATATCAATTTTAAGGGCCATAATACCATTCGACCCCTTTTTCCTTCTCTTGATCACGTGGAAGGCTTCATGAGCGATGATAATATTATCATGAATAAGTCTTCCGTTAACAAAAGTTGAATGTGACAAGAGAATGATATCCGGAAGAAAACTTTTAAGTCTTGAAGCCAAGAACTTGGTAATAATCTTAAGAGAGAATTTACAAAGACTAATTGGTCGAAAGTGATAAACTTCACAAGGATTCTTTTTCTTGGGAATAAGGACTATGTTAGTCTTATTGATCTTAGGATCAAGGATACGATACTTGAAAAAGTGGTTGGCCATTTTAATGAGATCATCCTTGATAGTGCCCCAGAACGAGTGATAAAAGGTTCCAGAAAACCCGTCCGAACCTTAGGATTTCAACGACCCCATATTAAAAGTTGTGTTTTTTATCTCTTCTTCAGAAATCGCTTGACTTAGCCTCATATTCATTTCATTTGATATAAGCGAAGGGATGAAACCTTAGATGCTCTTGAAATCGATCAAAGGTTCCTTTGTATAAACCCTTTGAAAGTGCTCTTGAAAGAAAAGAGCTATGGATGTATCGCCTTCAAGCCACTCACCCTGGTTGTTCTTCACCCGACATATACCATTCGATCTTCTATTCTGAATCGTTGTAGCATGGAAGAATTTAGTATTTTGATCCCCAAGCTTGAGTCATTCAATTCTAGCTTGTTGATGTTAATGTCTATCTTCACTTTCACACAGCTTTTCAAGCTCTTTCTTGAGCTCTTTGACTTCTAGAGCTTCACTACTTGTTTGCGCTTTCTCTTGTATTCAGTTGATCTTACTAAGAAGATCTTTCGTCGTTCTTTTGTTTTTTTTTTCATATTTCTCTCTACTCCATTTACTAAGCTTTGTTCTCGTTTTCATCAAATTTTCCCCAAAAGTTTTGTTATTGTTAAAGGATTCCTCGGTTCCCATTCTTCTTTGACATTCTGAGTGCAGTCCTCTTCAAGAAGGCATTTTGTTTCAAACTTGAAGTCCTTTCTGCATCTTTTGCTCAGTCCATTAAGGAGGAAAATAATAGGTGAATGATCAAAAGCTATAGCAACATCAAGAAAGCAAGTGGCTTTAGGGAAGTGTGAATTCCATCCGAAAGATGATAAAACCCAACCAAGTTTATCAAGAATAACATCATCATCACTCCTCTGATTTGACCAGGTAAACGTGCCTCCTTTGATGGGGGGCTCAACCATACAAGTTCCATTAAAGAATTTAAAATACCATTTCGCAAGCGTATGATCGAAAGGTGCACCTCCAAACTTTTCTTCCGGCCTTGCCACAATATTAGAGTCTCCAATGACACACCATTTCTCATTCACATCATTTCGTAAGCAATAAAATATCTCCCAAAAAGCTTGTTTCTCATCAGAATACGACGGGCCATAGATAAAGTACCATACTATTCCTCTTCCCCGATCATAGATATAATCGTATCAATAAAGTTCTTGTCAGACTCAAGAAAGAAACCCGCGTCTCACTCATCTACCATAAAGCAAGACCCTTAAGCAATTTCATTGGAATTAACATAGAAAGCGTCATTAAATTTCATATCCATCCTAATCTTCTCCAAATATCTCTTTTTTTTTTGTTTCGTCTCACTAAGGAAGATGATACTTGGACAAAACTTAAAACTTGTATTCTTCATAGCCCTGATTGTGTCATTATTCCCCAAGCCTCTAACATTCCAAGCCATCAATGCAATAGCAAACCAATGACCTGTAAAGACTCCAAAAATAGAATAAACACAAAACCAACCGCACAAAACCACTTAAAGCAACATTAGAGAAAGTCACAGCTAACCAGCTCAACACTGACTTCCCGCAAGTCGACGAGCCAGAAGAACCTCAACGACAGAGCAGTCTTCCCGTTGAACCCGAACCAGCCAAGAAGAAATCTACAAATAATTCAAAACGTGCCAAACAGAAGTAGGCCAAACTTGGGGACGACACCCCTATCCACAAAGGCAAAATTCGAAACCACAAAATACACCGACCACCGATGTCGGGATTGTTGCGACTAATTTTAAAATAAAACTTCGCGTGTGTGGTGTATGAAAATTCCTTTGAAATGGAAATAATTGTTTTTTTTATATTTTTTAAAGTAAAAATGGAGTCGCCTCCGATCGTTTAAAAAGGGTAGACCGGACACCACGAAAAACAAAACCAGAGATTCTTTCTAAAAAATAAGTCTGGGAGTCGGTTACACGCGAGGAAGGGTTAGCACCCTCGTCGTGCCCAAAACTTGGTACCTAAGGGTTCGAATCGCATTTAACAAGAAAAATATAATTTCGACTTAATTTAATTTAAAACCCTAAAATGCATGGATGCATGATCATACGAAATACAACCTAGCTCGTGGCATACGATACCAAAGGAGATGACACTCAAATACTCGGGATGACGCTCCCACGAGAATATCGAGACTCCTAGTACTAAACGGAAATAAGCGATTAAAGGACATGGCATGTAAATGCATGAACAAAAAGTGAAGATAGACAATCAATTAACGAAACGGCTCAAATTGTTATAATGCTACACCATATGTAAATTATGTCATGTATGTATAAGTCTAACAAAGTATTGTACACACATCCATCCATACATACGCATAAAAAAACATAGGGAATGGGACATTGAAATCGTGGCAGTAGCTATATGTAAATATATGTGCAAATATAAACATGTAAGGCGTAATATATGTATGTATGTACATGACTGCGTAAAAGGGAAAACTTCATATTTGAAAAGAAAACAAAACGGTGGCAACCATGTTCCTATATATATTTACATCGAATTAGATGTTATACTTTAAAAAATGATAATACATACATATATATATATATATACATACATAAGTATATGAGAAAGAAAAAAAAAAGAGCACTTTGGCAGTATACCTCCCTACCTATACATTTGCGCTTGGTATATACATACGCGTGCAGAAAATATTCATAATATGTAAATTTATATCAATTATATATTAGGCTTTATAATATACACATATCGAAACATGTTAGGCGCCTGTATTTACAACATATCCGAAGCAAGAACAATAAAGGTGAGGATGAAATTAGAGGAAACATAAATATCAAACAAAAATAAAATGATGCATGCAAACAAAGGGGAACAAATGACTGAATTTCAAAGAGAATAAAAGCTTAAGGGATCAAAACAAGAATTAAAGTAACCAAAACTCGATTAAAGCAGGAAAAGTGACGGGATTGAAAATCGGTTGAAATTTCGGAGATGATAAAGTGGATAAAACGGAATGGCTAAAAGAATTGCTTTGAAAATGCGGGGGCATGAGGGGAAATAAAGCCATTTGTTTTTGAGATAAGATGGATTTGAAAAGGACGGAATTAAGAATTATGGAAAACTTACGCGGACCAGGGGTGCGGTTCAAAGAAACGAAAGCCCTTAAAGAGGAGTTTCGAGAACACGGAAGGGCCTTTGCGTGAATAAACCACTTTGAATAAGGACATGGCGGTATAAAATGCCCTCTTCGACCAAAAAATGCCTCTTTTGGCATTTTAACCTAAAAATTTTGATCCGTTGCTCTCCTTCTCCCTTTTTATGTAATGTTAGGGTTTGAAACCCCCAAAAAGAAAACTTTCAACCCCAAAAGTTGTCAATTTCAAATGAAAAAATGAGAGAAAACAAAAGGATTCCTCTTCGTTTGTTGAAAACACGGACCCGAAAAAAGAGGAATCGCTTTGGGATTTTTAGTTGTTGACGGTTCACGTCGTAATTTCCAAACAAAAACTGGACAATGTGTCACTGTCGATAGTCGAGACGACAAAGGGAGGCTACGACAATGACGGTAAAATCCGACCCCTTTCCTTCTTCCTATGTGTTTGCTTCTTTTTTTTTGTGTTTCTTGTATTTTTTGCATGCAATGCCTTTTTGGTTTCCGCAAGAAAAAATACCTCAAAAGAATGCTTTTTTGCTTCGTATTCCTTTTTCCTCTGAGTGTCCGAATGGGATTTTCAATCTTTTTGCCTCGACTTTTATACTCCGAGTTAAAAAGAAAATATGAATAGTTAAAAATATACTGGAAAAGAAAAAAATCCCCTTTGATGTTGCTGCATTTCTTTTGTTTGTATTTGTGTGGGATTGACTTCGCTTCTGTGCAACACTAGTAAACGAAAGCTCGAAAGATCTCAGATTAAAATGAAAATGGAAAACAGAAAAAAGGGGATAGACAGAAATATCTACTCAGAGATCCACAATCACAACGGCCAAAAGATAGGGATAGCTGCTTACCAGCAAGCCTTTAAACCCTACCACACAAAACGACACCGTTCGGACTAACCTTTATTAGACTCTAAACGCACCGTTTCATTAAACCCATTACAGACTCATAATAAAACGACATAGCTTAACGAAAATTCAAAACTCTAACGGCTACTTCTGGGATCTTCAGATCGAGCTCTTGCAGGCGTCCTTCCTTCAAAAACATCATTGTCCTCAAGGATGAAAGTTCAGAAATTGAATTTGAAGCTGATGAAGGGATTCCCATGTGGCGTCTTCTGGAAACGAGTTGGTCCATTCCACCAGAACTTCAGTAATAGCTCTACTACCCTTCCTCCCAATCCTTCGATCCAGGATCTTCAATAGTTCTTTACTGATCTCTCCATCAGGATTGATGACTTACAATTCAGACTGATATTCCTCACTCCTAATATGCTTCTTCAACTGTGAGATGTGAAAAATGGGATGAACTCTAGAATCCTTGGGCAATTGTAACTTGTAGGCAACCTTTTATATTCTGTCAACAATGCGAAAAGGCCCAAACCACTTAGGAGCTAGTTTCTGACATACCCTTCTTTTTACAGTTTGTTGCCTATATGGCTGTAACTTCAAGTATACCAAATCCCCAATCTGATACTCACATTCAGTCCTCTTTCTATCAGCTTGCTATTTCATTCTGACTTGGGCCCTCTGTAAGTAGAATTTTAACATGTTCAAAGTAGCTTCCCTGTGTTGTAGGCTTCTGTCTACTGAAGCTACTGGGGACTCACCAGCTGTGTATGGCAAATGACCCACTGGTGCTTGCCCATACAGGGCCTGATAAGGGGTCGTTTGGATAGCAGAGTGGAAGGATGTGTTGTACCACCACTCTGCTAGGTGTAACCAGTTCCCCCACTCTTTGGGCTTCTCTCCTATCATGCACCTCAGGTAAGCTTCTAGGCATTGATTAACTTTCTCTGTTTGACCATCAGTCTGTGGATGGTAAGCAGTTGATGGATTAATTTTCACTCCAAGCTTCCCAAATAGTTCTTGCCAAAACACACTCATAAAGACCTTGTCTCTGTCACAAACTATATTCCCAGGCAACCCATGAAGCTTAAAAACATTTTCCATAAACATCTGAGCCATATCCTTAGCAGTGAATGGATGAGCCATGGCTATGAAGTGCCCATATTTGGTTAACTTGTCCATTACCTCCAGTATGACATCTCTCTTCCTTGACACTGGCAAACCTTCAATGAAGTCCATGCTGATCGAGGACCAAGTTGCTTCTGGTATGGGCAAGGGTTGTAGAAGCCCCCTAGGGTGTGCTAAGTCAATCTTGTTCCTCTGACAAGTTGAACATTCTCGAACAAGCCTTTTCACCTCTTTCCTCATCCCCTTCCAATACAATAGGGCCCCCAGTCTCTTAATGGTTGCATGGGCTCCAGAATGACCCCCTATAGGACTTGCATGAAAGAAATTCAACAATTCCTTCCTCAATTCCAAATTGCTGCCCACTACCAGTTTCCCTTTCCTCTTCAACTGTCTCCCATTCCAAGTGTACTTTGAGTGTTTTCCAGATCCATCCTTGCACTCCTTAATGATTTTCTAGACTTTCTCATCCTCTTTCCATGAATTAGTAATCCTTGCCATGAAGTCAATAGAGATGGTACTAACAAATAGATTCTGAAGTTCAGCAGCTACAGGCCTTCTAGACAGTGCAACAGCCACTGTGTTGTTGATCCCCTTCTTATAGCATACCTCAAAGTCATACCCCATCATCTTGATTACCCACTTCTACTGAGCTGGGGTCACAGCTTGATTTTCAGTGAGGAACCTCAAGCTTTGATGGTCAGTCCTTATCTTGAAGTGTCTCCCAATCAAGTAGTTGGACCACTTTTTCACTGTAACTAAGACAACAAGCATTTCCTTCTCATATACTGACAAGGCTTGATGCCTCACCCCTAATCCTTTACTGAAAAATGCCAATGCTCTCCCACTTTGCGTTAACACAACACCAATTCCCACATCACATGCATCAGTCTCCACTACAAATTCTTTTTCCCAATCAGGTAAGACCAAAGTTGGAGCAGAACTTATGGCCTCCTTCAATCTCTGGAAAGCCTCTTCCTCCTCCTGTGTCCATTTCCAACCTCCCTTTTTTCAGCAAATTGGTGAGGGGCTTTGCAATCCATCCATATTGTTGGATGAATCTCCTGTAGTACCCCGAGAGACCTAGAAATCCCCTTAATTCTTTGATGGTCTTGGGTGATGGCCATTCTAGGATGCACTTGACTTTTTCCTTATCCATAGAGATCACCCCACCAGAAATAATGTACCCTAAATAATCCATTTCAGTTGCCCCAAAACAACATTTGCTCTGTTTTGCAAACAACTTCTATTCTCTTAAGATTTTCAAAACATCCTCTAAATCCTTCAGATGGGATTGCCAGTCCTCTGAGTAAACCAGTATGTCATCGAAGAAGACCAATACTGACTTCCTGAGTAACCCCTTAAAAACCTTGTTCATGAGTCCCTGGAAGGTTGCAGGGGCATTAGTGAGCCCAAAAGGCATCACTAAGAACTCATAGTGTCCTTCATGAGTTCGAAATGCTGTCTTGTGAATGTCAGGACCCCACATCCTTATCTGATGGTAACCAGACCTCAGATCCAACTTAGAAAACACCCTAGCTCTACCCAACTCATCCAAAAGCTCTTCAATAACTGGCATTGGGAATTTATCTTTAATGGTGATCTGGTTCAGCCTTCTATAGTCAATGCACATCCTCCAGGAATCATCTTTTTTCCTAACCATCACAATTGGGGATGAAAAGGCACTTGTACTATCCCTTAAAACCCCTGTTTGTAACATTTCAGCCAACGTCTTTTCAATAACATCCTTCTGAATACTGGGGTACCTATAAGGCTTCACCTTGATTACAACATCCTCATTTATCAAAGGAATTCTATGATCTTGAGCTCTCTCAGGTGGTAGAGCCTTAGGTTCCGCAAAAACATCCTCATACTTCCTCAACAGTTCCTGCATCCTCTGATTGCCACCCTTAATTTCCCCTTTCATGCCCAACTGAACATTGAGAGCCATTAGTGAGACATTACATGGACTATTTGTGCTCCTCATCAATTTAGCACACACCTTAGCCTCAGTCCACTGAAATGATTCTGACTTGCACCCTTTCAATTTTACAGTTTCCCCATTCAGCAAGAATTCCATTTTTAAGTCTGCAAAATCCCAGTTGATTGCTCCCAATTGAGAGAACCACTGTACTCCTAACACCACATCACAATTCCTTAATGTGAGCACCAAAAAATCTGACTGAAAGATATGGCCTTGCGTCTCCCATTTCACATTCAAACATTCCCCCACTGTGCCCATGGAGTTACCATCTGCCACTGTAACCTTAAGTTGCTTCCTTCTGTCTACTAGCAATCCCAATTTCTTCACTACAACTAGACTGATGAAGTTGTGAGTGCTGCCTGAGTCTAACAATGCAATGCAGTCCAGATGACCCACCCTAATTCTTAGCTTCATTGTTTCCCATTGATCAGTACCTCACATAGCTTGTAGAGACAACACAGGTGGTTCTGACCCTGGTCCCTCAATGTTGTTCAAGTCCCCATGATCTTCACAGTCTAAAAATTCTTCCTGATCACCCTCTTCCTCTATACCTTCCACCAGAATCTGATAAATTTGGGATTTTTGGCATTTATGCCCTGGTGAGTATTTTGCAGCACACCAGAAGCACAAGCCCTTCCTGCGTCTTTCCTCCACCTCAGCAGCAGATAAAGCTTTCCCCGTCCCTCTAGTATTGTTGTTACTAGTTCCTTTAGGGTGAATTGGGCTCATCACCTTAGGGGTAGTATTTCTAGAGGCTATCGAAGGGGCGTATGAATTAATCCCACTCACAGAACCTTTAAATCCCACTAATGCAGTCTTAGGGGGAATTGAAATAGCTGATGGTACTGCAGTTCTACTAAAATTCGAATAAGGCCTTTTAGATCCAGGGAAGAACATACTCTCTAGGTGTTTAGCCATTTGGAACGCTTCAGCTAACGATGTAGGGTGCAACAGTTGAACATACTGACTAATCTCTAATCTCAGGTGTGCCTTAAATAAACTCAGTACATAGTCATCGGGGAGATTTACCTGGTTCAGCAAGTCAATGAAGTCCTCGTAGTACTTCTCCACTGGATCTGTCTGCCATAACCCAACCAGATCTGAGAACGGATCTTCAAAACCTCCTGGGGCAAACCTTTCCTTCATTCGTTTTAGATACTGATTCCACGAGAGAAGATTCAGCTCCGAATTGTTTTTAGTTGCGAAGTGGTGCCACTGCAACGCTTTCCCCTCCAAATGGAGCATCACCAGTCTCACTTTAGCATTCTTAGGTATGCGCTCCGCCTCGAAGTATTGCTCCACCTTGCAAAGACAGCCCTTGAAATCTGACCCATCGAACCTGGGGCACATCAGCTTATATGCCAGGTTACCAGTATAGCCCTGGTCCTCGTGTTGTTCCTTAGGTGCCTCCGTATCTAGAATAGTTACCTCCGGCCCAGTGTTGTTTACAGCAGCTCCCGACAGATCTATATTGCCTGGGTTTGAGGAAGTTGGACCCGTCCCTGACGTGCCCGGAGTGGTCGAAGTTGTGTTCGCCGTACTTATCACTCGCCCAATAGAATCATCCAATAATTTCTTGAAATCGACCATCAGCTGAACTTTAAACTCCGCCAGTCTCGTCTCCAGCTTCTCGTCAAGCTTGGAGATTTCAGTTTGCAAACGTTCCGATTCCGACTGCCAAGTGGCCGCCTGACTCGATTGTTGTCTCGTCTCCAAGATCTTGAGGATCGATGTAGCTCTGATACCCTTGCAACACTAGTAAACGAAAGCTCGAAAGATCTCAGATTAAAATGAAAATGGAAAACAGAAAAAGGGGATAGACAGAAATATCTCCTCAGAGATCCACAATCACAACGGCCAAAAGATAGGGATAGCTGCTTACCAGCAAGCCTTCAAACCCTACCACACAAAACGACACCGTTCGGACTAACCTTTATTAGACTCTAAACACACCGTTTCATTAAACCCATTACAGACTCATAATAAAACGACATAACTTAACGGAAATTCAAAACTCTAACGGCTACTTCTGGGATCTTCAGATCGAGCTCTTGCATTCTGCCATGGCATTTGTTTTCTTTTGATGTTATTGCTTTTTGTGTTTTGCCGTTTCGAGTATACTGACTTCTCTGATTTTCCAGTGAGTTTTGTCAGTACACCCAAACGGGGGAACGCGAGCTCGTCGCGGCAGACGGTGTGGTGATGGCAGGCGTACGAGCAAGTGGGGGAGTTGGAGCGTCGGGCGAGCCTTGGTACGCGCGAGGCGAAGCTGAAGGGGCAACGCGTGGAGTCCAAAAGGTCAGCCTTGGTCGATGTTGAAGGCCGATTGGCCATACGTGACGATGACGCGCGCATGGGTGTTTTGGAAAGTTCTCCATTGATCTGGAACGAGATCAAACCAGGGCGCCTAGGGTTTCTCCTTATCACGTGATTTGGACCGTCAAATCTGAAATAGATCCGACGGCTGGTAGTCGACTGCGCAAGGACAAAATATGGGCATTAGGGTTTCGGACATGGGCCAAATGGGCTAACGGATGTAATAAACTGTATTTTTAAATAATTTGGGCTTTTGTATATGGACTTTTGTTTACAATTTAGCTTATTTATTTATTCATTTATTTTGTTTTGCCTCTCAAATAATAATAATAATAATAATAATAATAATAATAATAATAATAATAATAATAATAATAATAATAATAATAATAATAATAATAATAATAATATATACATTTTCTTTTGCCTTCTTTTTTCTTTTTCTTTTTCTTCTTTTTTTTTCCTTTTTCCTTTCCTTTTTCTTTTAAATTCTTTTAAATTACCTAACAACCCATTGTAACCAATCAAAGGTAAAATTAAAACGGGTTTACCCCGAACAAAATTAGTGATTATAAGAATAACCACCAAAGACCAAAAAAGATCACAGAAAAAAAACCAGAGACCCACAGATGATAAAGACAAACTTGGGTCGAAGGAAACTTGACGAGATCGAAAACCAACGAAAGAACAAACACCATGAGACGGAAGAAAATCGTCTAGACCACCAAAGGAAACGTCGGACCTACTTAGAGGGGAAGAACCAACTCAGAATCAGGAGCACAAGCGACAACCGTTGAGAATAGAATCGAGAAAGAAAAAAATCAGTACCCTAAGATTTTTGGGGGGGGGGGGGGGGGAGGGGGTTCACCCTAAACCCACTTCGCATTCCCTGATAATTAGGTTTATATAATATCTAAATATTTATATTAAATAATAAATCTTGTAGCAAAATGTTTCTTGATGACCAAATATTTTACTCTAAAAATATAGAATAGGTCTCAACCTTTAGAATTATAGGAGAGAATTATTTTAGAAAAGTATAATAAATCTCGTATGTTGTTATCATTTTGATTGTTTTTCTGCATATCAAGTTATTAACAAATAAGCTATTTTGAATTGTAGTACGAAAGTCTATTGTGGATGATTTTTCCAACCAAACTACTTTATTTATATTTAAGTAGTATTTTATTTCAGTAGACTATCGAAGCTAACATATGGGGGCACATTCAGTCGACAGATATGGAGAGAGGGAAAAACATCGACAACACCTGTACAAAACGTGTCCAGATTTACCGAACACACACACACAGTTTTTGTTTCGGCTTAGGGACTCGAACTGTCTCCCTGTCTCCTTCCTTCGCCACCAAACGGCTATTGAAAGTCGAAACTTTCTCTGTTCCTTCCCTTCTGAAACGCCATGATCGCCATAACCAACGCCGGAGCTTTGTCTTCGCCACCATCTCTACCAAGATCATGCAAGGTTACTTCTTCTAAAAAGGTAGTGCCTTGCTCCTTCTCATACAGATTGTTATCTACATTTATTATAATGCCAGTGCATTTTAGCATTGTCTGAAAATCAACATTCTTGCAGACACTGTGTATGTCGAATCTATCTCGACAATACATGTCTCAAATTTAAGCAGGGGCGGAGCTAGAAATATATTTTGGTACACAGACTTATTAATTTTAAAGTTTATGAGTTTATGTTGCAGGGTTTACAATTTAAGATTTATGATATAATTTAAGGTTTAGACTCTGAGATTATATATTTAAATTTTAGATTTTATAATTTAAATCGGGGGAGGTGTGTAGATTTTTTACACATATTGTGTATCAAAATTTAACTCTTATAATAATATAAATATATCTAAAAGTTATAATAATAAAAGTAAAAGAAATTACTAGCCAAAATCAACTGCCAAACCCACTTAATCACACACAAATCATTCAATACAAACTTTTACATTAGTTACAAACTTTCAATTAAAGTTTGATTTTTAAAATGGGATCACAGCAGAGGGTTCTAATAAAAAAATATCGTTATTTATAAGTGATTTGGATTCTAGTAGTTTGTCTTATACGATGTGTATATTATTAAAAGGTTAAGATTAATGAATCGATATTATCTTGTAATTATATCAGACAATTAAAAAATGAGATATAGTAAACAAATATAAGGGTATAATGTGACCAAAGTAGGAAAAAAGTTAGATTTTTCAATTCTATTGGTTGAAATCTAAAGTGAGAAAACTAAAATACTTTTAAGAGTGAATAAGGATTCGCAGTAAAATGAAAACACAAGTAATATATTTTTTAACCTTTTTATTATAATTTATGAATTTTAAGTCATATATATATTAGTGAGTCTATGGTGCAGCCTTCTAATTTAAGGCTAAAAAATGGCACAATCGAAATGTTAGAAAATACGGAACTTAAAATATTATTCACACAATCGAAATATTAATATTTTTTTTATAATATTTTAGATTGATGGTAAGTTTCAAAACTCGTCATGAAATCAAAAACTAAGTTTCGAAACTTGTCGAAAAACCATCAACTTAAAATATTATACTTTTTTTTATAACATTTCGGTTGTATCGTAACATTTCAAGTTTTATGTTTCCTAACATTTCGATAGTGCCGTTTTTTAGCCAAAATTTATTTGGCTTAATATCACCATGTCTTTCTATACTTGAGTCTAATTCTCTGTATGACCCCTCTGCCTGACCCCTGTACTATTTTTGCTTAGTTTGGATAGAATGATAGTACGTGGGTCAAACTTAGAAAAAAAATGGTATATGGGTCAATCTGAGAATTAGGCTAAAGAACATATGAAAAGTGATATTAAGCCAGTTTATTTTAAGAGTACCGATTTAATTTGATGTGTTATAATAATTAAAATCCTGATTGAATTTTGTGTTACGAGTTAACATAGCATCAATGCGTTCTTACTTTGAATTATAATAAATATTATTATAATGATATATTTTTCTTTTTATATTTTTATAGAGTGAAATGCACCACTCGTCTCTAAACTCTGACACTCATTCTAAATTGGTCTCTAAACATTGAAACATTCCAATTTCATCCTCAATCTATGACATTCATTCTAAATTTGTCCCCAATTTCATAGTTTGAGGATGAGTGTTATAGTTTAGGGACTTGTGGTGCAATTAACTCATTTCTATATAATCTTCACATAAACAACTAAAACTCACACTTCTAAGAATTGAACCTATGCTTAGTGTTTAGTAAGGTTTATAGATAAATTCTCTATCCCTCCACCAATAATCATTATTTAGGAATTTTACAAAATATAATCTTTTTACATATGCTTTTTTCAGTTTAATATAATTTAATTTATAAATACATACATTTATATTAATGAAACGATTAAAAAAATTGAGAGAGCTAAATGAAACTTTTCAAACCTTTTGAGTGTCTAATAATTCCTTTTTAAAAATTCTAGGGACCTTAATGACATTTTCTCAAGAATTTGGGGGCCAAGGTCCCTCAAGGGCTCAAGCTAAATAATTGTACAAGATTTCCACTAAATGAGCTTATTCATCTGCTAAGTCTTATAGTTAGCTTACCTTTAAAAGGGGTTAAATTACTTGATCTGTACCTTATATTTTGAGGTTGATTCATTTCAGGGCATTAAGAAGCGGTTTAGGGTGTTTGCTGTGTTTGGTGGGGAAAGTAGCTTGGGGAATAAGAAGAGCCCCTGGGGAACTCTCTTTGATGTTGAGGATCCAAGGCCTAATGTTCCACAATGTAAAGGGAAGTTCTTCGATGTATATCAGGCACTTGAACTTGCTAGATACGATATTCGATACTGCGATTGGCAGTCTCGGCAAGGTTTGCTCACAATCATGCTTCTTTGTCAAAAGGTGGTCTTCAATCTCAATATGATGATCTTCTTTGTGTGCACCTAGAATTTCTGTTTTTCCTTGTGCAGGTTGTGTTTTGTACTACTTTTGATTCTGTTTTTTAGTTATTTTTTACAAGAAAACCATGTGTTGTAGGTAGTGGAAGTGTTGAATCGTCTAGCAAGTGAGCACAAGTCTGTTGGAACCACGAGAGAAGAACTTGCGGAATTGCGAGGAGAATCAGCACACGATCACAAACAGGTAGATAGAATCAACAGTTAATGGAACTGTGATTCATATAGTTTGATTACTACGCGTATGCATCGGTTGTAATTGACAAAGGAATGATAAAAAGGTCCTTATTTTGGTATCAGCCATTTTCGATTCTGATCTGGGAGAAATCACAGTCACAGGTACATATATCCGAAGCAAGGGTTGCTTCTGCGTTGGATGAACTAGCTTACATGGAGGAATTGGTTAATGATAAGCCGTTCGAAGATAGAACCGCAACAGAGTCCAATGCAGCATCCTCTTCCAGCACATCAAAACAATCTTTAGATACTTCGAATAGGAAGTTTCCCCGGGAAAGCTTGGATGTGTCAGGTCCCGTTCGACCATATCACCCACGCTTCAAGAATTTTTGGTATCCGGTTGCTTTCTCCTCTGATCTGAAGGACGGCACTATAGTAAGCTATATTCGAAAGTATAATATTGCTTATCATACGATTCCACAACATATTGACATACTCGTTTGACATTACAATGATATGAATTACTTATCATTCCAGATTCCGATTGATTGCTTTGAAGATCCATGGGTTCTTTTTCGTGGAAAGGACGGGAAAACGGGATGCATCCGGAACACTTGTGCACATAGAGGATGTCCTCTTCACCTTGGCTCAGTTAATGAGGGTTGTATCCAATGTCCCTACCATGGTTAGTACGAGTTTAGGAATTGTACATTTTAAAAGCAAGACAGATATCAGTGAATGATTTAGACCTTGTATTAATATATGCTCGGACCGATGTCCGGGTTTCTTCATCGTGTTTAGCAAATAGTTTTATAAAATTTTCTAATTCTTGAAACTCTGTTATATATCAGGCTGGGAATACGCAACTGATGGGAAATGTGAAAAGATGCCGTCTATGCGACTACTTAACGTGCAGATAAGAGCATTGCCATGTCTTGAGCAAGAAGGAATGATCTGGATTTGGCCCGGAGATGACACTCCCATGGCAACCCTTCCTTCCTTACAACCTCCTCCTGGATTTGAAATTCATGCCGAGGTAAGCTTCGTTTAAAGTAATTCAGTGAAAACAATGGACAGCTTTTAGTAAAAATCTGCAGTATCTCACATCATGTGCTGATAAATGCCAGTTTGTCATGGAACTTCCGGTCGAACACGGAATACTTTTGGATAACCTTTTGGATATCGTTCATGCACCGTTTGTTCACACTTCCACATTTGCCAAGGGATGGACAGTTCCAAGGTTTGCTTTTGCATTCGATTTGACAATTTTCGAAACAGATAGTCTTTGTATTAATCTTTGCACCTAACTGTACCATATGATGTTACTTGCTGTGTGTAATTTGAACAACGCAGTTCAGTGAAGTTCTTGTCGCCTGCATCGAGTCTCCGAGGACACTGGGACAGTTATCCTATCGATATGGAATTTCGACCACCATGTATGATGCTATCGACCATTGGGATATCAAAGCCGGGAAAACTGGAAGGACAAAGTACCACAGAAAGCACAACACACCTGCACCAGCTTTATATATGCTTACCTTCATCGAGAAACAAGACGAGACTATTATACAGAATGTCACTCGATTTTGCTCCCGTGTTGAAGCACATCCCTTTCATGAATCGTTTATGGAGGCATTTTGCAGAACAGGTAAAAGAATCTTGAATATCATATGTCCTCTGTATCATCATTTACCGATTTTCGAATAGTAGACATCTCAGATATCTGTCTACCATGCTTGTTGTTAACGTTTTGTCCTGCTTTATACGCATGATTGATGCAGGTCTTGAACGAGGACCTGCGACTCATGATCGGCCAGCAGGAACGAATGGTTAACGGAGCCAACATCTGGAATTTGCCAGTCGACTACGATAAGCTAGGATTTAGGTACAGATTATGGAGAAAAGCTGTTGAGCAGGGAGCTAAACAATTACCCTTCAGCAAACCAATGTAAATTCTAACTCTACCAACCTTCAGGATTTAGGCACAGATTATGGTTAAATGCATGCATTATTTCTTTTCGTTTGTTACATAATTAACGTTTTTTTATTAATGTTACATAATTAACTTAACCCAAAATTACTATAATTTGAGGAATACTGTCATTCTTAACTCTATCAACTTATAATATGTGTACACAATTATAATATGGATAACAAATAAATTGAAAAAAACATAATTTAGTTGAGTTCACAAAAACATGATTTTTATAAATAAATAAAAAAGATTTTCTTTTATTATATTATAAGTAGTAATAAAATTTCTCTGATTTTATTTACGATTTTGCATTTGAAGTTTTAATAAAATTTATCATTCAAATTTGAATATAAATAATAGTAGAAAAAACATCAATATGATACTTATATAAGGCTTTTAACTTTGATTAATAAGTTGTGGTCTTAGGGGAAAGTGGAGGGTAATTGATTAATAAGTTGTGGTCTTAGAAAAAATCATCTGCCTCCTAATCTTTCCCTTTTCTATGTCCCATAGTAAAAATTATTTAATTTATTTAAAAATTAAATTTAAACTCTAACTTTAATTTTTACACCTTAAACCCTATACTTTGAAAAATACATCTTACTCCTAAACCCTAAACCCATTATTTTAAAGTGGGGGCATAAAAGGGGCATGCGATTTTCATCCGAAAGTGGATGATGTTTATCTTAGGAAACTTGTATTCAATCGTTTTATCTATAAGATATGTGTGCATTGTTAAAAAAGTTAAGAATATGTATAATAAATACTACATTGTAATTATCTTTAAATTAATAAAAATTTTGATTAATAAAAAATAAAATTGTCTAGTTAAATAAAGGCATAAGGTCAAAAATAACCCCTAATGTTTCACCATTTGGTCAATTCACCACTTTTTTGTGTGCAAACAAGTATTCAACGTTTGATTTTTATTCGACTTTCACCTTCGGTGGATGAAACCGTCAGTCAACATGCATTGACCGTTTGAGGCTGACATGGCACACAACATTGGAATAGAGGGATAACGTGGCATTGCCACATGTCAGGTGATGTGGTAGTGATGCCAAGTAATTTTTTTTTGAAGGAATGACAACCGCTGATAGGACGACACGTGGCAGCTTCGGAGTGACTTAATTTTGTTGAATCTAAAATTCTGCTTGCAAGGGGCTCAAACCCAAATCGTTGGAATTGAAAGTCATCCCCCAAACCACCAGTCCAAATCACTCATTTGAGATATAGTATTGCAAAAATTACTTTTAATGTTACTTTTAAATTTAAAAGTAATAATTAAAATAATCATTAATATTAATAAAATACGGGCTACAATACAAACATTCACCCTATTATCCCCTAATTTCTTGTCATCTAAAATCGAAAAAAACTTTAACTGGAGAATATCTAAAATTAAAAAATCCCTAATTGGAGAAAATCGTAAAAGATAGTTTGATATCTTTTTTCTACATAGGAGTATATTGTATCTTGAAGGAAAATCGAAATATTCTAAGGTAAATGTTGTTTTAGAAGAAACATTTTTTGTTTATTTAAAAGGTTTGTGTTTGTTGGATTCTTTTGAATCTGTTGTTAATGTTTGTGTACTTATAGATTGTACAAATGAATTAACGAAAATAATGTATTTTGAATGAGTGGAAAAATTAAGATTTTTAATTTTGAAGCCCATTTTTTTCAGACGATAAGTAACTAACGGTTTCTCTCTGAGTGGTAAAACTTTGCTTTGTTTCCTAAGTAGTTTTGACTATAGTATTCCAAGAATGATGAGTTCTGATGGGCGGTGTGACCATTATATACATTTTTCGTCTGTAGCAATATTTTAATGATTGTGATCTCTTTATGTTTTGAATTACAGTGACTTTTTCTATTTGTCTCTTGTAATTTTCATGTGAACACATAGGTCCATTGTAGCAATATTAAATTTGGTGTTTACTTTATATTTCTTTTTTTCTTTTCTATTTGAAATTTATATTCAATTTTTAGTGGCAGTGGTCCCTCCATATTGTTTGACTCAATATTTTTTATATTATTGAATTGCAGATAAGTGAGGGTAAAGAATATTGGATGATATGCATGTTGGTGGAAGATTTGTAAGAGACCCATATGTGAAGTATGTGGGTGAAACTTCAATTAGGATCAAAGAGAATTCAGATACCATATCGTATTGGGAAGTACGCAGTTTAATTAAACAACATCTACATTTCAATACTATCAAAATAATATACTTCCATGAACCTTGTAGTGGTCGTTTACAAGATAATTTGAGGGTTCTTTGGGATGATACTAGTACTATTGCCATGTTAGATTATTGGAAAAATTTAGATTTATTGATATATACGTAGAGCATAAAATAGACACCTATATATTCACTGATGAGATTTTATACTAACTGATAGTAGTGCTGAGGGTGCCACTAATGTTGCTGCTATAGGGGTTGAGTATGCTGATGAGGGTGCCATTAGTGGTGTTGATGTAAGGGTTGAGAATGCTACTGATGGTGCTGCTGTAGGGGTGGAGAGTGCCACTGATGGTGCTGCTATGGGAGTTGAGGGTGTCATGGATGGCAATGTTGTTGGGGTTAATGATGATGTTGAGGGGGTTGAGGGTGCAATTGATTCAGCTATTGTAGGGGTTGAGGGTGCTACTAAGGGTGCCATTAATGCTGCTATTGTAGGAGTAGAGAGTGCTGATGAGGGTGCCACTGATGGTGCTGATGTAGGGGTTGAGAGTGCTACTGATGGTGTTGCTGAGGGGGTTGAGGGTGCTACCAATGATGATGTTGAGGGGATTGAGGGTGCTACTGATGGTGTTGCTGTCAGGGTTGATAGGGGTGATGTTTAAGGTACTCTTGAGGGGGAAGATGTTTATTGTATTCTTGTTAGATATTTACCTGATGGTGAGGGTGATGAACAGTTACAATCAACTAGGGAACGGTTGAGAATGGACAAAGTTAAATGTGGTACATAGAAGAAAACTCATGTGGTTAGAGAACTTGAAAATACAAATAAATATTGGAGTGACAGTGATGATTTTAGCGAGGAAAATAAAGCTGAAACTAAGATTCATAATGTTGCAGAGGATGAAGGAGAGAATATTAGATGTGAAGGGAATAAAACCGACAATGATTACTATGACAGTGATGCCAATAAGTTGCTTTGCTTCAAATGATGAGGAAGAAGTAGATGTTGACAGGAGAAGAAAAAAAGTTTCCTAGCTATAACCCAATTTCAAATAGTCCTCAATTTTTTGGGGGAATGTTGTTTATAGAAAACAGACAATTCAAGGATGCTATCTATAAGTACTCAAGGTGTAATAGGAGAGAGTTGAAAATTTTGAAGAATGAACCTAAGAAGGTTAGTGCAAAATATATAGCATCTGCACAGTGTCGATGAAAAATTTATGATAGTACAAATAGGAAGATAAGGTGCATTCAAGTGAAGACGTTCATTGATGAACATAATTGTCATGTTAGTTTCAGTAACAAGATGGTCAGTAAAAAAGTCCTTGCAGAAAATTTTGAGGACACCATAAGAGACCACCCGAAAATAAAAATTAAAGAGATTCATAGAAGGGACAATCTGAGATACGTGCCAATGTTCTCATGATAATATGTCGAAGGGAAAAAAATTAGTGACATCAAAGTTTGCTGGGAACTGCAAGGAAGAATTTTCTTTGTTATGGGACTATGCCCATGAGTTAAGGATAAAGAATCCAGGAAGTACAATAAAGATGGTAGCAAATAGGGTGTCAAATAATCCTTCACCTCATTTTAAGAGATTTTATGCATGTTTTGATGTAATTAAAAGAGGTTGGAAGGAAGGGTGCAGACCTATAATATAGGCTTGGATGGTTGCTTCTTTAAAGGCACATTTAAAGGTGTACAACTTTCAGCAATTCGAAGAGATGACAATGATCAAATGTACCCTATTACATGGGCTATTGTTGAGGGTGAGTCCGTTGATTCTTGGAGTTGGTTTCTAAGTCTGGTAGTAGCAGACTTGGGAATGGAAGATGGCTTTGGTTACACCATCATTTGTGACCAACATAAGATAAATCATAAGATCTGTTATTGTTTTCTATTATTTAACTGTTATTTTTTTGATGTTTGTAAATTGTTAATTATTTGTATGTTGTTAATTATTTTTTGGTTTACTATTTTTAATTGTTTGTTAATTGTTAACTATATATTGTATACTGGTTTTAGGTTTATGTTGCTAAATGTTTTCTGTTTGAATATATATTTTATGTACTATTTTTGTATATTGTTTTTGGTTAGAATATATATTTATGTATATTGTTTATGTATACTATTTTCTGGTTTATGTTGTTAAGTGTTGATTGTAAACTTTTTCTATTTGTTAAGTCTTTATTTTTTAATGTTTCATGGTTTATTATTGTTTACTATTTTAACAATTTTATTTTTTTTGTTTGTTAATATTTTTAGCAGGGCCTTGAGATTGCTATAAATGATCTTTTACCACGAGTGGAACATAGGAATTGTGCTCGACATGTCTATGCCAATTGGTCCGGAAGAAAGAGATAAAAAAACATTTCAGTTTACCTTTTGGCAAATTATTAAATCCACTACTGAAAGGGAATGGGAAGAGAACAAAGAAGCACTTTACAAGCTTGATGAAGATATGGTTGATGAGTTATTTGGCAAAAAAGAGAAAATGTGGACCAAAGCTTTTCAAGGATTGTTTGCCACATCAGATATTGTGGACAACAATTTGTGTGAGGATTTTAATTCAAGTATTGTTGAGGTAAGGTACAAGAGTATCATTACAATGCTAGAGGAGATTGGAGTGAAGATCATGACTAGAATCGTTGAAAAGAGACAATTCTTGAGTACATGGAAATACAACTATGGACCAATAATCAAGAAAACTTTTGATGCTATTAAGACGAACATCATTGCATGGAGAATGGTTTGGAACAAAGAAGGTAGATGTGAGGTTAAGAAAGGAAGAAAACAATACATTATCAAATTGAATGAAAGAACATGTACTTGTAGAAGGTGGCAATTGTGTGGAATTCCATGCCCACATACATGTTGTGCAATAGGGCATACTGGTGGGGATCGAGATGAATTTTTGCATTCTTATTATCACAAAGACACTTACATCAAAGCATATTCATATACTTTGCAACCTATCAATGGTTCTCAAGAGTGGAAAAAGTCGAGAATTGAGCATGTTCTTCCACCAGTTGATAAAGATATACATGGAAGACCCAAGAAGAACAGAAGAAAAGCAAAAGATGAATCCAAAAAGTGAAACATGGACAAAATAGTAGGATTGGTCTAATTATGACATGTAGGAATTGTGGTGGAGAAGTGTTACCTCTCCAAAGTATTGTTTTTAACGTAAAATTTACAATGCTCTTGCTTGTTTTTAGGTACATTTAGTTGCATTAGGTTGTTAGAATCATGCATTTGCATAAGGAGTTTAGTATGCTATCTATGCCAGTGTGAAGGGTTGTTTTGGTGGCTATTTTTGCAGGTTTGGTATAGGTTTCGGCACAAGAAAGGAACACAGTTAGGATCGCCAAGGAGAATGCCAAGAGTTGGCACAGAAGGACCAGATAGTGCCAAGAACCTGTTGGCAGAGAAGTGAACTTGATACCACGACAAGAGGTTTTTGAACCCCGAAAAAATAGGAAAAGATCAGGCTCTTAAAAGATCGTAAATGGACCAATCTCTGGAAAAAATAGCGGATAAGGTGATGCCAAGCTTGTGTGCTAAGGTAACATCGACATGATGTCGTCAACCCTATCATGATAAGCTATCACACCGATCGGATAAGACTCTATCTATTATCCTTGTAGCATTTGAAATTCAAATAAAGAAGCTATCATATTCCCCTCTTCGCAAGCCAATTTAAACACCAACCGATCAAACATTTGGAGGATCGTGAAGGCTTAGAGTAATCAGAGTGAGGTGTTGGAGTGGTCGACGAGTGACAGTCGGCTGCACCGAGGAAGGGAGGTTCAACCACTTGGCCGAGAGCCTGGACTTAAGGGCTGCATCGAGAGACCCCTCGGACCTATTCCCTTGACTTTAAGTTATTTTTCTTTTGTTTTTATGAGGATGTATTTGAAAACAGTTATGGTTTTGTTGGTTAGATCCCTTACCATGAACTAATTTCATAGTTGGCGGGGGATGTTTGGTTTAAACGTTGCAATCATGCCTTAGTTTCTTTAATGCTAATTCTGTTTCGGCAAAGTTTTTCTATTTGACATACTTGAATTTTTCCTAAGTACTTTTCCAAGCGAGAGCTGACACAATTAGCCTATTGCTCTTCAATATCTTAACAGACTTGGGGTGATAACAATTAAGTTGTTGAATACTAGGGAGAGAAGCTTCGAGAGAAGTTGTTCAAGTAGATGAACTTACTTCGGAAGTGATATCTACCCCTTAGGAGTATAGATTGGTACTTTATCAACTCGGTTCATTCAAGAACATTCACTATAGAAATATAGGGGTTTTTGCATAATCGAATTAGGGCAATGACCATCGACAAAGGCATTGCTAATGTTGAATCTACTCGGAAAACAATGCCAAGAAAGTTTGCCAACAAGGGCTGGCATGAGCAACACTAAAACCCCGACATTCCCTGCAAACACGCATCATTCATCAAGAACACCTCCCTTTCCAACATTTTACTTTACTTTTATTTTTCTTTTTAATAGTTTCAAAACAATCTTCAAAACAAACATCTTTTCTTCAAAAGCAAGTAACAATCAAACAATCGAATTCCAAGTCAATCTTTGTGGGATCGATACTCAGCTTACTATTGTATTACTTGCAAATCGTGTAAACTTGCACGTAAAAGACTATTGGCATTGCATTATAATTGCCCATTCTTTATAAATTGCCCCTTTTGCCAGCATTACTTTACACATCTTCTACAGAGTCTACATGTTTTTGGCGCCGTTGCCGGGGATTGCAACGAATTTGATTTTTTTTTTCAAATGTTTACTTGTTTTCTTTTTTTTTATTTTCATTGGTGTATGACCAGGAACCACCCCGTGGTGGACGAGTGGCCATACGATCAAAAAATTGAGAGAACCTTGCGGAGGTTAAAGAAAAGATTTCGAGAGATGAATCTACAAGGCAATGAAGGAGCTAATGGCATTCAGAACAATCAAGATCCATTAATAAATAATGCTATGCTAGCGAACCATGCCAATCCTGCTGCCATCAACGAGGAGGAGAGACCAATACGAGAACATTCAACGCCTAACATTACAAATTTAATGCCAGGAGTAGTTGACAATGAGGTAAATGCATCGAATTTTGAACGTAAACTAGTAATGATTCAAACTCTTTTGAATTTAGGTCAATTCGATGGAGCACTGACTGGAGATCTGAGGAAACATCTGAAGTAATTCATGGAGATTTGCTAGCTATTTTCAGAAACCATGAGTATTTGAAGATACCGTGAAGATGAAATTATTCACTTTTTCTTTGAGAGATAGAGCAAAGACTTGGTTAAATTCCTTGCCACCCGACTCGGTCACCTTATGGAGAGACTTATGCCAGAAGTTTCTAACATGATTTTAGCCACCAACACTCACTCCCAAGTTGCGTGGTGAGATCATTACATTTAGGCAAGCTGAGGATGACACCCTATATAATGCTTGGGAGAGATTCAATGATCTATTGAGAAGGTTTCTTATGCATGGATTCCCGAATTGGACCTAAATAAAAACCTTCTACAACGGATTGAATGCACGAACGAGGACTGTTGTTGATGCTTCAACAGTCGGTTTATTGCTTGATAAGAATTACACAAAGGTTGTTGGCATTCTTGAAAGGATTACCACCAACGATTTTGAATATCATGTTGCTAGACTTGGGATCAGAATAAAAGCCAATGAGAAATTAAATATTGATGAACTTACGTCCATTCATGTCGAGATTTCCAACCTCACCAGCATGGTGAGAACGTTGCAAAAGAACGAGTCCCAAGAAGGCAAAGTATTAGAACTCTTTTTTACCATCTACGGAGAGAACCACCATGTGGATGAATGCCCTGCCAACCCCGAGTCGGTAAATTTCATTGAAAATTCTGGTCATTATTATAATACTAACTCCAATACTTATAATACATGTTGGAGAAAACACCCTAACTTAGCTTGGGGAAATCAAGGAGGCAACCAATACAATGCACGACGCCAGAATGCCCAGAGGCAAAACAACAATGCCATGCCAACATTCAACCAAAATACCATGCCACAGAAAACTCAAAACAATTTTCAGCAAGAGGAGAGGCTTAACCAGGGAGGCACTCTCACGGAGTACATGGAGAGGAATGATGCCATAGTCTAGAGTTTGGCAGAATCAATGAGGAACTTGGAAGTCCATATTGGTTAAATTGTTAATGCACTGAGAAATCGACCCCAATGGGCCTTGCCAAGTGACACTGAAGATGCTCAGCACAAAAAAAATGAACAGTGAAAGGCCATAATCCTTCGGAGTGGTAAGTAGTGCAAGGAAGAGATGGCTGCCAAGCAGCCAGTGCTGGTAGACAAGCCCAGAAATGCAAAGAAAGAGGAAATCAGAGCCGTTGATGCCATTGGTAATGTCAGTACCAGTGCTAGAATGGATGCAAACATGAATGCCAAACATGACGCCAACATTGAGGCCAAAGTGCATACTGATGCCAGCACTACCTCGGCAAAGTCAACAGCTTCAACACATGTTTATCCACCACCACCATTTCCCATATGACTTTAAAAGCACAAATAGGACCAACAATTTAAGCGCTTCTTGGAAGTTCTTAAGCAATTGCAAATCAACATTCTATTGGTAGAATCCCTTGAGCAAATGCCAAATTATGTAAAATTCATGAAAGATATTTTATCCAAAAAGTGAAAATTGGGAGATTTTGAAATCGTCCCTCTCACTAAGGGATGCAGTGCCATGATCTTAAATCGATTCCCATCAAAACTAAAAGATCCAAGGAGTTTTACTATTCCCTACATAATTGGCAACAAATTTATGGGCAATGCATTGTATGACCTGGGAGCCAACATCAACTTGATGCCAATGTCAGTTTTCAAGAAGCTTGGCATAGAAGCAAGACCTACCACTGTGACACTCCAGCTGGCAGATCGATCTTATGCACATCCCAAGGGTAAGATTGGGGATGTGTTGGTTAAAGTAGACAAATTTATCTTTCTAGTTGATTTTATCATTTTGGATTATGAAGCCGATGTGAATGTCCCAATTATTTTTGGTAGGTCATTTCTTGCCACGGGTAGGGCTCTTATTGATGTTTACAAAGGGGAAATAACAATGCATATAAATGATCAGCATGTTACTTTTAACGTGTTTCAAGCTTTGAAATGTGCAGATGAACCTAATGAAAGTTAAGCCGAGAAGATGATGGAGTCCATGTTCACGTTGGACATGGCACAATTATGCTAGGATACAGAAGTTGATGCCAGCATGTTTGATGGCATAGCTGAGCTGTTTGAGGAACCTAAGGAATCAACCATGGAGGTTGAAGATGTAAGTTACTTTGAGCCACTAGAGTTGACCGACAGAGAGATAAAGAAACCTAAACCATCGATTGAGGAACCATCAGAGTTGGAGCTTAAGCCACTGCCAAGACATTTGAAGTATGCTTATTTAGGTAAGGACTCAACGCTACCAGTGATCATTGCCACTGATCTCACTAATGATCAGGAGGTAAGATTGCTGACAATACTAAGCAATTATAAGCAAGCGTTGGGTTGGACCTTGGTAGACATCCAAGGTATTAGCCCAACCATTTGCATGCACAAGATCATTTTAGAGGAGTACCATGGTAAGACCATTGAAGGTCAGAGAGGGCTAAACCCGTTCATGAAAGAGGTAGTTAAAAAAGAGATCATAAAATGGTTTGATGCTGGAATCATTTACCCCATTTCCGATAGATCATGGGTTAGGTACAAAACAGTGATGCTGAAGTGATTCCCTCTAGGACCATCACCGGATGGGGAGTGTGCATGGATTATAAAAGGTTTAATAAGGCTACAAGGAATGACCACTTTTCATTGCCTTTCATAGATCATATGTTAGACAGATTGGCATGTAAAGCTTTCTACTATTTTTTGGATGGTTATACTGGTTATAATCAGATTGTCATCGCCCTTGATGATCAAGAGAAGACCACGTTTACGTGTCCTTATGGGACATTCGCTTTCAGAAGGATGCCATTCGGGCTATGTAATGCGTCAGCAACGTTTCAACATTGCATGATGTCCATTTTTCGATATGATAGAACACAACATGGAAGTATTTATGGATGATTTCTCAGTGTTTGGTAAAACATTTGAGGAATGCATTCATAGTTTGGAGCAAGTCTTACAGAGATGCATCAAGACAAACCTAGTATTGAATGGGAGAAATGCCACTTCATGGTGAAGGAGGGTATTGTTCTCGGTCACAAGATAACTAAGAGGGGAATTGAAGTTGATCAAGCCAAAGTGGAGGTAATCAAGCAATTGTCGCCTCCAATGAGTGTTAAAGGTATAAAAAGTTTTAGTTCATGCCGATTTTTACGACAGTTTATTAAAGATTTTTCAAAAATTGCTAAACCTTTATGCTTGTTGTTAGAACATAATACCACTTTTGCATTTGACGATTCTTGTTTGAGAGCATTTCAGGAACTTAAGGAGAAATTGATTAATGCCCTTATAGTCGTAGCACCAAATTGGAATGAGACCTTTGAGCTCATGTGCGATGCCAACGACTATGTCGTTGGAGTAGTTTTGGGACAACGACATGACAAATTCTTCCATGTCATCTACTATGCCATTAGAACCTTTAATGATACGCAACTGAATTACTCTACAACCAAGAAGGAATTTCTTCAGTTGTATTTGCTTTTGATAAATTTTGATCTTATCTAATTGGTAAAAAGGTTGTGGTTTATACAGATCATTCAGCCTTGAAGTATCTATTGGCAAAGAAGGATGCCAAGCCCATACTAATCCAATGGACGCTCTTACTTCAAGAATTTGATCTAGATATTAGAGACAAGAAAGGCAGTGAAAACTTAGTAGCTGACCACCTCTTACGATTAGAGCATCATCTTGAGGATGGTAAGACCACTACAATTAGAGATGAATTTCCTGACGAATATTTGCTTGCAGTTAATGCCATGCCATGGTACGCTGACATAGCCAACTACTTGGTAAGCAACATTCTGTCACCAGACTTGGCATACAATGCCAAGAAAATATTCCTACGGGAGGTAAGGCAATACTATTGGATGAGCTGATATTGTTCAAGCAGTGTGTCGATCAAGTGATTCTCCGGTGTGTTCTAGAGGACGAACAGCAAAACATATTGTATCTATGTCATGTCGCACCATATAGAGATCACTTTGCTGGGATGAAGACTAATGCCAAGGTGCTACAGTATGGATTCTTTTGGCCCACGCTATACAAGGATTCCCACGAGTATGCCAAGGTATATGACCGATGCCAAAGGACAAGAAACATCTCTGACAAGCATAAACTACCGCTCCAGAACATTATGCCTATGGATTTGTTTGATGTGTGGGGTATCGACTTTATGGGTTAATTTCCCCCATCATTTGGTATCATATATATTCTCGTGGCTATTGATTATGTATCAAAGTAGGTAGAGGTTGTTGCCCTACCAACAAATGATGCCAAGGCCATTGCCAAGTTCTTGCACAAACACATTTTTACTCAATTTGGTGCCCCTAGAGTGATCATTCATGACGAGGGTACTCATTTTAAATGTAATCTAATCTCTAAAGCTTTGTGCAGGTATGAAATTCAATAGAGAATTGCCATGACGTATCTCCACAAACAAATGGGCAAGTTGAGATTTCAAACAAGGAAATCAAGAGCATTCTAGAGAAGACTGTAAATCCAACAAGAAAAGACTGGTCCTTGAGACTAGACGAGTCTTTGTGGGCTTATAGGACTGCTTTTAAAACTTCTTTTGGGTAATTCATCGTTTAGACTTGTTTTTGGTAAACCATGCCATCTACTAGTTGAGCTTGAATATCATGGAGAGTTGCTCGAGAAAAGAGGTTTCTCAACCTCAATGAGTTGGAGAAATTTAGGACACATGCTTATGAGAATGCTAGGATCTACAAAGAGAAGGTCAAACGTTGGTATGATAGTAGGATAATGCCAAGGTAATTTGAAATAGGTCAATATATTCTATTGTTTAATTATCGACTTAAACTATTTCCAAGTAAACTCAAGTCAAGATGGACATGTCTTTATGAAGTTGTTAAACCATATGGCCATGGAGCTGTGGACATTAATAACTTAAGGACGAGAGAAGTTTTCAAGGTAAATGACCAACGACTAAAGCATTACGTGGAAAGTAATCAAAAAAATGCCAAGGAGGTGATCCTCTTGGCAGAGTTAACATGAAACATCATCAGGTCTGAACTATTTGTAAATATTAGGATAGTTATTTTTGTTTGTTTTAAGATTCATGTTTTGCTTTTCTTTTTGTTGATTTTCAATTTTATTTCCTTGTTGTGTTGAAGAGTTTTCCTTTGAGTGTGTGCAGAATTAATGCCAGGGACATTGCCAGGAACATTTCCAAGAACGATGCTAGGAGCACTGCCAGCCAGCATGCTCGTTGAGGGTGATGTCATGCGCCATGCCAATGCAGTTGGGCTTGTGTCGAATTACGTGATGAAGAAGAAGGAGAAAACCTTAGCTTGATTGGATGAGAAAGTAATTTTCTTGAGATTAACCCTTAGCTGCCCAAATTAGAGGATGAGCACGTTGACTATGCTGAATCTATTACCGCTGCCAAACGAAAGAAACTGTTGGCAGACTTGTGTGAGGCTGGCACAGTTTGGAAAATTTCATCGACGAGCCACCGAACGGTGAAAAGGTTGGCGTTAAAGCCACCAATACGAGGATAGAATCACTTCATTAAGGCAAATGTGTTGTCCACATCTCACAAATGAGACTGTTTCGGAAGACTGGCTAATCCTGTTGCACTCCATCGTTAAGGGGCACAAGATCAACGTTGGCAAGATTATCATCGACGAGACCTATAAATGTGCTACGAAAGGTAAAGGCAATTTGTTTTTACCTTTGCTTATTTACGACATTTGCATGCGCCATGATGTACCTAGGCTTGATGAAGATCGAGGCTAGATATATAAGGGAACAAAAATCACTGCTGTCATTTGGAAAAACCTCAAGGATGTTGAACCAAAGGAAAAGGGCAAGGGGAAGGCCAAAGATGCCACGCCAAAGCCAAAGCCAAAGGCGGAGCCAAGAAATGTGCCAGAGACCATGCCAACCAGTTCGTTGGCAGTGTTGTCCCAAGTTTACCACCGCCAGGAGATTATTCTCTAAAAGCTAGAGACAACCGATGAGCTTAATGCCAAAATGAGGCATTATACAAGGGAAAGTGATGCTATCATCAGAGAGGTGCTTGTTAAACTGTCCCCTGACATTGTGCCAGCTTTTCAAATTTTCCCTACCGAGCCCTCTGCCAATGACGATGCCATGCCAGCCGGTCTTGCTAGTCCAGCCAGTTCAGTTAGCCCAGTTGTGCCAGCTAGTCCCGCTAGTTCAAAATCTAATGCTACAATTCTTGTGTCCCCGGTTCAAGTTGAATCTGCTAGCACCGATTCCTCATCTGAATAGAAGAAAACCCCTGCCAATACACCCAAAGCTAAGCCAATAACACTGCTAGTTGAACCTATCAAGACAAAGGAGGACGTTGGAGCCTCCACTACTGCAAAGCCACCCATGACCAAAATTAAACGTAAAGCTCCCGACCGTGGCAGCTTTGTCAAAAGAAAGACCTGAGTCACATGCGAGGAAGTCTCCGAGGGGGAGTCCTCTTCTACTTAAACTCCTTGTCATTCCATTTTATTGCATACAAATGATCATGCAATTTATTTTTTCTATTTTTCTTTGTATATATGTGTTGTTTTCATGCATTGAAGAAAATGTACATCTTGGGTTTTGGGGGTGTGCATTTCCTCACATTTTGACATGTCATGCATTTCACATTTAATTTTTTTTTGCTTGCCATGCCATTTAGATCATGTAGATTAGTTGCATATCGAACCACTAAAAAAAGAAAAAAGAGAATTTTTCCTCATTTTAATTTTGAAGGATGTTAACATTTGTTAGGTCAGTTTAATTTGATCTAGATTTTTGTCCAATGAGAAAATTTTATTCTTTAGTTGTCATGCTAGGCCAGCAGGGTAGTATGTCAGGATTGATTGGCAATTGATCTCTAGTTTATGGAATTTAATTTACACTTAACACATGATATGTATCTAGTTCCCTAACAAACTTAGACTATTTGAAACTATGTTCAGACTGGAAAAAAAGAGAGAAAAATGTCAGGGTAAAAGAAAATAAGGCATCAATGTTTTGCCATGACAATAAAAAATGATGAACTCTCCTCTACCTAGGGATAATAAGTACTTAGGGCTTCGTGGTTTTCTCCCTCTTTGTTCTTAAGTCCAAAACCTTAGAGTATGAGTTTAAGAGAAAGCCTAGTGATGTCTGGATTAAGGTGAGGATTCGTGGTATACTCCCTCTTATCTCTCACTCTAAACAGTGTCACAAAGCAAACTTAAGTTAATGCCAACAAACCCTCGGCAAAGAAAAAATATATCTAAGTTTAGGAAGTAAAATTGGCTAAGGGAGCGAAAGGTTACTTGATGCATATTGCCCACACATCATGCACATTTCATGAACTTAGACTAGAGTTATATTGTTGCGCTTGAATTATTACCTACTTGGCATAATTACACTAAGATACTAAGGACAAAAATAGATCCAAATTCTGCTTCCTAGCATTTGTTGGCATTCCAACCAAAATTTTGTCGAGGTAACTTTTTCACAGTTTCTATTTTCTTTCTTTGCATTACTTGAGGACAAGAAATGAGTTAGGTTTGGGGGCGTGTTACCTTTCCAAAAGTATTATTTTAATGCTAATTTTATAATGCTCTTGCTTGTTTTTAAGTACATTTAGTTGCATTAGGTTGTTAGAATCATGCATTTACATAAAGAGTTTAGTATGTTATCTATGCTAGTTTGAAGGGTTGTTTTGGTGGCTATTTTTGCAGGTTTGGCATAGGTTTCGAAATAGGAAAGGAACACAATTAAGATTGCCGAGAGCTGTTGGCACAGAAGGATCAGATAGTGCCAAGAACCTGTTGGCAGAAAAGTGAACTTGATGCCACGCCAAGAGGTTGTTGAACCCCGAAAAAATAGGAAAAGACCAGGCTCCTAAAAGATCGCAAATGGACCAGTCTCTGGAAAAATAGTGGATAAGGTGATTCCAAGTTATGTTGGCAAAGACTTTCCAAGCTTGTGAGCCAAGGCAACATCGGCACGATGATGTCAGCCTTGGCTTAATAACCTATCACACCGATCGGATAAGACTCTATCTCTTATCCTTGGAGCATTTAAAATTCAAATAAAGAAGTTATCCTATTCCCCTCTTCGCTAGCCTATTTAAACACCAACTAATCAAGCATTTGGAGGATCGTGAAGTCTTAGAGTGACCGGAGTGGGGTGTTGGAGTGATCAACGAGTGACAGTCAGCTGCATCGAGGAAGGGAGGTTCAACCACTTGGCCGAGAGCCTGGATTTAAGGGCTGCATCGAGAAACCCCTCGAACCTATTCTCTTGGCTTTAAGTTTTTTTTTCTTTTGTTTTTATGAGGATGTATTTAAAAACGGATATAGTTTTGTTGGTTAAATCCCTCACATGAAATATTTCATAGTTGGTGGGGGATGTTTGGTTTAAACATTGCAATCATGCCTTAGTTTCTTTAATAATAATCCTATTTCGGAAAAGTTTTTCTATTCGGCATACTTGAATTTTTCCTAAGTACTTTACCAAGCGAGAGCTGTCACAGTTAGCTTATTGCCCTTCAATAACTTAGCAGGCTTGGGGTGGTGACGATTAAGTTGTTGAATACCAGGGAGAGAAGCTTTGAGAGAAGTTGTTCAAGTAGATGAACTTACTTTGGAAGTGATATCTACCCCTTAGGAGTATATATTGGTACTTTATCAACTCGGTTCATCAAAAACATTCAATTGACTTTGGGTAATGACCATCGAGATAGGCATTGCTAATGTTGAATCTTCTCGGAAAACAATGCCAAGACAGTTTGCCAACAAGGGTTAGCATGAGCAACATTAAAACATGGCATTCCCACCCAACACACATCATTCGTCAAGAACACCTCCCTTGCCAACATTTTACTTTACATTTATTTTTCTTTTTAATAGTTTCAAAACAAACTTCAAAACAAACATCTTTTCTTCAAAAGCAAGTAACAATCAAATAATCGAATTCCAAGTCAATCTCTATGGGATCAATACTCATCTTATTGATGTATTACTTCTAGACCGTGTATACTTTCACGCAAAAGACTCTTGGCATTGCTTTATAATTGCCCATTCTTTATAAATTGCTCCTTTTGCCAGCATTACTTTACGCATCTTCTACAGTCTACAAGAAAGTCATAATAAAAGATCCTACACTCAGCCTAAAAGAAATACAGAACATGTATAAAATACTTTAGACGGTACTGTAGAGCGTTATAGTGTTCTCTAAATATGAGCGCAAATGCACATTCTTGTCAAGTAATAGTATAAAAGATATCATCTCCCACATGAATTAGACAGCTTAACTCGATTCGCTATTCCTGCACAAGAAAAGTAAATTGCACAAATAAGTTGGTTTGTTTAGGAAGAAAATAAAATAAAACACAAGTAAATAAAAGGGAAGAAATTAGATTGATAAAATAGGTAGGATTATGCTGCTGTTTAGTGTGAAACTGCGTTGAATAGGACAAGTTGCTTTGTGCTGCCAGACTCTGCTGCCTCAGTGGGGGATGGTAGATAGGTTGCTGAGACGCTCTCGCTGCCTCCACAGGGGGATGGACTTGTGTCTCAGCGGCAAACTCGGCAGAACTACAAGGCTCGGCAAAACACTTCGAAAGTGATCCCGCTTATGTCTAAGTCAGAATGATGTTGAAGCCCGCTGCAGATAATACCAATCGCGACATGAATCGTGCAAAGATAGCAATGTTTATTCGTCATCTTTTAGCCGCCTTAAACCCTAACCTATGTCTAGGCCAGATTGATCGCACCGTCTATAGATGAAATCGTACTTACTCCTTTTGTAAGTTCGACTCTCTCGATACTGAACAAATGGATAGCAATCAACTAATCTTTCGCCTTAATTGAGAACTACGAAGAACATGGAATAAGCAAACCTTGAAGCTTTATTGCAAAAACAAACTTAAAATCCTAAACAACCGTTCTCACACTAATTAAAACATAACCCAAACCCAAAAAGAATTTTAGAACATAATGGCGGCAAGAAAACCTAAACTATGCCTAAGGGAAAACCTAACTTGTTTTGAAGTAAAATTACAATGAGTATATATAGGCATTAACTAGGACTAGTCCTTCTTGGAGTAGAAGTCTTCAAAGTAACTTTTGCATTAAATGCAACTTTAAACTTTGACTTCTTTGAGTTGAATGTGGACTTTATCACGTTACCGTGTTTCGTAAGTAATCTCGAGCTCCTCCTTCAGCGGCTCTGACTGCTGCTACAGACATCGAAAAATCGAGTGAACAACACCGATAAAATCAGGATTTTTTTATCTTCAGTCGCACTCTAGTTCTCCAATTCCACAGCTTGCTGTCTTGGGCGGCAGGTAAGGCGACTGCAGCCACTCGGCGGCTGCTGTCTCTATCTGAAACTGCATCAGTACAACTCTTTAGTCTGTTGCCTCAACATCATGTCCTCAGCTCTTCTTTCCCTCTGTCAGCCTTTAGTACCTGAAACTAAAACTATGCTAAAACAATGCATTTTCCTCACCAAATAAAAGATAATCAATACAAAGCATGGAAAAGTAAAGAATACTGTAAAATGCAATGCATGGTCCTAATTGTGCCTGAAATGTACTAAAAACAACAATAATATGAGATGGGATGTGCATGAAATATAGAACTTATGAACACTTTACACACCCCCAAACTCGAACTATTGCTTGTCCTTAAGCAATGCAACCTAAACATACTTGCCCTTATATTAACCAGAAAGAAACACTTGTTTTCAACTTGATTCCGCACCTCAAGGCCGTGACACCTATATTAGATTAGTGAAGGGGAAATAGCAAGAAATAACTCAGAATTAATCTATAATGCCAGTGTAGTGTGTGTAGAACTGTGCACAGGCTAAATATGCAGAATGACTAAATAAACAAATATGTTGTTATGATATATAAGGTTGCTACCAAGACAACACAATTAAGCATAATTATTTAATCATGACAATGGGGGATTCAGCTCATCACAACTGCTCTTCTAGGTCTAAAATTAAGATAGGAGCAAACTACAAAACCCCGAACTCATGGAGTAGAGTCATCCCGTGAAGACTTTCATTCACCCATGCTAATTTGTCTGTCACTGCAAAAAAATATTTTTTAGATTCATAGACTTTTATAGCAGCGGAGTGTCCTCGCACATGATTCTTCCTAGAGCCTGTTTCGGGAACCTCTAGGGTAAAACAACAATTATTCTTTTTTTTCTCTGTCATGGTAGTGCATTATTTTCCTATTTCTGTTTCCTGCCTTAGCGGCTACCTGCAACCTTTTTAGAACTTTGCAAAGAATTCTAAAAACAAAGCAAGCATTGTTCATTAGATATTCTAACAAATTCAGCAAGTAACAGTGGTGTTTGACATTTTTGGCAATTAAAAAAATTCTAAGTTATTTTTCATGCTTTTCCCGGAATTAAATTTAATTTATTTAATGGTGTGAAAATAATTAATCAGCTATCTATCATAGGCACAAGTCATAACAAATTTTTCTATTTCCATTAATAATAAGGCAAGTAAAATGCAACCTATAGGCTACTAAGTATGCCTAAAGAAAAATGTGAGAGCTATTCCCCCCCCCCAAACTCGAGATGGGCATTGCCCTCAATGAACAAAAATAAAAAAATAAAAAATTAAAAAAAGAAAAACAAATATAATTGATATATAAAAAACATAAAATTAAAGAAGAAGAAAAGAGAAGAATAAAAAAAAACTCTAGAAATTGGCTGAGGGTTGAGAGGAGGCTTGGGTCTTTGCTGCTGAGGAGGAGAAGGGGAATTGGATGATTAGGCGGTGGCCGATAGATGTCCGAGCGGCATACTTAGCAGAGGAGACCTTGGCTGTCCGCGGCGGCTAGACTCTTTTGGGAGTGGGACGCGGTTCTTCTTGAGGTTCTGCAGGACGAGCGGCAGGAGGGGCTTCTTTCGCTTCTTATTTTGTTTCATCGTCCACTGGCTCGACAACTATGACATGCCGCTTCCTCTTCCTAGTTACTTCCTCCGTTGGTGCTGTCGGAGGGTGTATCGCCATTGGGATGGTTTCTTCTGCTGCGGTGACTGCTGCTCAACCTCATCTGATAAGGAGGTGTTGGCCACCGTTGCCGCTGTGCAAGCGGGGGAATGATGTTGCTAATGCCTCTCGGGGGAGTTTGCCACCGTGTTGGAAGCAGAGGTGGCAGAGTACGATGGGTAAAGCATCGGAGATGGCATCTAACAGCGAAAAACGGCGTGGCGAGCAGCGGCGGCTGATGGCGTTCCTTGTGCTAGGGCAGCTGCGACAGCTAGATCTACAGGGTAAGGTGGCAGAGTGGGGTCGTCATCAGAATACTTTTGCAGGAGATAAGCCATAAAGGCTTCTTGGACCTCCACCACATACATCATGAAGGCCAACTGATGATGTTTGATCCTTTTGTTGCTTTCAATGAGGGTGTGCAGTAGAGTGAGGACTTCACTTGTTGGGGCAGCTTCAGTACTACCGGGGGCGGCTAGAGTGACAGGCTGTGCGGTAGAGGGCTGGCTGGGGGTGATGAGCTCTGTCTCCTGGGCCTGCATCATCTGCAGGCGGACTTTCCTGGTCTATCCCTCCTTGGTAGTCGTCATCTCATCCTCGGGATCGGTTGGGACGTTAAAATTAGCACAAAGGCCGGTGATGAGTGACGCGAAGTATAGCCTACCCTTCATCTTGTGAAAAAAGTTGTGGATCTCCTTACAAATAATCTCCCAACATTGATGGGCCGATTCACCATGAAGCTATGAATGAGTGTGAGGCGCGGCCGGTCGATAGTGGAGTTGTGGGAGGTGGGCAGTAGACGCCTTTTGATGAAGGTAATCCACAGCATTGCCTCGGGCAGCAGGTGGAAATATGGGATAGAGCCGCCATGTTTTCCTGCCAACCACGGCGTGTTGGGCTTGCACAGCTTGGCCTTGAGTCTGTCGTAGTCGACAACCGTCAGTGACTGCCTCCACTCCTCGTGAGGGTTGTCGTCCATCTCTAGGTCGTAGAAGCTTTTGATTACGACGACGTTCAACTTGACAGGCTCCCTTCGAACATAGACGAACGACAGCTCTGGGCAGGGATGATGGGCATAGAACTCTCTGACCAAAGTGATTTTGGCCATCTCCGACTGTCGTACAAATATTTCCCATCCCTTGCTGTGGATGGTCTCGAACAAGGCGGGCTCTAAGCCACGGTCTCATGTTTGCTTTGTGTAGTGGAAACCTTTCTCCTCCAAAACTACTTGCTTGGCAAATTGATCTTTATATCTTTTTTCATCTGCCTTGGAGCAAAATCGTTGAAAGGTGGGTTTGGATTGGGATGCGGATGCCATGTGTGAGACGGTTGAAATATTTTTGAAACTTAAAAGAAAATAATGTGAGAAGAAAGAGCAATGGATTCATGAAGAATATAGCTAGGAGATGAAAGTAAAGTAAATGAATGGGACGAGAAAGGTTTAAATAGAGGTTGTCGAGAGGTGATGTGGCAGTATTAAATGTCCAATGATCTAGTTGTCTCGCACACATTACATGATTTCTGCCCGTTACTTTTGTAGCTGTTGGCACCTAGCCATTAGCGGGCAACTAGCTGTTACGCGCTGTCTACGCTAGGCCACCCTTTGCTGTCTCGGCGGGCTGGTGGGCGGGCTCCTTGCTGGGCCTTCTTCTTGATCCGTTCTTTTATTCCTAATCATGAAATAAAAATAAAGATAATAAAATACTAAAATAAGTTCTAAAAAATAAAAATGTGGAAGCTAATTTAAAATCTAATCCTAAAAAAATATTTTGTAATAAATTAAACTCTAATCCTAATGCATAAAAATAAAAATAAAGAAAAAATAAAAATAAAAATTAAGTTATGTTGGGAGTGCATTTGGGTGCATCTCCCAGACATAACCACTTCTTGAGGTGATTTGGCTTGTTCTTCCCTCATGGGGGGGTCCTCTTGTTCTTTAAGGTGATGTGCTGCTGGGTCCTTCAGCCTGACCTTGGGTCTGTCGCGACAGCTACTACCTTGGCCTGTCTCTGTGCTGATTTTTGCGGCCTGAGCATCTGGGCATCCTTCATTTTCCTTTTTCTGAGGGTTGTAACACATTTAATTTAATGCTCTGATTGTTTACCCTCATGGTCAGCTACCCATGTTCCACATCTATTAGAGTTTTACCCGTGGAAAAAAATGGTCGCCCAAGGATGATATGGGCTTTTTCATTAGCCTCACAGTCTAAGATGAGGAAATTAGCTGGAAGAATAAGGTTGCCCACTCGAATAAGGTTGTCTTCAATCTTGCCCTCCAGTTGTACAAAAAAATGGTCAGCAAGTTTCAGCATGATGGAGGTAGGTTTGGCTTGCCCAATTCCTAGTTTGTCAAAGACTGCCTTAGGCATCAAGTTTATTGTAACGCCTCGGTTTTGGGCCTGAGTGTTTTGGACGTCAGATCGGATCGGTCGGGAACGGTTCAAATTGCGTAAGGTGATTTAAGGAAATCAAGGATCGAGATAGGATAAAAATGTAGTAAAAATTGCTAAAATCCTCTAAAAATATGTTTAAGAGGTTGGTCTAATCAATTTTACAAAAAGAGTTTCGAAAGTGGTACATTTTGAGTAGTGACCAAATTGTAAAGTTTCAAAACTGTGGAAAATATGATTTTTAAAGGAGAAGCCAAAATCTTAGAATCCTTAGGGGGCTATATGGCAGTTTAGCCTTTCCTTAATATGACATGTGTTTAAAATGGTTTTAATTAAAAAGTTTTAATTGGCTTTTATTTTATTTAATTAATTAAGGTGGTTATTAGTGGATTCCATCACGTAACTACCATTCTCTTTTCATTCTCAGCCAAACACAATTCTAACTCATTTTCTCCAGAATTCTTTTCTTCCAAACACTCTCACATTATCTTCTAAACAATTTTCAAGAAATCCTTTCAAGTTCTTCAAGATTTTGCTAAGGAAAATTTGTCATTCATTAAGGAAAGCAAAGCTTGGAGGTAAATCCCGTTCTCAACCTTTAATCAAAGTTCTTTATTGAAATTCCCAAGATCTTTGGCTTCTAATTAATGTTTTTGGTTGAGTTTTCATTATAGTTTTGATTTTAGATCAAAATCTTGTAAAAATATGGTTGAAATCTTGATTTTTGGATTTGTTTTGTTAATCTCTATTTTGGATTGATATTAGTTGAGTTTTAAGTTGGTTATTATGTTAGAAGAGGGCTTTGTTGATATAGATCCCGAAATCCTTGAGATCCTTGAGTTTCTTGGTGGTTTTAGTTGGGTTTTTGAGGTGGTATGATGAGGTTATGTTTGCTGGAGGTATAAGAATGAGTTTAGGTTATTTTTAGATGTATATTGATGTTTATAAATGTTTGGAAGTGATGTATGTTGGCTGGGCTTGGTTTAGGAAGCAATCGATTGAGTTTCCGGTTGTTTCGGATGGGTAAATTGGTGTAGTTTGGATGAGCGACGAGTTTGAGTTTAGTTGCTGGTGTTGAAATGCATTTTAATGCATTTGGATCTCTGTTTTGATGATGTGAAAATAGGGGATCTTGATTCGTTGGAAAATGAAGCATTTTTGGAGGTTTCAGAGGGGTGATTTCCGAGTCGGTGAGCGAGGTATCGCGTATCGGTGAGTGGAAATGGATTTTCCAGCTTTGTAACGCTTTGAGCGTGGTCTTGGGAGCTTAGTGTAAGTTTGAAAAACTTAGCTAAGCTCAAGAGTAAGTGGTCCTTGGTTTTATATGATAAATGCATATGATGTAAAGCATGTTATGCTTGTGGAAATGACATTGTATTTATGCTTGTAAAACAATAGATTATTGATGTTGAACGATTATATTGGCAAGTAATGAAAGTGGTTTTTGGTTCTTGTAATCGGATATAGTTAGCCGACTATAGGATTGGGTGCACCGTGAATAAGTTGCCTTGGATGTCGAGGGGTTGTGATTGTGCCGTAATCTCCATCCAAGTACCCTAGCGATTGAGGAATTGATGTCACCACGATGGAGGATAGCTCTCGTGTGTGGACTTGGTTAAGCGTCACAACGGTGGAGGATTGCTCCCGTGTGTGAGCTTTGTTAAGGTGATTACAATGGTTGAGGTAGCTCCCATGTGTAAGCCTTGTTTTGGGTCCCGACTCTCGCTAGTGGGTTATACAACTACCGATGAGTGATGTTGAGGGGTTGTAATTGTGCCATTAACTCCACCACGGGTATTGAGGCATTGTAATTGTGCCATTAACTCCACCATGAGTGTTGAGGGGTTGTAATAGTGCCATTAACTCCACCATGGGTGTTGAGGGGTTGTGATTGTGCCACTATTCTCCATCACGGGTGTTGAGGGGTTGTGATTGTACCATTGATCTCCACCTTGTGTAGTCCGGTAGTATGTATGAAGCGTGTGGGACAACACTTGTAATCCGCGTATCCGATTGTGTCACTTGAGTTGGTTTTGGTATGGTTTGAGGATTGTTCACTTGTAAGCCAATATAATGTTGTGATTAATGGTTAAAGCAAGAGATGCTTGTGAATTATGCTAGAATGCATATAATGCTTGGTAAAGCATGAGCAAAGGTATACTTGCTGTTTTTAAGTGATGCATACGAGCATGTCTTTTAAAAAGTGCATTGATGCCTTGTGAGGGCATGCTTTTAGTAAAGTCACGAGTTTGTAAATGATGTTATCTTGGTTTTATAAAATGCATTGATGAATGTTTGGTTTTAGCGATCCTCACTAAGCTTTATGCTTACGCTCATTTGTTTCATCAATGCAGAGGATTAAGCTTTAGAGGTAGCAAGAAAGCAAGGGGATAATCCAAGTTCTTGTCCAAGCGAAGTATGTGGTTTACTTTAGTGCAATAAGAGGCAATGGGTGGGATTTCTACTCTTGGAATATTTGATGATGTTAAACACCTAAAGCTCGCTTGGTTTGCTTATTTTGGTTTATTAATGGTCTTTGAGGATTGATATTCGGTTGGATGTTGGTTTTTTCTTTGTATGGCTTTGAAAGCCTAAGGAGCATGCCTATAGTTCCAATGTTTGCATGAATGATGCCATGCTCTAGCTTTGGCTTTATAATGATGATCCTTGATGCATATATATGTTGTATGTATGTTGTGACATGTTTTGGAATGTATTCGGACATGAAAAGATGTGTAAAACCAGCAAAATCTGCTGTTGCAGGGCAAGGTGTATCGAAATGGCCTTACCTATTTCAGAACAGAGGCCTGAAATGGCCATGAGGTTTCGAAACGGGCAGGAACGTACCGAAACGGTTTTGCTACTGGAAGGGGGTGTTTCGATACGGGTCTCGGAACGCACCTGAGTATCAAAACGGTCAACCTGGTTTCGAGACGACCGTTCCGATACAAGGCTTTGCATTTCGGAAAACCTGACCATTGAAGTTTGAATTTGAATTGTTCCAGGTTTCTGTTTCTTACGTTTTGGTCCCTGGGTCTTGTATGCTTAATTGAATGGATTTGGATTATCCGTTTGTGATGCAATTTGACATGCTAGCATGTAATATGATTAATTACAGATTGGTAACATTAAAACTTGTTTATCTCTTATAGTTCTGGAAATTTACATTTTAGTCCCTAAAAGACGTTTCTATGCAATTGAACCCCTGTTTGAATTCCTTTCGCTGTGTCGCTTCCGCTAAAATGATTTTATAATCTTATAGGTTAATAAAGTGCATCTAGACAAGATAAAAAGGAAAAAGGGACGTTAATCAAGGTTGACTTTCGGGTTGACTTTGGTTTTCCCCATGTAATCTTCGTAGCTTGGGTCAGGTGTCTAGGCCAGGGCTTAGGGGTTACATTTGTTGGTATCAGAGCTAGGTTACGAAAGAATTGGGGATGTTGGTATGTGAAAGTGGTATGTACTGATGTGTGTTGATTGAAAAACATGATTTTGGTTGAATATTGAAGTTGGCGCTATACTTGACTGAGGTGAATCATGTGTGAGATGTCTATGATTGTATGTTGATGATGGCATGTTGTTATGTGCTGATTTTGGATGATGGAAAGCGTGATGAGAATGATATGATATTGTATGCCATGTTATGTTTGAAGGAAATCGGGGTGCCCATTGCCTTATTACATTGATTAAATGTTTTTGTAAACTTGGATCCTTGCTTGAGGCTGGCCTAAATCATGGTTTGATTTGTTGTTTTTGTTATTTTGCCTTGTCAAAAATAGAACAATGAGTCCAAGGAGAGAGTTGGGATCATATATGATTGTACCTGCGGGTGAGTAGGGCAGTCAGGGGAACGATGTTCCATCTGTCGAGAATGTGTCTGTTTGGCCATTCTTATCGGGAGTTGAGGCGATAAGGCAGCACGAAGGGGCTGGCCCTGTGGTAAAAGTTTTATCATCAGTGGTTCAGAAGATGTCTAGAGCATCTCAGGTCGCAGTAAATGAAAAGCTTGCGCATGTACCGTCTGTCGAACATACTAGTTTGTCAAAATAGTGCCTACATGATTTGGGAGCTGTTGAGTATCATGGGTCGACACCGGAGGTGTTCGAGGCTTAGTTAGCCAGTACGATTCCAATCTTGGATCAGGAAGGGTGTGACGACGCCTGTAAGTTTGGAAGCGTTGTCACGTTAATGTTGGATGATGCTAGTATTTGGTGGACATTTGTGTCGGTGGCATCAAATATCCAGGATGTGGGTTGGGAATTCTTTTCAGCTGCCTTTATCAAGAGGTATTTTGGAGATAAGCTTTCGGGTAGCCAAGAGCGCGAGAGTATGGTTTCAGTTTATGTTGATGAGCAGAACTTGGGTCTGGCACCTCATGGTGGTGGTTCTAGCTCTGGTAAGAGAGCTGCTGAATTTGGTTTTGGAAGTAAATGGACCAAGAAATACCGATATAGGAGGTATCAGTCTGCTGTTAGGCGAGGTAACCTTGGACATGGTGCATTGGTTCAAGGGAACAAAATGGGAGAAGAGCAACACACGTGTTGGACGTGTGGTTCTCGGGAACACTTGAGGAGGGACTGTCCTCGTGCGGCTGGAGAGGTACAAGCTCCTATTGAAGTGACAGGGAATTCTTGCTAGAACTGTGGTTCAGCAGATCATTTAAGGCGCGAGTGTCCTCTGTTGGCAGGTGGAGGCTAAGGACGTGCACCTGCTGTGGCTGCACAGAAAGGCCGTGAGCGTGGCCGAGACATGGTTTGGAGGTGGCAAGAAAGGCAGAGAGATACAGTGTGTTTGATGGTTGAACCTTGTTGGAGTTGTGGGTCTGTTGGACATTTGAGGCGAGATTGTCCGATGTTAGCTCGGGGTGGTCAAGGAGACCATGGTAGCTCTGCAGAAGAGGGTGTGGGTGTTCGTCGCTTGAAGCACAATGATGTGATTGCAGGTATCTTTTCTGTGCAATCCATGTTATTGTTATCTTTGCTTAGTTTTGCTTTGCATCCTCTTGGGTAATGTTAGGGTCCAATAGTTAGTGAGTTATGAATAGCGTCGTTGTTGTTTTTAGAACAACATTGGTGAAGAGGAATAGTAGTTCAAATAGTTGATGTAATGAGTTGTGAGGATGGTGGAGCAGGAAAAGTTTGGAAATAAGACGTGGAGTTGTTCCAAGTATGGTTCGAAGACGTTATTAGTAAGTGTGGACAGACATACATGCACACTTAAAATCATGGGTATATATATATATTACATATGTTGATACATGCATAAACCCGACATGACATTAGAAGTATGCATACATGTGCATAGGCATTCGTAAGGGCATGTAAGCAATCATGCATATGAATGTTCACACTTACTAATAGTTGATTTGGATATGGTAGTGATGTGTTATGATTAGAGTAGTTTGTGGGTTTAAGGTTTGTTTTGGCGTGAGGTTAAGAAGTGAATAAGTTTACCATTAGGAGTGAGTATGGTCTAGTTTGGGCTAGCCGGAAGAAAAGTTTTCTAGGTGTTTTAAGGGCCTTGGTGGATTGATGGTAGAGAGGGGACCGTTTTGGTTAGAATGTGGTCGAGGATGTGTAGTGTGTAGTTAAAAGTATTTGAATGTAGCCGTGGAGTGTTGTAGTTGCTCTGGGTTGAACGGTTGGTGTAGGTTTCGGTTGTGGTTTTAAAGTGTTGCTGTATTCTGGCTTGGATTGTTATAGCAAGATGGTTGTTTTAGATGGATAAGGTTTTGACGGTGTCCTTGGAGGAGTTGGAAGGAAGTTCTGACGATAATTCTAATCGAGGTTTAGCTTGGGTGGAGTAGAGAGTTCTTAACTCTTGCATGAGTTGTAGGATGAGTGGTTAAACAGGTTGGGAAGGTTGTAGTATATGCTTTTAGTCGAATGTAAGTGCTTGGAGAATGAGCTTTACGCATGGTTATGTAAGCTCAAAAGCCATGATGTTTTGGCTGGGTTCTCGTGAGAGGGTGGTCTTTTGGCTGAGTGTAAGTAAACCTTTTTGAGATAGTTGTTGTAAGTGAAGTAATAGCTGGAGACAGTGTTAGAGTCTTGTGATGAGGTATCATGTTGGAAAGGCCAACGTTGTGGCTGATGCTTTGAGTAGGAAGGTGGTTGTGGAGTTGAGGGCAATGTTTACTCGCTTGAGCATATCACAAGATGGTGACCTTGTTGCCGAACTGTGGATGAAACCGTCCCTAAACCAGTTGATCAGGGATAAACAATTGCTTAACGATTCCCTTGTACCGTGTGTTCAAGATATCGTGGATGGAAAGCCCTGAGTTTTGGTTTGGGCTTTGGGAGTTGAATAGGAGTGCCAAGTGATGTTGAGTTGAGGTGCTCTAATCTGGATGAAGCTTTTAGTGGTTCTTTTGTAGTGTACCCTGGTGGTACGAAGGTGTATCGTAGTTTGAGGGCTGGGTGATGCTTGATAAGGTGAAAAAGGATGTTAACAAGTTTGTAGGCTAATGTTTTGTTTGTTAGTGGGTGGAAGCTGAGTTTTAGTTTCCTTCAAGGTGTAGTAACCGTTGGAGATTCCAGAAAGGGAGTTGAGGGGGAAGGATTGCTGTAGATTCGTGGTTGGATTACTTTGGACTCTATTAGAGGGGAGTTTTTGTTTGGGTGGTTGTTGACCGTCTTGCGAAGTATGCACACTTTTTGGCAATGCGTACTATGTATGTGTTGGATAAATTGGCCGAAGTGTTTGTTGTTGAGATTGTGCGTTTGCACGGATTGCTGATGACTGTTGCATCGGATAGAGATCTGAGGTTCACATCGAGGTTTTGGGAGTGGTTGAGTCAAGCTTGGGGTACGCGGTTGGGTTTCGGTACTTCTTATCATCCTTTGACGGATGGGTAACCAGAGCATGTTATTCAGGTGCTTGAGGTTATGTTGAGATGTTGTGTTTAGATTTCCAAGGTTCATCGAAAAGGCATTCGCCCTTGGTTGAGATTGCTTGTAACATTAGTTATCAGGCAAGTTTCAAGTGGCTCCATACGAGGCTTTGTATGGGAGAAAGTGTGGAATGCCACTTTGTTGGGCAGAAACGGGGCAAGAGTGGGTTCGATGCTGGATATGTCGGAAGGAACCACCGGGAAGGTGAAGCTCGTTTGTGAGTGTTTGAAGGTAGCATCGGATCGACAAAAGTCTTATGCGGGTCTGAAGCGTAAGGAGTTTGAGTTCGTGGTTGGTGAATGTGTGATCCTAAGGTTAACGCCTTGAGAGAAGGTGATAAGTTTTGGGGCGTTGTGGTAAGGTTAGCTCGAGGTTTATTGGATCATATAAGGTTGAGGAGCATGTTGGTTCTGTGGTTTATCGGTTGAGGTTGCCTCCCGAATTGGAAAAGTTCCATGATGTGTTTCATGTCTTGATGTTGCGGAGGTATAGATCGGATCCTTCATATATGATGCCTGTTGAGGAGGTTGAGCTTAATCCGGATCTATTTTATGATAAGGAATCTGTGGAGATCCTAGATGTGAGTGGTGAAGTTCTTGTGGCATGATGATAGAGCTTGTGAGGGTGTTGTGGCGACACCGAGGAGTTGAGGAGGCCACGTGGGAAAGCAAGGCGGACTTGCTGAAGTAGTTCCACACCTTTTTCCTTCGGGTAAAATTTTGAGGACGGAATTTCCTAAGTGGGAGAGAGTTGTAACGCCCCGGTTTTGGGCCTGGGTATTTTGGACGTCAGATCGGATCGGTCGGGAACGATTCGAATCGCGTAAGGTGATTTAAGGAAATCAAGGATCGGGATAGGATAAAAATGTGGTAAAAATTGCTAAAAACCTCTAAAAATATGTTTAAGAGGTTGGTCTAATCAATTTTACAAAAAGAGTATCAGAAGTGGAACATTTTGAGTAGTGACCAAATTGTAAAGTTTCAAAACTGTGGAAAATGTGATTTTTAAAGGAGACGCCAAAATATTAGAATCTTTAAGGGGCTTTATGGCAATTTAGCCTTTCCTTAATATGACATGTGTTTAAAATGGTTTTAATTAAATAGTTTTAATTGGCTTTTATTTTATTTTATTTAATTAAGGTGGTTATTAGTGAGATTCCATCACGTAACTACCATTCTCTTTTCATTCTCAGTCAAACACAATTCTAACTCATTTTCTACAGAATTCTTTTCTTCCAAACACTCTCACATTATCTTGTAAACAATTTTCAAGAAATCCTTTCAAGTTCTTCAAGATTTTGCTAAGGAAAACTTCTCATTCATTGAGGAAAGCAAGGATTGGAGGTAAATGTTGGAGTATGCCCAAAGACCAATCATATGATGATTGAATATACATACTATTTTACTAGATTTATCAAGTAATGACATTGCCGTTATTATCATTTGGTATGTTTCTATGGATCAAACTAACCATTGGATAATAATGTCCATACAACAATACGATCATTGTTAAATAGGATCCTTAGTCGAATATTATTACGGGTATGGACAGTGATAATATATAAAGACTAATATGTGGTTGATTGATAACTAGTGTTGTCATTGGCATAGAGATGTCAAAATCAACACATAAGTATTTGTTAGAGAACAACATACTGGATTGACCCGCTATTAGCATCTTTCTTGGGTAATTATGTGACAGTCACAACATTGCTCATGATAAACATATGTATAATCCTCAGACTTGAGATCAACATGATTTCAACATAAAGATTTACGTATTTTGACATAGTCAAACGTGTGCCGTAACTGACTACATTATAAAGACTTATGATTGGATACGTGATGACCTATGTAGTTAAATATGGTTGATCAAGAAAGGATTTATCCCTCCTACATAATGGGAGAAATATCTTCGGCCACTTGATTGAGTGGGATTAGAAAATGCATGGCTATGCTCGATTATTATGATATGAGATATCATAGAGATTCGTTTATAATAATCTACTCAAGACATCAAGAAACACTAGATGGACAACGCAAGTGTGACTAACCCATGACTTGTGTTCATCTAAGATATAAAGGAAAAAAGGATGAAGTTTATTCAGGAATTAGGAAAGTCAAACCATAACTTCATGCAACTTAGGTAGCAATGATGTATTGCTAGATGCCACTCATTGTTTGTAAAATTAGAACAGTTCTAATTTTGCTGCTAACGTTGCATGAACCTACAAGGGTCACACCCTTCGAATGAAACGAACAAAAAAATTGGAAACTATACTCCCTATTTTAGGGAGGTTGCCGAAAATCCCCTATGGGATAGGGGAAATCAGCAACTCCCTTAAATGGGAATAATATTGGATAAATATTGTATTTATCAAATATTATTTAGAGTATGGAAAATATATAGAGACTTAAATATTATAGAATAAGATTCTAGAAATTTAAATATATATTTGGAATTTATATAATGTATATTTAATTCAAAGTTTATGTAGAATTAGATTCTACATAATTAAAAATATATATTTAAATATAAATAAAGATAGAATGAGATTCTATATAATATATATATGGATTAAATATAATGTATATTTAAATCCATGTTTTATGTAGAATAAGATTTTACATAATTAAATATATATTTCATTTAATATTATTAAATATAATGTATATTTAATATAAACAAATTTCAAGTAGAATTAGATTCTATGAATTTTGGTTGAACTTGGATTTAAGGAATTCAACTAGAATTAAGTCATTGAATACTATTTAAAGGGACAAGGGCTAGCAACCAAATCATCCCTCTTCATCCTCTTGAAGATTTCGACAACACCCCTAGGGATTCCCCACTAGAATTCGACATATCCCAGAAAGCTCTCTGAGAAGCTGTTCGATATTTTTCTGGTGTTCTACTTGCCCCCTGGCAAATCCCTGAAGGTTCTCTTGGTCGATTGCAAGTCTCGGTTGAACTCCTGGTCGATTTCAGATTCCCTTAGGAATCCCTGGAGGGATTTCGAATTCTCCCAAGAAGGTGTTGCGAACCTGTGACGATTCCGGTTTTACTTGACGTGGTTATTCCGACATATTGTCGGTTTTCTAGTTTCTAGAGTTTTAAAAGGTAACTCTTCATCTTTTCACCCTGGATTCATTCCTGTACATGGATCCTGGCTGGATTACATCAGATTATTTTTTTCCGTTGCGCCAAGGGGCGTGCCGACGTGACCCAACGGTGGTATTAGAGCCACTTGTATCATACGAATTCAGACTTAAATTCTTGGGTGGTGTTTATGTATGAGATGCATGCTGTTTGATTCGATTTAGATTTTTATCTTTTATCGTATCACACCTAATAAAGACTTATTTCGATTATCACTGAATGATTAAGAGTTAACCATAACTATGTTAGGTTGCTTCAATGTTAAATGTTAACATGTTGAGACTAATAATTAGTCTAGAGAACAAGTAGTTGTTCATAGTTTCATAGATTTATGAAATCTCTGAAAGGGCTTCTAATTTGATAAAAGTTATTAAACTATCTTTCACGGTGAATCCATAAGAGTTATGGTTAGACGTTATGAAAAATGCATGTCTAGGATTGACATCATCAAAGACCTGGTACTTAAGTGTGCCTAGTGCGCTACCTCTCTTTCATGTTGACCTACCTTGTGCATTTGTTCGTTAACGCAAATGGTTTATGAAACCTCGTGATCCTTCTTTGGCCCATTAACCGCAACATAAGGATAATCAGTTTAAAACTCCGTAAACACATCGTTACTTTGTTCGCACGATGTTTGAAATGCATGTTAGATTGCACGGTGTTTGTTTTGCATGGTTATAGCCCATAGCCTTTATAGTTTTGGTTTTTATAAATACGGCCTGCGTGTCGTGCCTTTCTCTATATTCTATTGTACTTCTCTTCTCATCTCACTCCCTCGCATGTAACGCGAGTTTCTGAAAATTGTAAATACTCATGGAGATAAAGTAAGGAGCAAGGTAGCAGCGTGGTGGGCCTTCCCTGGTGGACCGGGCATTTCAGAAGCAAATTCTATCTTCAGTAGAATGGTCCTCCCATTAGCTTGGGACGGGTCGCCTTAGGTTAAGAAGGGCTATAATCATTGCATATTTATTTACCACTTATATTTACCTTGTATGTGATGCAATGAATGTTTTATAAGCATGGTTAAACATAGTTCTATTGATAGGATCAATGTTAAAATGATGAGATAATTAAGTAAATCCCTCACTATAATTCTAAGTCTGTTTTAACCATCCAATATTTACCCTCGTTAAAGCTTCGATCGATATAATGCGAGCTTTGCCAAAGCAATGTCACATTTATCTATCTTAGTTAAACGCGAAGAATAAGCTAGTGATATTCGCCGGCTGAGATATTGGTATTGACTTAGCTGGGTTGTTCTAATAAGATTAGAAAACCTAGTGGTTAAAAGTTTTGGTTAATCATAAGATGATTTAAAGAACAAGAGTTGTTCGCCAAAACATGAGGAATTACATGAGATGTAATTAGTAAGGTGTTTCTTACCTAAATAACCATTTCCTAAAAGACTGGCCAAAGCTGATTTAGGAATGGTGAAATACGGATCCTCACTCACTAGAAAAACTATCGAAACGTTTTTTTGAAATTAAAACTAGAGGGTTTTTAATTTTGAAGAAAATAGTGGGAGTAAATTTATAGTAAAAACCTATCTATAAATTTTAAAATTTAGTAAAACTTATATATCATATTTTCTTTGTTGTAGAATTAATAGAAAATAATACTCTATCTCTCCGATCTATCCTTGAGAAGGATAAGCTCAATGGCATAAACTTCCTTGACTGGTTCGCAATTTGATAATTGTTCTCAAACAGGAAAAGAAGGAATATGTCATTGAAGAACTTGTTCCTGATGAACCAGTTGCCATTGCTTCCAGAGCTGACAAAGACAAGTTTAAGAAACACATGGACGACATGCTGGATGTCGGTTGTCTTATGCTTGCCTCCATGACCCCGGAGCTTCAAAAGAAACATGAGGACAGGGTAGCTTATGATATGATTCAAAATCTCAAGGAGATTTATGAAGGGCAAGCTCATCAAGAGAGGTACGAGACCTCTAAAGCTCTGTTTCAATGCAAGATGAGTGAGGAATCTCCCGTAGGAGCTCACGTCATCAAAAGGATGGGCTACATCCAAACGTTGGAGAAGCTCGACTTTTCACTAAAAGACGAATTAGCTACTGATGTCATCCTACAATCGTTGCCGGATAGTTTCAAACAGTTCGTCCTTAATTTCAATATGAATGAAATTAACAAGACGCTGCCACAGTTGCTCGGCATGTTGAGAACTGCTGAAATCAACCTGAAGAAGGTAGGACCTAAACCTGTTCTGATGGTCCGCAAGGGCAAGAAGAAAGGTAAATCGGCAGCAAAGTCTAAAGGTGATGGTAAGACCAAAATCGATGGAAAGGAGGCATTGAAACATAAGAATGGAATCAAGAAGGATGGAAAATGTTTCCATTGCGGCAAGACCGAACATTGGAAGAGAAACTGCCCCACACACCTACAAGAAGTCAAGAAAGCAAAAACGAGTGACACATCAACCTCAGAGGCTTCTAAAGAAAAGGCATCAGAATAGACATGGACCTGCGAATGGAAATAAAGCAAGAGTTGCTACATCATCCATTACGACATGTGTTTTTGCTTAAATAGATTTGTTTTAGATTTTAAGATTATTATTTTGTGCCTAAGTTTTAGTTATCTTGTAAAGGACAAGATATTTTAATTTTGAGATTATTTAAATAAATGTTATTCTTTTAATCTCTTATGGCACAACGAATCAATGATCTTTAAACTAATCAAATCAATAATATTTATAAGATAAATAAAACTAATGACTAATCTCAAACTCGTAAAAGTATTAAGGTAATTTGATGAAATCAAATTCAAGAATATTTAAAGTTTGATGAACTTTCAAAGAATATAGGAATGTCCCATAATTAAATCCCACAAGTGGAACGAAAAGTCTTTGAAAGAGAATCAAATATGTTAGACATGTTTTGATTCAGAACAAGTCATTTTCGACTTCTTTACACACTAGAAAAACAACTCTCATACTTAATCGTTATTTTCCTTGGTTCGAAACGCCATATAAGATATGGACTAAGAATTGTTCTAGAATACCTTTGAAGTTTTAAGGTTACTTACATGTTAAAATGTTTACAAAGTTCGAACCTTAAAAACTCCATTTATTGTTCATCTTAACGAGAACAAAGCGTTTGTTTCTCAAATGAGAGTTTATCTTGAAAGAGATTAATTCTCACAAAGGGATATTATTTCTTCAACTTTAACGAGAACAAAATATTTGTTGCTCAAACGACAGTTTATCTCGAATGAGGATACTTATCACTAAGGGATTTCATTTTTCAACGAGAACAAAATGTTTGTTGCTCAAACGAGAGTTTCTCTCGAAAGAGATTACCTCTCACAAAAGAAAAAAATGGAATTTGGAATTTGAAGAAATTTTAAACAACAAATTTATGAACCAAAGATTGAGAATGTTCCACAAATGATCAAGGAACATTGGAACAAAACACAACCATTGTGTTGATCCTTAAGAGAATACCATATACTTGAGAAATATGGATTTCTCACTATCTGTACATGGAAACACTCTTCTTTTCGGATCAAGATAAAGACTAGGTCTTATCAGAAAGCAATGGTGAGCCCAAAATTCGAGAAATGGCTAAGAGCCATGAGAGATGAGATGAAATCCATGTCTAAAACAAAGTATAGACTTTGGTTACCTAAAAGGGTAAAACCTAAGAGGTATGGATGAGTTTTTCAAAAAAGAAAAACCGACATGGATGATAAAACATACAAAGGATGATTCGTCGCTAAAAGTTTTCGACAAACTTCATTGTATAGACTATGATAAAGCATCTTCCTTGTAGCTATGTTTAATCCATCTTAATCTCACTTGCAAGCAGTCAAATACCATGATTATAGAATCAAATAAAGGAATGTCAAAACTACTTTCCTAAGGGAAAACTTGAAACATATGTGTACAAAACACATCCAGAAGGTTTTGTCACTCCAGTAAACACTTGGAAGGTAAGTAAGCTACAAAGGTCTATCCGTAGACTAAGGAAAGCTTCTCGAAGTTGGGATATTCGTTTCAGAAGGTACAATCAAAATATTTGGTTTATCTAGAAACAAAGGGGAGTCTTGTTTTCAAAAGAGCTAGTGGGAGCATTGTTACTTTCCTAAGTATTATATGTAGATGACATACTCATCAAAAGGAACTAAAGATCGCAATTCGTTTTGCATTAATAAAAGATACTGCGAGTTAGCAATATGAGAAAATATCTAACTCTACAACATAGGCTGAATGTATTACAGTCGACATAGCAATAAAGAAGGATGTTTGGATCTAAATGGTTCACTTCTAAACTAAGGGTTGTTCCCAGCATATTAGATGCTACATAACTCTGTTATGATGGAACCTTTGCTTAAGCAAATAAAACCCAGATCTCATCAATAAATCCAAACATATTCTAAAGTGCTTACATCTTGGAGATGTGAAAGTATGCAACATACGCACAAAGTTGATAACTTTGTCAACTCCCTGACAAAGCTTTTGACACAACATAAGCATGTCAGTTACACTAAGCCATATCGTATTAGATACGAGAATGATTGGTCTTAGTGCTAGTGGAAGATTGTTGGAGTATGCCCAAAGACCAATCATATGATGATTGAATAGACATACTATTTTACTAGATTTATCAAGTAATGGCATTGCCGTTATTATCATTTGGTATGTTTCTGTGCATCAAACTAACAATTGGATAATAATGTCCATACAATAATACGACCATTGTTAAATAGGATCCTTAGTCGAATATTATTACGAGTATGGACAGTGATAATATATAAAGACTAATATGTGGTTGATTGATAACTAGTGTTGTCATTGGCATAGAGATGTCAAAATCAACACATAAGTATTTGTTAGAGAACAACATACCGGATTGACCCGATATGAGCATGTTTCTTGGGTAATTATGTGACAGTCACAACATTGCTCATGATAAACATATGTATAATCCTCAGACTTGAGATCAACATGATTTCAACATAAAGATTTACGTATTTTGACATAGTCAAACGTGTGTCGTAACTGACTACATTATAAAGACTGATGATTGGATACATGATGACCTATGTAGTGAAATATGGTTGATCAAGAAAGGATTTGTCCCTCCTACATAATGGGAGAAATATCTTCGGCCACTTGATTGAGTGGGATTAGAAAATGCATGGCCATGCTCGATTATTATGATATGAGATATCATAGAGATTCGTTTATAATAATCTACTCAAGACATCAAGAAACACTAGATGGACAACGCAAGTGTGACTAACCCATGACTTGTGTTCATCTAAGATATAAAGGACAAAAGGATGAAATACATAAAGGAAGTTTATTTAGGAATTAGGAAAGTCAAACCATGACTTCATGCAACTTAGGTAGCAATTATGTATTGCTAGATGCCACTCATTGTTTGTAAAATTAGAACAGTTCTAATTTTGCTGCTAACGTTGCATGAACCTACAAGGGTCACACCCTTTGAATGAAACAAACAAAAAAATTGGAAACCATACTCCCTATTTTAGAGAGGTTACCGAAAATCCCCTATGGGATAGGGGAAATCAGCAACTCCATTAAATGGGAATAATATTGGATAAATATTGTATTTATCAAATATTATTTAGAGTATGGAAAATATATAGAGACTTAAATATTATAGAATAAGATTCTAGAAATTTAAATATATATTTAGAATTTATATAATGTATATTTAATTCCAAGTTTATGTAGAATATAATTCTACATAATTAAAAATATATATTTAAATATATTTAAATTCAAGTAAAGATAGAATGAGATTCTATATAATAAATATATATATGGATTAAATATAATGTATATTTAAATCCATGTTTTATGTAGAATAAGATTCTACATAATTAAATATATATATATATATATATATCATTTAATATTATTAAATATAATGTATATTTAATATAAACCAATTTCAAGTAGAATTAGATTCTATGAATTTTGGTTGAACTTGGATTTAAGGAATTCAACTAGAATTAAGTCACTGAATACTATTTAAAGGGACAAGGGCTAGCAACCAAATCATCCCTCTTCCTCCTCTTGAAGATTTCGACAACACCCCTAGGAATTCCCCACTGGAATTCGACATATCCCAGAAAGCTCTCTGAGAAGCTGTTCGATATTTTTCTGGTGTTCTACTTGCCCCCTGGAAAATCCCTGAAGGTTCCCTTGCTCGATTGCAAGTCCCGGTTGAACTCCTGGTCGATTTTAGACTCCCTCAAGAATCCCTAGAGGGATTTCGACTTCTCCCTGGAAGGTGTTCAAACCTGTCGAAATTTATCCCTAAGTGTTAGGGAGGCAGAAACTTTGTTCGTTTTGTTCGGGTGGACTCCGTAGAGGTTGTTGCGAACCTGTGACGATTCCGGTTTTACTTGACGTGGTTTATTCCGACATACCTTCAGTTTTCCAGTTTCTAGAGTTTTAAAAGGTAACTCTTCATCTTTTCTCCCCGGATTCGTTCCTGTACATGGATCATAGCTGGATTACGTCAGATTATTTTTTTTCCGTTGCGCCACGGGGTGTGCCGACGTGACCCAACAGTAAATCCCATTCTCAACCTCTAATCAAAGTTCTTTATTGAAATTACCAAGATCTTTGGCTTCTAATTAATGTTTTTGGTTGAGTTTTCATTATAGTTTTGATTTGAGATCAAAATTTTGTAAAAATATGGTTGAAATCTTGATTTTCGGATTTGTTTTGTTAATATCTATTTTGGATTGATTTTAATTGAGTTTTAAGTTTGTTATTATGTTGTAAGAGGGCTTTGTTGATATAGATCCCGAAATCCTTGAGATCCTTGAGTTTCTTAGTGGTTTTAGTTGGGTTTTTAGGTGATATGATGAGGTTATGTTTGCTGGAGGTATAAGAATGAGTTTAGGTAGTTTTTAGATGTGTATTGATGTTTATAAATGTTTGGAAGTGATGTATGTTGGCTGGGCTTGGTTTAGGAAGCAATCGATTGAGTTTCCGGTTGTTTCGGATGGGTAAATTGGTGTAGTTTGGATGAGCAACGAGTTTGAGTTTAGTTTCTGGTGTTGAAATGCATTTTAATGCATTTGGATCTTTGTTTTGATGATGTGAAAATAGGGGATCTTGATCCGGTGGAAAATGAAGCATATTTGGAGGCTTCGGAGGGGTGATTTCCTCGTCGGTGAGCGAGGTATCGCGTATCGGTGAGTGGAAATGGATTTTCCAGCTTTGTAACGCTTTGAGCGTGGTCTTGGGAGCTTAGTGTAAGTTTGAAACACTTAGCTAAGCTCAAGAGTAAGTGGTTCGAAAGTCTCTCTCGGAAATGTGCTATGTTTTGATGAAAATGCACTTGAGTTAAATGTGGTTTTGATTACTGTTTTAAAGCATATTAGAAGCATGATTAATGCTGGATTTTGATGCTATTGTGTTAAGGATGTACTAGGTAAGTGGTCCTTGGTTTTATATGATAAATGCATATGATGTAAAGCATGTTATGCTTGTGGAAATGGCATTGTATTTATGCTTCTAAAATAGTGGATTATTTATGTTGAACGATTATATTGGCAAGAGATGAAAGTGGTTTTTGGTTATTGTAATCGGATATAGTTAGTCGGCTATAGGATTTGGTGCACCGTGAATAAGTCGCCTTGGATGTCGATGGGTTTTGATTGTGACGTAATCTCCATCCAAGTACCCTAGCGATTGAGGAATTGACGTCACCACGATAAAGGATGGCTCTCGTGTGTGGACTTGGTTAAGCGTCACAACGGTGGAGGATTGCTCCCGTGTGTGAGCTTTGTTAAGGTGATTACAATGGTTGAGGTAGCTCCCATGTGAAAGCCTTGTTTTGGGTCCCGACTCTCGCTAGTGGGTTATACAACCACCGATGAGTGATGTTGAGGGGTTGTAATTGTGCCATTAACTCCACCACGGGTGTTGAGGGGTTGCAATTGTGCCATTAACTCCACCACTGGTGTTGAGGGGTAGTAATTGTGCCATTAACTCCACCACGGGTGTTGAGGGGTTGTGATTGTGCCATTATTCTCCATCACAGGTGTTGAGGTGTTGTGATTGTGCCATTGATCTCCACCTTGTGTAGTCCGGTATTATGTATGAAGCGTGTGGGACAACGCTTGTAATCCGCGTATCCGATTGTGTCACTTGAGTTGGTTTTGGTATGGTTTGAGGATTGTTCACTTGTAAGCCAATATAATGGTGTGATTAATGGTTAAAGCATGATATGCTTGTGAATTATGCAAGAATGCATATAATGCTTGGTAAAGCATGAGCAAAGGTATACTTGCTGTTTTTAAGTGATGCATACGAGCATGTCTTTTAAAAAGTGCATTGATGCCTTGTGAGGGCATGTTTTTAGTAAAGGCATTAGTTTGTAAATGATGTTATCTTGGTTTTATAAAATGCATTGATGAATGGTTGGTTTTAGCGATCCTCACTAAGCCTTATGCTTACGCTCATTTGTTTCATCAATGTAGAGGATTGAGCTTTAGAGGCAGCAAGAAAGCAATGGGATAATCCAAGTTCTTGTCCAAGCGAAGTATGTGGTTTCCTTTAGTGCAATAAGAGGCAATGGGTGGGATTTCTACTCTTGGAATATTTGGTGATGTTAAACACCTAAAGCTCGTTTGGTTTGCTTATTTTGGTTTATAAATGGTCTTTGTGGATTGATATTTTGTTGGATGTTGGTTTTTTCTTTGTATGGCTTTGAAAGACTAGGGAGCATGCCTATAGTTCCAATGTTTGCATGAATGATGCCATGCTCTAGCTTTGGCTTTATAATGATGATCCTTGATGCATAGATATGTTGTATGTATGTTGTGACATGTTTTGGAATGTATTCGGACATGAAAAGATGTGTAAAACCAGTAAAATATGTTGTTGCAGGGCAAGGTGTATCAGAACGGTCTTACCTGTTTCGGAACAGAGGCTTGAAATGGCCATGAGGTTTCGAAACGGGCATGAACGTACCGAAACGGTTTTGCTACTGGAAGGGGGTGTTTCGATACGGATCTCGGAACGCACCCGAGTATCGAAACGGTCAACCTAGTTTTGAAATGACCGTTCCGACACAAGGCTTTGCGTTTCAGAACACCTGACCGTTGAAGTTTGAATTTGAACTGTTCCAGGTTTCTGTTTCTTACGTTTTGGTCCCTGGGTCTTGTATGCTTAAATGAATGGGTTTGGATGATCCGTTTGCGATGCAATTTTACATGCTGGCATGTAATATGATTAATTACAGATTGGTAACATTAAAACTTGTTTAGCCCTTATAGTTCTAGAAATTTACATTTTAGTCCCTAAAAGACGTTTCTATGCAATTGAACCCATGTTTGAATTCAGTTCGCTGTGTCGCTTCCGCTTAAATGATTTGCTAATCTTATAGGTTAATAAAGTGCATCTAGACAAGATAAACAGGAGAAAAATGTCGTTAATCAAGGTTGACTTTGGTTTTCCCCGTATAATCTTCGTAGCTTGGGTCAGGCGTCTAGGCTAGGCTAAGGGGGTTACATTTATGATGGCTCCCATGTCGCACAGGCTTTTGTTTCGTGCTTGCTTCATATTCTACAAGGTATAACAAAGCGTCTCGGGTATGTTTGCTTGGGCGGCAATTTGTTGTGCAGCATAGCCATGCACTCCTCTGTTACACCAACTGTTTCGAACTCCCCAGTTCTCTTCCGTTTAGGAACCATGTCCCTGAGGTATTTGGCATAGTTGGGCATGTTATGAATGGCTTCTATGAGAGGGATATTTATGTGCACCTACTTCAGAATATCCAAGAATTTCTTGAATTGGTGCTCTTTTTTCTGTTGCTTAAGCGTTTTAGGGAAAGGTGCTGGCAGGCGGATGTCATCTACACGTTCTATGCATGGAAACTTTTTCTATGAAGGATCATCTGTTTCAGGACTACTGTCAGGTTCAGCTGGTGAGGCAGCTGGTGTTGATGTTGTCGTGACAGGTAGTTCTTTTTGTGCTAGCTATGTCTTTTCTGATATTTCCATTCTATGCTAATTCAACTTTATCCCACTTCTAGTTGATATGGTTTCAAATACTCATATGTGGGCTTGGTTGCTACCTCTGCACTACTGGATGCTACTCCTATTGTCCCACTGCTAAAATCTCCGAGAAATGCCCAAATTGGTTCTCTAAGTTCTTTACTGCAACCTCTTGGTTGTTCATCCTCATCTCTGACCTGCCCATGAAAGACTCAGTTTTATCAATAAACTTATTAGTACGAACAATAAAATCACTAGTTCTAGACATAAAAGTATGGAGAGTTGCTTCTAGTGAATTATTGTTTTGTGGCTGCTGACCCTACTGTCTGGACTGGTTTTGCTGGTAGCTTCCCTGTTGCTGTTGTGAATTGGCAGCAGTCTTAGGATTGCTCCAGGAGAAGTTTGGATGATTTTTCCATCCAGGGTTGTACGTATTCGTGGCTGGCCTGCTATTCCTCTCGTATCCTCCCATAAAATTTGCAGATGTAGTACCTTTAGAGGAATCATGGTTGCTCCCACACACGTTAAAAAATGGCTCTACAGCCTTGGCCTCATATACCTTCCCAGTGGGTTTCACGATGTTCATTACCAGCTCCGTCAGCTTGTCGAGGCGGGCATTGACAGATTCTAAGGCTTCCACTTCGTTCACAACTGCTGGCCGCCTAACGCCGCCTCGGCGGGCTGTTGGGTACTTATAATCATTCTTGGCGGCTTGATTCAGGATCTGCAGTGCCTCTTTTGGGGGTCTCTCAAGGATGATTCTGTTGGCAGAGGCATCAATCATCATCTGAGTTGGGTAGTTCACCCTATTGTAGAATATTGACACTTGTGTCCAAGCCGGGAAACCATGGAGCGGGCAATTGTTAATCATCTATTGATATCGCTCCCATGCATCATACATTGGCTCATCATCCCCTTGTCGGAAGGTTGTGACATTGGATGGGCTGAAATGAATCCAGGAAATCATTACTCAGCTCTGTCCATATGTCGAATGACCTTGCTAGATGGTTGTTCAACCACTGTTTTGCCCTATCCCTTAGTGAATAGGTGAACAATCTCAGTCGTAGCACATCTTTGCGGACTCCGTGTATTTTGAATGCTCTGCATATGTCCAGGAATCCTCTTAGGTGCTGCCGAGCATCTTCTATAGCAGTCCCTCCAAATTGCCCCAACGTGTTGATCATGTTGAACATTATGGGCTTTAGCTCAAAGTGATCTGCCTCGATCTCAAGTTCAGTCACTTTTGGATCAAACCCTCTGAAGTCATGCTCCAAGCAATCCCTGGTGGTTCAAACGTGTTGTGGTTGCCTAGGCGGAATAGGGGCGACTACCTAGGTGGAACTTACTGTTCTCTGGGCCGTGGGTCTTGCTGCCCATCCCTATCGTTCTGGGCATTGTTGGCAGGGTTGTTGTTTTCCATGTTTACCTCTGCTTTTCTTCCTTCTTTTTCTTTCCCTAGGGTTGTTTTGTGTTCCTTTTTAGCTCTCTTGCTCTTTGTTCGATATCGTCGTAGTAAACAATTTCTCCTTTAGGATTTGTCCTGGTCATGCACTACCAAAAGAAACTGTAAAATTCTTTTTTTTGATTAAAAATAAAAAATAAAAATAATATAAAGTGCAGAAATTAAAGAACAAATTTCGTTGTTACCAATCCCCGACAACGACGCCAAAAACTTGTAGAGCGTTATAGTGTTCTCTAAATATGAGCGCAAGTGCACACTCTTGTCAAGTAATAGTATAAAAGATATCGTCTCCCACAAGGACTGGACAGCTTAACTTGATTCTTTGTTCCTGCACAAGAAAAGTAAATTGCACAAATAAGTTGGTTTGTTTAGGAAGAAAATAAAATAAAACACAAGTAAATAAAAGGGAAGAAATCAGATTGATAAAATGGGCAGGGTTATGCTGTTGTTTAGTGTGAAACTGCATTGAATAGGACAAGTTGCTTTGCACTGCCAGACTCTGCTGCCTCGGTGAGGGATGGCAGGTAGGATGCTGAGACGCTCTCGCTGCCTCGGCAAGGGGATGGACTTGTGTCTCGACGGTAAACTCGGCAGAACTACAAGGCTCGATAGAACGCTTCGAAAGTGATCCCGCTTATGTATAATTCAGAATGATGTTGATGCCCACTGCAGATAATACCAGTTGCGGCGTGAATCGTGCAAAGACATCAATGTTTATTTGTCCTCTTTTAGCCTCCTTAAACCCTAACCTATGTCTAGGCCAGATTGATCGCACCGTCTATAGATGAAATCATACTTATTCCTTTCGTTAGTTCGACTCTCTCGATACCGAACAAATTGATAGCAATCAACTAATCTTTCGCCTTAAATGAGAACTATGAAGAACATGGAATAAGAAAACCTTGAAGCTTTATTGTAAAAACAAACTTAAAATCCTAAACAATCGTTCTCACACTAATTACAACATATCCCAAACCCAAAAAGAATTTTAGAACATAATGGCGGCAAGAAAACCTAAACTATGCCTAAGGGAAAACCTAAGTTGTTTTGAAGTAAAATTACAATGAGTATATATAGGCATTAGCTAGGTCTACTCCTTCTTAGAGTAGAAGTCTTCAAAGTAACCTTTGCATTAAATGCAAATGTAAACTCTGACTTCTTTGAGTTGAATGTGGACTTTATCACGTTGCCTTGCTCCGCAAGTAATCTCGAGCTCCTCCTCCGGCAGCTCTACCTTCTGCTAAAAACATCCGAAAATTGAGTGAACATCATCGATAAAATCAAGATTTTCTACTCTTCAGATCGCACTCCAGTTCTCCAATTCCATAGCTTGTTGTCTTGGGCGGCAGGTAAGGCGGCGGCAGTCACTCAGCTGCTGATGTCTCTGTCTAGAACTGCATCAGTACAGCTCCTTGGTCTGTTGCCTCAGCATCATGTCCTCAGCTCCTCTTTCCCTCTGTGAGCCTATAGTACCTGAAACTAAAACTAAGCTAAAACAGTACCTTTTTCTCACCAAATAAAAGATAATCAATACAAAGCATGGTAAAGTAAAGAATACTGTAAAATGCAATGCATGGTTCTAATTGTACCTAAAATGTACTCAAAAATATAAATAATATGAGATGGGATGTGCATGAAATATAGAACTTATGGACACTATACACGGCGATGGGCTCTATCTCATGGGACTGCATCATCTGCAGGCGAACTTTCCTAGTCCCCCCCTCCTTGGCAGTCATCATCTCATCCTTGGGGTCAGTTGAGACGTTGAAATTAGCACAAAGGCCGGTGATGAGTGACGGGAAGTATAGCCAGCCCTTCGTCTTGCGGAAACAGTTGTGGATCTCCTTGCATATAATCTCCCCAACATTGATGAGCCGATTCACCATGATGTTGTGAATGAGTGTGAGGCGTGGCCGGTCGACAGTGGAGTTGTGGGAGGTGGGCAGTAGACGCCTTTTGATGAAGGTAATCCACAGCATTGCCTCGGGCAGTATGTGGCGGCGTTGGATAGAGCCGACATGTTTTCCTGCCAACCACGGCGTGTTGGGCTTACATAGCTTGGACTTGAGTCTGTCGTAGTCGGCAACCGTCAGTGACTGCTTCCATTCCTCGTGAGGGTTGTCGTCCATCTCTAGGCCGTATAAGCTATTGATTACGGTAGTGTTCAGCTTGACAGGTTCCCCTAGAATATAGATGAATGGCAGCTCTAGCAGGGATGATGGGCATAGAACTCTCTAACCAAAGTGATGTTGGCCATCTCCGGTTGCCATGCAAATAATTCCCATCCCTTGTTGTGGATGATCTCGAACAAGGTGGGCTCTAAGCCAAGGTCTCTTATTTGCTTTGTGTAGTGGAAACATTGCTCCTCCCAAATTGCTTGCTTGGAAAACTGATCTTTATATCGTTTCTCATCTACCTTGGAGCAAAATCGTTGGAATGTGGGTTTGGATTGGGATGCGGATGCCATGTGTGAGACGGTTGAAATATTTCTGAAACTTAAAAGAAAATAATGTGAGAAGATATAGCAATGAATTCAAGAAGAATATATCTAGGAGATGAAAGTAAAGTAAATGAATGGGGTGAGAAAGGTTTAAATAGAGGTTTAAATGAATGGAGTGCATTTGGGTGCATCTCCTAGACATAACCACTTCCTGAGGTGATTTGGCTTGTCCTTCCCTCCTGGGGGGTCCTCTTGTTCTTTAAGGTGATGTGCTACTGGGTCCTTCAGCCTGCCCTTGGGTCTGTCACAGCAGCTACTACCTTGGCTTGTCTCTGTGCTGATTTTGGCGGCCTGAGCATATGGGCATCCTTTATTTTCCTTTTATGAGGGTTGTAACACATTTAACTTAATGCTCTGATTGTTTACCCTCATGGTCAGCTCCCCATGTTCGACATCTCTTAAAGTTCTGCCCGTGGCCAAAAATGGTCGCCCAAGGATGATAGGGGCTTTTTCGTCAGCCTCACAGTCCAAGATGAGGAAATCAGCTGGAAGAATAAGGTTGCCCACTTGAACAAGGATGTCTTCAATCTTGCCCACCAGTTGTACAAAAGAATGATCAGCAAGTCAGCATGAAATAGGTAGGTTTGGCTCACCCAATTCCTAGTTTGTCGAAGACTGTCTTAGGCATCAAATTTATGCTGGCTCCCAAGTTGCACATGGCTTTTGTTTCGTGCTTGATGCCTATTCTGCATGGTATAACAAAGCTGCCCGAGTCTGTTTGCTTGGGCGACAATTTGTTGTGCAGCATAGCCATGCACTCCTCTGTTACAGCAACTGTTTCGAACTCCCCAATTTTCTTCCTTTTAGAAACCATGTCCCTAAGGTATTTGGCATAGTTGGGCATGTTCTGAATGGCTTCTATGAGAGGGATATTTATGTGCAGCTGCTTTATAATATCCAAGAATTTCCTAAACTAGTGCTCTTGTTTCTGTTGCTTAAGCCTTTAAGGGAAAAGTGCTGGCAGGCGGATGTCCTCTATACGTTCTTTGCATGGAAACTTTATATGTGGAAGATCATCCGTTTCAGGACTGCTGTCGGGTTCAGCTGCCGAGGCGGCTGGTGTTGATGCTGACGTGGCAGGTAGTCCTTTCTGTGCTGGCTGTGTCTCTTCTGATATTTTCATTCTGGTCTCATTCAACTGTTTCCTACTTCTGGTTGATATGGCTTTACACTGCTCATATGTGGGCTTGGCTGCTGCCTCTGTACTGCTGGATGCTGCTCCCATTGTCCTGCTGCTAAAATCTCTGTGAACTGCCCAAATTGGGTCTTCAAGTTCTTTATGGCAGCCTCTTGGTTGTTCATCCTCATCTCTGTCTTGTCCATGAAAGACTCAGTTTTATCAATAAACTTAGGGTAAACTATACTAATGACCACCGAACTATGGGGTTGGTGTCGATTTGACCACTATATTTTCAATTGTGTTAAATATACCACATAACTATTTAATTGATTCCAATGTAGCCACCTGCCGTTAAAAAAATGGAAAATTTGACGGGGCTATTAAAATAATTGGTATAATTACAAATTTGGTCCCTTTTATCTATACAATCTATCAATTTGATCCTAATTTTAATCTAATAAGAATTTATTTATTTTAATTAGGTAGTAACTCGTGTCACCACCTGATTGGAGTAGGAAAAATGAAAACCAAGGAACCGCCTTTTGTAGGATTCAAACCTAAGACCTTGTGGGAGTTGCACACGCAAGTTTGCCACTAGACCAAATAAATATTTTTGATATGAAATACTAACTATAATATATATCTTATTCGATTGTAATTTAGTTTGGAATATTATATATATATATATATATATAATATTAAAATAATCAAACTGGTCTTTATACAGAACAATATTATATATATATACATATTATCCAGCCTTAACTGACTATTCAGAACAATAGCTACCATCAGACTGGTCTTTATACAGCTTTTCTTTGTTGGTTTCTTTCTCCATTTTTTTTGCCTTTACATCGTTTAAGAAAACCATAAGTGTCAGTGTTGAAATAGCCGACGAGATTGCAGTTCGTTTGCCAGAGATAGACAAGTGAAACCAATCATAGTAAATTTGTTCCTTTCTTGCTCGGGAATATGTCTGCAAGTTCCCCTCTGGATAATAGCAATTTCAAACCAAATATTTGTTACTCAAGATACTAGTGTTAGATCAACGTTAAAACAATCTTTGTTTACCTACTCCTCAACCCGTCTTTCTTTCGTTGGTCCAACAATACAACGAATCAAAGAAGAAAATAATTAATGTAACACACAAGTCTTTATCTGCCAATCTGTGATGGATAAACTGAAACCAAATATTTTAGACCAAACAGAGACCTGTGATATAAATCACATTACTTTCACCTCATGACATATTTAATCCATTAGCTTAAGTATTCGCCAATTCGGACATGAAGCAGCCCAATCAGCTTTAAAAATAAATGAAAGCGAAATAACATAGACAATACCAGCAGTTCAAAGTAAAATAAAAATGTGAAGTTCTAAAGACCAAGAGTAAGTTTGTATCCATGATTAAAAAAGGAACCTGATTGATTCAAGGAATGTGATCTTCAACTTCCGAGGGGTTTAAACTGGGATGGTAAAAATCATAGAAAAGGGTGTCCTTTAAAAATATGTGAGGTTGTCGTCTCATGCAGTCAATTCAAGAAACCAGGAAATTTGGGGTTACTGTTAACCCCCCCCCCCCCCCCCCCCCCCTCTGTACTTTTTTGGATGGAGGCTTGTGTTCTAACTTTTTCTAGAACGGTTGTCCTTTTTTTCAATGGTTTGGATTAACGGGACACCTAGGTAGAAACTGGGGACTGAGCAAAAAAATAAATATAAGGTAACTAAGGGGGCTAACACAAATTCTTACCCAAGTAAAATTCAATTAAATTCTTACCAAGTAATTGAATAATTAATTTATTTTATTAGATTAAAATTAGGACTAAATTGAATGGTTGTATAAATAAAGGGGACTAAATGTGTAATTATACCAATTATTTTAACAGCCCCGTTAATTTTTTTGTTTTTTTAACGGCAGGTGGCTACATTGGAACCAATTAAATAGTTATGTGGCATATTTAACACAATTGAAAATATAGTGGTCAAATCGACACCAACCTCATAGTTCGGTGGTCATTAGTATAGTTTACCCATAAACTTATTAGTATGAAGAATAAAATCACTAGTTCTAGACATAAAAGTATGAAGAGTCGCTTCTTGTGAATTATTGTTTTATGGCTGTTGAGCCTGCTGTCTGGACTGGTTTTATTGGTAGCCTTCCTGTTACTGTTGTGGATTGGCTGCAGTCTTAGGATTGCTCCAGGAGAAATTTGGATGATTTTTCCATCCAGGGTTGTACGTATTCATGGCTGGTCTGATGTTCCTCTCGTATCCTCCCATAACATTTGCAGATGCGGTACATTTAGAGGAATCGTGGTTGCCCCCACACTCGTCACAAAATGGATCTACAGCCTTGGCCTTATATACTTTCCCAGTGGGTTTCACCATGTTCATTACCAGCTCTGTCAGCTTGTCGAGGTGGCATTGAAAGATTATGAGGCTTCCACTTCCTTCACAATCGTTGGCCGCCTAACGCCACCTCGATGAGTTGTTGGGTACTTATAATCGTTCTTGGCGGCTTGGTTCAGGATCCGCAATGCCTCCTCTAGGGTTATGTCGAGGATGATTCCGTTGGCTGAGGCATCAATCATCATCCGAGTTGGGTAGTTCACTCCGTTGTAGAACATTGACACTTGTCGGAAGGTTGTGATCTCATTTCTCAATTTGTCTGTGACATTAGATGGGCTAAAACGATCCAGGAAATCCTTACACAACTCTTTCCATGTGTTGAATGACCATGTTGGCTGGTTGTTCAACCACTACTTTGCCCTATCCCTCAGTGAATAGGGGAATAATCTCAGCTGTAGCACATCTTGGTGGACTCTGTGTATTTTGAATGCTCTGTGTATGTCCAGGAATCCTCTTAGGTGTTGTCGAGCATCTTCTGTGGCAATCCCTCCAAAATGACTCAATGTATTGATCATGTTGAACATTACGGGCTTCAGGTCAAAGTGATCCGCCTCGATCTTAGGTTCTGTCATTGTCGGACCAAACCCTCTGAAGTCATGCTCCAAGTAATCCCTGGTGGTTCGAACGTATTGTGGTTGCCTGGGCAGAATAGGGGGCGGCTGCCTAGGTGGAGTTGTTCTCTGGCCGGCGAGTCTTACTGCTCATCCCTATTGTTTTGGGCATTGTTGACAAGGTTGTCGTTTTCCATGTTTACCTCTGCTTTTCTTCCTTCTTTTGTTTTCCCTAGGGCTGTTCTCAGTTCCTTTTTAGCTCTTTTGCTCTTCATTCGATATCGTCGTAATAAATGATTTAAATTGTAAAATTCTTTTATCGATTAAAAATAAAAACTAAAAATAAAATAAAGTGCAGAAATTAAAGAACGAATTTTGCTGTTACTAATCCCCGATAACGGCGCCAAACTTGTAGAGCGTTATAGTGTTCTCTAAATATGAGCGCAAGTGCACACTTTGGTCAAGTAATAGTATAAAAGATATCGTCTCCCACAGGGATTGGACAGCTTAACTCGATTCGTTGTTCCTGCACAAGAAAAGTAAATTGCACAAATAAGTTGGTTTGTTTAGGAAGAAAATAAAATAAAACACAAGTAAATAAAAGGGAAGAAATCAGATTGATAGAATGGACAGGGTTGTGTTGTTGTTTAGTGTGAAATTGCGTTGAATAGGACAAGTTGCTTTGCGCTGCCAGACTCTACTGCCTCAGCGGGGGATGGCAGGTAGGCTGCTGAGATGCTCTCGCTTCCTCGGCAGGGGGATGGACTTGTGTCTCGGCGGCAAACTCTGCAGAACTACATGGCTCGGCAGAACGCTTCGAAACTGATCTCGCTTATGTCTAAGTCAGAATGATGTTGATTCCCACTAAAGATAATACCAGTCGCAGCGTGAATCGTGCAATGACATCAATGTTTGTTCGTCCTCTTTTAGACGTCTTAAACACTAACCTATGTCTTGGCCGGATTAATCGCACCATCTATAGATGAAATCGTACTTACTCCTTTCGTGAGTTCGACTCTCTCGATACCAAACAAATGGATAGCAATCAGTTAATCTTTCGCCTTAATTGAGAACTATGAAGAACATGGAATAAGCAAACCTTGAAGCTTTATTGCAAAAACAAACTTAAAATCCTAAACAATCATTCTCACACTAATTACAACATAACCCAAACCCAAAAAGAATTTTAGAACATAATGGCGGCAAGAAAACCTAAATTATGCCTAAGGGAAAACCTAAGTTGTTTTGAAGTAAAACTACAATGAGTATTGCGTGTAAAATAGTCTATCGCAATTGTAGTGCAAGTGTACACGACGCAAGTAGTAAGTGATACGAAATATCGGATATCGTCTCCACAGGGATTGGGCTAATGACTTCACCTAAATTCACTGCACGAAAGTAAAGGAAATAATTGAGAAGATTGTCACGAGAATAATAAAGTGAAACGTAAATAAAAGAGTTGGAATATCAAGATAGAGAGAATGGGCTGGTATTGAATTGCTCAGTAGTGCAGGTATTGCAATGCTTAGGATCTCCAGTTCTGTCGTCGCGTCCGTCGCCGACAGCACCTGTCGCGGCGGCTGTCCGTTAGCTGTCGCGGCAGCGAACACACCAACTCCGTACTCCAAGTTTGGCAAGAATCCCAGATCTGCCTTGGCCTATCCCTAGGTCCAAGTCTGTCGATGATCACGTCTTTGATGATACCTCCCGACGTGAATCGAAGGATGAACACCGATGTGTATGAATTCTTCTTTAGCCACTTAACCTCGCCCTATCCCTAGGCACGAGATGGTTCAACTATAAACTAGAGAACGCGCTCTTATCTCTTTCGTATACTTAACTCTCCCGATGCTAAGTAAATAGATAACCTCACAATGCTCTCCCGATGCTCTTGCAAGATATTAAAACCGAAATAAGAGAACTTGAAGTTTATTTCATTGAACTTGGAAAATCCTAAAACAAAACAACCCTTGCAACTACTTTACAAAACAACCCGTGGCCCTAGGGGGTTTTTAGAACATGTCGACGATGGGTAAACGACGGAGGGGTTTTTGTTGTCGGTTATGGGGTATGATGCCTCCTAGGTTAAAGTTATGCCCTTATATAAGCTTTGGGCTCAAGTATTCTAAGTTAACAAGGATTACAACTTTAATGAAAAGTAAGATTCTATTAAATGCTTAATCTCTAAGGATTCCTACTTTTCAGCCGCCTCCTTATTTCATGGGAATTCTTCTCCTTGAGCTTTGGCTTGACATATCTTTCGATTCGGGGCTTGGAAAAATATTTGGCTTTCACATGACAGACGAGCAGATTTTTCTCTATCTATCGAGGTCCACTTTACTTTTCCTCTTCATAAGGCTTCTGTCACCTTGCTGTCACGACAGGTCCATGGCAGCTTCGTCCTCGTCGTCTGTTTGTCCAGTTCAGCTCTTCTGCTTCCCTGCCCTGCGCCTGCCTTCTTCGTCAACCATGGTAGTAACCTGCAAAATCAGCCATCTTTTAGTAGAATCCGTGCCTTTAGTGTATTTGTGATGTTTTACTGTAAACTGACCTAAATGCAATGCAATGATGCTTGAATGCAGCAGAAATATGGGTTAAAAAGGGTGTAAATAATAGAACTTTTACACACTCAACACACCCCCAAACTCAAGTTCTTGCTTGCCCTCAAGCAATTAAACCTAAAAGAAAAGAAAATATTTTTGTGTTGGCTTTCAAACAGTGAACTGTCCCTTACCCGTCGCTCATTCTCTGTGGCGGCAGCAACCTGTCGGGGAGTTTAGGATCTGTCCGGAATCTCCCTATAGCTCTCGTGCAGTGTGTGCATGCTTGTGAACAGTTATATGCTAAGACTCTCTTAGTTTCACTAGAATATTCAACTTTTTAACTCGAATTTTTATGCCAAAGTTTATCTTTTGAATGAACTTTTTCATGCTCCTTTGATTTCTTTGTTTTGACTCGATTTTTTCTATTTTTCAAGCTAAAGTTTGACTAGAGCCAGTTTTAGGCACCTCTAGTTAACTTCCTAGAGCCAGTTTCGGGCACATCTAGGGCTGTTGAGTCTCTTTTCTAAACTTCTTTCCTAGAGCCAGTGTTAGGCACCTCTAGGGGCTATTCAAGTGCTAAGCTTCCTATTCTAGTTTGGCTAAAAGAAATCTAAGCAATATAACAGTCACAATGGTGTTTAAGTTTTCAGAACTATAGAAAGGCTCTAAACTTCTCCTTAAATTGTCCTAAAGATGCTGCCACGACAGAGCTGTCATGACAGGTAAGTTAATTTCACAGTTTTAAGCCAACAGTTTTATATTTTCTGATTTTTTTAAGAGAACTTAAATAAATAAAAGACACAACAATTAATAAAAAGATGTAGCAAGACTCCATTACTATGGAGGGTGCCACCCCCAAACTCGAGGGTTGCATTGCCCTCAATGCAAAATGACAGATAACATGACAGCAGGTACATCACAAAATAAATAAAAGCAGGCAGCAGGAAAATAAAAAGAAAAGACTTAAATTTAATCACTATCTTCACTGCTGCTGCTGACACGGATCTGACGGTGGCGTCTGGGCTGCGGAGGAGGCTGGGCAGGTTGCTCCACAAGCTGTATGTCGGAGCTGCTGCCACTATCCCACGTGCTGGTGGTGGTGGTGCTAGCCTTGGGCATTAATCGTCTATCTGCCACGTGCTTCTGCCTTTTGACAGGCGTAAACTCCTTCTCCAAATTCCTCCTAATTAGAGGTTCCTCCTCGCTATCGGCTGTGGCTGGCCGCTTCGTGCCACGGGCGGGGCTGTCGGCCACTGGACTTGCAGCTGCCGTCGGGACAGGTGATGGGGTGGAAGCGGTGGAATGGGAATGTGGGGAAACAGGTGGTGTGGGTGTGTGAACAGGGGAGGGGTTGCGGAAATAATGGGCAGGAAAAGTAGGGAAGTTAACATCGGGATAATTCAAAGTGTTGGTAATGAAGTTTACCGTTGAGTTCGTGAAATCCCGGATGAAAGTCATGAGTCCCATTTGTCTCTCCTCTACCCGTTGTATCGCAGCAAGGATGTGGGCAGACTGGTCTGTCGGGGCGATGGCGGCGGCAGGTTCAGGGGCAGGCTCCTCATCTGAGTCGTCGGGGGAAGCAGCTGGGTTGAAGGAGGAGATAGGAGTAGCCACTACCAGCTCCATTAGGCTGTTGATGTTGTTGTCTGTCCAGCCTCTGCCCTTGATCAGTTTGTCGGTGGGGGCCTCTGGCACAGCAGCGCAGCGGCAAAGGAGGGTGATCGTGAACGGTAGACAAAGACGGGAAAAGGAGCGGAAAGTGCAGTCCAAGATGCTCTCCCTCATATAGCGGCCCACGTTGATCGGCCGGTCGTGCATGATGGAGTGAATGAGAGCGAGCCGCTGCTGGTTCACTGTCGTATGATGGGAGGACGGCATGATACGCTTTTTGATGAAAGCGTTCCAGAGTTTAGCTTCTGGGAGTAGTTGCCCCCTGTTGACAGAGTTGGGGTTCTTTTTGCTTGTGGTCCATGTTGTTCCTTCCTCTGTCACCTCCGCCATGACAGCACCGTAGGCGGCAGCATCAAGGGTCTCTAAAAATTGCTGGTGGGCGTCATCGTCGGGGCCGAAATGTAGGCCATACATGTGGTTGATGCTGTCAGCTGTAAATGGCACCTCAACCCCTCGGACGGTGACAGATGTTGTCGTTTTGCTGTCAATGGCAGCATAGAACTCCCGGACTAATGTATCATTCAATTATGCCGGCTGTTCAGCGAATTGCTCCCATAGTTGAGCTCTTATAACCTTCGCAATGAACGGTCGGAGTCCCATGTTAGGAGCCTTGCGCATGTAGATGAACCCTCTCTCCTCCCATAATTCCTTGTTAGCAAAGGGTGTTGCTGCCGCTGAAGAAGAGGCTGAGGCAGCATTGTGACGGGTCTGTCTAGACGACATGTTAGTAGCAAGGGTTGTGAAAATAAAGAAAGCAAATAAAAACGAGAGTAGAATGCAAGAAAGAATAAGCAGAAGTGAGGAAAAATGAAAGGGAAGATGGAGTTTTATAGCGGTCGAGGATCTGCCCATTTAATGTCGTAACGGCTGGCGTGAATAACGGGGTGACTGTTGTGATTTAGCGTGTCTGACGCGTCTGACACGTATTTATGCGTCTGTTATGCGTCTGCCGCACGCTTCTGCGTCTGCCGTGTCAGTCTATTGACAGCCTGTCTTATCCGTCTGCGGCGGGAGTCGAAACGACATGTTTCAATAAATGGGCTCTGTTGGGCTGATGGATGGATGGATGGTGGGCTTGGGTCACTTCTCCTTTTCTTCTTGACTCCTTTATTACCTAAAGACAGAAAAAAATAAAAACATTATTCGAATAAAATCAACCTAATTTCCTAATAAATAATAAATAACAAAAATAAATAAAAATAAAATTTAGGTTAAATTAGGGCTGCCTTGTGGGGCATCTCCTAAAGTAACCACTTCCTGTATTCCTAGGGCTTCAGTCCCCTGATAATGCTTGAGGCGTTGTCCATTGACTTTGAATTGGTGCCCGTCTTTTAATGATTGAATCGTGATGGCACCATGGGGGAAAACTTGTACCACTTGGAATGGGCCGGACCATCTAGATTTTAGCTTCCCTGGGAAGAGTTTCATTCTAGAATTGAACAACAACACAAGCTGCCCTGGGCAGAACTGTCGTGGCAGCAACTTCTTGTCATGCCACTTCTTAGTTTTCTCCTTGTATATTCTTGCATTGTCGTAGGCCATTGTCCGTATTTCATCGATCTCGTTCAAATCTAATAGCCTTTTCTGGCCTGCCTTATCCAAGTCCATATTCACTGCCTTGATTGCCCAGTATGCCCTGTGCTCTATCTCGACAGGCAGATGACAGGTTTTCCCATAGATCAAATGGTATGGAGACATGCCCAATGGAGTCTTGAAGGCTGTCCTATATGCCCATAATGCATCATTTAGAAGTAAAGACCAATCTTTCCTAGTTGGTTTAACCATCTTCTCAAGAATGTTCTTCACTTCCCTATTGGATATCTCAGCCTGTCCATTGGTCTGTGGGTGGTATGCTGTCGCGGTTCTGTGCTTGACACCATATTTCTTCAAGGCGGCAGCAATTACCCTATTATCAAAATGTCTCCCTTCATCACTGATAATCGCCTTAGGGATGCCAAATCTCGAAAAAATGTTTTTGTGTAAAAACTTTTGGACCGTCTTGGCATCATTCTTTTGAGTGGCGATGGCTTCAACCCACTTAGAGACATAATCCACTGCTAGGAGGATGTAAAGATTTCCACATGAAGATGGAAAAGGTCCCATAAAATCGATCCCCCAAACGTCAAAGATCTCGACTTCTAGAATATTTTGCAGTGGCATCTCGTTTCTCCTCGAGATGTTACCTGTCCGCTGGCACTTGTCACAGTTCTTGTAAAAGTCCTGTGCATCTTTATATAATGTCGGCCAGTAGAATCCTGACTGCAGCACCTAGGCAGTAGTTTTATTGCCTCCTAAGTGTCCTCCATATTGTGAAGCATGACAGTGATGGAGAATGTCTTCTTGCTCTTCTTGTGGTACACATCTCCTTATAACCTGATCTGCACACATTTTGAGAAGAAGAGGTTCGTCCCAATAATAATGCTTAACATCATTTTGGAACCTCTTTCTGGCTTGATAATTAAGATCAGAAGGAAGTACTCCGCTAACTATAAAATTAACGAAATCAGCATACCAGGGAAGTTCAGAAGACTTACCTGCCGCCATGGCTGTCGCGGCAGCGATTGCGGCAGCAAAGAGTTGTTCATCTGGGAAGGTCTCCAGTATGTGTGTCTCGTCAATGGGTAGACTCTGTCCCGTCTCCAACCTTGACAAGTGGTCAGCCACCTGATTTTCTGTCCCCTTTTTGTCCTTGATCTCAAGGTCGAATTCTTGTAGTAGCAAGATCCACCGTATCAATCTAGGCTTTGCATCCTTCTTTGCGAACAAATACTTAAGGGCAGAGTGGTCTGTGTGTACTATTACTTTCGTCCCAAGTATGTAAGAACGAAACTTGTCAATGGAGAACACCACAGCTAACAGCTCCTTTTCTGTGGTGGTATAGTTCACTTGGGCGTCATTCAATGTCTTGCTGGCATAATATATGACATGAAACAGCTTGTCTCTGCGCTGCCCAAGTGCTGCCCCGACAGCATAGTCACTAGCATCACACATAATCTCGAACGGCTGCGTCCAGTCTGGTGGCTGTACTATGGGGGTTGTAACCAGTTTTTCCTTCAGAACCTTGAATGCTTCAGTACATTCATCATTAAAGTCAAAGGGTCGGTTCTGCTCCAAAAGATGGCATAGGGGCTTCGTGATTTTTGAGAAATTTGCAATAAATCTCCGATAAAACCCAGCATCCCCTAAAAAACTCCTTATGCCCTTGACTGTGGTCGTCGGCGGCAGCTTCTCGATCACTTCTATTTTTGCCCTGTCGACTTCTATCCCACGGCAGCTGATCTTATGGCCTAGGACTATCCCCTCATCCACCATAAAGTGGCATTTTTCCCAATTTAAGACCAAGTTTGCTTTTTCACATCTTTCAAGTACCTTTTGTAAATTGCCTAAACAACTCTCAAAATCGTCTCCAAAGACGGAAAAGTCATCCATAAAGACCTCGAGGAAGTCCTCCACCATGTCGGAGAATATGGCCATCATGCACCTCTGGAAGGTGGCGGGTGCATTACATAATTCGAATGGCATTCTCCTAAATGCGTACGTTTCGTAGGGGCATGTGAAAGTCGTCTTCTCTTGATCCTCCGGTGCAATAGCAATTTGATTGTAACCTGAGTAACCATCAAGAAAACAATAGTAAGGCTTACCCGCTAATCTATCAAGCATTTGATCAATAAAGGGTAAAGGAAAGTGGTCCTTTCGGGTGGCTTTGTTAAGCTTCCGATAGTCCATACAAACCCTCCAACCGGTCACAGTCCTGGTTGGGATTAACTCATTGTTCTCATTGGTCACCACGGTCATTCCTCCTTTCTTGGGAACGCATTGCAGCGGGCTCACCCATTTGCTGTCGGAGATGGCGTAAATAATACCAGCATCTAACCACTTAATTATCTCTTTACGCACTACCTCCTTCATCGCATGGTTTAGCCGCCTTTGGGCATCAATAGTCGGCTTATGATCTTCCTCTAGAAGGATTTTGTGCATGCATAACACCGGACTAATGCCTTGTATATCAGCAATCGTCCATTCAATCGCCTTCTTGTGTTGCCTTAGCATGTCGATTAGTTGTCGTTCCTGTTCCTGCGGCAGCTTAGAAGAGATGATTACGGGTAACGTGTCATTTGAACCAAGAAAAGCATATTTAAGTTGCCCTGGCAGGGGCTTCAGTTCTAAGGCAGGTGGTTCAACAATAGATGGCTTTTGGATTAAATGGTTATCCGAAGTATAATTCAAAGGTTCGAATAACTTACCTGGACGATTGCCTATCCAGTTTACCTCCTCCTGATCTTCAGTATCAGATGAATCAGATTCAGAGGAGTTGCTGTCGTCGGTGCTGTCGTCGTCGCTAGCGTGACAGGCCTGTAGGTGGCTGCCGAGGCAGTGACCAAATTTAATATCGTGACAGCCCGACCTGATGTAGGGTTGATCAAGGGTAACATCAGTGATAGCCTTGCATTCCTCGTCCACATCAGCGTGTTTCATTGCCTGGAGAACATTCAACTTGATCTCTTGATCGTTTACTCCCATGGTGAGTTCTCCTTTCTCCACATCAATCAGTGATCTTCCCGTGGCTAAGAAGGGTCGCCCAAGGATGATTGGTGCATTTTCGTCTGCTTCACAATCTAAAACAAGAAAGTCAGCAGGAAAAATAAACTTATCCACTCTTACCAAAATGTCTTCAATTTTTCCTTCGGGATGAACGTAAGAGCGGTCTGCCAGCTGCAGAGTTACTGTCGTGGGCCGCGCCTTCCCAATACCTAATTTCTGGAAAACAGATTTGGGCATCAGATTAACACTAGCACCAAGATCACAAAGTGTCTTACCCACGAATTTATTTCCGATTACGCAAGGTATGATGAAGCTCCCCGGATCCTTCTTTTTCTAGGGTGGTTGCCGATGAAGAATGCTCATGCAACCTTCTGTCATCTTTACCGTTTCAAACTCCCCAAGTTTAGGTTTTTTCGACATAACATCCTTGAGAAATTTAGCATAACCGGGCATCTCCCTAACGGCATCTAACAATGGAATATTAATATGAACCTGCTTAAAAATATCATAAATCTTTTTAAGTTGAGATTCATGCTTAGCTTGCTGTATCCGTTGAGGGAAGGGTGGTGGGGGACGGTAATCAGCAATGCGTCATTCCCACTGCATGCGAATCTGAGGACGATAATCTTCTTTTTTCTCCTCTGTCGCTTCTGCTGTCGTGACAGGCTCATCGGCAGCAGTCTGTTTATCACCTGTCGGGGCAGCTTCCTCGGTAGGTTTTTCTAAGGCAGGTTCCTTTTCTGTTTCAACTTTTTCTGGCCCTGGTAGCTTCTTCCCACTCCTAGTAGTAATCGCCTTACATTGCTCATGTGTGGGTGGTCTAGCATTTTCAGTATTGCTAGGAAATCCTCCATTCTGCCTTGGCTTAATGTGTTGCGACACTTGACCCATTTGTGTCTCCAGAGATTTCAAAGTAGCTTCATGGTTCGTCATCCTCATCTCTGTCTTATCCATGAAATTCTCTGTCTTCTTGACAAACTGATTCATATTCTCAATATAAGTACCAGTCTGAGACATAAAAGTGGCCAGAGTCTGCTCCAGTATACTGCTAGTGGCAGCTGGTGGCTGCTGTTGCTGCGGCGACGGCAGATTCTGCGGCAGCTGCTGTCGCGTCAGCAGTCTAGGATTTCCCTGATTCTGATTATGTGCTTGAGGATTCAGGGCATTGTTGGGATTACTCCAGGAAAACTTAGGATCCTTCCTCCAATTGGGATTATAGTTGTTGGAATTATAATTTGGCTTGTAATTTCCAACATATTTTCCCTCTTCTACATTTATTGGGCACTCATCCCTACTATGATTCCCCTCACAGATATCGCATACTTCCTCAACAGCAAATCCTTGTAAACTATCATCATTCAATAGCCTTTTCATTGCTTTAGTAAGGAAGGCTAACTGTGATTTCATCGTGCTGTCGGCTTCATAGTCTTTGACAGCAAGTACCCGTTTACCCCCTCTTCTTGCAGTTGGAAACTGCTCCTCATTCTTGGCCAGATTTTTCAAAACTTGCAAGGCCTCGTCTGGATCATTATCCAATAGTAACCCATTTGCTGCGGAATCAATTCGGATGCGAGTTTTTAGGTTAGCAGCATTATAGAACTTTGTAACCTGATTCCAGACAGGGAATCCATGCATTGGGCAGTTTCGAAAAAGAGTAGTAAATCTGTCCCAGGCCTCGTGCATCGGCTCGTCATCTTCTTGTTGAAAAGTAGCAATTTCGTTACGTAATCGCTCAGATAAATGCGAAGGATTAAAACGAGATAAAAATTCACGAGTTAAATCTGCCCAAGTCATAATTGAACCCGGTGTTAGTTTATTTCACCAAGTTTTAGCTTTGTCCCTCAGTGAATGAGGAAATAACCGAAGCCTCAGTATCTCCGGACTAACTCCTGGCAGTCTAAACGAACCACAGATCTCCTGGAACGTCTTGAGATGCTCTCTAGCATCTTCTGTCGCAGCACCACTAAACTGCCCAGCATTGTTGATCATACTAAACATGACAGGCTTAAGCTCGAAGTTATCAACATCAATATCCGGCAGCGTGGTCTCCAGCTCTACATGATCGTTCAGCATGTAGTCACGGCATGACCGTCGTCCAGCTGCGGCAGGCGGATCACCGACAGGCAACATACCATCACCAGCGGGCGGATTACGGGCCATCTTCTCTAGCTGTTCCTCAAGGTATTCGTTTCTGTCTAAAAGTCGGCGAAGTTGTTTCTTGAGATTGAAGGAACGTTCAACTTCTGGATCTAATGGATACTCAGGATCTTCACCTCTTTCAGATCTGCGCATAAACCAGAAAACCTCGTGAAAAGCAAGAGTTGAAAACACAAAAGAAAGAAAGAAAAAAAATAGAAAAAGAAAAAATAAAAACAAAAACAAAAACGAAAACGAAAAGTGCAATAAAAGAAAGGTGTAGTTATGTTGCCAATCCCCGGCAACGGCGCCAAAAACTTGTTGCGTGTAAAATAGTCTATCGCAATTGTAGTGCAAGTGTACACGACGCAAGTAGTAAGTGATACGAAGTATCGGATATCGTCTCCACAGGGATTGGGCTAATGACTTCACCTAAATTCACTGCACGAAAGTAAAGGAAATAATTGAGAAGATTGTCACGAGAATAATAAAGTGAAACGTAAATAAAAGAGTTGGAATATCAAGATAGAGAGAATGGGCTGGTATTGAATTGCTCAGTAGTGCAGGTATTGCAATGCTTAGGATCTCCAGTTCTGTCGTCGCGTCCGTCGCCGACAGCACCTGTCGCGGCGGCTGTCCGTTAGCTGTCGCGGCAGCGAACACACCAACTCCGTACTCCAAGTTTGGCAAGAATCCCAGATCTGCCTTGACCTATCCCTAGGTCCAAGTCTGTCGATGATCACGTCTTTGATGATACCTCCCGGCGTGAATCGAAGGATGAACACCGATGTGTATGAATTCTTCTTTAGCCACTTAACCTCGCCCTATCCCTAGGCACGAGATGGTTCAACTATAAACTAGAGAACGCGCTCTTATCTCTTTCGTATACTTAACTCTCCCGATGCTAAGTAAATAGATAACCTCACAATGCTCTCCCGATGCTCTTGCAAGATATTAAAACCGAAATAAGAGGACTTGAAGTTTATTTCATTGAACTTGGAAAATCCTAAAACAAAACAACCCTTGCAACTACTTTACAAAACAACCCGTGGCCCTAGGGGGTTTTTAGAACATGTCGACGACGGGTAAACGGCGGAGGGGTTTTTGTTGTCGGTTATAGGGTATGATGCCTCCTAGGTTAAAGCTATGCCCTTATATAAGCTTTGGGCTCAAGTATTCTAAGTTAACAAGGATTACAACTTTAATGAAAAGTAAGATTCTATTAAATGCTTAATCTCTAAGGATTCCTACTTTTCAGCCGCCTCCTTGTTTCATGGGAATTCCTCTCCTTGAGCTTTGGCTTGACATATCTTTCGATCCGGGGCTTGGAAAAATATTTGGCTTTCACACGACAGACGAGCAGATTTTTCTCTATCTATCGAGGTCCACTTTACTTTTCCTCTTCATAAGGCTGCTGTCACCTTGCTGTCACGACAGGTCCATGGCAGCTTCGTCCTCGTCGTTTGTTTGTCCAGTTCAGCTCTTCTGCTTCCCTGCCCTGCGCCTGCCTTCTTCGTCAACCATGGCAGTAACCTGCAAAATCAGCCATCTTTTAGTGGAATCCGTGCCTTTAGTGTATTTGTGATGTTTTACTGTAAACTGACCTAAATGCAATGCAATGATGCTTGAATGCAGCAGAAATATGGGTTAAAAAGGGTGTAAATAATAGAACTTTTACACACTCAACAATGAGTATATATAAGCATTAGCTAGGTCTAGTCCTTCTTGGAATAGAAGTCTTCAAAGTAACTTTTACATTAAATGCAACTGTAAACTCTAACTTCTTTGAGTTGAATGTGGACTTTATCACGTTGCCTTGCTCCGCAAGTAATCTCGAGCTCCTCCTTCGGCGGCTCTTTCTGCTGCTACAAACATCGAAAAATTGAGTGATCAGCATCGATAAAATCAGGATTTTCTGCTCTTCAGATCGCGTTCCAATTCTCCAATTCCAAAGCTTGTTGTCTTGGGCGGCAGGTAAGGTGACGATAGCCACTCGGTAGCTGTTGTCTCTGTCTAGAACTGCATCAGTACAACTCCTTGGTCTGCTGCCTCAGTATCATGTCTTCAGCTCCTCTTTTCCTCTGTCAGCCTTTAGTACCTAAAACTAAAACTAAGCTAATACAATATCTTTTCCTCATCAAATAAAAGATAATCAATACAAAGCATGGCAAAGTAAATAATACTGTAAAATGCAATGCATGGTTATAATTGTGCCTAAAATGTACTCAAAAATAGCAATAATATGCGATGGGATGTGCATGAAATATAGAACTTATGGACACTTTACACACTAATTTTTTATATTAGCTTTTAAATAATATTTTCTACAATAAGTGCAGTTTGAATTTTGATTGTAGGGAACCAAGAAGGCTGGTAACTCTCGTGCATCATCTGCAAGTGCAAACATTTCAACTTCTTCACATGTTGTTCCTAGAACAAAAAAATCAAGGGATAGGCCTCTACACTAATTTGAGGACCGAAGAACATTTTTTTATATAAGTAAAGGACAACTGTGAATTCCTTTAAAACCATAAAATTACTGACTTAAAGTTTGTAATACATTTTACAATCTGGTATAGGCACAAGACAGAGTGTTAGAACAAAGATTGGAAAAAGAAATATGGAATATTCATCTTCTTCAAAGACTCCAAACAAGAAGAGAAAGACAACTAAAAATCATGTGGGCACTCAAGAATCAGTGGCACCAAATATAAATAAATGAGTTACTTCGAGTAGTTCTAGACTTGTGCTTCTTTTGTGAAATGAAATTGCTATGAAAAACTTCTTTTACATTGTTACTTTTTGTGACTCGCTAAACTTTATGTAAGTTTTATTGGTTATTTTGATAGGAAAAGGATAAACCCCACGTCATAGCAGGTTATTTTGTACATGACAAATATTGTCAGGTTATTTTGATAGGTAAGTTGATTGAAAAATGATATAAGTTTACTTTGTACATGACAAATATTGTCATTTATTTTGATGGGTAGGTTGATTGGAAATTGATATATCATTGCATGAAAACAAATATATATTTCTAACCGAACTTCAATAGAAATATGAGGTGCATTTACTTGAAATAATAAACCAAGATATATAATTACTTGAAAATTAATACATAAACCTTAACTATTAATACAATGTCTTCAACATACATAAACCTTAACTTACAAAACATGCACCTAAACCAAATGTGTTCAACATACATAATCCTAAACTACTAATACAAATACTATTTCTACTAGCATACATATGGCATACAACATACATAAAATAAACAATGTCTTATAAAATTCTTTTTCTTTCTTCAGAACCTTAAATTTCTCCCTCAACCTCCTAATCTTGCTCCTTAATTCATTTTCATTTTGAACATTTTGAACATATTGATTCCCTTTTACTTCACTTTGCGCATTGTCACTATAATCCAACAAAGGTCTGCCACATGGATCCACAGAAATAGTCCCACAATTTTAAAGTTGTCTTTTAAGTCTCACATCACTACAACAAAACAGTTCTTTAGCGGCGTTTTTAATCTTATAGCGGCATATTTTTAGCGCCGGTAAAAACTTTCCTGGCGCTTAAAAAAGCGCCGCAATAGTTCACGGAGTTTTTAGGTAAAAAAACGCCGCAAAAAGTCAAGATCTATAGTGGCGTTTATAAATACAAACGCCACGAATAAGTGTTCTTTAGTGGCGTTTGTTTTTGCAAACGCCGCAAAAAGTTAAGTTCTATAGCGGAGTTTGTAAACACAAACACCGCGAGAACATGTTCTATAGTGGCGTTTTTAAATACAAACGTCGCGAATAAGTGTTCTGTAGTGGTGTTTGTTTTTGCAAACGCCACAAAAAGTCAAGTACTATCGTGGCGTTTGTGTTTACAAATGTCGCGAGTACATGTTCTATAGTGGCGTTTTTATACAAACGCCGCGAATAACACCATGTTTCAAAAAAATCAAATAAAGCATACATATTATATAATAATTTAAAATACATTACATTAAAGTCTTAAACTAAAAGAGAAAAATGTGATCCCTTGAATGTGGTCCATAAATTTCTCTTCCAATTTCATTAAGAACTGATAACATTTTATGAAAAAAAGAATAGGCACATTAAAGTCCATCCTTAAACTAAAGAAATAAAAAAAATTAAGAATGACAACATGCTCGCTTGCCTCTTTTCTTCTTTCAGCTCATTCACCACTTTTGAAATGGAATGACCCAGCAATTGCACCAACTTCTACGGGAGTCATCTAGATGAATTGCTAACAGCTACATCTACAGCTTTACCCACACTTGTTTTGCCTGCAACAAACTCTTTTCTTCCCTGCGGGTCTTCGGTATGGCCAGTGAAGTACCTAAGTCAATTGAAGAACTTTAAGAATAGACCAAATAGCAGAGAGACTGAAAAACAGAAAATCAAGGAAGCAGAAGTGGGAGGTCAAATTTAGCTTTGACACCTCCATATAAGCTAGAATACTATAACATAATGCTACATCAAAGAAAACAATTGTGCATGCAGCGTCAGTAGTATCATACCTCAAATCTATTGTAATGACAATGAACCCAACCTAGTCAGGGTCCCAAGACCATCCTTCTGGTCCGCTTATTTTGATAACCAAAGAACCCTATACACAGAAACTACATTGATTAGTCCAACAGGGAACTACATTCTCATATCTAGTGTTTGAGTAAGCATAAGATGCAGCATGCTAGGCACCACATATCATAAGGTCTGAACATGAAGAAAAAAAGAATTGGGAAAATAAAAATAGGCTGCAAACCAGTAGATTAAAAGATTTAGAGAGCAAAATTATTCTTGTGCTAGCATCAGGTTTGGAGTAGCTTAAGCAAAGCAGGGCCACCAAATTCTTAAATATGAATTCACATAGTCAAAACCCAGAGCCCAAGTGAGTATTAGCTAAATAACCTTATCATATACTGGAATGAAGTAGTACCCATTCGGAGCACACTGAGTTCTTTCCTTTACTAACCCATCCACAGTGCGAAGTTCAACCTGCATATAAGCATGGACATAATCTAGAAATCGGATGTATAAAACAGAGTCAAAGGAGTCACCAGCCATAGAAGGACAACTTTTAATATCATTTATCATGTAATGTAATAAACTGGGCCTTTATATCCAAGTAAAAACATGTTATTTCCTGCAATTTCTATAAAAAAAGGGTTAACCTACTACTAAATTCAATGAAAGATATCAAGTCATAAACTCCAAGACATCAACTTATAAATTATTCTTTATAGGCAGTGGTCTCAATACATGGAATCCGATGATATCATGTTATTTTGTACTGGATTAGTGGTCAACTTGTATTATCAGTTCAGAAGAAATGAACTTCTAATCACACTCATAAATCAATGCATTTATAAGTATATGTTTATATAGGTTCACAACATACATACAACAGGCATTACTTGACTACATGAGAAAGAAAATATTGTTCACCACTAATACCAGAGAAACCAACGTAAAAATATAAAATGCACTAGATTAAGAACCTGTCTAAACTGCTTGTTGCAGGTAGAAGATAGAGCTTGGATTGAAATCAGCAGGAATCACATCTAAAGAATTTCTTGGGGCATAACGACAAAGACGCTTTAAGTCCTTATGATGTTCAAGTGCAGAATTGTTGGGAGACCAGTATCGACCAATAGACTTTAGCTTAGGATCCAAAGCATCAATATCAGCATCCTTATCATATGTTGAAAACTTGTGAGTCCGGACGTACATAAATCCAGATAATTGTTCGGGATTATTAAGTTTATAGTGCGGAACATCCATCCTGCAGTAGAATAATGATAGACAACCAATTCAAAACATTTCAGATTCAGCAATTTTAGTGTGAATGGAAACCAAGGAAACTGCTAGAACACTTTGCCTATGCTTTTCATCAGAATAGACTTTACAAAACAAGTCAAATAAGAGATAGCAGAAACAATAAAGAAACAAAAATGAAATGCCAAATATGCGGAGGTTAAAGCAATATCTGATTTCCATATTTTCCATGTGCTCTCTAGAATTAAATGTATGTGTACATATGGAGTAATTTCTTTTTACAAAAACAAAATGAAATATTAACCTGAGAAAAACTAAGTGACTAGAGTAACAAAAACTAAACAATGATGAATGGAAAAGAGGAAGAGGACCTGTAAAGAGAGTCGTAGGCCAAGTTATCATGATCTGGATGAGAATCAAAATAAGAATCACTGGAATGAAAGGTTTTGGATTGGTATTTGGATAAGGAATCACCAATTTCTTTCGAAACCTTTTTCTTCTTGCTCCTCCTCTTACTTCTTTTCTTCCTTTTTCTCTCGTCGTAATCAAAATGAACTATTGATTTTTACTAATTTGCTGTATATAAATCATTCAACCGTTGAGTATTTCTAATCCAAACATGTAAATAGGATGACCAAATCTCAACAAATTAAATCAAAGGGATTTGATATTTCATACTTGAAGTGACAGATAAAAAGTTCCTAAAACTCTAAGAACATCAAAATTTTTGTACCTTGACTTTATCATTATCTTGATCCCAGCTGAACGAGGCGAGTGTTGTTAACTAGACTGACAGTGAGATAAAACTCCATTTCATTCAACTCAAAAAGGGTGATTTACAAGAGCACAAGGGCTCCCTATATATACATGAACATGCATCACTTAACTGCTTGTAACAGCAGTAACAAATTCCTAACTACCCTAACAGCATCTATTAGAGAGAGTAGAGAGAATTCATAACGTCTAACATTCACCCTAGTTTCTAAGCTCTAGGAAAACCTCTTGATCTTCAATGACTGACAGCTTCCTTCGAAACAATTCAAACTTCACAACTGGAAGAGGTTTGGTTAGCACATCTGCTATTTGACATTCTGCTGGAACATGATTCACTTGCAACTCACGAGCAGCAACTTTTTCCCTTACAAAATGCAAATCAAGTTCAATGTCCTTGGTTTTTCCATGGAGAATTGGATTTGCTGTCATGGCCACAGAGCTGGTGTTATCACACCAAATCCTGGAAACATCTTCAAGCTGCAGTCCCATTTCATTAACCACAGCCTTTGTCCATGTTACCTCAGCTGCAGCATCTGCCAGGCTTCTGTACTCAGCCTCAGCAGTCGATCGAGAGATGGCTCGTTGCTTTTTCGAGCTCCATGATATCAAGTGTCCTGCATTGTACACACAATACCCTGAAATCAACCTTCGATCATCCACATCCCCAGCCCAATCAGCATCAGAGAAGGCAGTGATGTTTATAGTGTCACGAACTTGATTAGGAAACCATAACCCATAGTTGGTTGTACCCCTTAAGTATCTCAAGATTCGTTTAACAGCTAGCCAGTGATCAGTTGTAGGCTTTTGAAGAAACTGAGCAACCTTGTTAACTGAAAAACAAATATCAGGTCGAGTATGAACAATATATTGCAACGCTCCTACCACACTACGAAATTTTTGTTCATTGCCAAGTGGTGTGCCATCCAGCTTGCTCAATTTCGTGTTTGAAGGCATATGTGTAGAGGCAGAATTCGAATCAAGCATGTTGACCTTCTGCAGGAGTTCATTGATAAATTTTCTTTGTGAAAGAAATAGACCAGCTGTAGTTCTCTTAGCTTCAATCCCAAGGAAAAACTTGATTTCACCGAGATCTTTTAGAGAGAATTTACAATGTAACTCCTGAATCACATGATCAATGACTTGAGGTGAGTTTCCAGAGACTAGAATGTCATCCACGTATACAACTAGATAAGTAACTTATGTTTCTGTTTTGAGAACAAAGAGTGATGGATCAGCCTTGGAAGAAGAAAAACCTAATTGACATAAAAACTCCTTAAGCTTAAGAAACCAGTTTCTGGGTGCTTGTCGAAGACCATACAAAGCCCTTTTCAATTTGCACACTAAGGTCTTGCCTTCACTAGACTTCTCTTCGAATCCTGGCACCTGTTGCATATACACGTCTTCACTCAAGTCACCTTTTAGGAAAGCGTTGTTCACGTCTACCTGCCTGACCTGCCACTGATAGGTTACAGCAACTGAAAGGAAGATATGAACTGTAGAAAATCGTACCACTGGGCTAAACGTGTCCATGAAATGCCAGAAACTTGAGAATAGCCTTTGGCAACTAATCTGGCCTTGAGTCTATCAGTCGATCCATCAGCATGATATTTAACTCTAAAAAGCCACTTGCAACCGATAGCTTTCCTTCCAATTGGGAGCTCGACAATTTCCCACGTGTTGTTACTGAAAAGAGCCTCGTACTCAGCCATAACATCCTTCCTCCAGCCATCATCACGTAAGGCAGCATGCACATCTGTAGGCAAGTGTTGAGTGTGTAAAAGTTCTATTATTTACACCCTATTTAACTCATATTTCTGCTGCATTCAAGCATTATTCATTGCATTTAGGTTAGTTTACAGCAAAACATCACAAATATATTAAAAGGCACAGATTCTACTAAGAATGGTTGTTTTTGCAGGTTGCTGCCGTAGCAGACGGAAAGGGCAGGCGCTGGGCAGTGAAGCAGAAGAGCTGAACTGGACAAGCAAACAAGGAGGATGATGCTGCCATGGTTGCTGCCGTGACAGCAGAGGACGACAGCAGTTTTGAGGAGAAGAAGCAAAGTGGACCTCGACAGATAGAGAAAATTCAGCCCGTCTGTCGTGTGAAAACCTTATATTTTTCCAAGCCCCAGATCAGAAGATATCCCAAGCCCAAAGTTCAAGGAGAAAAAATCCCAAGAAACAAGGAGGACGGCTGGAAAGTAGATTCCTTGAAGATTTAGTCTATATTAGAATCATACTTTTAATTAAAGTTGTAATCCTTGTTAAATTAGATAACTTGAGCCCAAAGCTTATATAAGGGCATATATCTTAACCTAGAGGCATGACCGATTACCCTAGCTTCCTTCCCAAAACTCTAGCCGTTTTCCTTCTCACAACATGTTATAAATCCTTCCTAGGGCCACGAGTTGATTTGTAAAGTAGTTGCAAGGGTTGTTTTGTTTTAGGAATTTTCAGTTCAATAAAATAAACTTCAAGTTCTCTTATTTTGGTTATTAATATCTTGCAAGAGCATCGGGAGAGCATTGTGAGGTTATCTATTTACTTAGCATCGGGAGAGTTAAGTATACGAAAGAAATAAGAGCAAGTTCTCTAGTTTATAGTTGAACTATCTCGGGCCTAGGGATAGGACGAGGTTAAGTGGCTAAAGAAGAATTCATACACATCGGTGTTCATCCTTCGATTCACGCCGGGAGGTATCATCAAAGACGTGATCATCGACAGACTTGGACCTAGGGATAGGCCAAGGCACATCTGGGATTCTTGCCAAACTTGAAGTACGGAGTTGAATGTTTGTTGCCGCGACAATCAAAGGACTGCTGCCGCGACAGGTGCTGCCGCGACGGGCGCGACGACAGAACTGGATTTCCTAAACTCTGCAATACCTGCACTACTGAGCACTTCAATACCAGCCCATTCTCTCTATCTTGATATCTCTACTCTTTTATTTACGTTACTTTATTATTCTCGTGACAACTTTCTCAAATATTTTCTTTACTTTCGTGCAGTGAATTAAGGTGAAGCTATTAGCCCAATCCCTGTGGAGACGATATCCGATACTTCGTATCACTTTACTTCTTGCGTCGTGTATACTTGCACTACCATTGCGATAGACTATTTTACACGCAACAAGTTTTTGTTGCCGTTGCCGGGGATTGGCAACATAACTCTACCTTTTCCTTTACTGCACTTTTTGTTTTTATTTTTATTTTTCTGTTTTTCTTTGGTGCATTCAACTCTTGCTTTTCACAAGGTTTCTTATTTATGCGCAGATCGAATCGAGGTAAAGATCCTGAGTATCCATTAGATCCGGAAATCGAACGTTCATTCAATCTCAAGAAACAACTTCGTCACTTACTAGCCAGGAACGAGTACCTTGAGGAAAAGCTAGAGAAGATGGCCTACAATGGAAACGACCCGCCCGTCCTCGACCCGCCTGCTGCTGCCGGACGACGGTCCTGTCGTGACTACATGTTGAACGATCATGTAGAACTGGAAACCACGCTGCCGGACATTGATGTTGATAACTTCGAGCTGAAACCTGTCATGTTTAGCATGATCAACAATGCCGGACAATTCAGTGGTGCTGTTACAGAGGATGCTAGGGAGCATCTCAAAACCTTCCAGGAAATCTGTGGTTCGTTTAGACTGCCAGAAGTTAATCCGGAGATACTGAGGCTTCGGTTATTTCCCCATTCATTGAGGGACAGAGAAAAAACTTGGTGGAATAAACTTACGCCGGGTTCAATTAGAACTTGGGCAGATTTATCTCGTGAATTTTTATCTCGTTTTAATCCTTCGCATTTATCTGAGCAATTACGTAATGAAATTGCTACTTTTAAACAGGAAGATGACGAGCCGATGCATAAGACCTGGGACAGATTTACTACTCTTCTTCGGAACTGCCCAATGCATGGATTCCCCGTCTGGAATCAGGTAACAAAGTTTTATAATGCTGCCAATTTACAAACTCGTATTCGTATTGATTCAACAGCAAATAGACTATTGTTGGATAAAGACCCAGATGAGGCAATGCAAGTATTGAAAAATCTGGCTAAGAATGAGGAGCAGTTTCCGACAGCAAGAAGAGGGGGTAAACGGGTGCTAGCTGTCAAGGATTATGAGGCCGACAGCACAATGAAATCACAGGTAGCATTCCTTACTAAAGCAATGAAAAAGTTATTGAATGATGATGCACAACATGGATTTGCTGTTGAGAAGGTATGTGAAATCTGTGAGGGAAATCATAGTTCGGATGAGTGTCCTATACAGTTAGAAGAGGGAAAATATGTTGGAAACTACAAGCCGAATTACAACTCCAACAACTATAGTCCCAACTAGAGAAAGGATCCCAAGTTTTCTTGGAGCAATCCTAATAATGCCCTGAATCCTCAAGCACACAATCAGAATCAGGGAGGACCTAGATTGCTGACGTGACAGTAGCTGCCGCCGCAACAGCAGCAACAACAGCCACCAGCTGCCACGAACAGTATACTGGAACAGACTCTGGCCACTTTTATGTCTCAGACAGGTACTTATATTGAGAACATGAATCAATTTGTCAAGAAGACAGAGACGTTCATGGATAAAACAGAGATGCGGATGACAAATCATGAAGCTACTCTGAAATCTTTGGAGACACAAATGGGTCAGGTTTCACAGCATATCAAGCCTAGGCAGACTGGAGGATTCCCTAGCAATACTAAAAATGCTAGGCAGCCCACACATGAGCAGTGTAAAGCCATTACTACTAGGAGTGGGAAGAAATTACCAGGGTCGGAAAAGGAAGCTGAAACAGTAAGGAAACCAGCCTTGGACAGACCTGCCGAGGAAGCTGCCCCGACAGGTAACAAACAGACTGCTGTCGATGAGCCTGTCACGACAGCAGACGCGACAGAGGAGAAAAATGATGAACCCAAACCTCCTCAGATTCATATGTAGTGGGAAGGACGTATTGCTGATAATCGTCCCCCACCTCCTTTTCCTCAACGGTTACAGCAAGCAAAGCAAGAATCTCAGCTCAAAAAGATTTATGATATTTTTAAGCAGGTTCACATTAATATTCCGCTATTAGATGCCGTTAGGGAGATGCCCGGTTATGCCAAATTTCTCAAGGATGTCATGTCAAAGAAATCTAAACTTGGGGAGTTTGAAACGGTTAAGATGACAGAAGGTTGCATGAGTATTCTTCATAGGCAGCCACCCTAGAAGGATCCGGGGAGCTTCATCATACCTTGTGTAATCGGAGACAAATATGTGGGTAAGGCACTTTGTGATCTTGGTGCTAGTATCAATTTAATGCCAAAATCTGTTTTTCAGAAATTAGGTATTGGAAAGGCGCGGCCCACGACAGTAATTCTGCAGCTGGCAGACCGCTCTTACGTTCATTCGGATGGAAAAATCGAAGATATTCTGGTAAGAGTGGATAAATTTATATTTCCTGCTGACTTTCTTGTTTTAGATTGTGAAGCAGACGAGAACGCACCAATCATCCTTGGGAGACCCTTCTTAGCCACGGGAAGATCACTGATTGATGTAGAAAAAGGAGAACTCACCATGCGTGTAAACGATCAAGAGATTAAGTTGAATGTTCTCCAAGCTATGAAGCATGCTGATACAGACGAGGAATGTAAGGTTATCACTGAAGTTACCTATGATCAACTCTGCATCAGGTTGGGCTGTCACGACATCAAAATTGGTCACTGCCGCGGCAGCCACCTACAGGACTGTCACGACAGCACCGACGACAGCAACTCCTATAAATCCGATACATCTGATACTGAAGATCAGGAGGAGGTAAACTGGATAGGCGATCGTCCAGGTAAGTTATTCGAACCTTTAAATTATACTTCGGATAACCATGCAATCCAAAAGCCATCTACTGTTGAGCCACCTGCCTTAGAACTGAAGCCCCTGCCAGGGCAGCTAAAATATGCTTTTCTTGGTTCAAATGATACGTTGCCCGTAATCATCTCTTCTAAGTTGCTGCAGGAACAGGAACGGCAGCTAATAGGGATGCTGCGACAGCACAAAAAGGCAATTGGATGGACGATAGCCGATATTCAAGGCATTAGTCCGGCGTTATGCATGCACAAAATTCTTTTAGAGGAAGATCATAAGCCGACTATAGATGCTCAAAGGCGGCTAAACCATGCGATGAAAGAGGTGGTTCATAAAGAGATAATCAAATGGTTAGATGCTGGTATTATTTACGCCATCTCCGACAGCAAATGGGTGAGCCCGGTGCAATGTGTTCCCAAGAAAGGAGGAATGACCGTGGTGACCAACGAAAACAACGAGTTAATCCCAACCAGGACTGTGACCGGTTGGAGGGTTTGTATGGACTATCGGAAGCTTAACAAAGCTGCCCGAAAGGACCATTTTCCTTTACCCTTTATTGATCAAATGCTTGATAGATTAGTAGGTAAACCTTACTATTGTTTTCTTGATGGTTATTCAGGGTATAATCAAATTGCTATCGCACCAGAGAATCAAGAAAAGACGACTTTCACATGCCCCTACGGAACGTATGCTTTTAGGAGAATGCCATTTGGATTATACAATGCACCCGCCACCTTCCAAAGGTGCATGATGGCCATATTCTCTAATATGGTGGAGGACTTCCTTGAGATATTTATGGATGATTTTTCAGTCTTTGGAGACGACTTTGAGAGCTGCCTAAGCAATCTACAAAAGGTACTTGAAAGATGTGAAAAAGCAAACCTGGTCTTGAATTGGGAAAAATGCCACTTTATGGTGGATGAAGGGATAGTCCTTGGCCATAAGATTAGCTGCCGTGGGATAGAAGTCGACAGGGCCAAGATAGAAGTGATCGAAAAGCTGCCGCCGCCGACCACAGTCAAGGGTATTAGAAGTTTCTTGGGACATGCTGGTTTTTATCGGAGATTTATTGCGAATTTCTCAAAAATCACCAAGCCTCTATGTCATCTTCTAGAGCAGAACCGACCCTTTGACTTTAATAAAGAATGTACTGAAGCATTCAAGGTTCTAAAGGAAAAACTGGTAACAGCCCCAATAGTACAGCCACCAGACTGGACACAGCCATTTGAGATTATGTGTGATGCTAGTGACTATGCTGTCGGGGCAGCACTTGGGCAGCGGAGAGATAAATTATTTCATGTCATATACTATGCCAGCAAGACACTGAATGACGCCCAAGTGAACTACACCACCACAGAAAAGGAGTTATTAGTTGTGGTATTCTCCATTGACAAGTTTCGTTCTTACATACTTGGAACGAAGGTAATAGTGCACACAGACCATTCTGCCCTGAAGTATTTGTTCGCGAAAAATGATGCAAAGCCTCGATTGATACGGTGGATCCTGCTATTGCAAGAATTCGACCTTGAAATCAAGGACAAAAAAGGGACAGAAAATCAAGTGGCAGATCACTTGTCAAGGTTGGAGAAGGGACAGAGTCTGCCAACAGATGAGACAAACATACTGGAGACCTTCCCAGACGAGCAGCTCTTTGCTGCCGCAATCACTGCCGCGACAGCCATGGAGGCAGGTAAGTCTTCTGAACTCCCCTGGTATGCTGATTTCATTAATTTTATAGTTAGCGGAATAATTCCTTCTGATCTTAATTATCAAGCCAGGAAGAGATTCCAAAATGATGTTAAGCATTATTATTGGGACGAACCTCTTCTTTTCAAAAAATGTGCAGATCAGGTTATAAGGAGGTGTGTACCACAAGAAGAGCAAGAAGACATACTTCATCACTACCATGCTTCACAGTATGGAGGTCATTTAGGAGGTAACAAAACTGCTGCCAAGGTGCTGCAGTCGGGGTTTTATTGGCCGTCACTATATAAAGATGCACAAATCTTCTACAAGAGCTGTGACAGGTGCCAAAGGACAGGAAACATCTCAAGGAGAAACGAGATGTCGCTGCAGAACATTCTAGAAGTCGAAATTTTCGACGTTTGGGGGATTGATTTTATGGGACCTTTTCCATCTTCATGTGGGAATCTATACATCCTCTTGGTAGTAGATTATGTCTCTAAGTGGGTTGAAGCTATCGCCACTCAAAAGAATGATGCCAAGACAGTCCAAAGATTTTTACACAAAAACATCTTTTCTAGGTTTGGCATCCCTAAGGCGATTATCAGTGATGAAGCGAGACATTTTGACAATAGGGTTATTGCTGCTGCCTTGAAGAAATATGGTGTCAAGCATCGGATCACGACAGCATATCACCCACAGACCAATGGACAAGCTGAAATATCTAATAGGGAAGTTAAGAACATTCTTGAGAAGATGGTTAAGCCAACTAGGAAAGATTGGTCTTTACTCCTCAATGATGCATTGTGGGCATATATGACAGCTTTTAAGACTCCATTGGGCATGTCTCCGTACTGATTAATTTATGGGAAAACATGTCATTTACCTATCGAGATAGAGCACAGAGCATACTGGGCAATCAAGGCAGTGAATATGGACTTGGATAGGGCATGGCAGAAACGGCTGTTAGATCTGAACGAGATTGAAGAAATACAGACAATGGCCTACGACAATGCAAGAATTTACAAGGATAAAACGAAGAAGTGGCATGACAAAAAGTTGCTGCCACGACAGTTCTGCTCAGGGCAGCTTGTATTGTTGTTCAACTCTAGACTGAAACTTTTCCCAGGGAAACTCAAATCTAGATGGTCTGGCCCATTCCAAGTCGTACAAGTTTTTCCCCATGGTGCCATCACAATTCGATCATTAAAAGAGGGCACCGATTCAAAGTCAACGGACAGCGCCTCAAGCATTATCAGGGGACTGAAGCCCCAGGAATGCAGGAAGTGGTTACCTTAGGAGATGCCCCACCTGGCGTCCCTAATTTAACCTAAATTTTATTTTTATTTATTATTATTATTAATTATTATGTATTAGGAAATAAGGTTTATTTTTATTCGAATAATGTTTTTATGTTTATTGTTTTTAGGAAATAAAGGAGTCCAGCAAAACAGGAGAAGTGAACTCAGCCCACCATCCATCCACCAACCCAACAAAGCCCAATATTTGATGCATGTCGTTACAGCTGCCATTACAGTTTCAACGGGCAGCAAATCCTTTTCTATATAACCTCGTTTCATTTTCACTCACTTCTGCCTCTCTTACTTGCTCTCCCTTTTTAGTTTTCATTTGCTTTCATTTACTTTTCACAACCCTTGCACTAATATGTCTTCTAGGAAACCCGACGCAATACCGCCTCTACTTCCTCACCAGAGCCCGCCATCAGATCTGACTCAGCAGCAGCAGCGAAGACAGCGACTAAAATTTAAGTTTCTTATCTTATCATTGCTGCCTGCCATATATATTTTGTGATGTACTGCCTTCATTTGTTTTCATTTTTATATTGTCATTTGCATTGAGGGCAATGCAACCCTCGAGTTTGGGGGTGGCAACCCTCCATATTAATGGAGTCCATCTTAGTTGTTAAAATTTGTGTCTTTTACTTAGTTTATTTTTCTCAAAAAAAGAGATGAAAATATTGAAAATTTTGGCTGAAAACTGTGAACTGAACTTACCAGTCGTGACAGCTCTGTCGTGGCAGTGATTTTAGGATAGTTTTCAGGAGAAGTTTAGAGCCTTTCTATAGTTCTGAAAACTTAAACACCATTGTGACTGTTATACTGCTTAGACTTCTTTTAGCCAAACTAGAATAGGAAGCTTAGTACTTGAATAGCCCCTAGAGGTGCCTAACACTGGCTCTAGGAAAGAAGTTTAGCAAAAGAGACTCAACAGCCCTAGAGGTGCCCGAAACTGGCTCTAGGAAGTTAACTAGAGGTGCCTAAAACTGGCTATAGTAAAACTTTAGCTTAAAAAATAGAAACATCGAGTCAAAACAAAAAAATCAAGGAGCATGAAAAAAAGCGCCTTCAAAAGATAAACTTTGGCATAAAAATTCGAGTTAAGAGTTGAATATTCTAGTGAAACTAAGAGAATCTTGGCAGATAACTGTTCACAAGCATGCACACACTGCACGAGGACTATAGTGAGATTCCGGACAGATCCTAAATTATCCGACAGGTTGCTGCCGCCACAGGGAACGAACGACGGGTAAGGGAAAGTTCACTGTTTGAAAGCCAAAACAAAAATATTTCATTTTTCTTTTAGGTCTTAGTTGCTTGAGAGCAAGCAAAAACTTGAGTTTGGGGGTGTGTTGAGTGTGTAAAAGTTCTATTATTTACACCCTATTTAACCCATATTTCTGCTGCATTCAAGCATTATTCATTGCATTTAGGTTAGTTTACAACAAAACATCACAAATATATTAAAAGGCACAGATTCTACTAAGAATGGCTGTTTTTGCAGGTTGCTGCCGTAGCAGATGGAAAGGGTAGGCGCTGGGCAGTGAAGCAGAAGAGCTGAACTGGACAAGCAGACAAGGAGGACGATGCTGCCATGGTTGCTGCCGTGACAGCAGAGGACGACAGCAGTTTTGAGGAGAAGAAGCAAAGTGGACCTCGACAAATAGAGAAAATTCAGCCCGTCTGTCGTGTGAAAACCTTATGTTTTTCCAAGCCCCAGATCAGAAGATATCCCAAGCCCAAAGTTCAAGGAGAGAAAATCCCAAGAAACAAGGAGGACGGCTGGAAAGTAGATTCCTTGAAGATTTAGTCTTTATTAGAATCATACTTTTAATTAAAGTTGTAATCCTTGTTAAATTAGATAACTTGAGCCCAAAGCTTATATAAGGGCATATATCTTAACCTAGAGGCATGACCGATTACCCTAGCTTCCTTCCCAAAACTCTAGCCGTTTTCCTTCTCACAACATGTTCTAAATCCTTCCTAGGGCCACGGGTTGATTTGTAAAGTAGTTGCAAGGGTTGTTTTGTTTTAGGAATTTTCAATTCAATAAAATAAACTTCAAGTTCTCTTATTTTGGTTATTAATATCTTGCAAGAGCATCGGGAGAGCATTGTGAGGTTATCTATTTACTTAGCATCGGGAGAGTTAAGTATACGAAAGAAATAAGAGCAAGTTCTCTAGTTTATAGTTGAACTATCTCGGGCCTAGGGATAGGACGAGGTTAAGTGGCTAAAGAAGAATTCATACACATCGGTGTTCATCCTTCGATTCACACCGGGAGGTATCATCAAAGACGTGATCATCGACAGACTTGGACCTAGGGATAGGCCAAGGCACATCTGGGATTCTTGCCAAACTTGAAGTACGGAGTTGAGTGTTTGCTGCCGCGACAATCAACAGACTGCTGCCGCGACGGGCGCGACGACAGAACTGGATTTCCTAAACTCTGTAATACCTGCACTACTGAGCACTTCAATACCAGCCCATTGTCTCTATCTTGATATTTCTACTCTTTTATTTACGTTACTTTATTGTTCTCGTGACAACTTTCTCAAATATTTTCTTTACTTTCGTGTAGTGAATTAAGGTGAAGCTATTATCCCAATCCCTGTGGAGACGATATTCGATACTTCGTATCACTTTACTACTTGCGTCGTGTATACTTGCACTACCATTGCGATAGACTATTTTCCACGCAACAGCAAGCTCTCTTGACATTGCAAAGTGTAGAGTTTAGGTTTGAACATGCCATTTTTCCTTCGAGTCACCATATGGTGTGTGTTAGTGACCTTGGCAGGTTCCAACTCTTGTTGAACTTGAATATGAGGTGTATGAGACAACGTTTCAGTACTAGATGAAGCATTTTGAGTAGGCTCACTATGTGCACCATCATACGTACCATTGTGACTTTGTGGTTCCTCAGCATTCCCTGGAACATGTGTCTCAGCTTCATCAAAGAACTCAAACTCAGACTGTGCTTCCTCAAATTCCTGATTGTCCTCAGCTGTGGCAGACCCATGATCACCATGCAACATACTTTGATCATCATTCAACATACCTTGATCACCATGCAATGTACCTTGATCACCATGCAACGTACCTTGATCACCATGCAATGTTGGAGAAGTATCATGCACACTTACTTGTCCGGGACCATCTGAAGCAACATGGGATGAACCATGCATACGTGTATGGTCAATATTATCCGAATCAGCAACAGGTGGCACCGTAGAAATAGAGCAAGATTTATACAAGGAGAAAGAATTAGCAGCACTGGGACTATCCTTAGACTGAAAAGGAAAAACCCTTTCATCAAAGACAACGTTACGAGACACAAAAATTCTTCCATCCTGAGCTAGGCACAAGTAACCATGATGAGATGGTGAATATCCAAGAAACGTACATGCCTTTAACCTAAAATCAAATTTGTGACGATTATAAGGTCGAAGATGTGGAAAGCATAGACAACCGAAGACCTTGAGAAAGGCATAGTCAGGTTCAACACCAAATAATTTCTGAAATGGAGAGCAACCATCTAACATTCTTGAAGGCATTCGATTGATCAAATAGATTGCACTAAGGGCAGCATATGACCAATACTTAAGAGGAAGAGAAGCTTGGGCCAACAAAGTTAGAGAAGTTTCAACAACATGTCTGTGCTTACGCTCAACGACACCGTTTTGTTGAGAAGTATGGGGGCATGACTTTCGCATCTGAACACCTAGCTTATGTATTGTATGTTCCAAGAACCTAAATTCTCCACCACCATCCAATTGAACTGCAACAATTTTTGAGTCAAATTGAGTTTGAACAAGTGCATGAAACAACTCAAAGGCTGTAGAAACCTCACTTTTATTTCGCAACAGATACATCCAAGTATTTCGACTAAACATGTCAACAAACTGTACAAAATATCTGAAACTATTGGAAGCAATAGGAGCTGGACCCCAGACATCCATTTCAACAAGCTGAAATGGTTTGTTATACACTGTTTTTGACAAAGTAAATGGCAAGGTTTTGCTTTTTCCCATTTGACAAGCTGTACATATAGTGGATTTATCTATAGTAACAGATTTGTTAACTAATTTCACTACTTCTCCAGCTGGATGTCCCAATCTCTGATGCCATAGCCAGTAGTCTTCACTGTCCTTCAACGAAGTGTGGAAAATTGACATCTCATCTACTTGTTGGCATTCAAAGCTGTACAAACCATCATCGACCCTTCCCTTGAGAAGCACCTCTTTAGTTTTGGAGTCCTTTACATAACACACATCAGCATGAAATTCAAAGAATACATAATTATCTTTAGCAAATTTAGCAACTGAAAGGAGATTCTTGGTGATATGAGGAACATGTAAAACTTGTTCTAAGCATAAAGATCTCATATTGCTCTCAATATATGTATTACCAATATGATTAATAAAAAGAGAAGTACCATCACCAAGATGTACTTTACCATTTCCAGTGTAGACATCCTTGTTGCGAATGGCAGACACATCTGAGGTCACATGATGTGTTGCTCCTGAATCGGGAAACTATTTGTGAAATGAAACAGGACCATCGACGGTGAGAGCATTGACCTGAATATCTTCAGTGGAGGAATTTGATGTAGACACTCCATTATCAGCAACAAAGGGGTTGTAGTTAACTTCAGGAGTATGATTACAAGAACACATATTGGCTTGAGCCCTTGGCACATTTCTTTCTTGTTGAGAGGATACTCCTTTAAAATTTTGATCGAACCTATGTCAGCATCTATCAACAAGATGCCCCAGTTTGCAACACAGCTGACATTGTGGTCGTGGTCTTCCTTTATTCCTGGCATTGTATGCTTGTCGAGATGAATCTTGATCTGAGCTTTGAGATCTACCCGACTCATCAGCACTCTTGGAGTTGTAACGAGTGTAATTAATTCCAACTGGAAAACATGAAGAGTCTTCCATTCTTGACTCAGCATCAACAAGAATTGCCCCAATATTCTCAACAGAATACGACTCCTTGCTGGCCGTGATCGCAGCAATCGTTGGTTCATACTCAATTGGCAAGCCATTAAGAATAGTGGCTATATGTTCAACCTCAACAATGGAACTGCCACAAGCTGCAAGAAGATCACATATCTGCTTGATTGCCATGGTATATTCATTCATAGATTGTGCACCTTTCTTCATGGATCTAAGGCGACAGTGCAGATTCATAACTTTGGTAGTGGAAAGAATGGAATACGCCTTAGAGACAGCCTTCCAAACACCAAGAGATGTCTCGGAACCCACGAACTTTGGCAAAAGATGAGGATTGATAGTTGAAAGAAGCTAGGAAGCTAAGGAGCTGTTTTGCTTTACATGTTGAAGATAAAGAGGATTAAGAATTTCCTCACCTGCACGACTGCGTACCATCTTTGCTGGGACTGGAATTGAACCATCAAGATAACCTTCAAGACCCAATCCTCGAATGGTGAGAACAACCTGCTGCTTCCACAAGAGATAATTTGTTTCATTGAGGCGGATGTTGACTCGTTTGTTCGAGAAGACTTGGGCTTCCAAATTATAATTTTCAACAGAAATCTCAAGCAATTCTGAAGGAGCCATGAAGAAAAGAAGGAAAGAAACAAGAAGAAGAAGGCAGAAGGATGGAGGAAAAGAAAAATGGAGGTAAAGAAAACAAGAAGTGTGGATCACTCAGCAACTGATACCATGTTAACTAAACTGACAGTGAGATAAAACTCCATTTCATTCAACTCAAAAAGGGTGATTTACAAGAGCACAGGGGCTCCCTATATATACATGAACATGCATCACTTAACTGCTTGCAACAACAATAACAAATTCCTAACTACCCTAACAGCATCTATTAGAGAGAGTAGAGAGAATTCATAACGTCTAACAAGTGTAATATAACTCAGTGCTGGTTAACTGGAGTCTTAGCCGATGTTGCAATGGGAGTTGGAATTTGTGGAACAGCTGTAGCGACTAATTTTTTGAAAAACACTTATAGGTATAGGTATAGTTGTGGTGGGAAGAATATTTTGGAAATTAGGGAAGGGTATTTTAGAAAATGGAAATAGGATTTAGAAGGAAAATGATGGATTTTAGAAAAATAATTAAAAAATAGGAGGAGTTGTGAAATAAATTTAAAATTGGTAGAGTTTAGAAAAATAGGGTTTTTTTAGAAAATAGATTTCGAAAATTAGGGAATTTTGGATAAAAATAAATTTTAAAAATAGATTAAAAATGATTTTTTAAGGGATAGGTGTATTTTAAAATAGGTAAAAAAAATAAAGGGGAATTTAGAAAAATATTTAAAGAATAAGGGAAGTTTAAAAAGATTTTAAAAAAGGGGAAGAGGAAATTGAAAAAAAAAAGATTTTTAGAAAAATAGAAGGAAGGAGTCGCCACCGGCCACTTTAAGTGGTAGACCGGACACCGGGAATAAAAACTAGAGATTCGAAAGGGTTCGGGAGTCAATTACAGCGAGGAAGGGTTAGCACCCTCGACGTGCCCAAAAATTGGTACCAAAACTTTACCGCTTAATTAAAATCGAATTTTACGAATCGAAGTGACAATTTAACCGAGATTTGGTTACATACGCGATTAAATTCCGAAAATCCTAATATTCGAGAAAAACGTCCGAACCACCACCAGTACGATTGGTACTGGCATCATTTGTTTCCGAATAGAAGGACATCACACTTTTGAAATCAATTTTAGATTTTTGAAAAAAAGAATGAAAAATCGAATACATGAGCACAAAATTAAATCTAATCTAAAGTCCTACGGCGCCAAAGGAGTCAATATCCAAGTATTCGGAATATCGTTCCCACGCGGACACCGGGACCGTGAGATAATGACGAAATAATTGAAAGACTGAAGCAAACATCCGGAAATGGAAGCCGAACCGAATGAAACGAAAAATAAATAACGAAAAATAAATGGATCATAAACATATACACATGCATATATAGATATGGTTATATGAAAACCTCGAACTAATGATAATATATATATATATATATATAGTGATGATAATATATATATATATATATATATATCTGTGTGTGTGTGTGTGCGCGCGCGCGCGAGCGCGCGCGCATATGTGTGACTACGAGAAAATATGTGACATACATAACCATATAAAAAAATGCAATGTACAATGTAACAGTGTTCAGAGCATACCGATATCAAAGAAAAAATACAAATTACGGGGACTAGATTTAAACATGCATTAATTAATGGGCCGATTGAACAATTAAACCATTGACAAAGGGATGAAAATGGAAAAATTTAAGAAATTACGAGGGCTGAAAACTAAATTAAATCTCTTTTTAAATAAAATGAAATAATAAAAAATTATTAAATCCGAATAAGGGCGGAATTAAAAACGGTTTTAAAATGGCAGGGGCCGGGGGTGTAATTGTAAAACGCGAAAACCCAGTTAATGCTATTTTGAAACACGGAGGGGCCATGAATGTGAATAAACCATTTTAAAATATTTAAAACACTATAAAACCGCCCTTTTGGCATTTTGAAGCTCTTTTGACACTTTTAACCTCTCTCAAAAAAAACTCAGACTACACTCCCCATTTTCCGAAACCGAAAACCCTTCCCTCGGTGGTCACCACAAGTCCAGCACAGGCGCGAAATCGAGATCCCTTTTCAAAAAAAAAACTAAAACCGGCCTCAAGTCCATCGCGTGGTCTACCTTCGAAAAATGGAGACAAAAATACCGTCTTTTCTGTTGAAAGTGTGAGATCAGAATCGAAACGAACCTTTTTTTTTGAAAACTTGCTGCCCCGTTTCCGTCCGACGCTCTATCGCCTCACCGTACACGGCCTAGTGAAGGCACGACGGCTTATTGGAGACGAGCCACTGGATCGGCGCGCAAGGGAAGACCAAAAAACCGAAGGGTAAAGCCTCCCCCTCTTTGTTTATTTTTTAATCTCTTCGATGCATGCAACAATGATCGAGAAAATGGTACCTCTGAAGCTTTTGATATTTTTTGTATTGATTCGGGAAAAAATCCCATTTTACATCGTCTTGATTCGATTTTTATAACCAGATTACAAAGAAGAGGAAAGACAAAACCGAAGAGTTTGACTTTGGGGCTCATTTTTTGTCTCTGCATGTGCTCTGTAATCTGTTGCTGATCTCTGCTTTTGGATGCTAGAAATGTCTAGTTGACTTTCAAATTGGTTTTTTTGTTTTTGTTTTTGTTGCCGTTTTTGGTGTCGGATTGCTGCTCTTTTTTGTTTGCATGTCGAAAATGGCTCGATCGGGAGTGTCGGGGCGTGCTGGTGGCAAAACGGGGAGGAGACAGGCGTCTGAAATGGCAGACACGTGAAGGTTGCAGGCGAAGCGTCAGGCGCATAGGGACTCGAAGGGTTGCGTGAATCTGGACCGTTCGATGCCGATTTGATCCGACGGCTAAGGGTGATGCGGCGCCATACGAAGGGCATGCATCTTAGGGTTTTTTGGTCTGGGGAGATTTGGACCGTTGGATGCTCCCAGATCCAACGGCTTCAGATGGTGCGGCGCGGAGCTGAGTGATGGTCCTCGCTAGGGTTTTTTGATCTAGGGAGATCTGGACCGTTGGATCGCCACCAGATCCAACGGTCATGGATCGGCTGTGCAAAGGAGAAACATGTTAGGGTTTTTTTGGGCTTATTGGGTCATATGTAATTAGTTTTGTTTGGGCTTTGGTTGTGTATTATTTGTATTGGGCTAACTTCAATAATAAAGTTTGGTTTTTTTAACTTTGTTTTATTTATAATAATAATAATAAAAGTAATAATAATAATAACAATAAATAATAATAAGTAATAATAATAATAATAAGGGTAATGTTCACAAACAGTCCCTTTCGTTTGGTGTTTGTTCTAGTTTGGTCACCAGATTTCAAAACAGCTTATTGTGGTCCCTTACGTTTATAATCTGTTTTATTTTAGTCACTTTGCCGTCATTCTCCGTTAGAGGAGTAACGGCCGGCTGACATGGCAATTTTAAAATTAAAAAATTCCACGTGTATAATACACGTGTATTATAGCCGCCGTCGTTGGATTGTTCATCGCTACCCCGCCTTCCACTGCCAGGATCTTGTTCTTTCATCTACCGATCTCATTTCCACCGCACCCACCACCGTCGGATCAGCCGACGTCGCGTAGCACACGTCCTTCATCTTGAAATCGTAGCCGTCCATTTCCAGTGCATCAGCGTGGGAAAACAAGAACGGCGCTTTGGAACAAAGATCGTAGCAGGGTATCAAAACCGGTTTCAGAGTATCCTTCAAAGTCAGCTCCCCGAAGGTTTTTCCCAACAGTTTCTTCACCCCTGATGGCGGAAAATTCGCCGGAACAACCCTTGTGGGGAGGAGGGAAACAGTTTCCGACTGTTTTTCTCGGCCAAAATATAATTTTACTAAAACTCAATAGGGTAATAAGCTGGTATGTTTGACTTTATATCCAATTACTACTTTCTGCGCCAGCACTTTGGCATCTAATTGCATGTGTATTCAATAACAGCACATTGGCTCATTTGCATATGCAAAGCGAAACATCCGTAAGTATGATTCTAAACTCTAAGACATGTTTTCCTCGTATATTATTCAACCTCTTTTCATTACAGATTTGAACCTGATATGCTAGCATTTTCTGGTTGTTACTTTGGTGGAGGGGACAAGGAGAGATACGAGCTTGCAGAGATACGAAAACGATGGGAAACATTACCAGTTAGATACCATCTTTAATGACTTATGAGCAAATCTCTCTTTAATATACACCATAATACTTGTTTTCAGTAATTCCCCCTGCATGCTGATTTGATCTAGTAAAATCTCACTCATTTCTATATTCATGCAGGATTTAGATGTTGATGGAGAGAGAAGTCGAGGTAAATGCCCACTTACTCCTCATGAAGTAGGATTGATGTTGCGGGCGCTTGGTTTTGCAAATGACACATACATCTATGTTGCCTCTGGAGAAATATATAGTGGAGAAGAGACTCTGCGACCACTAAGAGATCTCTTTCCAAACTTTTATACAAAAGAGAGGCCTGTTAATGAAGAGCTGAAACCTTTTCTTTCTTTCTCTTCTCGCCTTGCTGCAATTGACTACATTGTTTGTGATGAAAGTGATGTTTTTGTCACCAATAATAATGGAAATATGGCAAGGGTCCTTGCAGGTCGAAGGTGAGAAATCTAGTTATTTCTTGTATCATGCTCTCTTTTTTTTCTGGTACAGTCCCATGTCTTGCATATATAAGTGCCAACTTTATGTTCATCTAGAAATTCATCTGTTGAATTAATTTAAAATTGTGAAATTTGTACCAGGCTAATGCTCTTAACATCACCATGTGTTAATTTACCTTACCTCTTTGGTGGGCCATGTATTAGCTTAGATTTTAAAATATTACATTTGAAAATATATAAAGCATAACTTTTACAACATCTTCAGTTGGTCTGGTATCAAACTGATTACTGTAGACTCATCATGTTCAGCGCGCTTGCATATTTTGGATGGTGTTATTTCTCTTCATTCCATAATTATTCATGATTTCCTGTTTGGGTTCAAAGGAGGTACATGGGGCACAAAAGGACTATAAGACCAAATGCAAAGAGGTTGAGCTCTTTGTTGATGGAAAGGGATCGGATGGATTGGGACACCTTTGCTAGAAAAGTGAAGGCAGTTCAAAGAGAATTCATGGGAGAGCCAGACGAAATGAGATCGGGACGCGGTGAATTTCATGAATTTCCATATTCTTGTATCTGCAAAAGGAATGGAGATCCTGACTCGAAACAAAGTGAGCGGAAATCAAAGAGCAAGGGAGAAGAGCCGGTTTTAGGAGCCTAGGATGATGAACAAGTGTTTTCTTCATGAGGGGAAAGAAGGATGCTGCAGGTTGGCTTTGAGGACTATAATACACGTGTATTATACACGTGAAATTTTTTTAATTTTAAAATTGCCATGTCAGCCGGCCGTTACTCCTCTAACGGAGACGGAGAATGACAGCAAAGTGACTAAAATAAAACAGATTATAAACGTAAGGGACCACAATAAGCTGTTTTGAAATCTGGTGACCAAACTAGAACAAACACCAAACGAAAGGGACTGTTTGTGAACATTACCCTAATAATAATAATAAGAATATTTATTATTATTATTATTATTATTATTATTATTATTATTATTATTATTATTATTATTATTATTATTATTATTATTATTATTATTATATTGAACAAATAATAATAATAATAATAATAATAATAATAATAATAATAATAATAATAATAATAATAATAATAATAATAATAATAATAATAATAATAATAATAATAATAATAATAATAATAATAATAATAATAATAATAATAATAATAATAATAATAATAATAATAATAATAATAATAATAATAATAATAATAATAATAATAATAATAATAATAATAATAATAATAATAATAATAATAATAATAATAATAATAATAATAATAATAATAATAATAATAATAATAATAATAATAATAATAATAATAATAATAATAATAATAATAATAATAATAATAATAATAATAATAATAATAATAATAATAATAATAATAATAATAATAATAATAATAATAATAATAATAATAATAATAATAATAATAATAATAATAATAATAATAATAATAATAATAATAATAATAATAATAATAATAATAATAATAATAATAATAATAATAATAATAATAATAATAATAATAATAATAATAATAATAATAATAATAATAATAATAATAATAATAATAATAATAATAATAATAATAATAATAATAATAATAATAATAATAATAATAATAATAATAATAATAATAATAATAGTAATAGTAACTATGATAACAACAATAGTAATATTAAGACAATAAAGGTAATACATATATAGGAATAATTATTAATAGTAACATATGTATATATATATTCATTTTCTTTTTTCCTTTTCTCCCTTTTTTTTCTTTTTTTTTCTTTTTTTCTTTTTTTTATATTTTTATTCTATTTTTAATTATTATTATTATTATTCTAGCCCAATACAAGCCCAAAATGTGAAAAAAAAGGTTAAGTTCTGGGACAAAATTAGTGATTATAGTTGCCTCTCTTTGCTTATACTTGTGGAACAAGGATAAAGCAAATACCATAAGCACTAATTTTGTCCCACTTCCCTGTTGGATGTGGGTGATCCGCTACGCCACCGACGACGAGACAAGATTAGGAAATTAGATTGGACCAAGCTACGACTCCGACAAAGAGGCATGATCCAGAGAGTTAGTGGAGATCAAGCTACAACTTAGACGAAGAGGCATGATCTGAAGAGTTAGTGGAGATCAAGCTACGACTTAGATGAAGAGGCATGATCTGAAGAGTTAGTGGAGATCAAGCTACGACTTAGATGAAGAGGCATGGTCTGAAGAGTTAGTGAAGATCAAGCAATGACTTAGATGAAGAGGCATGATCTGAAGAGTTAGTGAAGATCAAGCTACGACTTAGATGAAGAGGCATGATCCGATTAGATTGGAGACCAAGCTCCGACTTAGATGAAGAGGCATGGTCCGATTAGATTGAAGATCAAACTACGACTTACATGAAGAGGCATGATCTAATTAGAATGGAGACCAAGCTACAACTTAGATGAAGAGGCATGGTCCGATTAGATTGGAGATCAAGCTACGACTTAGATGAAAAGGCATGATCCGATTAGATTGGAGACCAAGCTACGACTTAGATGAAGAGGCACGGTCCGATTAGATTGGGTGGTCAAGCTATGACTCCGACGAAGAGGCATGACCGAAGATCCGCTTACGCCATCAACGGCAAGACAAGATCTGAAGAGAGGGAGATCTGATACACCATTAGCGGCACACCAAGATCCTTGTTGGAGGAGATCCGTTACCATCAATGGCATGACGAGATCTGAAGGGAGAAGAGTTGGTGTTGTAGTTGCCCCTCTTGGTGGGTTCAACTTCTTTATTGATCCAGTTTTTTGTTGGTGTGGCTCTCCTTTGGTTGAGGATTCTTCATCTTTGTTTTTGACCTGTTTGTATGAATGAGGTATGTGTGCTTAGTATGAATGCATGTAACTTGATGCATGGTGTAGATGCTTGACGTGAGTCCATGATGAATGTACTGATACTGATGCAAACGATATGTAATGCAGTTGATCCTGATGTTTGACATTCAAAGAGATGCCCCCTAATTTCATAGTTATACTGGCTCGGTCTTATCTGTTTTAGTTCGGTCTTATAGCCTTGGTCGAATGATTAATGCTGCCCTGTGTGATGATGCCCTTTGGCTTTTCGTGGTCTTGACCATATTCTTGTGAAATGTCTACTCCTTGGGGGGAAGGTTAACTTATGGGTGTCTCTTTGGTTAGAGTTCGTTCTTTGTGTAAATGGTTTGCACACTCATCGTTAGTCCCTGTACTTTTGGACCTTTTTGTAAAGTAGTGCAGAAAAATCTTTTGTTTCACTACAAAACTCAGACCACATGCTCTTTACTTCAATGTGAGATGCTTGTTAGAGAAAACAAGTTTTTCTTTTCGGATCACGGATAACCCAAGCTAGATCAGATACCCTGAATGTCAAGTGTAGGAGCGACAATGAAACGACTTACCGGGGATGCCACAAGCATCTCTTGTGTCTAGAAGACCTCGTAAGTTGAGTTGATATCTAAAATGTGAAGTACATCTTGACTTATTTTGGTTTTTTATTAATTTTTTTTATTTTTCGTAGCCCCATTTGCTGATTTTGGCGTTATTTCGCTTTGGTAGAGTTTTGGGGAAATCAAGTCATCACATTCCTTTGGCTTGAAGTTAAAGATGGAGCAAATACCAAAATCGCTAGTTACTCGGCATTGTCATGATTTGAAAATATTACCATCACTCGTGAAGCTAAGGTTTTTGAATTTAAATGGTGCAATGCAACCTTATTGGCCCTTTTGCTACAGCGGAGTGCCCCAAAATTGCCACACTCTTATCTGAAATGCCCATTACCAGGCTTCAGACATTGGAGTGCTTTTTGATTTTATTTTGTTCATTTTCCCTTTTGGGTGATTTGATTTTTTGATTTTGGCCTTAATTTAGACCTTTTTATTTTAAAGAAATTATTCTTGATGCATTAATGCCACACGAGCTTAAACAAATGACCAACTTAAGTCGGGATGTAGTCACAAATTAGTTACCTTCGCAACTTTTGATTTCTAATAGACACAAGCTGCTCGAATTCAACCTTCGGGTCACAATTAATGTCCCTCACACAATTGATATACGAGGGTCCGATAAGCAGATATACATGAAAGGAAGAGATAATTGAGACACAAAATGCGATGCATCCTTTCATTGAAAATAAAAACATGGGATCATAGACCCTTACAAAAGATCATCACCGTCTTCAGGCTTAAGTGGGTGAGTTTGATTCAATGCACTACTTTAAAAGAGATTAAAAGAAACAGGGTAACCTACGAGAGTTTTTGACCGGTAAGCATGGGTAAGTTTGGATATCCTACCCTTAGGCCTCCTTTTCTAGGAATGACAGATCAATGCTCAGATTTTCTAGGAGTTCTTCCATTGTTGGTTCCTCGGCACCATTTTCATCCACTTCCTTGACAACATCCCTAAACGGTGCTTCAAGGTGCCCAATTGGACCGATGAATCCCCCCGGCACAAAGATCTGATCTAGAGGGGGAAAAAGCACGGGCTCCACCTCCCCTTGGTCTTTTGTTTCTTCTCCTTTCTTAGGCTCGTAGCCTAATCCAAAGCGGTCTCTCTTAGCAACCATACATTCCCCAAACTCGGATATTGGGGGTTTTCCCTTGACATAAGCAGTTATAAGCCCCGGGGTTGGTTCTTCAACAGTCTCTTTGACTTCCTCGAAGAATTCGATCTCTTTGTTATCCATTAGCCCCTGAACTATTGTTGCGAACTCACAACAGTCCTGAATAGTGTGTCCACTTTCGGCGTGGAACTCGCAATAAGGACCAACATGTCCCTCGGGCTTTATTGTCCCCTGGCTGATTAGACATGCCTTGTAGAGTTCCTTTCATACCCCACTGAAGGGTAACTTGACTTCAGATATACTTGTCCTGGTTTTCCGATTACCTTCCTCGGAAATGGCATTCACTCCTTTTGCATGATTTGGTATAGGGTTCGTGTTTGTAGCTGGTCCACCTGATTTCTCGAAGCTTATGACCCTAAGCTGAATGAGCCTCTCTATATTCTTCTTGAAACTGAAATAGTTCTTGATCGAATGCCCCACTTGTTTGTCGTGGTATGCGCATTTTGCATTTGCGTCATACCATTTCGGGAATGGAGGCTGTAAAGGAGGTTGGTAAAAAGGTGCCACTACGTGGATATCAGAAAGCTGCTTGTATAAGTCTCCCTACAAGATTGGTAACAGAGTGAACTTAATTCTTTCATTATTTTTCGGCTGATTTAAGCTCCGGCTTGAGGAATCTTGGACATTTGAGGTTGCTTTAGGTTGTACAACCGCCACTGGCTTAACATTGTAGAAGTCTGAAACGTTCACTTCGTTATCCTTCCTTCCGTGAGATGGCCTCTTGTAGGACGAGCTTCTTTCTATCTCAATCCTACCACTCTTGACGACATTTTCAATGAGCTCACCGGATAGCACTAGGTCGACGAAGTTGGTGGTTGTGTTTCCTATGAGGTGATCCAAGATTGGTCCCTCCAAAGTCTGGATAAATATGACCACCGTTTCTTTCTCACCGAGTGCAGGTTGCACCTGAGCTGCCACATCTCTCCATCGTTGTGCATACTACCTAAAACTCTCATTCGACTTATGTTTCATGTGTTGTAGGATCTAACGGTCTGGTACCATGTCACTGACATGCTGGTATTGTGCTAGGAAGGCCTTGGCTAAATCCTTCCACGTCTTGATCTGATGACGACTTAACTGATTGTACCACTGGATGGCGGATCCGGAGAGACTATATTGGAAACAATGGATTAACAGCTTTTCATCCCCACCATATCCGGTTATCCTTCGGCAAAACATGGTGAGGTGTGCGCGAGGGCAACTTGTTCCATCATACTTCTCAAACTCCGGGACCTTGAATTTAGGGGGTAGCATTTAGGGATGTAAAAACATGTAATCGGATGGATTTCAGGTCAGGTACTGTCAGGTCGGATAAAATCAGATACAGGTCATTTCAGGTCATTTTTCTGTTTTGACTCGACTCGGGTCGGGTGCGGGTCCATTTCAGGTCGAGTCCATTTCAGGTCGGGTCCATCTCAGGTCGGGTCCATTTCAGGTCGGGTCCATTTCAGGTCGGGTCAAAACGGGTCGGGTCCGAAGCAGATAATTGACAGGTTAATTCGGGTTCGGATACACTCCAGGTCGGGTCCGTTTCAGGTCGGGTCCATTTCAGATCGGGTCCATTTCAAGTTGGGTTCATTTCAGGTCGATTGCATTTCAGGTCGGGTGCATTTCAGGCTGGGTAATTTCAGGTCGGGTAGTTTCAGGTCGGGTAATTCAGGTCGGGGTATTTTCGGGATTGGAATTCGTATTGAGTTTGAGTTCGGTACAGCCGTATAAGTAGTCGATAGACTTTAGGTTGGCCTTCGTCAATCGTCATTGATTTGGAGTTAATTATTTAAAGTCATATCAAATTAAAATTATAAAACATTGGAGTAATTAAAAAATAATGAAATTGGGTCAATTTGGACTGAAAATGGGTCAATTTGGATTAAAAATAAATTTTCACGAATTATAATGAACAAAAATATCAAATTAAAATTATAAAACATTAGACAAATTGAAAAGAAAACAAGGAAAGGGGGTCAATTTGGAATAAAAATAAAGTTTTGGGGACTATAATGAACAAAAATATCAAATTAAAAGTATAAAAATTAGAGTAATTAAAAAAACAATAAGTAGAGGTCAATTTAGAATATAAAAAGTTTTAGGGTCTAGAATGAACAAAGTTTCAAATTAAAATTATAAAAGATGATGAATTAAAATATATATATAGGGGTCAATATAGAATTAAAATAAAGTTAAGGAACTAGAATGAAAAAAATATTAAATTAAAATAATAAAACATTGGACAAATTTAAAAAATAAATGTGGGTCAATTTGGAATAAAAATAAAGTTTTAGGGTCTAGAATGATGAAAATATCAAATTAAAATTATAAAACATTGGAAGAATTAAAAAACACAATGAATATGGTTCAATTTGGAATTGGAATAAAGTTAAGGGATTAGAATGAACAAAGTACCAAATTAAAATTATAAAACATCGGACGAATTAAAAAAACAATAAATAGAGGTCTATTTGGAATTAAACTAAAGTTTTAGGGTCCAGACATTGATAGGTACATACACACATACTTACATATATTAGGGTTTAGGGTTTAGTGAAAACTCATTAAGGGTTTAGGGATCATACATTGATATATACATACACACTTAAATATGTTAGGATTTATGGTTTAGAGGTTTAGGTTGTGGATTTTAGGGTTCATGGTATTAGGTTTAGGGTACATGGTATAGGGAAATTTCATTAAGGGTTTAGGGTTTAGACATTGATATGTACATATGTATATACTTACATATATTATGGTTTAGGGTTTATGGGTTTATGGTTTAGGAAAATGTATTAAGTTTTAGGGTTTATTGATAGATACATACATATATTAGAGTTTATGGTTTAGGGGTTTAGGTTGAGGATTTAAGTGTTTAGGGTTTAGAGACAAGTGTTTAGAATTTAGAGTTCAGGCTTTAGGAAAAATTCATTAAGGGTTTAGGGTTTATACATTGATAGGTACATACATACTTATATACATTAGAGTTTAAGGTTTATGGTGTATGGTTTAGGTTTATGATTTAAGTGCTTAGGGTTTAGGGAAAATTCATTAAGGCTTTAGGGTTCATACATTGATAGATATATATATATATACTTACATACATTAGGGTTTATAATTTAGGGATTTAGGTTTAGGATTTGAGGGTTTAGGATTTAAAGTGTATGGTTTAGGGGTTTAAATTTAGAATTTAAGGATTTATGAATTAGGGTTCATATATTGATACATAAAATCAAAAGTCAAAACTCTAAATAATAAATAATATTGTTTGATATGAATCAATTTAATAGTAGGTTGGTTAAACTAAATAAATGTTGGGTCTTGGGGTTTGCAAAAATTGTGGCGGACTTTTATTCCCCCTTCAATTTCTTCAATTTTTTCAGCATTGAAAGCGGGAGGGGAGAGGGGAAAAGGGGGGACAGTGGCAGCGGTTTCTAGGATAAACCGCATGCTTATCTCATCTACAGTTTTCCGTATACCTTAGGGAACTGTGTTCCAACTTTTCTTGGGATAAAATACATCACAAATCATATATTTTTGAGTTTAATAATATTGAGATCTAATTTCGAATTTCTTATTTCTTACTAGTTTTTTCGCTCTAACAATCCTGCGTCGTTTGTAAAATTTTTAAACTTTTTTGCATTAGTCGCGATCAGTAATAACTTAGCTATTGATTGTCGATCGCCGATGTTCATTATTTTCTTATTTTTTTTGTTTTTCAAATAAGAATCTCTGCCTTTACGGCACACGTTTTTCTTTCCTTGTGACACGCATTTTTTTTCTGTCATTGTTACATGTCTTCTTTATTTTTGTGGTTATTTAAATGTTATATATTTTGTTAGAATTTGTAAGTCTAAAATTTTATTTAAGTTACTGAGAAATAAAAAAATTATCAATTACTTAATATTTTTTTCAATTTTAGTACTTAATATATATATATATATATATGTATGCGCGCATATACATCATGTATATCAATATATGTAGGTGTATATGTATATACATTATATATGTATATGATATATCAACTTATCAAAGTTTTTAATTCATCAAGTCATAGATTTCGGGTCAATATCAGTTCAGGACAACAACAGGTCAGGTCACTTAACAAGTCGAGTTCAAAACAGGTCGGGTTCAAAACAGGTCGGGTTCAAAACAGGTCGGGTCCATTTCAGGTCGGGTCCATTTCAGGTCGGGTAAAATCGGATCTCAAGTCAATTCAGTCGGGTAAATTCGGTTATCTGCCAGGTCGGCTTCGAGTTCGGGTTCGTTTCAGTCGGACGCAGGTCGGGTTTCAGGTCCACAGTAACAGGTCCAATTCAGGTTCGGGCCATTTCAGTCGGACGCAAGTCGGGTTCGGTTACTACAGTAAGAGGTCAAATTTGGGTTCGGGTCAACAACAATCAGTTACAGATTGGGTTCGGGTCATCAAATCCTCGGGTCAAATCAGGATCTGACTCGAGTATGTTTCAATCGGGTTTCCAGGTCGGGTCAGCTTTTTACATCCCTAGTAGAATTAGATCTGGGACAAGACTGAGTTTGGCGGCGTCAAAGCCGATGAAAGCATCGACCATTTCCATGGCTTCCAACTTTTCCTCGAGTCGCTTGCAACGGTCCGCGATCTCCTTAGAGGCTTCAAACCTTGGCTTCTCAATTTCCATGAACTGATCAATGTCTGAGACGAAATCCTCGGCTTGGTTTCCTCCGGGTCTCTCTTTCGGTGCGGAGGGCACATTAGCAGGGAAAGGGGTGTCGGTCTGATGAAGTGGCATTTTTCCTCGATCGAGTATCACTTGAGGGGTAGCTTGGACCTTAACATGAGTGGGGGTAAATCCCGGAGGATACGGGAGATCTTCATTCTCGACGGTGGGCCTTGTCACCAGATTATCGTTCGAGGCTTCCTCTCGTACGGAAGGTCGGGTTCCTAGCATCTGGCTTATCTGGGCTAGTTTATCTTCTTGGGACTTCCTGAGCTGCTCCCTCATTTCCTCTTGGGCCTTAGCTAACTGGTCCTCCAACTTCTTGGTCAAATCCGCTTGCATGTCCCTTTAAGTCTGTTCAATTTGGTCCAATCGGTCTTCGTTCACCATCTTAGTTCTCCGTCGGGTTCCGTAAGGGTGCTGAATCGGCTGACCGTTTTCCTTACCCAGTATCACTCCTAAGGAACATCCCGATGATTAGTCATAACATCTCGGAAGTAAATGCGTGAAAATGCATGATGAATGATGCAACTATGAATGGATGAGTAAAGCTTATGATGATGCTATGCGATTATGATATGAAAAAATTAAATGTGGTGTATGAAAACAGCAAAACAATCGGGTTAGTGTAAAATAAAACATAGATAGACGAACACAAATACACCTATTTTATCTAGCACCTAGGTTTTCCGCATGGCTCAAAGGGGTAGGTTTTCTAGTTCGCTACATGCAGTTTTGGTTCTAGGAGGTACTCGAATTGTCCTTGTTGTCCCCTCCTGAGGGTAGCAAGGCCCCCGGTCATCGCCTATTATAGGCTCATTTCAACCGAGTTCAATTCGAGGGGATCCTTTAGCTATATCCGTACGGAGAAACGAAATTTCCACGAAGATATAGGGTAGTCGAGCCCCGAAGGTACTTACTAGGCCCATACGGAGGAACGGTATCCTCGCGAAAGCACTAGAGTTTTACCCTCACTTAGACGGAAGGGTGCATATGCCAAAAACGAATGCGTCCGAAATAAACTCGCATTCATGAACAAATATCGGTTAAATTTATCACTTTAGTTCGCAACCTTCGATATTAATTACATGGTAAAGTTGTCTTGGCCTGACTCTCTTTTTTGTTTTTGAAAACAAAAAATTGCCCCAACGGAGTCGCCATCTGTAGCGACTAATTTTTTGAAAAACACTTATAGGTATATGTATAGTTGTGGTGGGAAGAATATTTTGGAAATTAGGGAAGGGTATTTTAGAAAATGGAAATAGGATTTAGAAGGAAAATGATGGGTTTTAGAAAAATATTTAAAGAATAGGAGGAGTTGTAAAATAAATTTAAAATTGGTAGAGTTTAGAAAAATAGGGTTTTTTTAGAAAATATATTTCAAAAATTAGGGAATCTTGGATAAAAATTAATTTTAAAATTGGATTAAAAATGATTTTTTTAAAAAAAAGGGATATGTGTATTTTAAAATGGGTAAAAAAATAAAGGGGAATTTAGAAAAATATTTAAAGAATAGGGGAAGTTTAAAAAGATTTTTTTTAAAAGGGGAAGGGGAAATTGGAAAAAAAAAGATTTTTAGAAAAATAGAAGGAAGGAGTCGCCACCAGCCACTTTAAGTTGTAGATCAGACACCAAGAATAGAAACCAGATATTCGAAAGGATTCAGGAGTCGATTACACGCGAGGAAGGGTTAGCACCCTCGACGTGCCCTAAAATTGGTACCAAAACTTTACCACTTAATTAAAATCGAATTTTACAAACCGAAGTCATAATTTTAACCGAGATTTAGTTACATACGCGAGTAAATTCTGAAAATCCTAATATTCGAGAATAAACGTCTGAACCACCACCACTACGACTGGTACTGGCCTCGTTTGTTTCCGAATAGAAGGACATCACACTTTTGAAATCAATTTTAGATTTTTGAAAAAAAATAACGAAAAAACGAATGCATGAGCACAAAATTAAATCTAATCTAAAGTCCTACAACGCCAAAGGAGTCGATATCCGAGTATTCAGAATATCATTCCCACGCGGACACCGGGACCGTGAGCTAATGACGAAATAATTGAAAGACTGAAGCAAACATCCGGAAATGGAAATCGAATCGAATGAAACGAAAATTAAATAACGAAAAATAAATGGATCATAAACGTATGCACATGCATATATAAATATGGTTATATGAAAACTTCAAACTAATGATAATATGTATATATAGTGATGATAATATATATATATATATATCAATGATAGAATATATAGAGTAATGATAATACATATATATATGTGTGTGCATATGCGTGACTACGAGAAAATATGTGACATATAATAACCATATAAAAATGTAATGTACAATGTAACCATGTTCAAAGCATACCGATATCAAAGCACAAATACAAATAACATGGACTGAACTTTAGACATGCATTAATTAATGAGCCGATTGAACAATTAAATTGTTGAGTGTGCAAAAGTTCTACTTTTTACCCCTTATTTAACCCATATTCCTGCTGCATTCAAGCAAAATTCATTGCATTTAGGATAGATTTCACATATACATCACAATTATATAAAATGGCACAGTTACTACTGATTTTGGTTACTTTTGCAGGTAGCTGCTGTAGCAGACTCAGGGCAGTGGAGAAGCAGAGTTGGAACACATGATTGAAGTCGAGAAGGATGACACTGCCGTGGCCGCTGCTGTGGCAGCCAATGACGACAGCCATGTTGAAGGGAAAAAGTGAAGTGGAGCTCGACAGAAAGAGGAAACTAAGCCGGTCTGTCGTGGGCCACTCTTATATTTTTCTGAGCCCTAGATCAGAATGAAGGCCAAGCCCAAAGTTCAAGGAAGAAACTCCAAGCAAGAAAAGAAGACGAATTAAAGGCATCTACTCAGAAGATTTAGTCTTTAATAGAGTTGTACTTTAATTTAAACTTGTATTCTTGCCATATTAGAAAACTTGAACCCAAAGCCTATATAAAGGCATGTTATTCGACCTAGGGAAGGATATCTTATTCTCTAGCCGTCTTCCCCTAAACCCTAGTCGTTTTCCTCCTTCTCATCATGTTCTAAACTTCCCCTAGGGCTATGGGTTGATTCTGTAAAGTAGTTGCAAGGATTGTACTGTTTTTAGGATTTTTTCTGTTCAATAAAATAGACTTTAAGTTTGCTTATTCTGGTTTTCAACATCTTGCAAGAGTATCGGGAGAGCATTGTGAGATTATACATTTACTTAATATCGGGAGAGTTAAGTATACGAAAGGAATAAGTACGGGTTCTCCAGTTTATGGTTGAACTATCTCGGACCTAGGGATAGGACGAGGTTAAGTGGCTAAGGAAGAATTCAACAACTTCGGTGTTCATCCTTCGATTCACGCTGGGAGGTATCATCAAAAACGTGTTCATCGACATACTTGGACCTAGGGATAGGACGAGTCACAGCAGGGATTCTTGCCAAGCTTGAAGTACAGAGTTGTGCGATCGCTGCCGCGACAACAACAGACCGCTGCCGACGCAGGTGCTGCCGCGACAAAAACGACGACAGAACAAGAAGACCTAGATAGTGCAACACCTGCACTACTGAGTAAATCAATACCGACCTATTTCTTTATCCTGAATCCTTTAATCCTTTATCTTCAGTATTCTTTATTATTCCCCTACAAACAATTAAATTATCTTCTTTGTTTCTTGTGCAGCAATTCAGGGTTAAGGCTATTTCCAGTCCTTGTGGATTCGACATCTGATACTTCGTGTATCACTTTACTACTTGCGCCGTGTACACTTGTACTCTATTGCGATAGACTCTTTTACACACAACAAGTTTTTGGCGTCGTTGCTGGGGATCGAACCCGGGTCACCCGCGTGACAGGCGAGAATACTTACCACTATACTACAGAACAACATTTAAGACTTCATTGGGAATGTCACCCTACCGGCTGATATATGGAAAAACATACCATCTACCTGTTGAGATAGAGCACGGAGCATACTGGGCCATCAAAGCAGTGAACATGGACTTAGAAAAGGCAGGACAGAAAAGGTTACTTGACTTGAATGAAATTGAAGAAATTCGAGCAATGGCCTATGACAACGCAAGGATTTACAAAGACAAGACAAAGAGGTGGCATGACAAGAAGTTGCTGCCATGACAGTTCTGCCCAGGGCAGCTTGTGTTGTAATTCAACTCTAGATTGAAACTCTTCCCAAGGAAGCTGAAATCTAGATGGGTCGGCCCATTCCAAGTTGTGCAAGTTTTTCCCCATGGTGCCATCACGATCAAATCCTTAAAATACGGACATCAATTTAAAGTCAATGGACAGAGACTGAAGCATTATCAGGGGACTGAAGCCCCAAGAATATAGGAAGTGGTTACTTTAGGAGATACCCCCCAAGGCATCCCTAATTTAACTTAATTTTATTTTTATTATTATTACTAGGCTTAATGCACAGAATAGCCCCTAAAGTTTACCACTTTTCCCAACTTGGTACTTAACGTTTCATTTGGGACGTTAAGCCCCCTAACGTTTTCACAGTTATCCCATTTTGCCCCAAACCGTTACTTTTGTCATTACAAAAAAGTTTTCAACCGTTAAAAAAAATTTCAACCAATAAGAGCGCGCCACGTCAACTCCTCTTTGATAGAGTAACCCGCCTGATTTTATTAAAAGGGTAAATGTCATGTCAAGTCTCCTATGTTTATTTTTTATTCAATTTAGTCACTGAAAAATCTATTTTACCTAAATTGACCGCTATTTGTTTCTATTTTTTTAATTTAGCCCAATATTTTTTTATTAATAATAATATTGTTTTATTTAAATGTTACTATTTAATAAAAAATAAATTAAATATTTTAATATTAAATTAGTAATTTTTGATAAATTAATCCTTACTAATTTAATATTATATTATTTTTTGCAATTCCAAAATAAATTAGATTTATAATTTAGACCCATCAAAATAAATTAAATGTTAATCTTAAATAGTTTCCAATTACGTCCCGAAATAAATTAATTTTATAATTAAGTCCCATTACGTCCTAAATTAATAATTTGATATTAATTTAATATTAAATTAGTCTCTTAATTTATCTAATTTAACATTAAACAATTTTTTATATAAATTACATTTTACTAATTTAAAATTAAAATATTTTTAATAAAGTCCCATTACGTCCTAAATTGCTTAATTTTATAATTAAGTCCCATTACGTCCTAAAATATTTTTTATATCTAATTTGATATCAATTCTTTATTAAAAATATTTTAATTTTAAATTAGTAAAATGTAATTTACATAAAAAATTGTTTAATGTTAAATTAGATAAATTAAGAGATTAATTTAATATTAAATTAATATCAAATTATTAATTTAGGACGTAATGGAACTTAATTTTAAAATTAATTTATTTTGGGACGTAATTGGAAACTATTTAAGATTAACATTTAATTTATTTTGATGGGTCTAAATTATAAATCTAATTTATTTAGGAATTGCAAAAAATAATATAATATTAAATTAGTAAGGATTAATTTATCAAAAATTATTAATTTAATATTAAAATATTTAATTTATTTTTTTATTAAATAGTAACATTTAAATAAAACAATATTATTATTAATAACAAATATTGGGCTAAATTAAAAAAAATAGAAATAAATAGGGGTCAATTTTAGGTAAAAATAAATTTTTTAGTGACTAAATTGAATAAAAAATAAACATAGGAGACTTGACATGACATTTACCCTTTTAATAAAATCAGGCGGGTTACTCTATCAAAGAGGAGTTGACGTGGCGCGATCTTATTGGTTGAAATTTTTTTTAACGGTTAAAAACTTTTTTTGTAACGGCAAAAGTAACGGTTTGGGGCAAAATGGGATAACGGTGAAAACGTTAGGGGGCTTAACGTCCCAAATGAAACGTTAAGTACCAAGTTGGGAAAAGTGGTAAACTTTAGGGGCTATTCTGTGCATTAAGCCTTATTACTATTATATATATATATATTAGGAAATTAGAATTATTTTATTTTTAAGGACTAAGTTTTTATTTTAATTATTTTTAGGAAATAAGGGAAACAAGGAGAGGAGAAGAAGTGAACCAGCCCACCATCTCACCAGCAGCCCAAAGGAGGAGTCTGTCGTCACAGCCTGTCAACAGCTGTCGCGACAGACACGAAGAAGACAACCTGTCAACATGCTGTCGCGGTAGACACACAAACGCGTAACAGACGCGCAGTAGACACAGAAACGCGTGACAGACGCATCAGAAACCGTGTAATAGCTAGCCTCATTATTCTCGCCTACCGTTACAGCTCCAACGGGCAGCAAACCCTTCATCTATATAAACCCCGTTTTACTATTCATTTTTCACCTCACTTTTACTCTTTCAACTTGCTTCCTCTTTAGATCTCAGATTTTTCTTTCATTTGTTCTACAGTTTTGCAACTATGAGTACCAGAAACAAAAGAAGAAGTGCTGCCTCCAGCTCCACCACAGCAGCAGGCACACCCAGCCACGACAGAATCCCCAATCGTTTTGCCACCTCTGACTCCAATGACCGCTACTACACCTCCTTCCAAAAAAAGGAGATGTGGGAAGATAGAGGGTTCCACTACGCCAACCGCACGGAAAATTTCGGGCTCGAACCATTCATAGCTCGAAAGATTAGAGCCCTCAAATGGCAGATTTTTGCTGCCCAACCCGAGGAGATGAACGTCACTTTAGTCCGAGAATTCTACGCTCCCATCGACAACAGGGATACACAGACCGTGACAGTGCGAGGCAAGGAAGTCACCTTCGAGCCAGAATACATCAACACCCTCTACGGCATCTACGTCGGCACAAAGAAAGACAGACACAAGAGGTATTTGGAAAGTCTGTCGCCGGCAGACTACGATGCTGTCATGGCAAAAGTCACTGAAGAAGGAACAGAGTGGAATGCTGATTCGAAGCACCGTTGGACAGTCAAACGCACTCAACTCACTCCGGAGGCAAAGCTATGGAACCACTTCGTCAAGAAGAGGATTATGCCTTCGTCCCACAACAGCACGGTCGACAGACCCAGGTTAGCTCTCGTTCACTCCATTCTTAATGAGAGACCTATTCATGTCGGCCGTTACATACGAGAAGGAATTTTGGAGTGTGCCCTCAAGCCATCAGGGCCCCTTTACTTCCCATACCTCATCACGGAAATCTGTCATGGCCACAACGTCCCTGAGATTGCTGAAGATTACAAGGTCTAAGGGAAGGGATGGACTGAACGCAATATTGTCAGTCTGATGTTACTGAAAGCTGCCACACCCCTTTCCTTCTTCAACCCCTCTGCCGCAGCAGAAGAGCCGGCAGAACCCACTCAGCCAAACCCTGCCGCCGCAGAGCAGCAACAGCTCCCCCAGCAGACTCCTCCACTCAAATCCTAGCCACCCTGCAGAAGATGGAGGAACGACAGTTGGGTCTGATGAGCTTTGTCAGAGACTTCACAACATCAACAGTACATTTTATTCAAAGTAATTTAAATTTTGCAAATGTACAGTTCCTTGTTTTCCCCGAGCACTATTTTGCTGCCCTACACCTGCCCACACACCTACCCCTGCTGCCACACCAAAAACACCTTTTGCGGCGTCTACTCCAACCCCGGCCGCGACAGCTGAAGGTGGCAGCCACACCGCCACTGCCTCTGCCAGAGGAGAGAAGCGAAAGGAGCCACCGTCCGACCTTGATGAATTTATTGCTGGTTTCTCTTCCTCCTCAATCTGGGAGGAATCTGATGGCGAGCCCTCTGTCAAGAGGAACCTTTCAAAGGAGTTCACTCCGATGGAAAGGCAGAAGCCCAACACCGGTGAAGGACCATCTTGCCAGGGCAAGACTGGCAGCAGCAGCAGCTCTTCCGAGGAGGTACAAGTGCTGGAAAGACCACCCCAAATCTCACTTACTCGTGTCCAGCCCCCAAGGGAAGCTAAGAAAAAAACTGCCTTCGCCTCTCCGATCATTATGTTGGCACCCACAACGAAAGTCACTGCCCGCCGGCAGCTAGAGATCAGCAGCAGCAGCAGCGACGAGAACACCTAAATTTAAGTTTTTATCTTATTTTGTTGTCTTTTTGTTTTATTTTAATTGTGATGTATTTTGTTTTTATTTTCTGTTTTTATTTTCTGTCATCATACATTGAGGGCAATGCAACCCTTGAGTTTGGGGGTGGCATCCCTCCAGTTATATGAAATGTTTTTAGGTTCAAAATCGTGTCTAAGTGTTAATTATTATTTAAGTTTATTTTTGTCAAAAAAAAATTGGCTTAATTTTTTGAACTATTATTATCTGCTGCTGCCATATCTATCGTGACAGTCCCTTAAAAATATTTTAGGAAGTAAGTAGAGCCTTAGTATAGTTCTGAAAAAACTGAAACACTTTGTGACTTACTTGATAAAAGACTTTCTATAGCATACTTAGAATAGAAAACTTAGAACTTAGAGTAGAAAGAGACTAGAAACTCAGGAAACCTAGAGGTGCCTATCACTGGCTCTAGGAAAATAACCAGAGTAAAACTTCTAGAGGTGCCTATCACCGGCTCTAGATAGTTAACTAGAGGTGCCTGAAATATTGGCTCTAGTAGAGAAGAGAAAAATTCAGACAAAGAAGGAAAACTACTAGAGGTGCCCGTTACTGGCTCTAGTGAAAAAAAAAGAATTAAGTCTCGAAGGAAAACTCTAAACAAGCTAAGTATAATATTCTAGTTGCTAGGGAAGTCTATATTCAGGTATGTTCACAATAATTGCACACACATGCACGAGAACTATACTTTTGCTCTAAGTAGATCCTTAAATATTTGAACAAGTTGTAGAACTAATGTTTTGATATAATAATTGAAAAATGTTTTGGACTGATTTAAAAAGTATTTAAAACATTTCCAAAGTCCAAACAACTTGAATAATATTTAAGGAATTTTTCATAAAGGTTTTTCATGTTTTCAAAGGCCAATTTTCACAAAACTGACCAAGTGTTTCGAAACACCTTAGGGCGTTTCGAAACAGGTGCCTCCAGTGGCCAAAACGTTTCGATACTCGTATCGAAACGGGGCCAGCGTTTCGAAACAGGCTAGGCCGTTTCGATACGCCCACGTGGCACTGACCACAACGGTCATAAACCCCAACGGCTCTTTCCCAACTAACTTTTAAATGCAGGTCGTTTCGATACGGGCTAAGGGCGTTCCGATACGCGTTCCGAAACGGCAAGGGTGTGTTCCGAAACGGGTACCCTAACAGACTGCAACGGCTCTTTCTATATTGAGGGTGTTTCGAAACGGCTTCGAGCGTTTCGAAACGGGGAGCTGCAGAACTGCATTTATGGAGGGAATTAAAGGCTCCAACGACTCTATTTCAACCCCAACGGTCCTAAACGGCTATAAACTCATTTGGGAGTATAAAAGGGACCTCCAAGCATCAAGAGAAGACTAATGCTTCAATTGTCAATCAACAGATGATCAAGAAATTGTCTTAGTGCTTAAAGTGTCATTTCTTGTATAGACAAACACTAGTGAGCCAAAATTGTCAAATTTGCTCAAGTGTTTTAGGTTTTGGGTGAGTGCTTAATTGTGCAAACAAACACCTATTAGAGGGTTTAAGTTTGCTTTTATTTATCTCTTTGTAAAGAGGGTTTTGATCAAGGCTTTGGGTAGAAGCTTGATCGGTTGTAAGGGTTTCCTCCTAATCCTAGAAAAGGGGACGAATCAATTAGTGGATTGATTGTGAAATCCTTAGTGGGGAGCTAAGGTAGTGGATGTAGGTGCTTGTTAGAAGGCCGAACCACTATAAATCATTGTGTCTTTAATCTTTCTAGCTTCCACAACCCTTCCACCCAAATATTCACCTCTCCACCACTTGGTGAGCAAAATCGGTTGATCGAATCGAGCTCCACACAACCCAACAATTGGTATCAGAGCTTGGCTCAATCAAAGAGGATTCACATCCTATTGAGAAGATCCGGCAAGCTTGATCACTAGTTCATCAACCGGCTCAAATGGCACAATCTATCGACAAACCGCCTTTCTTTGACGGAACCCACTATGCCCATTGGAAGACAAAGATGAAGTTCTTCATCAAATCAAAAGATTACAAGCTATGGGATATAGTTGAAGATGGTCCGTTCGTGCCTCAAAGAAGCAAAGCGGAGTGGAGTGCCGACGATCGCAAGAAGATGGAGCTAAATTGCAAAGCCTTGCACATTCTATTTTGTGCTTTTGGTCCATCCATCTATGAGAAGATGTCTTCTTGTGAGAGTGCCAAGGAGGTATGGGACAAGCTTGAAGTTACATACGAGGGGACAAACGAAGTCAAGGAGACCGAGATTGGGCTCCTAACCTTGGAGTATGAGAACTTCAAAATGGATCCGGAAGAGAACATCGAGAAGATGTTTGATAGGTTCTCCACCATCACCAATGGCCTTAAAGGTTATGGAGAAGCCATCCCGGAGGAAAAGCTTGTTCGAAAGCTGATCTACTCACTTCCCGAGTCTTGGGACTCAAAGAGGACCGCCATCATCGAAGCCAAAAATTTGAAGACTTTGAAGCTTGATGAACTCATGGGGTCACTCTTTACTTATCAAATCATGAAGAAGAATAAAGAGGATGAGAAGAAGAGGGAAGAAATTCGAGCTATGAGAGAGAAGAAAATCAAAGGGCTTGGCATCAATGCTAGTGCCATGGCTCTCAAATCCTCCACTTGCCATCATGTCTACTCTAGTGAAGAGGAGGAAGATGAAGAGATAGTTCATCTCTTCAAGAAGTGTGCCCCGTTCATGAAGAAAGCCTTGAGAGAGCTTGAACGAGAACCTAAAAGAAAGGAGAGGGCAAGCACTTCAAGCCATAAGAAGAAGGCACAATTGGCTACTTGGAGTGATGAGGACTCCACCGACGATGAACAAGCCAACCTTTGCCTTATGGCCATCGAAGAAGATTCAAGGGTAACTTCTAATTCATCTACTTCATGTTCTTATTCTTTTGATGAATTACAAGATGCCTATGATGATTTGGTTTTAGATTTTAAAAGCCACATTTTGAAAAACAATAAATTGATTTCAAAGTTAAAAATTCAAAATGATTTGCTTTCTAAAACCAAACTTGAACTTGAAGCAAAACTTGAAGAGTTTGAGTTAAAATGTCTTGATTTACAAAAATTGCTTCAAAAAGTTCAAGAAGAAAAAGATTTGATTTCCAAAGAGCTTGAAAAGAAAAACAATTTTGGAAAATCAAACTTTTATGTTAGACAATCTAGTGCCCCTAGATTTGTGAAAGGAAAATGTTTTAGAAGTGTTTGGGTCCCAAAAGGACTAACCACTTCAACTAAAAAGGATGAAATTGAAAAATGGATTCCTAAGGGGACTAAATTTTGTACAACTAACGTTTACGGATCCAAAGCAATTTGGATACCAAAAATTACTTGATTGTCTATTGTAGGTGTGATGGAGATGTTCAACAAGTCAAACATTGAGGGGGAGCTCCATACACACAAGGAAGAACACTTGAAGAAGGAAGGCTTCACATCCTCCCTTGGGTTCAAGTGTTGGTAAAATTTCTAGTTGTTTTTGATTTTATTTGTCTTATTTTTAAGTTTATTCAACTAGATGATCATATATGTTGGACTAACGTTTCAATGATGCTTTGAGTAAGGGGGAGAAATGGTTTGAAAAATTCTTTTTTCAAATGAATAAGGGGGAGCTTTATTTGAATTAAAAATTCTAATCTCTTATTCACATTTTTAAAGTTAAAGGGGGAGAATTCCAAACAATTTTTCAAGTGGTTTTATTATATCAAAAAGGGGGAGATTGTAGAACTAATGTTTTGATATAATAATTGAAAAATGTTTTGGACTGATTTAAAAAGTATTTAAAACATTTCCAAAGTCCAAACAACTTGAAATAATATTTAAGGAATTTTTCATAAAGGTTTTTCATGTTTTCAAAGGCCAATTTTCACAAAACTGACCAAGTGTTTCGAAACACCTTAGGGCGTTTCGAAACAGGTGCCTCCAGTGGCCAAAACGTTTCGATACTCGTATCGAAACGGGGCCAGCGTTTCGAAACAGGCTAGGCCGTTTCGATACGCCCACGTGGCACTGACCACAACGGTCATAAACCCCAACGGCTCTTTCCCAACTAACTTTTAAATGCAGGTCGTTTCGATACGGGCTAAGGGCGTTCCGATACGCGTTCCGAAACGGCAAGGGTGTGTTCCGAAACGGGTACCCTGACAGACTGCAACGGCTCTTTCTATATTGAGGGTGTTTCGAAACGGCTTCGAGCGTTTCGAAACGGGGAGCTGCAGAACTGCATTTATGGAGGGAATTAAAGGCTCCAACGACTCTATTTCAACCCCAACGGTCCTAAACGGCTATAAACTCATTTGGGAGTATAAAAGGGACCTCCAAGCATCAAGAGAAGACTAATGCTTCAATTGTCAATCAACAAATGATCAAGAAATTGTCTTAGTGCTTAAAGTGTCATTTCTTGTATAGACAAACACCAGTGAGCCAAAATTGTCAAATTTGCTCAAGTGTTTTAGGTTTTGGGTGAGTGCTTAATTGTGCAAACAAACACCTATTAGAGGGTTTAAGTTTGCTTTTATTTATCTCTTTGTAAAGAGGGTTTTGATCAAGGCTTTGGGTAGAAGCTTGATCGGTTGTAAGGGTTTCCTCCTAATCCTAGAAAAGGGGACGAATCAATTAGTGGATTGATTGTGAAATCCTTAGTGGGGAGCTAAGGTAGTGGATGTAGGTGCTTGTTAGAAGGCCGAACCACTATAAATCATTGTGTCTTTAATCTTTCTAGCTTCCACAACCCTTCCACCCAAATATTCACCTCTCCACCACTTGGTGAGCAAAATCGGTTGATCGAATCGAGCTCCACACAACCCAACACAAGTGCTAAACATGATAGGGATGGTGTTGTGGGTAAGGATCGTTCACTGACTTAAGCCAAGAAATATATATATATATATATATATATATATATATATATATATACACACACATATGTATGCATGCATGTTAGTTAGGTTACATTTGCTTGAGGACAAGCAAGGATTCGAGTTTGGGGGTGTGTTGAGTGTGCAAAAGTTCTACTTTTTACCCCTTATTTAACCCACATTCCTGCTGCATTCAAGCATAATTCATTGTATTTAGGATAGATTTCACATATACATCACAATTATATAAAATGGCACAGTTGCTACTGATTTTGGTTATTTTTGCAGGTAGCTGCTGTAGCAGACTCAGGGCAGTGGAGAAGCAGAGCTAGAACACATGACTGAAGTCGAGAAGGACGACGTTGTTGTGGTCGCTGTCGTGGCAGCCAACGACGACAGCCATGTTGAAGGGAAAAAGTGAAGTGGAGCTCGACAGAAAGAGGAAATTAAGTCGGTCTGTCGTGGGCCACTCTTATATTTTTCTGAGCCCTAGATCAGAATGAAGGCCAAGCCCAAAGTTCAAGGAAGAAACTCCAAGCAAGAAAAGAGGACGAATTAAAGGCATCTACTCAGAAGATTTAGTCTTTAATAGAGTTGTACTTTAATTTAAACTTGTATTCTTGCCATATTAGAAAACTTGAACCCAAGGCCTATATAAAGGCATGTAATTTGACCTAGGGAAGGATATCTTATTCTCTAGCCATCTTCCCCTAAACCCTAGTCGTTTTCCCCCTTCTCATCATGTTCTAAACTTCCCCTAGGGCTAAGGGTTGATTCTGTAAAGTAGTTGCAAGGATTGTATTGTTTTTAGGATTTTTTCTCTTCAATAAAATAGACTTCAAGTTTGCTTATTCTGGTTTTCAACATCTTGCAAGAGTATCGGGAGAGCATTGTGAGATTATACATTTACTTAATATCGGGAGAGTTAAGTATACGAAAGGAATAAGTACGGGTTCTCCAGTTTATGGTTGAACTATCTCGGACCTAGGGATAGGACGAGGTTAAGTGGCTAAGGAAGAATTCAACAACTTCGGTGTTCATCCTTCGATTCACGCCGGGAGGTATCATCAAAGACGTGTTCATCGACAGACTTGGACCTAGGTATAGGACGAGTCACAGCAGGGATTCTTGCCAAGCTTGAAGTACAGAGTTGTGCGATCGGTGCCGTGACAACAACAGGCCGCTTCCGCTGCAGGTGCTGCCGCGACAGAAACGACAACGGAACAGGAAAACCTAGACAGTGCAACACCTGCACTACTGAGCAAATCAATATCAGCCTATTTCTTTCTTTCTTGTGCAGCAATTCAGGGTTAAGGCTATTTCCAGTCCCTGTGGATTCGACATCTGATACTTCGTGTATCACTTTACTACTTGCGTCGTGTACACTTGCACTCTATTGCGATAGACTCTTTTACACGCAACATAAACCACTGACAAAAGGATGAAACTGGAAAATTTTAAGAAATGACGAGGGCTGGAAACTAAAGTAAATCTCTTTTTAAATAAAATGAAATAATAAAAAATTATTAAATCCGAATAAGGGCAGAATTAAAAACGGTTTTAAAATGGCAGGGACCGGAGGTGTAATTGTAAAACGCGGAAACCCTGCTAATGCTATTTTGAAACACGGAGGGACCATGAATGTGAATAAACCATTTTAAAATATTTAAAACATTATAAAAACGCCATTTTGGCCTTTTGAAGCTCTTTTGGCACTTTTAACCTCTCTAAAAAAAACTCAGACTACACTCACCATTTTCTGAAACCGAAAATCCTTCCCCCGTCGGTCACCACAAGTCCGGCACCAACGCGAAATCGAGATCCCTTATCTAAAAAAACCTAAAATCGGCCTCAAGCTTATCGCGTGGTCTACCTTCGAAAAACGGAGACAAAAAATCGTCTTTTCTGTTGAAAGTGTGAGATCGGAATCGAAAGGAACCCTTTTTTTTTAAAACCTGTTGCCCCGTTTCCGTCCGACGCTCTATCGCCTCACCGTACACGGCCTAGTGAAGGCACGTCGACTTATTGGAGACGAGCCACTGGATCGGTGCGCAAGGGAAGACCAAAAAAACCGAAGGGTAAAGCCTCCCTCTCTTTGTTTATTTATTTTTTTCTCTTCGATGCATGCAACAATGATCGAGAAAATGGTACCTCTGAAGCTTTTGATATTTTTTTGTATTGATTCGGGGAAAAAATTCCTTTTTACATCGTCTTGATTCGGTTTTTATAACCAGATTACAAAGAAGAGGAAAGACAAAACCAGTGAGTTTGACTTCAGGGCTCATTTTTTGTCTCTGCATGTGCTCTGTAATCTGTTGTTGATCTCTGCTTTTGGTTGCTGGAAATGTCTAGTTGACTTTCGATTTGGTTTTTTTGTTTTTGTTGCCATTTTTGGTGTCTGACTGCTGCTCTTTTATGTTTGCATGTCGGAAATGGCTCGATCGGGAGTGCGGGGCATGCTAGTGGCAGAACGGGGAGGAGACAAGCCTCTAAAACGGCAGACGCATGAAGGTTGCAAGCGAAGCGTCAGGCGCATGGGGACTAGGGATGGGCACGGGTCGGGTCGGGCCGGGTTTTTGGCCCACCCGAACCCGACCCGAAAATATTAACCTTAAACTCGAACCCGACCCGACCCGACCCGAAAATAAATACCTATATAAAAAAATCAATTTTAGGGGCTAAATTGTAAAAAAAATAATTTTAAGAGACTTAATTGTAAAAAATAATAAATTTAAGAACTAAATTGTAAATAAAAAATCAATTTTAAGGACCTAATTATAAAAAAAATATAAAAAAGGGGTATTATTACAAATATCCCTAAAAATTTAGGGGAAAATTACACTATTAGTCCCGGGTCGGGTCGGGTCGGATATTTTCACCCTAAAACCCGAACCCGACCTCACCCTACACAAAAACCCGACCCAACCCGAACCCAATTTTTTCATAAAAATATCCGACCCGATTGGGCCGGGTCGGGTCAGAACCCGTCGGGTCCGGGTACCGTGCCCATCCCTAATGGGGACTCGAAGGGTTGCGCGAATCTGGACCGTTCGATGTCGATTCGATCCGACGGCTAAGGGTGATGCGGCGCCATACGAGGGGCAGGCATCTTAGGGTTTTTTTGGTCTGAGGAGATCTAGACCGTTGGATGCTCCCAGATCCAACGGCTCCAGATGGTGTGGCGCGGAGCTGAGTGAAGGGCCTCGCTAGGGTTTCCTGATCTGGGAAGATCTGGACCGTTGGATCACCACCAGATCCAACGGTCTTGGATCGGCTGCGCAAAGGAGAAACATGTTAGGGTTTTCTTTTTTTGGGCTTATTGGGTCATATGTAATTAGTTTTGTTTGGGCTTTGGTTGCGTATTATTTGTATTGGGCTGACTTCAATAATAAAGTTTAGTTTTTTTAACTTTAGTTTTATTTATAATAATAATAATAATGATAATAACAATAAATAATAATAATAATAATAATAATAATAATAATATTGAAGAATTAATAATAATAATAGTAAATATGATAACAACAATAGTAATATTAAGACAATAAAGGTAATACATATATAGGAATAATTATTAATAGTAACATATGTATATTTATATGTATATTTTTTCATTTTCTTTTTTCCTTTTCTCCCTTTTCTTCTTTTTTTTTCTTTTTGATTTTTTTATATTTTTATTCTATTTTTAATTATTATTATTATTATTATTATTATTATTATTATTATTATTATTATTATTATTATTATTATTATTATTATTATTATTATTATTATTATTATTATTCTAGCCCAATACAAGCCCAAAATGCGGAAAAAAAAGTTTAAGTTTCGAGACAAAATTAGTGATTACAACAGCAGCAGGAAATCGTCCATTTGCATTCTCTTTTAAAGTCTGCAACCGAATAACCCCATAAATAAATCTACTTAAAACTATAGAAAACACCAAATACCATTGAATTTCAAAGTTGGAATAATAAGAAAACATGAAATCTCATACACTGCGAAAGCAATCCCCATTTCGTTTAACAAAAAATCATCAGAATGTTTAAATTAACTTCGATATGAGGAAAAGAATCAAAATAACGACACCCCATTTCTTTTAAAGCATCAAAATTTCAATAAACCTTTTCCAAGTTGCGAATCTCAAATGAAATGAAAGATAAAAATACGCGGCCTCTTTGCGATGCTTTCAAGTTGCTTAAGCTCCTCCAAATCCAACGTCAATTCCTCTGCCATTTTCACTCAAAACCACTTCTTTTTTTGCTCTCTTTTTCTTTTGAGTTTTTGGTTTTTATCGGAGGGATTTAGGGATTAACAAGTTTGTGGAGACTGTTTCTGTGGGATTTGAGGTTTTATCGTGTTTGAAGAACAAAAGAGAAGAAATCTTACTTGAGAGAGACGATCGGCTGGGTTAGGGATTTGGGGATTGGGGTGTGAGTGACTGAGAGTGAGTTGAGTGGTCTATGTCCAATAGATTTAAAACATTGTATTTTATCCAAACTCTAATTTTCAATTAGCCAAGGAAAAATAGCGGCGTTTTCATTAAATCGTCATTAATGTGATACTTTTTGCGGCGTTTGTCTTATAAAACCTCACTAATATCTGCCTATTACTGCGTTTTTCTTATAAACGCCACGAATTTTATTATTTTGTGGCATTTTTCTACCAAACATCGCGAGATGTACAAAGATAGTGGCGTTTATTTTAAAAACGCCGCTAAAAGTGTTGCTATATACAAAGTTTGGTGTAGTGCATTCTCCTTGGTTAAATTTCGTTCACTGTCACGTAATTGTCGTAGTAGATAATTTACTCTATATGGCATACTACCATCGTACCATTCCAAAAATCGACAACCATTCTACAATAAAATCAAAAACAATATTCTTAGAAGCATCAAATATCAACAACCATAATACACTAAATCGAGGTCCTAAATAAACAAAATATTTCCATGGGTATTATCTATACAACAATTAAATAACTATTAGAACTCTAATTATTAAAGCCTAATTATTAGAAACCTAAATAATCAAGCACAATTGTTAAAAACCTAAATAATAAAAATAATTCAAAAATCTTATTGAAAAAGCTGGGCAATCATTATACCTTCTTCTCGCATTCAAGTCGCTCCATATAATTTTTCTAGGAGCCAGTTTATCACAATAGCACATTTTTTGTTCTCCATCATACACGAAATCTCGTTGAGATGAACCAAAGATATTTACAGAATCCAACTTTTCCATTGATGGAGTCAACAAATATTTCTTTCAAACCTCATACTCCTTACTTTGGATCAACTTAGAGTAATTTGAAACTCGAGAATTGAGAGAGGAAAAGAAAAATTTTAGGGTTTAAATTTTTGTCGATTTGAAAAGGATTTAGAGGAATAAAGGGGCGACTATTTGTTTTGTAGCTCGTGTTGTATTAATATTAATGATTATTTTAATTGTTACTTTTAAATTTGAAAATAACATTAAAAGTAATTTCTGCAATACTATATCTCAAATTAGTGACCTGGCTTAGTGTTTTGGAGAATGACTTTTAATCCCAACGATTTAAATTTGAGTTCCCTTGCAAGCAAAATTTTGGATTCAATAAAATCAAGCCACTCCGAAGCTGCCACGTGTTGTCTTATCAGTGGTTGGCATTCCTTCAAAAAAATTCTTACTTAGCATTATTGCCATGTGGCAGTGCCAGGTCATCCCTCTATTCTAACGTTTCGTGCCACGTCAGCCTCAAACGGTCGAACACATGTTGACTGACGATTTTCATTCACTGAGAAAAAAAAGTTATGACGATTTAGATTTTCATTTATTCAATCAAATGAGACGTTTGGAAATTGATAACTATAGTAGAATTGATAACTATAGTAGGGATAAATTTTTTTTGTCTCTTTCTGGAATTTTTTATTGTGCCTTAACACCGAAAACACTAAAAAATTTAAATTTTATTTTATTAAAAAATATTTTCCAAGAAAAAATATGGTATAATAATAACACATGCTTCACCTGTATTGTTTTTTATTCGAATAAAACATAATATAATATGCACAGACGTTGGCATGTATTTTCACCATAAATACAATGGTTTTCTATAATAATAATAATAATAATAATAATAATAATAATAATAATAATAATAATAATAATAATAATAATAATAATAATAATAATAATAATAATAATAATAATAATAATAATAATAATAATAATAATAATAATAATAATAATAATAATAATAATAATAATAATAATAATAATAATAATAATAATAATAATAATAATAATAATAATAATAATAATAATAATAATAATAATAATAATAATAATAATAATAATAATAATAATAATAATAATAATAATAATAATAATAATAATAATAATAATAATAATAATAATAATAATAATAATAATAATAATAATAATAATAATAATAATAATAATAATAATAATAATAATAATAATAATAATAATAATAATAATAATAATAATAATAATAATAATAATAATAATAATAATAATAATAATAATAATAATAATAATAATAATAATAATAATAATAATAATAATAATAATAATAATAATAATAATAATAATAATAATAATAATAATAATAATAATAATAATAATAATAATAATAATAATAATAATAATAATAATAATAATAATAATAATAATAATAATAATAATAATAATAATAATAATAATAATAATAATAATAATAATAATAATAATAATAATAATAATAATAATAATAATAATAATAATAATAATAATAATAATAATAATAATAATAATAATAATAATAATAATAATAATAATAATAATAATAATAATAATAATAATAATAATAATAATAATAATAATAATAATAATAATAATAATAATAATAATAATAATAATAATAATAATAATAATAATAATAATAATAATAATAATAATAATAATAATAATAATAATAATAATAATAATAATAATAATAATAATAATAATAATAATAATAATAATAATAATAATAATAATAATAATAATAATAATAATAATAATAATAATAATAATAATAATAATAATAATAATAATAATAATAATAATAATAATAATAATAATAATAATAATAATAATAATAATAATAATAATAATAATAATAATAATAATAATAATAATAATAATAATAATAATAATAATAATAATAATAATAATAATAATAATAATAATAATAATAATAATAATAATAATAATAATAATAATAATAATAATAATAATAATAATAATAATAATAATAATAATAATAATAATAATAATAATAATAATAATATTTTTCCTTCTGAAATCACCCTACCCTCTTTATTATTGATAATACACCCATCAAAGTTTTTCTTTTCTTATTAAAGATAATATTAATTAGTGCCTAATAACACTTGTGTTAGATATAAAGAAATAAAATAAATGAATTATCCATCTTTAAATTAAATATAAAATATATAATAATAAATGATTTATTGTTAGTAACAGACAACATCATAAATGCTTGATTGTTTCTTATTAAAGAATTAAAATCTGAATGTTGCTATCTCAATAACATAAACAAATGTGTATAACGTAAATATGTATAATAATTCAGTTTTTCATCATAAATGCGCTTGAATGATACCATTGAAACTAAGGGCCAATCAGGGTAGGGCGAGGATGGTTTTATATTTTTTATTTTGTCTCCGATATTTGCGCATATAATTTTAAGAATTCCTATTAAATGTTTTGAATATTTTTTGTTCTCATATTCATCTTTACGGATCTATGAGATTTTCGGTTAATCCTCATAACAAAGAAATAAATAAATGAAACTTAATACATTAAAATAAATAGTCAATATTGAACCTCTAGAATTACAAACATAAATGATGAATTTAATTTTACAAACAACAAACAAACCATTTCAAAACTATAAAATAAAGCTAAAATATTAACTATCGAAACATAACAGTCAGCACTACCTTAAAAGAAAATATGTAGCTAATAATATATGGTTCCAAATCATGATCCGTTTGTTCTAAAAGAAACTAGATTCAATAATTTTTTCAACCATATAAATTACATCTTCTATTTTTACTCGTATGATTTATGGAGAATTTCTAAAGTCACCGCCATTGTTGTTTTTAGAAATAGTCTGCAGTCTTTTCTTTTGACATTTTCTCACTTAAAAATTAATAATTCATAGTATATAACTCGAAGTCAAGAACATTTTTTCTTTAAACGAATCTAGACTTACGTATGGTTATAGAAATATAAGGTTCACTTTTTAATTTATCTTGTAGAATTTTTGGTAATTTTTCAAAGTCATTGCTAAAATGTTTCGTAGAAATTTGCTGCCAAATTTTTATGACCTTTCAACATCCAAATATTCATATTTTTTAAAATACATATAGAAATCGATCATATTGTATTTTAAACAAAACTAGACTGAATCATGTTTATAATGATGTATAGACCACTTTTTAATTATTTTTATGGAATTTACGGATAATTTACAAACTTACTCCAGCCGATCATACTCAGGTTATGAGAGATTAATTTTTTGTTGAAAATAGGTAAATTACCCTCATGTCCATCCAACTTTGTAAAAATATTGAGATCCCTGCGGATATTTTTAGGGATCCCCACAGTAATTTATAAGAGTACGGTTCGATTATCCCTACAGTTCGAATATAGCAATCTTCGTCTCCATCCCCATTTGAGCTTCGGTGATAAAATTTCCCCGTCCCCGCCCCCGTGGGTGAAAATTTCGATTATACCTCATACTCGTCGGTTCGGATCCCTACGTCTTTTTATTATTTCCCATTCGATTGTCACCCCTAATTGAAACTTAGTAAAACATTGAATAAATACTTAGTGTATTATCAATTACCTGCTAGTCTAGCGGATGAGACACTAATCTTTTAAACGTGATCAGGATTGGAATCTTAATATTGTTAATTTGAATAATTGAATTAGAAGATACACTTTTATAATAAATTTTTATAATATTCAATTTAGATTAGTTGGTTAATGGCGATGATTATACCAAAAAATTTGTTTTACTTAATTTGAACACTATTTTAGTCTTAGTTAACATAAGATCCTAACATCGATCCGACAACCCTTTCTTTTTTTTCTTATAAAAATTATTATTTTAAAAATTAAGTATACTAATTTCTTTTAGAAAACATTCACTTTATTAACTTGAACAAAAATACAACTTGATATAGTTTCCAATATTTGAAAATCATTAAAAGAAACAACACATCTAGCTTATGATAATCGTATGATAATCGCATAATATTATTTTTATCACGTGTTAATTTATTTTGTAACAGCAAATTGCGGGTAAAACGTTAAAAATTTATCAGTATATGATTTAAAGTTTTGTACCGACAGATAAAAGAGATGTTCCGACAGATAAAATATCGTCAGTAAAACGCTAGTTGGTATACCTCTATAACGACGAACATAACTGTCAGTATAAATGTTGGGACCCTATACCAATAGATGTATCCGTAGGCATAGGTAAGTCCCATTCCGACAAATTAGTATATCTATCTCGACAGACTTAATCCGTCGGTATATATGGTACATATATAACAATAGATTTTTACTAAGGTTTGACCGTCGCTATAGGGTTTACCTTTACCAACAGTACGTTCGTCGGTATATGTATCATGTAGATTTGTATAAGATACATATACCGATGGTTTTACCCTTCGGTATAAGTTTAATTAGAATTTATTTTTATTTTAAATATTAATAATGATTAATATTATTGTTATTTTTTGTAACCCCTCGTCCCGGTCTGGACGCTTGACCGATCTGAGTGGGCTACACGGGGATAACCGAGGCGAAACCCGTTAAGGCTCCACTTCGGTTACAGACCCAAGGAAAACTTTCATTTTATTTTATCTTTTCTAGATGCATTATTATAAACCCTATGTGAGAAAAACAACAGCGGAAGAAAACGATGAGGTAAAGAGACAACAGCCCACATTAAACAGCCCATTTTATTCTTATACAGCAGGTCGTATCGAAACGCCCATAAGGTGTTTCGATACACCTTGACTAGGTCAACTGGCCAAAGTCAACTTGGTGAGACCGTTTTGAAAAGGGGTGACCCGTATCGAAACGACCCCAACGGTCAACTTCTCGTGGTCAACGAGATGAAGGCCGTTCCGAAATGCTAAAGCCCGTTCCGATACGTTAATTTATCGTCAAAATCTGAGATTTCCAGTAGCAAAATCGTATCGAAACGATTCCCTAATTTATCGAAACGCCTGGCCCGAAACAAAGGAACCGTATCGAAACGAGGCCAACCGTTTCGAAACGCCCTCTGTCAGCAGATTGATTTTAGCTGGTTTTTGGTGCAAGGCTGTCCCAAAAATACCACTAAGACCCCACACAACACACTAACATAAACCCTAAGGCGAAACCAAACATCTACCAACATGCTCAGCACACCACAAGCATATAAGAACCATCCATTAAAGAATCAACAACATCCAACACATGCTTCATAAGTAAACTTAAGGTTCATGCTTCACAAAAACATACACTTAAGCATTTAAGATATGCCAACTTAAACATGGTTTAAAAGCAATCCAGGGCAACCAAAAGCCAACCAACAACATGATAAAGAAGAGTCTAACACGCTCTTAAACAAAACTAGCATCAACATACTTCAAAAGCTTAAAGCAACTAATATGTAACCCCCTCGTCCCGGTCCGGACGCTTGACCGATCCGAGTGAGCCACACGGGGAAAACTGAAGCGAAACCCGTTAAGGTTCCCCCTCGGTTAGCAACCCAAATTTTTTTCTTTTTAATTTAATCTTTTCTAAAGGCTCATTCGAATCCTATGTGATCATAACAGCGGAAAGACGAACATTCATAAAACAATAACTCGAACAACCTATGCAAAACAATCCATTTTTACAAAATTAAGCAGGCCGTTTCGAAACACCCTCAAGGTGTATCGAAACGCCTTGACCTGGTCAACGGTTCTAAGCCTACACTAAGAGGCCGTATCGAAACAGAGGTCAACCGTTCCGAAACACCCTCCATGGTCACTTTCTCGTGGTCAATGAGATTTTGACCGTTTCGAAACCCTTAGACCCGTTTCGGAACACCTTCATCTCGTCATTTTCTCAGAATTCCAGTAGCGAAAATGTACCGAAACAGCCTCTACGCGTTTCGAAACACCCGACCAAAAACAAAGGGACCGTATCGAAACATGGTAGCCCGTTTCGAAACGCCCTCTGTCTGCAGACTAGTTTTAGCTGGTTTATGGCACAAGGATGTCCATAAACCCCTCTAAAACTTCAAACACCACACTAACATCAATCCTAAGGCAAACCAACATATCAAGCATGCTTAAAACATTAATACGACAAAGCTAAACACTAAAGGCAACAACATCACAAAGCCATACATCCATACATAGCATTAAAGGTACTAAGCTTCGACATGGCCAACACTTAGGCAAAATAAGATAGGTAAAGGCTAATATGGTTTACAAGCAACATGGCATTTAAACCCCAGCCAACAAGCATATAAAAGGAGTCTAGCATGCTCCTAGCAACAACAATAACAACATAATCCAAAAGCATCATAACACGATTACATGTCCCATTGCTTGACCATTACATCATAATTAAAATGTTCATACTTGGTAGCTAAACAAGCACCACGAAACACACTTGGAGGCCCCCTTCTTGCACTTAGCAACCCACGAACTAAGGATCTGCATTGTCGAACAAAGAAAGAGCGTAAGCAATAAGCTTAGTGAGGGTAAGCTCTTTAAAAACAAACCTCGACAATGCAGGGTCCAAGCACGATCTCAACCAAGGTAATGCATAAATATACCATTGAACCTCAAGAGCTAAGAGTTAAAGATGCATGAACAATATCCAATTATATGCCATGCTCAACAAGCTCTATTTCGCAACATATGTAAACACATATAAACATCCAAGTAGAAATCACATTCCACAACACATTGATTCACATATCAATCAATATTGGCACCTAGCTATGACCCGAATACGCGGATAAACACGTTGGAACTCACATCCAACAACCACTTTACCTCACGGTGGGATTACACTTATCACCGGTCTCGCGAAGGGGATTCCACTCATCCTTACGCCCCGTCGATGGGATTCCACTCATCATCGACTATATGTAAATACAACTTCCGGGCGAACCCGTACTCCTCCTTGGTGACTTAACGCCACCAAGGCCACGCGCGAATTTACACTCATGTGTGCACACTAACATCCTAATGATCGATCATTTGTACTCAAGCATACTAGTGCCAACATTTAACTTAATCCACATTATTCATCTCAACCAAATTCCGTGCTTAGCACGTACTCACCATTATCACAATCATGAACCATTCACATGCATACCATAATGCATCACAAATCATGTCTCATCTCACATGTATAACACATTATACATAAATCATCACATCACAAATATTACGAGGCATATTCAACAAATACAAGTTCAACCAATGGCTCTAGATTAAGTTTAGGATTAGGCTACCACCTTAATCCTAACTCTAGGTGGGTCTACCAAGCCTGAACTAGTCCATATGCTCGAACCAAACATTTAAACCACTTTAAAACATTAACCACTCACCTAAGCTCCCAAGCTCAAAGCCAAGCAAGCAACCACCCTCAAGCTTCCGGATTTCCTCCCGATGGTTCACCGACACATGTTCTCGCTTCTAAACGACCTCAATACAATTCAAACAACTTCAAATCAGCCCAAACATCAAAGTACTAGCCCGGAATACAATTCAAACAAAATTCATAGTATTTCAAGCCATGAACAACCCCACATTTAACCAAACTCGGGCAGCCCCAAAACCTCATCCAAAATCCATGTTTCCAACACCTTTTATACCCACAAACGATCCCAAATCAACCCCTAACCATAGCACTATCAATAGCCCATCAATTCCAACCTAAAACAACCCCCAAAACTCACCCAAAACCCTTCAAAAACCCCCTTTAAACCCAATTTCGGGAATTTGTTTAAAACCAAGAAAAATTAACATAGGTGGTACCATTTAGCTCCTAGACTTCATAACTAACAACATTGAATCAAAACATTAAGCTTAACAACATAAAGTTACCATTTTTAATCAAAATTTCCAAAAACTCCATTTCCCAAAACCTTAACGAAAATGAAAACTAAGTGTACTTTTGAAGAGAGGATGTTGAGGACAAGTCAAAAATGGTGTTACCTTTCAAAAACGAGTTGAAACGGAGGAGGAATGAAATGGAATAGTAGAGGGGATGAGCTCTCTCCTTTTTCCCGTTGGTGTGTTTTGAAGAAGAAAGTGAATAGTGAAGTTTGGGAGTTTTTTTATTTGTTTTGTTTTAATTTAAAGGCCAAAGACCATTTTGCCCTTAATGAAATGAGATATTCACAAGAGCATATAATCCATGGCTATTTGGGGTTTAATTTCAAAATATGGTCAACACAACTAGTTAATTTGAAAACGAAACCCGGAACTTTATTTTAATTATAAAACCGAACCCAAAATAATATTAAAATATTATTTTCACCCGACCCCTAAACCCGGGTGTTATAACTCTCCCCCACTTAAGGAATTTCGTCCCCGAAATTACCTTACGGAAACAAATACGAAAACTGCTCAACCATATCAGCTTTCCTCTCCCACGTGGCCTCTTCCACACCTCTATGTCTCCACAACACCTTGACCAACTCTATGGTCTTACCACGCAACACATTGCTATCAGAAGCAAGTATCTCAACAGGCTTTTCATTATAAGACAAATCTGGATTCAACTCTATCTCCTCAACAAGCATAACATGAGAAGGATCTGACCTATATCTCCTAAGCATCGACACATGAAAGACATCATGGATCTTCTCTAACTCAGAAGGTAACCTCAAACGGTAAGCTACAGGCCCAATCCGCTCAACTATCTCATACGGACCAATGAACCTCGGATTCAACTTGCCCTTCCGGCCAAATCTCATTACCTTCTTCCACGGTGATACTTTCAGAAACACTTTCTCACCCACGAAGAACTCAATCTCTTTCCTCTTCAAATCCGCATACGACTTCTGACGATCGGAAGCTGTTTTCAAACGGTCATAAACCAACTTCACCTTGTCGGTAGCCCCCTTAAGAAAATCCGACATAGGTAACAATCTCTGACCTGTTTCGGCCCAACAAATCGGAGTCCTACATCGTCTACCATACAAAGCCTCATAGGGAGCCATCTGAATACTAGACTGATAACTGTTGTTGTAAGCAAATTCAACTAAAGGTAGGTGCTTCTCCCAAGAACCCTGGAAGTCAATCACACAACAACGAAGCATATCCTCTAGAATCTGTATCACTCGCTCTGACCGCCCATCGGACTGCAGATGATAAGACGTACTGAAATGCAAGCGGCTACCTAGAGCACTATGCAAGCAACCCCAGAACCTCGAAGTAAATCTAGGATCCCTATCTGAAACAATAGACTTCGAAACTCCATGAAGTCTCACAATCTCACGGATGTACAAGTTTGCCAACCTGTCTAAAGAATCTGTAGTGTTCACTGCTAAGAAGTGAGCACACTTAGTGAACCTATCAACAATCACCCAAACAGAATTCTTCTTCGAAGGAGACAAAGGCAACCCCGACACAAAATCCATGGTGATCCTCTCCCATTTCCATTCCGGAATCTTCAAGGGCTATAACAAACCTGAAGGAACCTGGTGTTCTGCCTTCACTCTTTGACAAACCATACAACGGCTCACATACTCGGCTACATCTTTCTTCAAACCAACCCAGAATTAATCATTCTTCAAATCACGATACATCTTGGTACTACCCGGATGCATAGAAAAAGGACTCGAATGTGCTTCACTCAAAATCTAACATCTCAACTCAACATCTTCTGGTACAACAATTCTATCTCTAAAGCACAACAAGCTCTCGCCACTGAAACTATACTCGGTCGGTCTTCCTTCGGCTATGTCCTGAACATGAGGAACTAAAGTCACATCTTGCAACTGCTTCTCTCTAATCAACTGAATCAAAGAAGGCTTCACTTGCAACTCGGTGATCAAACCACCATCATCGGATACACTCAATCTAGCCAACATAGCTCTCAACTCAACGACCACTTTTCTACTAAGAGCATCGGCCACTACATTTGCCTTACCCGGGTGGTACTCAATGGTCAAATCATAATCTTTTAGCAACTCTAGCCATCTTCTCTATCTCAAGTTCAACTCTTTGTGTGTCATCAAGTACTTCAAGCTCTTGTGATCGGTGTAAACTATACACTTCTCACCATACAAGTAATGACGCCAAATCTTCAATGCAAAAACAACCGCGGCTAACTCTATATCGTGAGTAGGATAGTTCTTCTCATGAACCTTCAACTGTCTAGAAGCATAATCAACAACTCTTCTGTCTTGCGTCAAAACACATCCTTAACCTATGTAGGAAGCATCACTGTAAATCACAAACTCTTTACCTGAAAAAAGTTGTACTAACACTGGAGCATTTGTCAAAGCTTCTTTCAATTTCTCAAAGGCCTTCTGTCTTGCATCTGACCACTCAAACTTAACTCCTTTTTGTAACAATTTAGTCAAAGGAGCAACTACTCTAGAGAAACCATCAACAAATCTCCTATAGTAACCGGCTAATCCCAGGAAACTCCTAATCTCGGTCACAGACTTAGGTTGTTTCCACTCAACAATAGCCTCAATCTTCGATGGATCAATACGGATACCTTCGGCCGAAACAACGTGGCCAAGAAATACAACCTCTCAAATCCAGAACTCACATTTACTAAGCTTTGCATACAACTGATTGCTCAACAATCTCTACAAAACAAATCTCAAGTGCTCATCATGCTCCTCTTCTGTCTTCGAGTACACAAGTATATAATCAATGAAAACAACTACAAAATGGTCTAAATAGTCTTTAAAAATTCTGTTCATCATATCCATGAATGCTGCAGGTGCATTCGTGAGCCCAAATGGCATCACAAGGAACTCATAGTGACCATATCTAGTCCTAAAAGCTGTCTTCGGAACGTCACACTCTTTCACCTTCAACTGGTAGTACCCGGATCTCAAATCTATCTTCGAGAACACTGAAGCACCTCTCAACTGATCAAATAAATCATCTATGCGAGGCAACGAATACTTGTTCTTCACAGTCAACTGATTCAACTGCCTGTAGTCAATACACATGCGCATGCTACCATCTTTCTTTTTCACAAACAACACAGGAGCACCCCACGGGGAACTACTAGGCCTAATGAAACCACGGTCTAATAATTCTTGCAACTGACTCTTCAATTCTTTCAACTCTTTCGGAGCCATATGATACGAAGCTATCGAAACTGGATTCGACCCTGCAACAGTCTCAATCACAAACTCAACATCTCTGTCAGGAGGTAAACCCGACAACTCTTCAGAAAACACATCGGAAAGTCACACATTGTTCTAATATCTTTCGGTCTAGCTTCATTCATATTCGGATTCATAACATAAGCTAAGTAAGCCCCACATTCGGAGTCCATCAACCTATGAGCCTCTAAAGCTGACACAACATTAGACAAGAACTTAATGTTCTCGCCTACTACTACCACCTCGTAGTCATCAGAAAGCTTCAAGGAAATCCTCTTCGTCTCAAAATCCACACTAGCCCGGTGCTCAACCAACCAGTCCATACCCAGAATAATATCGAAACCATAAAAAGGAAGTTCCATCATATCAACAGAGAATACATGACCCTGAATCTTCAGTGGACATCTCCTATACATACGTCTAACCACAACTGTCTCACCAAAAGAACTAGTCACATGCATACCTACATCTAAGATCTCAACAGGTATATCTAACTTCCGTGCATGCTCACTCAAAATGTAGGAATGTGTAGAACTCGAATCAACCAAAGAAAGCAAAGACATAGACTGTAACTCAAAATTACCTGCTATCATATCAGTGTCGTTCCCGGCCTCTCTCTAAGCATAGACTCTCGCTGGTCCTCCTGCCTCTGGCTGCACTGCCACAACATGAGCAAGGTTCCTCTGAGCATCTAACCTAGGTGCATCAGCCCTAGGCTGGAAGTAGCCACGACCGCGCCCACGGCCTCTCTGAAAATCATTCACTCTCGCAGGAGCCTGAGCAATGTTCAGTGCCTGTGCCGCCTGATGCGGACAATCCCTCCTAAAGTGGTCCCTCGAACCACAGTTCCAACAAGAATAGAAGTTACCCCAACACTCACCAGCGTGCTGTCTCCCACAACGGGTGCACTCGGGCAAATGCCCTCCTTCTCTATGGCCCTGATGGCCCCTACCATGATGGCCACCGCCACGTCTATGGTCAAACTGGTGTCCGCCACCTCTATGCCTCTTGGCATCTCTACCATCAAAGTTGTTGTGTCTCTTACCAGAACTAGATCCTCCAGAACGCTTGGTCAGCCCCAAGCTATGCTCAATGTCCTTGGCTCTAGCAACCAAGACATCAAAGTCAGAATAATCAGAAGCTAAGGTATACCTCTTAACTTCCTCATGAAGCTCATATCTGAAACGATCACATCGGGCCTCTCAGTAGGCACCAACTCTGAAGCATACTGACTCAGACGAACAAAGCGGATCTCGTAGTCAGTCACAGTAGCATCTCCCTGAACCAGAGCCATAAACTCCCGCTTCTTTTCATCTAAATACCTCGGTCCCAAGTACCTCTTCCTGAAAGCAGACTCAAAGAAATCACAATCAATCTCTGTCGCTGGAACCCCAATAGTAATGGTGACCCACCAGGTGTAGGCATCACCCTGAAGCAAGGAAATCACACAGCCCAATCTACGTGCGCCCACACAACCCATCTGAGCTAAGATGCGAACTGTCTTCTCCAACCATAACTCAGACCTCTCTGGAGTAGACCCTCTGAACTCTTCGGCCCCCAAGCTACGGAGCCTCTCCAAAGGTAGACTAGCATCGTCACACCTAGGCTGAGCTGCAGCCTGAGCTCCCGCAACTGCGGCCTGAAATGCTCCCGCTATAGCTTGAACTAGCAGAGTCATATCAATTCTGGCTGGACCTTGGCCACCTTGAAGTCCCTTTCCTTCAGCTATATCCTCGCCTCCAACTCCAGGCGGAGGAGGTGGTGGTGGAGGTGGTGGAGGAGCTCCAAATCCCGCGGCCACCGGCCCTTCTATATGAGCCTCCACTCCAATCACCGGCTCAACAAGAGCCGCAACACGTGGTTCCTGACGAACCACTCTCGGCCTACCCCTCGGCCTAGACATCGCTCGCAAACGATAACTACAACCACAAAAAACAAAATATACAAGATTGGGTTAGCAAGGCAAGGCTTCCAAGTGCTCAAGTACGTTTCCCTCACTTAAAAATTCTTTTTCGATGTAATAGTAGCAATGAGACTCTCAGACAACATGCTTTTAAACAAAACAATCAACATACTTGTCACACAAGCAATCATACTTACAAGGCAAGCAAACATCGTGCATATCAATACAAAACTTGAACTTACCTCACTTACCTGCCCAAGGTCTCGGTAACCTTAGGCTCTGATACCAACAAGTGTAACCCCCTCGTCTTGGTCCGGATGCTTGACCAGTCCGAGTGGGCCACACGGGGAAAACCGAAGCGAAACCCGTTAAGGTTCCCCCTCGGTTAGCAACCCAAATTTTTTTTCTGTTTAATTTAATCTTTTCTAAAGGCTCATTCGAATCCTATGTGATCATAACAGCGGAAAGACGAGCATTCATAAAACAATAACTCGAACAACCTATGCAAAAAAGTCCATTTTTACACAATTAAGCAGGCCGTTTCGAAACACCCTCAAGGTGTATCGAAACGCCTTGACCTGGTCAACGTTCTAAGCCTACACTAAGAGGTCGTATCAGAACGGAGGTCAACCGTTCCGAAACACCCTCCATGGTCAACTTCTCGTGGTCAACGAGATTTTGACTGTTTCGAAACCCTTAGACCCGTTTCGGAACACCTTCATCTCGTCATTTTCTCAGAATTCCAGTAGCGAAAATGTACCGAAACAGCCTCTACGCGTTTCGAAACGCCCGGCCAAAAACAAAGGGACCGTATCGAAACAGGGTAGCCCGTTTCGAAACGCCCTTTGTCTGCAGACTGGTTTTAGCTGGTTTATGGCACAAGGATGTCCCTTAACCCCTCTAAAACTTCAAACACCACACTAACATCAATCCTAAGGCAAACCAACATATCAAGCATGCTTAAAACATTAATACGACAAAGCTAAACACTAAAGGCAACAACATCACAAAGCCATACATCCATACATAGCATTAAAGGTACTAAGCTTCGACATGGCCAACACTTAGGCAAAATAAGATAGGTAAAGGCTAATATGGTTTAAAAGCAACATGGCATTTAAGCCCCAGCAAACAAGCATATAAAAGGAGTCTAGCATGCTCCTAGCAACAACAATAACAACATAATCCAAAAGCATCATAACACGATTACATGTCACATTGCTTGACCATTACATCATAATTAAAATGTTCATACTTGGTAGCTAAACAAGCACCACGAAACACACTTGGAGGCCCCCTTCTTGCACTTAGCAACCCACGAACTAAGGATCTGCATTGTCGAACAAAGAGAGAGCGTAAGCAATAAGCTTAGTGAGGGTAAGCTCTTTAAAAACAAATCTCGACAATGCAGGGTCCAAGCACGATCTCAACCAAGGTAATGCATAAATATATCATTTAACCTCAAGAGCTAAGAGTTAAAGATGCATGAACAATATCCAATTATATCCCATGCTCAACAAGCTCTATTTCGAAACATATGTAAACACATATAAACATCCAAGTAGAAATCACATTCCACAACACATTGATTCACATATCAATCAATATTGGCACCTAGCTATGACCCGAATACGCGGATAAACGCGTTGGAACTCACATCCAACAACCACTTTACCTCACGGTGAGATTACACTCATCACCGGTCTCGCGGAGGGGATTCCACTCATCCTCACGCCCCGTCGATGGGATTCCACTCATCATCGACTATATGTAAATACAACTTTCGGGCGAACCCGTACTCCTCCTTGGTGACTCAACGCCATCAAGGCCACGCGCGAATTTAGACTCACGTGTGCACACTAACATCCTAATGATCGATCATTTGTACTCAAGCATACTAGTGCCAACATTTAACTTAATCCACATTATTCATCTCAACCAAATTCCGTTCTTAGCACGTACTCACCATGATCACAATCATGAACCATTCACATGCATACCATAATGCATCACAAATCATGCCTCATCTCACATGTATAACACATTATACATAAATCATCACATCACAAATAGTACGAGGCATATTCACCAAATACAAGTTCAACCAATGGCTCTAGATTAAGTTTAGGATTAGGCTACCACCCTAATCCTAACTCTAGGTGGGTCTACCAAGCCCGACCTAGTCCATATGCTCGAACCAAACATTTAAACCACTTTAAAACATTAACCACTCACCTAAGCTCCCAAGCTCAAAGCCAAGCAAGCAACCACCCTCAAGCTTCCGAATTTCCTCCTGATGCTTCACCGACACAAGTTCTCGCTTCTAAACAACCTCAATACAATTCAAACAACTTCAAATCAGCCCAAACATCAAAGTGCTAGCCCAAAATACAATTCAAACAAAATTCACAATATTTCAAGCCATGAACAACCCCACATTTAACCAAACTCGGGCAGCCCCAAAACCTCATCCAAAATCCATGTTTCCAACACCTTTTATACCCACAAACGATCCCAAATCAACCCCTAACCATAGCACTACCAATAGCCCATCAATTCCAACCTAAAACAACCCCCAAAACTCACCCAAAACCCTTCAAAAACCCCCATTTAAACCCAATTTCGGGAATTTGTTTAAAACCAAGAAAAATTCACATAGGTGGTACCATTCAGCTCATAGACTTCATAACTAACAATATTGAATCAAAACATTAAGCTTAACAACATAAAGTTACCATTTTTAATCAAAATTTCCAAAAACTCCATTTTCCAAAACCTTAACGAAAATGAAAACTAAGTGTACTTTTGAAGAGAGGATGTTTAGGACAAGTCAAAAATGGTGTTACCTTTCAAAAATGAGTTGGAACGGAGGAGGAATGAAATGGAATAGTAGAGGGGATGAGCTCTCTCCTTTTTCCCGTTGGTGTGTTTTGAAGAAGAAAGTGAATAGTGAAGTTTGGGAGTTTTTTATTTGTTTTGTTTTAATTTAAAGGCCAAAGACCATTTTGCCCTTAATGAAATGAGATATTCACAAGAGCATATAATCCATGGCTATTTGGGGTTTAATTTCAAAATATGGTCAACACAACTAGTTAATTTGAAAACGAAACCCAGAACTTTATTTTAATTATAAAACCGAACCCGAAATAATATTAAAATATTACTTTCACCCGACCCCTAAACCCGAGTGTTACATAATACATGTCACATTGCTTGACCATTACATCATATAACTAAAAAGTCCATACTTGAAAGCTAAGATAGCACTACAAAGCACACTTGGAGGCCCCATTCTTGCACTAGCAACCCACGAACTACGGATCTGCATTGTCGAACAAAAGAGAGCATAAGCGTAAAGCTTAGTGAGGGTAAGCTCATTAAAAACAAACCTTGACAATGCAGGGTCCAAGCACGAGCACAACCAAGGTAAATTCATGTCCTTACCTTCGATCCACATGAGCCAAAGTAAACATGATGCATGAACAAATAATCAATATTATGCCATGCTCAACAAGTTCAAACCTCATCATATGCAAACACATATATCCATCTATATAAGAATTACATTTCATATCATATTGTCTCACATATAAACACATATTGGCACCTAGTTATGACTCGAATACGCGGATAACGCGTCGAAACTCACATCCAATACAAACTTTACCTCACGGTGAGATTACACTCATCACCGTTCATGCGGAGGGGATTCCACTCATCCTCACACCCCGTCGATGGGATTACACTCATAACCGACTATTATAAATATAAGAAGGTTTTTCGGGCGAACTCGTACTCCATCTTGATGACTACCATCACCAAGACCATGCGCGCATTTGACTCACGTGTGTACACTAACATCCTAATGATCGATCATTTGTACCCAAACATACCAGTGCCAATATTAAACACAATCCACAATATCATTTCATATCACTTCCGAGCTTAACACGTACTCACCATGATTAACATCATGCACAATCCACATGCATATACCAATGCATCAATCCAAGACTCAATATACATGTATAACATCATATACATAGTCAACACAATCACAATTAAACATGAGGCATAAACACATTCAAAGATCAACCATAGTCTCTAACTATAGCTTGGGATTAGGCTACCACTCTAATCCAAACTCTAGGTGGGTCTACCAAGCCCAACCTAGTCCACATGCTTGAACCACATACTCAAAACCATTTAAAAGCATTTAACCACTCACCTTCACTTCCAAGCTCAACAACCAAGCAACCAAGATCTTCAAGCTTCCGAATTCACTCCCGATGCTTTACCAACACAATTTCTTGCCTCTAATCATCCCAACACAATCAAAATAATCTCAAATCAGTCCACGCAACAATGTAGCAAACCCGGAACACTATTCAAGCATCAAACACATAATTTCAAGCTATGAACAACCCTAAAAACATCAAACCCGAGCAGCCCTTAAACCCAATCCAAAACTCATGATTTCAACCTCTTTAACACTTTTAAATGATTCCAAAACAACCTCCAACTATCATACTAACCTTAGCCCTCAATTTCCAACATAAAACAACTCCAACAACAACCTTAAAACCCTTCTAAAAACCCATTAAAATCCAAATCCGGGAATCTCAATAAAACACTTTAAAAATCACATATGTTGGACCCCATGGTTCATAAACAACTTATCTATCAACATTAGACCAAAAGCTTTGATAAAGACTCATAAAGCTCCAACCTTTAACCAAAACTTTGAAAAACTCAAATTACAACATACATAGTTTTTATGAAATCCAATGGTACCAAAATTTAAAGGAAACCAAGGCCAAGTCAAAGATATATTTACCTTTCAAAAAGTCCCAAAGATGAAGAAGAAAGGAGATGGAATAGCAACTATAGAGGAGAGAGCTCTCTTGTCGTTAAAATGGGGGAAAGGGTGAGTGGAGAAGATGACAAAAGAGACTTTTAATAAAAGAGGGGGTTTTAATTTGAAAGTTGGTTTATTTACACTTTTGCCATTAATGAGATGACAATCTCATTAACAATTAAAATTCATGGAATTTGATTCCCAAATCAATTTGAGTCCAACATTCACAATGTTTGTTTTCAAATCACAAGGTCCAATATATATATATATATATATATATATATTATTTTAATTAGAAAACCAAAACTTAAAATATTATTTTATTATTATTTTCACCCGACCCCCAAACCCGGGTGTTATAACTCTCCCCCACTTAAGGAATTCCGTCCCCGAAATTACCTGACGGAAACAAGTACGGAAACTGCTCAAGCATATCAGCTTTCCTCTCCCACGTGGCCTCTTCCACACCTTTATGTCTCCACAACACCTTGACCAACTCTATGGTCTTGCCACGCAACACCTTGCTATCAGAAGCAAGTATCTCAACTGGTTCTTCATTATAAGACAAATCCGGATTCAACTCTATCTTCTCAACATGCATAACATGAGAAGGGTCTGATCTATATCTCCTAAGCATCGACACATGAAAAACATCATGGATCTTCTCTAACTCAGAAGGCAATCTCAAACGGTAAGCTACTGGCTCAATCCGCTCAACTATCTCATACGGACCAATAAACCTCAGACTCAACATGCCTTTCCGGCCAAATCTCATTACCTTCTTCCATGGAGATACCTTCAAAAACACTTTCTCACCCACGGAGAACTCAATTTCTTTTCTCTTCAAATCTGCATAAGACTTCTAACGATCGGAAGCTGCTTTCAAATGGTCGCAAATAAACTTCACTTTATCAGTAGTCCCCTTAAGCAAATCCGGCATAGGTAGCAATTTTTGACCCGTTTCAGCCCAACAGATCGGAGTCCTACATTGTCTACCATACAAAGCCTCATAAGGAGCCATCTGTATACTAGCTTGGTAACTGTTGTTGTAAGCAAACTCAACTAAAGGCAAGTGCTTCTCCCAAGAACCCTGGAAGTCAATCACACAACAACGAAGCATATCCTCTAAAATTTGTATCACTCGCTCTGACTGTCCATCGGACTGCGGATGATAAGAAGTACTGAAATGCAAACGACTACCTAGAGCACTATGCAAACAACCCCAGAACCTCGAAGTGAATCTCGGATCTCTATCTGAAACAATAGACTTCAGAACTCCATGAAGTCCCACAATCTCACGGATGTACAAGTTCGCCAACTTGTCTAAAGAATCTGTAGTGTTCACCGCTAAGAAGTGAGCACACTTAGTGAATCTATCAACTATCACCCAAACCGAATTCTTCTTCGAAGGAGACAACGGTAACCCTGACACAAAATCCATGGTGATCCTCTCACATTTCTATTCAGAAATCTTCAAAGGCTGTAACTGTAGCGACTAATTTTTTGAAAAACACATGTAACTTGATATATATATATATATATATAATATGTATGGTGGAAAGGGTAATTGAGAGATTTTGAAATAGGGGTTAAAAGGGGATTTTTGGGAATTGAGGGGTAAAAATAGATTTTATAAAATTGTTGAAAACATATTAGGGGATTTCAAAATTGTTTTAAAATAGGGGGTTTTAGAAAAATATTTTAAAATAGGGGAATTTGAAAAAGATTTTAAAAAATAGAAGGAGTCGCCACCGGTCACATTGAAATGGTAGACCGGACACCGGAAATAGAAACCAGAGATTCAAAAGGGTTCGGGAGTCGGTTACACGCGAGGAAGGGTTAGCACCCTCGACGTGCCCAAATTTGGTACCAAAACTTTACCGCTTAATTAAAATCGAATCTTACGAATCAAAGTGACAATTTTAAACGAGATTTGGTTATATACGCGAGTAAATTTCGAAAATCCTAATATTCGAATACGAACGTCCGAACCACCACCACTACGACTGGTACTGGCCTCGTTCGTCCCCGAATAAAAGGACATCGCATTTTTGAAAACAATTTTAATTTTTTTTTGAAAAATACAAAAACAAATGCATTAGTACAAAATTAAATATAATCTAAAGTCCTACGGCTCCAAAGGAGTCGATATCCGAGCTTTCAGAATATCATTCCCACGCGGAAACCGGGACCGTGCGTGCTATAATTATAATGACAAGTTAAGAAAATACATGCTAAAATATATTCGAACGACACAAAAAAAAACTAAGCTATATGCATATTTAAACCAAGAATTTACACATAATGAAACCACATGTTAAAATAATAAATAAAAGAACAAGACTAATATTAAAAAGCATACAAACCCATATATATAAAAAAACATTAAATGCGTATCATATATTTACATCAAACAAACGTAACAACAGGGCAAAATAAATACACATAACAATATGCAAAATGACATATATCCAATGCATAAAAAAAATAATAAAATGCTAGCAAGGAAAAGAGCAAACTGCCAGGGATCAAAGATGTAATAAACCCGTTTGGAAAACTGATTAAAATGTGAAATGGGACCCAATTAAAAGGAAATAAAAAGTCAAAGGGACCATGACGGGAATTAACCCATTAGAAAGTCGATTGAAACGGAACCGTGGACGAAATTAAAAAACTCGAAACAAGGAGGGACCTGGGACGAGATTTAAAAACACGAAAACCCTTAAAAGCAATCTTTAAAACATGGAGGGACTAACATGGGATTAGACTTTTTTTCTTGACCAAAACATTATAAAAACCCTATTTTGCATCAGTTTCCCTCTTTTGGCAAATTTTTAGCCCGAGGATAAATAAAAATCCTCTGATTTCGATATAAAAAAATAAAACCCCCCTTTTCAAAACCCTATCGCCGGCGTCCCTTCCAAAACAGAAAAAAAACTTCGTTCTCCTCACCGGCGTCTCACCATGCCCGATCCAGCAAGGATTCGATGGCTTATTGACATCCGGAAGGTGAAGCGACACGACTCGGACGACGGAGCAACAAACGGTAAAAACAACTCTCCTCTATTTTTTGATTTTTTTGCATGCAAAATGAAATGGGGAAGATCCAGTACCTTCTGAAAAAAGTTGTGCTTTTTATTGATTTTTTTAATTGCCGGGGAAAAAATCCTCCTTTTACAATGTTTTTGGTTCGGTTTTTATAACCGGATGTTACAACGAGAATAGAAAAAAAAGAAAGAGTTGACTTGTGGTTTTTGGTTGCCTATGCATGTGGCTTCTGAATCTGTAGGCTCTGCTCTGAATTGATTTGTGTTGTTGTTTGTTTTTTTGTTGCCATTTCGAGCATACTGACACCATTTTTTTCTGATTTCGTGTTTGGTCGGCACTTAATCGGGAGGGGCAAGGACGGCAGACAGCGTGGTGGTGGCAGAGCATCGCGCGTGGCGCGTTGGGGCATTGAATCGCTGCGCGTGTGGAGCATGAGGGGTCTGGAATGTTCCTTGGCTCAATCCGAGCCGTCCGATATCATCCTCGATCCAATGGTCTGAGATGCGCGACGCCAGGTCATGGAGATGGCTTGCTAGGGTTTCATCTGGAGGCCTGATCTGGACCGTTGGATGGGGTACGATCGAACGGTACTGGGGGTGTGCGGCGCGATAACAGAAGAGACCCTTCTAGGGTTTTTTGCTGACTCAATATGGGCCGTTGGATCTTGCTGGATCTAACGGTCTCGGAAGGCGGCGGCTGCATGAGAAAGAGGAGCTGATGTTAGGGTTTCCTTAGTTGTTAGGGCTTTAATTGGGCTTCATGTAATTAGTGTATGTTTATTATCATTATTATTTTTTGTTGGGCTTTTAATGTAAATGGACTGGGGGTAATAAAATTGAACCTATTTATTTATCATTTACTTATTTATTTATTCTCGATTTTGCCTCTTAGTAACAATATTAACATTAATAATAATAATAATAATAATAATAATAATAATAATAAAAATAATAATAATAAGTAATACACAATAATAATAATAATAATAATTCATTATACCATAATAATAATGACGTAATAATAAGAATAATAATAGTAACAGTAACATACTATAGCAATAATAAATAGTAGTAAAAATAATAATAATAAGTGATAACAAATTAATAACAGATAGCAAATAAAATGATAATACCATAATAAGGTATAATAGTAATATAATAACAATAGTAGTAACATGGTACATATATATACTTTCTTTTTTCTTTTTTCATATTATTATTTTTCATTTTTAATTACTATTATCACTATTATTTTAGCCCAATACAAGCCCCAAAGTGCGAACAAAAAATGAGTTTAAGTTCCGGGACAAAATTAGTGATTACAGTTGCCCCTCTTTGCTTATACTTGTGCAACAAGGATAAAGCAAAGACCATAAGGACTAATTTTGTCCCACTTCCCCGTTGGATGTGGGTGATCCGTTACGCCACCGACGATGAGACGAGATCAGGAGATTGAAGTGGATCAAGCTGCGACTCCGACGAAGAGGCATGACCCGGTGAGGAGGAGATCCGATACACCATTAACGACATAACAAGATCGATGTTGAAAGAGATCTGCTACACCACCAACGGCATAACGAGATCGTTGTTGAAAGAGATCCGTTACACCACCAACGACATAACAAGATCGATGTTGAAAGAGATCCGTTACACCACCAACGACATAACAAGATTGATGTTGAAAGAGATCCGCTACCATCAAAGGCAGGACGAGATCGATGTTGTAAGAGATCTGCTACACCACCAATGGCATAACAAGATCGATGATGAAAGAGATCCGCTATACCACCAACGGCATAACAAGATCGATCTTGTAAGAGATCCGCTACACCACCAACGGCATAACAAGATCGATGTTGTAAGAGATCCGTTACACCACCAACGACATAACAAGATCGATGCTGAAAGAGATCCGCTACCATCAAAGGCAGGACGAGATCGATGTTGTAAGAGATCTGCTACACCACCAACGGCATAACAAGATCGATGATGAAAGAGATCCGTTATACCACCAACGGCATAACAAGATCGATGTTGTAAGAGATCTGCTACACCACCAACGACATAACAAGATCGATGATGAAAGAGATCCGCTATACCACCAATGGCATAACAAGATCGATGTTGAAAGAGATCCACTACCATCAAAGGTAGGACGAGATCGATGTTGCAAGAGATTTGCTACACCACCAACGGCATAACAAGATCGATGATGAAAGAGATCCGCTATACCACCAACAGCATAACAAGATCGATGTTGTAAGAGATCCGCTACACCACCAACGGCATAACAAGATCGATGTTGTAAGAGATCCGTTACACCACCAATGACATAACAAGATCGATGCTGAAAGAGATCCGCTACCATCAAAGGCAGGACGAGATCGATGTTGTAAGAGATCTGCTACACCACCAACGGTATAACAAGATCGATGATGAAAGAGATCCGCTATACCACCAACGGCATAACAAGATCGATGTTGTAAGAGATCTGCTATACCACCAACGGCATAACAAGATCGATGATGAAAGAGATCCGCTATACCACCAATGGCATAACAAGATCGATGTTGTAAGAGATCCGCTACACCACCAACGGCATAACAAGATCGATGTTGTAAGAGATCCGCTACACCACCAACGGCATAACAAGATCGATGTTGAAGGAGATCCGCTACACCACCAACAACATAACAAGATCGATGCTGAAAGAGATCCGCTGCCATTAACGGCAGGACGAGATCGATGTTGAAGGAGATCCGCTACACCACCAATGACATAACAAGATCGTTGTTGGAAGAGGAGTTGGTGTTGTGGTTGTTCCTCTTGGTGGGGTTCAACTTCTTTGATGATTTGTCTTTTTTGTCGGCGTGGCTTTCCTTTGGTTGAGGATTCGCCATCCTTGTTTTTTGACCTGTTTATTATTTTATGTATGGATGATGTATGTGTGTTTTGTATGTAACTTGATGCATGGTGTTGATGTGAATGTATGATGAATGCACCGATGCTGGAATGATATGTAATGTAACTGGTCCTGATGTTGACATCTAAAGGGATGCCCCCTGATTTCATCGTTATACAGGCTCGTTCTTGCGATCTTGATCAAAGGGTTTCAATGATTCCCCGACCTTTGTAGGTCTGGCTATCATCTTCCGAGATGTCACCTCTTTTGGGGGGAAGTCAACTCTTGTATGCTTTGTTTTGTTTTTTGTTTGTTTGTTTGTTTTCTTTTTGTGCAATCGGCCGACAAGCTCGCTGTTGGTCCATGTGCTTTTGAAATCGTTTGTGAAGAAATGTAGAGAAATCTTTTGTATGTGAGATGTTTGTTGGAAAAATAATTGTATTATGTACACATATACATTTTGAAAAATCATGAGAAGCGAAATTTATGAAAATCTAGTTGCTGGTTTTTGAAAAAACATTGATTCAAATGGCATTTTTGTTTGAAAAAATCACGATTGTTGTAAAGGGCATACATGTGAAAATCTTTCTGGGCTATCAAGCTTTCGAGAGGAGAGAATCCCACACCTAATTTCTACCCGATTTGATGGTGGCTCTCATTGACTCACTAACTCATTGTGCCCCATCCTTCCCTCGTTTTTGATCTCGATCAAGCATTAGAAGTGTGACAATCCTTGAAGAAAGGTTAACTCCGATAGGCGGGATGTATTCTGAAGACAAATTCATCCATCCGTGTATGGTCGGAGTGGTCTTGTAGATCTTGAAATGAAGGCTACGGCCAGTGGTTGTGACAGAAGGAGGACATATGCCTTGAATTGAGGATCATCATGTCTCCTGTTTAGATGTTCGCCTTTCATTAGGTGTAGCTTCGGATCGACTTGCACCTTTGCATCGTGTTGGTGTGTACTTTTGATTAATCTTAGTAGAGGTACAATTGGATGAAGAATTCCCATAGCTCGCGCTGTTTGGTTTAGCGCCTTCACTTTTGGTTTCAACATTGACAACTTGCAACTTGGTTTGAATTGGAGTTTCGAGCACAACTTCCCTTTTGCATTTATGAAGAGTTTTTTTAGCCCTCTTGTTGATTCGGGCTCGCGTGTTGATGACTTTGATCTTGGTCTAGGTTGGCTTCATTGAGCACGAATTTTGTTTTGTTGTTTTTTTTATTTAGACCAAGTGTCACCTTTATAGCACTTTTTCGTTTTCATAGCATGATTTATATTGAAAGTTGCTCCTTTGTCCATGCAATTTCATCCTTTTGCCCCCTAGTGTGGAAGTGATCCTTGGCTTGGATCCAAATATCCTCCCATACTTGGATATCAAAATGGTCTTCAGGTGGTAGATGTTTTCGGGTTATCGCTTCCTTCAAGGATCTTAGACAACAATGCTTGAGAGGCGAATTCATTCAATGGGAGTGGCCCATTACTTCTAATCACTCATTGTCACTCTTCCCTTGGCTTGAGTAGAACAGATAAGTGTTTCCATTTGTAATTTCCAAAACATTCGGTCTTTTGTTAAAATTTTCTTTTTGAATTGAATTTAAAATGTATTTCTGCAAAATAGTATATACATGTATATTTGGAAAACAATAAAGAATCCGTGAATGGAATGTTTAAAGAATCAAGGAATGCAACAAATGTTTTCAAAATGGATTTTTATAAAAAAATAGCCAAAAATCGACAGCTTAGCTTGTTTCTTTTGCATTTTTCCCAAATGCATAGGGATTAACGGATTTGAATTGCCTTTACCGGTAGTCGTTTGCTCCGGGCTAGTCGTACCATTCCCCTGGGTACAATCAGCTTACGCCAACTGTGATGTTGGATTTTTCCAAAGGATCTATTTTCCTTTGACCATTCGTGAAAATGGATTTTTTGATGGACATTTGAATTATCCATGAATTGAGATTTGCATTTTTCCCAAATGCACAGGGATTAATGGATTTGACTTGCCTTTACCGGTAGTCGTTTGCCCCGGGCTAGCTGTACCATTCCCCTGGGTACAATCAGTTTTCACTAATCTTGAGAATTGGATTTGACCCCTTTTGATTCTGAACCGAGTGTCTTCGAGCTAGCGGCTTGGTCATTCATTCTCTTTCGCTTGGGCGAGAGTCACTCCCGATTAGTAATGAGCATGATGTGATGAATGCATTATGGATTTGAAGAGTTTTAGCAATGAGTATGATGTAATGCATGCATTGTGGATTTGAATGTATCATGGATTTAAACAAAAAATTTAATGCTTAATTAGCGATGTGTTTGATGTAATGAATGTATGACTAGAGATTTAATGTTGTAAATAATTATGAAATGATGTGTGAACAGATAATGTAAATAAAAATGTATGCAAATGTATATGCAAATAACGGTGTTGGTCGTATAGGTGATTTCCCTTAGGCCAACTTTCATTTAGACATAAAAGAGGTTCCTTGTTACAAGGTAGTCATAGCAGATTCCAACGGATGCCCCTTTGCGTCTGAGAAAATGAAGGTTTTAAAAAAAATGTCAAGGATGGATTTTCTTTCTTCTTCAATCGTCTAGACTTTGTCGGAATTGCGAGTTGACATCCTTTTAGCAACCTCCCGTCCGTAATGAAAGTACCCGAATTGGGTAAAACCACCTTGACTCAACACCGTTATGTCATGGTATGTATGCAAAATAAATGCAGAAGGAAAAAGAAATGGGTTAGTGAATAGTCATTATTAATAAGATATAAGAGAAACATAAACAAGCAGCCCTATTTATCCCGTCTAGTTCTCCTAGGTTATCTGCATGGCTCTAAAGGGGTAGGCTTTCTAGTTCTCTATATGCAATTTTGGTTCTAGGAGGTACTCGAATTGTCCTCGCTGTCCCCTCCTAAGGGTAGCAAGGCCCCCGATCATCACCCATTATAGGCTCATTTCAACCGAGTTCAATTCGAGGGGACCCTTTAGCTATATCCGGACGGAGAAACAATATTCCCACGAAGATATAGGGTAGTCGAGCCCCAAAGGTACTTACTAGGCCCAGATGGAGGAACAATATCCCTACGAAAGCACTAGCGTTTCCCCCCCCCCCACTTAAACAAACAGGTGTATATGCCAAAAATGAATGCGTCCGAAATAGACTCGCGTTTATAAACAAATATCGGTTAAATTTGTCACTTTAGTTCGCAACCTTTGAGATTAATTAAGCGGTAAAGTTTTCTTGGCCTGACTCTCTTTTTTTGTTTTTGAAAACAAAAAATTTGTCCCCAGCGGAGTCGCCATCTGTAGCGACTAACTTTTTGAAAAACACATGTAACTTGATATATATATGTGTAGGGGTATGGGTGTATGTATGGTGGAAAGGGTAATTGAGAGATTTTGAAATAGGGGTTAAAAGGGGATTTTTGGGAATTGAGGGGTAAAAATAGATTTTATAAAATTGTTGAAAACATATTAGGGGATTTCAAAATTGTTTTAAAATAGGGGGTTTTAGAAAAATATTTTAAAATAGGGGAATTTGAAAAAGATTTTAAAAAATAGAAGGAGTCGCCACCGGTCACTTTGAAATGGTAGACCGGACACCGGAAATAGAAACCAGAGATTCAAAAGGGTTCGAGAGTCGGTTACACGCGATGAAGGGTTAGCACCCTCGACGTGCCCAAATTTGGTACCAAAACTTTACCGCTTAATTAAAATCGAATCTTACGAATCAAAGTGACAATTTTAACCGAGATTTGGTTATATACGCGAGTAAATTTCGAAAATCCTATTATTCGAATACGAACGTCCGAACCACCACCACTACGACTGGTACTGGCCTCGTTCGTCCCCGAATAAAAGGACATCGCATTTTTGAAAACAATTTTAATTTTTTTTGAAAAATACAAAAACAAATGCATTAGTACAAAATTAAATCTAATCTAAAGTCCTACGGCTCCAAAGGAGTCGATATCCGAGCTTTCGGAATATCATTCCCACGCGGAAACCGGGACCGTGCGTGCTATAATTATAATGACAAGTTAAGAAAATGCATGCTAAAATATATTCGAACGACACAAAAAAACTAAGCTATATGCATATTTAAACCAAGAATTTACACATAATGAAACCACATGTTAAAATAATAAATAAAAGAACAAGACTAATATTAAAAAGCATACGAACCCATATATATATATAAAACATTAAATATGTATCATATATTTACATCAAACAAACGTAACAACAGGGCAAAATAAATACACATAACAATATGCAAAATAACATATATCCAATGCATAAAAAAACATAATAAAATGCTAGCAAGGAAAAGAGCAAACTGCCAGGGATCAAAGATGTAATAAACCCGTTTGGAAAACTGATTAAAATGCGAAATGGGACCCAATTAAAAGGAAATAAAAAGTCACAGGGACCAGGACGGGAATTAACCCATCAGAAAGTCGATTGAACGGAACCGTGGACGAAATTAAAAAACTCGAAACAAGGAGGGACCTGAGACGGGATTTAAAAACACGGAAACCCTTAAAAGCAATCTTTAAAACACGGAGGGACTAACATGGGATTAGACTTTTTTTTTCTTGACCAAAACATTATAAAAACCCTATTTTGCATCAGTTTCCCTCTTTTGGCAAATTTTTAGCCCGAGGATAAATAAAAATCCTCTGATTTCGATATAAAAAAACAAAACCCCCCCTTTTTCAAAACCCTATCGTCGGCGTCCCTTCCGAAACGGAAAAAAAAAACTTCGTTCTCCTCACCGGCGTCTCACCATGCCCGATCCAGCAAGGATTCGATGGCTTATTGACATCCGGAAGGCGAAGCGACACGACTCGGACGACGGAGCAACGAACGGTAAAAACAACTCTCCTCTATTTTTTGATTTTTTTTTTGCATGCAAAATGAAATGGGGAAGATCCAGTACCTTCTGAAAAAAGTTGTGCTTTTTATTGATTTTTTTTAATTGCCGGGGAAAAAATCCTCCTTTTACAATGTTTTTGGTTCGGTTTTTATAACCGGATGTTACAACGAGAATAGAAAAAAAGAAAGAGTTGACTTGTGGTTTTTGGTTGCCTTTGCATGTGGCCTCTGAATCTGTAGGCTCTGCTCTAAATTGATTTGTGTTGTTGTTTGTTTTTTTGTTGCCATTTCGAGCATACTGACACCATTTTTTTCTGATTTCGTGTTTGGTCGGCACTTAATCGGGAGGGGCAAGGGCGGCAGACAGCGTGGTGGTGGCAGAGCATCGCGCGTGGCGCGTTGGGGCATTGAACCGCTTCGCGTGTGGAGCATGAGGGGTCTGGAATGTTCCTTGGCTCAATCCGAGCCGTCCGATATCATCCTCGATCCAATGGTCTGAGATGCGCGGCGCCAGGTCATGGAGATGGCTTGCTAGGGTTTCATATGGAGGCCTGATCTGGACCGTTGGATGGGGCACGATCGAACGGTACTGGGGGTGTGCGGCGCGGTAACAGAAGAGACCCTTCTAGGGTTTTTTGCTGACTCAATCTGGGCCGTTGGATCTTGCTGGATCTAACGGTCTCGGAAGGCGGCGGCTGCATGAGAAAGAGGAGCTGATGTTAGGGTTTCCTTAGTTGTTAGGGCTTTAATTGGGCTTCATGTAATTAGTGTATGTTTACTATCATTATTATTTTTTGTTTAGCTTTTAATGTAAATGGACTGGGGGTAATAAAATTGAGCCTATTTATTTATCATTTACTTATTTATTTATTCTCGATTTTGCCTCTTAGTAACAATATTAACATTAATAATAATAATAATAATAATAATAATAATAATAATAATAATAATAACAATAATAATAATAAGTAATACACAATAATAATAATAATAATAATAATAATAATAATAATAATAATAATAATAATAATAATAATAATAATTCATTATACCATAATAATAATGACGTAATAATAAGAATAATAATAGTAACAGTAACATACTATAGCAATAATAAATAGTAGTAAAAATAATAATAATAAGTGATAACAAATTAATATCAGATAGCAAATAAAATGATAATACCATAATAAGGTATAATAGTAATATAATAACAATAGTAGTAACATGGTACATATATATACTTTCTTTTTTTCTTTTTTTCATATTATTATTTTTTCATTTTTAATTACTATTATCACTATTATTTTAGCCCAATACAAGCCCCAAAGTGCAAACAAAAAATGAGTTTAAGTTCCGAGACAAAATTAGTGATTACAGTAACAAACCTGAAGGAACCTGATGTTCTGCCTTCACTCTCTGACAAACCATACAACGACTCACATACTCGGCTACATCCTTCTTCAGACCAACCCAGAAATAATCATTCTTTAAATCACGGTACATCTTGGTACTACTCGGATGCATCGAAAAAGGACTTGAATGCGCTTCACTCAAAAGCAGACGTCTCAACTCAACATCTTCCGGTACTACAACTCTATCTCTAAAGCACAAGACATTCTCACCACTGAAACTATACTCGGTTGGTCTTCCTTCGGCTATATCCTGAACATGAGGAACTAAAGACACATCTTTCAACTGCTTCTCTCTAATCAACTGAATCAAAGAAGGCTTCACTTGCAACTCTGTGATCAAACTACCATCATCGGATACACTCACTCTAGCAAACATAGCCCTCAACTCAACTGCAACTTTTCTACTCAAAGCATCGACTACTACATTTGCCTTACCCGGATGGTACTCAATAGTCAAATCATAATCTTTCAATAGCTCAAGCCACCTTCTTTGTCTCAAGTTCAACTCTCTCTGAGTCATCAAATACTTCAAGCTCTTATGATCAGTGTAAACTATGCACTTCTCACCATACAAGTAATGACGCCAAATCTTCAATGAAAACACAATTGCGGCTAACTCTATATCGTGAGTAGGATAGTTCTTCTCATGCACTTTCAACTGTCTCGAAGCATAGGCAACAACTCTTCTTTCTTGCATCAAAACACAACCTAAACCTATGTAGGAAGCATCACTATAGATCACAAATTCTTTACCTGAAACGGGTTGTACTAACACTGGAGCATTCGTCAAAGCTTCTTTCAATTTCTCAAAGGCATTCTGTCTTGCATCTGACCATTCAAACTTGACTCTTTTTTGCAACAATTTAGTCAAAGGAGCAGCTACTCTAGAGAAACCATCAACGAATCTCCTATAGTAACCGACTAATCCTAGGAAACTCCTAATCTTAGTCACAGACTTAGGTTGTTTCCACTCAACAATAGCCTCAATCTTCGTCGGATCAACACGGATACCTTCAGCCGAAACTACATGGCCAAGAAACACAACTTCTCGAATCCAAAACTCACATTTACTAAGCTTCGTATACAACTGGTTACTCAACAATCTCTGTAAAACAAATCTCAAATGCTCATCGTGTTCTTCTTCTGATCTAGAGCACACAAGACTATCATCTATGAAAACAACTACAAATCGGTCTAGATAGTCTTTAAAAATTTTGTTCATCATATCCATGAATGCTGCAGATGCATTCGTGAGCCCAAACGGCATCACAAGGAACTCATAGTGACCATATCTAGTCCTAAAAGCTGTGTTCGGGACATCATACTCTTTTACTTTCAACTTATAGTACCCTGATCTCAAGTCTATCTTCGAGAACACTAAATCACCTCTCAACTGATCAAACAAATCATCTATGCGAGGCAACGAATACTTGTTCTTTACGGTCAACTGATTCAACTGCCTGTAGTCAATACACATACGCATACTGCCATCTTTCTTCTTTACAAACAACATAGGAGCACCCCAAGGAGAACTACTAGGCCTAATGAAACCACGGTCTAATAACTCTTGAAGCTGACTCTTCAATTCTTTCAACTCTTTCGGAGCCATACAATACGGAGCTATGGAAATCGGAGTCAACTCTGAAACAGTCTCAATCACAAACTCAACATCTCTACCAGGAGGCAAACCTGGTAACTTTTCCGGAAACACATCTGGAAAATCACAAACTGTTCTAATATCTTTCGGTATAGCCTCACTCATATTAGGATTCATCACATAAGCTAGGTAAGCCCCACATCCGGAATCCATCAACCTATGAGCCTCTAAAGCTGACACAACATTAGACAAGAACTTAATGTTCTCTCCTACTACTACTACCTCGTAGTCATCAGAAAGTTTCAAAGCAATCCTCTTCGTCTCAAAATCCACACTAGCTTTGTGCTCAACTAACCAATCCATACCCAAAATAATATCAAAGCCATAAAAGGGAAGCTCCATCATGTCAACGGGAAACACATGACCCTGAATCTTCAGCGGACATCTCCTATACATTCGTCTAACCACAAATGTCTTACCAAAGGAACTAGTCACATGCATACCTACATCTAAGATCTCAACAGGTATATCTAACTTCTGTGCATGCTCACTCAAAATGTAGGAATGTGTAGAACCCGAATCAACCAAAGAAAGCAAAGACATAAATTGTAACTCAAAATTACCTATTATCACATCAGTGTCATTCCCGGCCTCTCTCTGAGCATAAACTCTCGCTGGTTCTCCTATCTCTGGCTGTACAGCCACAACATGAATGTGTAGGAATGTTCAGCGGACATCTCCTATACATTCGTCTAACCACAAATGTCTTACCAAAGGAACTAGTCACATGCATACCTACATCTAAGATCTCAACAGGTATATCTAACTTCTGTGCATGCTCACTCAAAATGTAGGAATGTGTAGAACCCGAATCAACCAAAGAAAGCAAAGACATAAATTGTAACTCAAAATTACCTATTATCACATCAGTGTCATTCCCGGCCTCTCTCTGAGCATAAACTCTCGCTGGTTCTCCTATCTCTGGCTGTACAGCCACAACATGAGCAAGGTTCCTCTGAGCATCTACCCTAGGTGCATCAGCCCTAGGCTGGAAGTAGCCACGACCGCACCGCGGCCTCTCTGATAATCATTGACCCTCGCAGGAGCCTGAGCTATGTTCGGTGCCTGTGCTGCCTGCTGCATACACTCCCTCCTAAAATGGTCCCTCGAACCACAGTTCCAACAAGCATGGAAGTTACCCCAACACTCACCAGAATGTTGTCTCCCACATCGTGTACATTCGGGCAAACGCATTCCTCCTCTATGGCCCTGGTGGCCCATACCATGGTGGCCACCACCACGTCTATGGTCAAACTGATGTCTGCCACCTCTATGCCTCTTGGCATCTCCACGATCAAAGTTATTATGTCTCTTTCCAAAACTAGAACCACCATATCGTTTGGTCAAGCCCAAACTGTGCTCTATGTCCTTGGCCCTAGCGACCAAGACATCAAAATCTGAATAAACTGAAGCTAAGGTATACCTCTTAACTTTCTCGTGAAGCCCATATCTGAAACGGTCACAACGGTCCCTCTCAGTAGGAACCAACTCTGGTGCGTACTGACTCAAACGAACAAAACGGATCTCGTAGTCAGTCACAGAAGCATCTCCATGAACAAGGGCCATAAACTCTCGCTTCTTCTCATCAAGATATCTCGGCCCCAAGTATCTCTTCCGGAAAGCAGACTCAAAGAAATCCCATCCAATCTCAGCCTCTGGAACCCCAGTAGTAATAGTGACCCACCAAGTTTAGGCATCACCCTGAAGAAAAGAAATCACACAGCCCAATTTGCGAGCACCCACACAACCCATCTGAGCTAAGATGCGGACTGTCTTTTCCAACCACAACTCAGACCTCTCCGGTGTAGACCTTCTGAACTCTTTTGCCCCTAAGCTACGGAGCCTCTCTAACGGTAAACTAGTATCATCACCTTTAGGCTGAGCTGCAGCCTGAGCTCCGGCAACTGTGGCCTGAAATGCTCCCGCTATAGCTTGCACAAGCGGAGCCAAATCTATTCCGGTAGGACCTTGGCCACCTTGGCCAACCTGAGGTCCCTCACCCTCAGCTCCATCCTCGCCTCCCACTCCAGGATGAGGAGGTGGAGGTGGTGGAGGAGCTCCAACTCCAGCAACAGGCTCTCCTACATGTGCCTCAACTCCAACCACCGTCTCATCAACAGGAGCCGTAACCCGTGGTTCCTGACAAACCACTCTAGGTCTACCCCTAGGCCTCGACATCGCGTGCACAAACAACAACTACAACAACAAGAAGAAAGCACAAAAGATAGGGTTGGCAAGGCAAGGGTTCCAAGTGGCTCAAGTATGTTCCCTCACTTTAAAAATCCTTTTTCCGATGTAATAGTAAAATTGGGACTCCACACAACATTCCTCAAACATGACAACACACATACATACTCAAACAAGCATTCAACAATGCATACTTGATAAACAAGCAAACATGCTTACATGGCAAGCAAGCACCGTGCATTTCAATACAAAAACTCAACTTACCTCACTTACCTGCCCAAGGTCATGGAAATATTAGGCTTTGATACCAACAAGTGTAACCCCCTCGTCCCGGTCTGGACGCTTAACCGGTCAGACCGGTCCGAGTGGGCTACATGGGGATAACCGAGGCAAAACTCGTTAAAGCTCCACTTCGATTACCGGCCCAAGGAAAACTTTCATTTTATTTTATCTTTTCTAGATGCATTATTATAAACCCTATGTGAGAAAAATAACAGCGGAAGAAAACGATGAGGTAAAGAGACAACAACCCACATTAAACAGCCCATTTTATTCTTATACAACAGGCCGTATCGAAACGCCCATAAGGTGTTTTGATACGCCTTGACTAGGTCAACTGGCCAAAGTCAACTTGGTGAGACCGTTTCGAAACAGGGGTGACCCGTATCGAAACGACCCCAACGGTCAACTTCTCGTGGTCAACGAGATGAAGGTCGTTCCGAAACGCTAAAGCCCGTTCCGATACGTTGATTTATCGTCAAAATCTCATATTTCCAGTAGCAAAATCGTATCGAAACGGCTCCCTAGCGTACCGAAACGCTTGGCCCGAAACAAAGGGACCGTATCGAAACGGGGCCAACTGTTTCGAAACGCCCTCTGTATGTAGATTGGTTTTAGCTGGTTTTTGGTGCAAGGCTGTCCCAAAAACACCACTAAGACCCCACACAACACACTAACATAAACCCTAAGGCGAAACCAAACATCTACCAACATGTTCAGCACACCACAAGCATATAAGAACCATCCATTAAAGAATCAACAACATCTAACACATGCTTCATACATAAACTTAAGGTTCATGCTTCACAAAAACATACACTTAAGCATTTAAGATAGGCAAGCTTAAACATGGTTTACAAGCAATCCAAGGCAACCAAAAGCCAACCAACAACATGATAAAGAAGAGTCTAACACGCTCTTAAACAAAACCAACATCAACATACTTCAAAAGCTCAAAGCAACTAATACATGTCCCATTGCTTGACCATTACATCATATAAATAAAAAGTCCATACTTGAAAGCTAAGATAGCACCACAAAGCACACTTGGAGGCCCCCTTCTTGCACTACCAACCCACGAACTACGGATCTGCATTGTCGAACAAAAGAGAGCGTAAGCGTAAAGCTTAGTGAGGGTAAGCTCATTAAAAACAAACCTCGACAATGCAGGGTCCAAGCACGAGCACAACCAAGGTAAATGCATGTCCTTACCTTCGATCCACATGAGCCAAAGTAAACATGATGCATGAACAAATAATCAATATTATGCCATGCTCAACAAGTTCAAACCTCATCATATGTAAACACATATATCCATCCATATAAGAATTACATTTCATATCATATTGGCTCACATATAAACACATATTGGCACCTAGCTATGACTCGAATACGCGGATAACACGTTGGAACTCACATCCAACACAAACTTTACCTCACGGTGGGATTACACTCATCACCGTTCACGCGGAGAGGATTTCACTCATCCTCACGCCCCGTCGATAGGATTACACTCATCACTGACTATCATAAATATAAGAAGGTTTTCCGGGCGAACCCGTACTCCATCTTGATGACTACTATCACCAAGACCACGCGCGCATTTGACTCACGTGTGCACACTAACATCCTAATGATCGATCATTTGTACCCAAGGATACCAGTGCCAATATTAAACACAATCCACAACATCATTTCATATCACTTCCGTGCTTAGCACGTACTCACCATGATTAACATCATGCACAATCCACATGCATATAACAATGCATCAATCCAAGCCTCAATATACATGTATAACATCATATACATAGTCAACACAATCACAATTAAACATGAGGCATAAACACATTCAAAGATCAACCATAATCTCTAACTATAGCTTGGGATTAGGCTACCACTCTAATCCCAACTCTAGGTGGGTCTACCAAGCCCAACCTAGTCCACATGCTTGAACCACATACTCAAAACTATTTAAAAGCATTTAACCACTCACCTTCACTTCCAAGCTCAACAACCAAGCAATCAAGATCTTCAAGCTTCCGCATTCACTCTCGATGCTTCACCGACACAATTTCTTGCCTCTAATCATCCCAACACAATCAAAATAATCTCAAATCAATCCACGCAACAATGTAGCAAACCCGAAACATTATTCAAGCATCAAACGCATGATTTCAAGCTATGAACAACCCCAAAAACATCAAACCCGAGCATCCATTAAACTCAATCCAAAACTCATGATTTCAATCTCTTTAACACTCTTAAATGATTCCAAAACAACCTCCAACTATCATACTAACCTTAGCCCTCAATTTCCAACATAAAACAACTCCAACAACAACCTTAAAACCCTTCTAAAAACCCATTAAAACCCAAATCTGGGAATCTCAATAAAACACTTTAAAAATCACATATGTTGGACCCCATGGTTCATAAACAACTTATCTATCAACATAAGACCAAAAGCTTTGATAAAGACTCATAAAGCTCCAACATTTAACCAAAACTTTGAAAAACTCAAATTACAACATACATAGTTTTTTTATGAAATCCAATGGTACCAAAATGTAAAGGAAACCAAGGCCAAGTCAATGATATATTTACCTTTCAAAAAGTCCCAAAGATGAAGAAGAAAAGGGATGGAATAGTAACTATAGAGGAGGGAGCTCTCTTGTCGTTAAAATGGGGGAAAGGGTGAGTGAAGAAGATGACAAAAGGTACTTTTAATAAAAGAGGGGGTTTTAATTTGAAAATTGGTTTATTTACAATTTTGCCGTTAATGAGATGGCAATCTCATTAACAATTAAAATTCATGGAATTTGATTCCCAAATCAATTTGAGTCAAACATTCACAATGTTTGTTTTAAAATCACAAGGTCCAATATATATATATATATATATATATATATTATTTTAATTAGAAAACCGAAACTCAAAATATTATTTTATTATTATTTTCACCCGACCCCCAAACCCGGGTGTTACATTTTTATTGAATGTTATTTTTCATTTTAAACATTAAAATACTAATACTACTATAACAAAAATTGTAACACATTTTTAAAGGAAAAAATATCCCGTTTAATATTTAAATAAAAAAATATGTAATACACAATCACATAATATAGTACGAGTCTTTACAAGCACAAGAAGTATGCAAGTAAATATTTGTGTTTCTTAATAACATAGATAATAAAAGCTCAAAATAATTTCAACATCACAGTGATAAGCATTTCTTTTCAATTTCAAAACAAGAAAGCTAAAGAGAGAAAATGATCCAAATAAAATCCAGCTCTACAAAAATCCTAACTCCTCAAACTCAATTCAAAAACCTCAATATAGAAGGATCTACAAAGCCTAAGCCAAAAAAAGGAAGGAGCAGAGAGAAATTTAAAAGACGGTGAGAGCAACGAACTGGTCAAGCTTAAGAGTGAGCTGATACCAAAGCTTCTTCTGATACAGATCTGTGAGCCCTAAAGAGAGATGGTACGGCTCTTGAGAAAATCGAGTTCCTAAGCCGTGAAATTGTCGTTGCAATTGATGTGAAGAAAAAATTGTTACAATTTCATGAAGGAGGAAGAGAGAATTACAAACCGAGTTTCTAAGCCGAGATCAACGGCAATCACTAGCGCTAGAGGATAGAGGACTACAAGTGCAGCCGCGCGTGGTTGTGTGTAAGATGAAGTTTCAATTTAAGGATTTCAATTTTTTGGGTGAAATAAAATTAGGGAGGGTTGTGGGTGTGTAGGGGTTTTTCTTAAGTTTTTTTAATAGTTTAATATGTAAATAAAAAAACTTATTAAATATAAAAAAAACTAATTTAAAATATATCATATACCGAAAATTATATCAAACCATCGGTACACCCTATACCTATTCTGACAGATACTGATTTTCGTCGGTAAAAATTATATCTATATGGACAGACAAAACAAACTATCGGTATATAGTTTAATTGTATCGACGATTATTATAGTGTGTCGGTATAAAGTATATATATACCCACAATATCTTTTATTCCGTCGGTATACATGTTGTCTACACCGACAGATATTGTATTAGTCGATAAAATTATTACACTTTTAACGACAAATTTATTTTTCATCGGTATATATTATATATACCGACAATTTTTGTCCGTTTGTATAACTAGACGCCGGTACAAGTAATTTTTTGTAGTGTGTTTCTAAAATTATAATAAAAAAATGTTCCAACCAAAAGTATAATTTGATGTTATGAAGTGTAACGAATGAATATATTCTAATAAAAGTGGAAATAAAAACATTAAATCAACTAATTGAAATAATTCTCTTTGTTTTTTTTCGTCTTTATTTGTCAACGGCGGCATCAATTTTAGTGATGGTCGTCGACTGCTAGGATCCATCATTTTCTTTGCACTCTTATTTTTCTTTTTGAAATTTTAATAAAAAATTTTACTCTTGTGGCACGATATAATCTACCTCTTGATACATTTTACTCTACCTTTTGACACGCTTTTATTTTCTTTACCGGTCTTTTGGTCGTTTATTTCATTTGATTTTCTATCAGGGCTGAATCTGACGTCGCCACGATTGATCAAGATGACGCACTTTTGGTTATCCTATTGGTCTTCCAATATCAGACCCTTGAACTGGATTTGGATACGCACTTACAATCATCGTTTCTTGTTCGCGATTGATTTGTGATAATGACCGTGTTGTCAACGTACCTCACTGTAATATGCTTTTTTATATTGTTTGTTGGTGATTTTACCTTTCGTCGATCTTTGATGATGTTTGTATTCCTCTTTTGTTTCGAGTCTTTGAGTAGGATTTTTCTTTTTCCTTATATGGTATTGTTATGATCTAGAGACGCTAGTTTCTTGTTTCAATGGTTTTAAAAATATGTCAGAATTAGGTATTTTTGTTTACTAGGTTGTAAACTTTTATTGTAATTTTAGATATATCCCGTTTCAATAAAATTAGCAAGTTTTAATTCAGAAAAATAATTAAAATAATTAATTCAGAAACAAAAATAATTAATCTATTGTCGGTTTTTTTTTTTGGAATAGTATCATTCTCTAATTTGTTGGAGTGGGGATCATGAATACAATCGTGTCTAATACCATGTCTCAAATGACAATTAAATGGAGGGAACATCCAAGGACAGGTTTATTTAATCCAACTAATTCAAATAAATATACGAAAATGCAATCTACTAGCTTTTATTTCCATTCACATGTTCACTTTTCAAATTATGTGATAAATGTGATTTGATTGAATTGTTTTAGGCATGAAGCAACTTTAAAATTTGTTATCAGTATTTTTCTTCTATATAAATTAATAAAATATTAAAAAATTAGTCATTGAATTTGCTCTAATAGACACTTTAAAAAACTAAAAAAAGTGTGATCTGATTAAAATATAATCTAAATTAAAAATACATATCTTTGAAATAGAAGTATTCTTAATGTTGGTTTTAGTATCATTATGACACTATTTATAAAAAAAATATATTTTTAAGTAATAATTTAATATTAAATTTATTTATTCTAATATAAATATATAAATATTTGTTTTATAACATAAATTTAAATAATTAATGTGTATAAAATTTTAAAATAAATATTAAAGTTTTTTATTCAAAAAGGAGATAGGTAAACTTAATTTTTCTCTCATTCTTCGTAGTTGTTGTTAGGTTTTTTCATATTCTTTTTACTTGATCAACGGTGAGATTAGTTTTAGTGTTGATTGTCGACGGTTGGTGTTCATTATTTCTTTTATTTTTTATTTTTGTTTTTATTTTTTTATGTTTTTTAAATTTTTAATAAGAATCTCTGCTCATGTGGCACATGTTTTCTCTCTTTTGTGGCACGTTTTCTTTGGCTTATGTGGTTCGTTTCATCTATCGTTTAGTACGATTTCACCTTACCTTAGCGGTCGTTTGGTGCTCGTATAGAGATCCTAACGGGGCTAATTTTCTGATTCGATTTTGTCGGTTGTCCTAGAAAAGATTGATCCCTACTCGTTTGATGGTTTGTTAGTTTATGTAATCAGAACTGTGTAGCGGAGCAATATGCCTGATAGTTTGATTTGCTCACCACTCTTTTTTCATCCCGTAAATCGTATCGTTTGGATAGAGACAAGGAGATTCATGAAAGTTTCTGGGTTTTGATGGTATGCTAATCTCCATGGAAGTGTTTGCTTTTCTTTTGCACATTTGTATGAAATTTTTAGTGGAGTAGTCCATCTGTTTCTTTCTTTTTGATGCATTGTATTTGTAATATTTTTCATGGTGGTTAATAAAATTCAGATAGTATTATTAAAAAAAATAGGTGATTGAACATTCGCTTGAGTCAAAATATTTTTATTTTTATATAATATTGGGTAAATTGCTTTATAGATTATTAAATTATTGGAGTGCTTTTATTTTGATAACTGGACTATGAATTTTTTCAAAGCTTAAGCGTCAAATTGGCCCTCAACAAAAAATTAAAAAAATCAATTAAGCTCTTATAAAAATTTTGTACCCAATTTAGCACTCATAAATCAAATCACACTCAATTTGGCCCTCAATGAAAAACCAAAAAATCAATTTAGCCCTTCCGTTAAGTTGACCGTTAGTTAATATGATGGTGACACGTGACACACTCTAGATGCGTCACATCATCAAAATCGTAAATAATCATTTAAAATTTTAAAAAAATATTAAAAAATCTGAAAAAATATTTAAAATTATAAAAAATTTAAAATTAAAAAATATATTATTTAAAAAATTCAAGAAAAATAAATAATATTTAAATGTGTAAAAAAATTAAAATTATGTATAAAATCATAAAAAATTTACTTGAAATAAAAAATAATAGTAATAATTATTTAAAAAACATATAAATATTTATATGTTATGAATATTTATCTATGTGGATGTCTATCATGATTAGAACTTTATCAAAGGAGTTTGATTTATTTATTATTAGGAATATTATCTCTATGAATTAGAGTTTAATGTATTATGTACTTCTTATGCCTATAAATAGATGATTCATTGAAGGCATTGTACACAAGTCTATATTTTGAGAATAATACAAATCTCCCTCTTTCTCTCATCTCTTTGTTCTTCTTGTTCTTATTCTTGTTCTTCTTTATTTTATTCACAACACGTTATCAGCACGAGACTCTAATCAACTGAGGTCTTCATCGTTATAATTCAAAAGAAGTTACCGGGGAGAATTCGATTATAGAATAAACCAAAGATAAGTTTTTTTTTCTCCTTATTTTTTTTTAGTTTCCGATTGTCTTTCTCTTTATATTTTAACTTTGTTTTAATTTTTGAAAATTTTGGAAGTATGTTTGATTTTATTCGAACATTGGAAAGAGATAAATTTGTGGCTTCTCACAAACCAAAAGACGAATCGACAGAGACGAAGAGGTTGCGTTTGGTGTAAATTACGTGTATTTTCTCTTATTCCTAAAAGGGTTAATTAGCGGTATGCTTATTCATACTTTTACTTATATGATTATATTTGATATTTTTCATATTATTATTTATGTCATTTTATTTGGTAAAAGTTAATATTTTTAACCGTGTTTTGAGTTTTACATGATATGCTTAAATGGCTTGGAAAGAGATGTGATATAAAGGGATTATGAGAAGCTATCTCGGTCATATGCTATGTCTCCATTGTCCACGAGAGAAAAATCAATATCGGTAAATTTTGGTTTTATTTTTATTCTTTATATTATTATTTTAAAGTGCGATAAATCATGATGATTTTGGATTTACAAGAAGATTATTATAAAGTCTATATTTGCTTGAAAGCAATATTTCTTCTTCGTTAAAAAACTCGACCATAGACTTCTCCCAATTTCAAGTTACGAAAATTCGTCTTGATCCAAAAAGTTTTATGGGAGGCATTCCTTGAAGTGAATGCAAAGCATGATGTTTATTCCATGCGATTATCAATGATGGGGCATTCCCTGAAGTGAATGCAAGCATGATGTTTATTCCATGCAATTATCAATGATGGAGCATTCCCTGAAGTGAATGCAAGCATGATGTTTATTCCATGCAATTATTGGATCTGTTTCATTCCCTGAAGTGAATGCAAACATGGTAAATCATTATTCAATTAGAGACATAATTTCGATATAATCCAAGTATAATTGGCTGGACATCCCGTTCTGCGAGGCTACTGGTCTCAAAGGAGGTTTTTAAAGGACCTTGTGGACAGGTTTAACAATGCCGCGTACGAGGATTAAATCTTTGTTCTCTGTGATAAGGATATGAGAAAAAGGTTTTAAAGGCCCACTGGCTCTACTCCAGTGTTGTTTGTGAAAAAGAAGGATGGTAGCATGCGCATGTGTATTGACTATAGACAGTTGAATCAGTTGACCGTGAAGAACAAGTATCCGTTGCCTCGTATAGATGATTTGTTTGATCAGTTGAGGGGTGCTTCAGTGTTCTCGAAGATAGATTTGAGATCCGGATACTATCAGCTGAAAGTGAAAGAGTGTGATGTTCCGAAGACAGCTTTTAGAACTAGATATGGTCACTATGAGTTTCTTGTGATGTCATTTGGGCTCACGAATGCACCAGCAGCATTCATGGACATGATGAACAGAATTTTTAGAGACTATCTAGACCGGTTTGTGGTTGTCTTCATTGATGATATACTCGTGTACTCGAAGACAGAAGAAGAGCACGATGAGCACTTGAGATTTGTCTTACAGAGATTGTTGAGTAATCAGTTGTATGCGAAGCTCAGTAAGTGTGAGTTCTGGATTCGAGAGGTTGTATTTCTTGGCCATGTTGTTTCGGCCGAAGGCATCCGAGTTGATCCATCGAAGATTGAGGCTATTGTTGAGTGGAAACAACCTAAGTCCGTGACTGAGATTAGGAGTTTCCTAGGATTAGCTGGTTACTATAGGAGGTTTGTGGATGGCTTCTCTAGAGTAGCCGCTCCCTTGACTAAGCTGTTGCAAAAGGGAGTCAAGTTTGAATGGTCAGATGCAAGACAAAAGGCCTTTGAGAAGTTGAAGGAAGCTTTGACAAATGCTCCAGTGTTAGTACAGCCTGTTTCAGGTAAGGAGTTTGTGATTTACAGTGATGCTTCCTACGTAGGCTTAGGATGTGTTTTGATGCAAGATAGGAGAGTTGTTGCTTATGCTTCTAGACAGTTGAAGATTCATGAGAAGAACTATCCTACTCATGACATAGAGCTAGCCGCAGTCGTGTTTGCATTGAAAATTTGGCGTCACTATTTGTATGGTGAGAAGTGTATAGTCTACACCGATCACAAGAGCTTGAAGTACTTGATGACACAGAAAGAGTTGAACTTGAGACAGAGGAGATGGCTAGAGTTGTTAAAAGATTATGATTTGACTATTGAGTACCATCCGGGTAAAGCAAACGTAGTGGCTGATGCTTTGAGTAGAAAAGTGGCCGTTGAGCTGAGAGCTATGTTTGCTAGACTGAGTGTGTCAGATGATGGTGGTTTGATCACCGAGTTGCAAGTGAAGCCTTCCTTGATTCAGTTGATTAGAGAGAAGCAGTTGCAAGATGTGAGCCTAGTCCCTCATGTTCAAGACATAGCCGAAGGAAGACCGACCGAGTATAGTTTCAGTGGTGAGGGTTTGTTGTGCTTTAGAGATAGAATTGTGGTACCGGAAGATGTTGAGCTGAGACGTCAGATTTTGAGTGAAGCACATTCGAGTCCCTTTTCTATGCATCCGGGTAGTACCAAAATGTATCGAGATTTGAAGAATGATTACTTCTGGGTTGGTTTGAAGAGAGATGTAGCCGAGTATGTGAGCCGTTGTATGGTTTGTCAGAGAGTGAAGGCAGAACATCAGGTTCCTTCAGGTTTGCTACAGCCTCTGAAGATTCCGGAATGGAAATGGGAGAGAATCACCATGGATTTCGTATCGGGGTTGCCTTTGTCTCCTTCGAAGAAGAATTCAGTGTGGGTGATTGTGGATAGGTTCACTAAGTGTGCTCACTTCTTAGCCGTGAACACTGCGGATTCCTTAGATAAGTTGGCAAACTTGTACATTCGTGAGATTGTGAGACTTCATGGAGTTCCGAAGTCTATAGTTTCTGATAGAGATCCTAGGTTTACTTCGAGGTTCTGGAGTTGCTTGCATAGTGCTTTGGGTAGTCGTCTGCACTTCAGCACATCTTATCATCCACAGTCCGATGGGCAGTCAGAGCGAGTGATACAGATTCTAGAGGACATGCTTCGTTGTTGTGTGATTGATTTTCAGGGTTCTTGGGAGAAACACTTACCGTTGGTTGAGTTTGCTTACAACAACAGTTACCAGTCTAGTATTCAGATGGCTCCTTATGAGGCTTTGTATGGTAGACGGTGTAGGACTCCGATTTGTTGGGCTGAGACAGGTCAGAGATTGTTACCTATGCCAGATTTGCTTAAGGGAACCACAGAAAAGGTGAAGTTGATCTGTGACCGTTTGAAAGCGGCTTCGGATCGTCAGAAGTCTTATGCAGATTCGAAGAGGAAAGAGATTGAGTACGCAGTGGGTGAGAAAGTGTTTCTGAAGGTATCTCCGTGGAAGAAGGTGATGAGATTTGGCCGAAAGGGCAAGTTGAGTCCGAGGTTCATTGGTCCGTATGAGATAGTTGAGCAGATTGGGCCCGTAGCTTATCGATTGAGGTTACCTTCTGAGTTAGAAAAGATCCATGATGTCTTTCATGTGTCTATGCTTAGGAGATATAGGTCAGATCCTTCTCATGTGATGCCCGTTGAGGAGATAGAGTTGAATCCGGATTTGTCCTATAATGAAGAGCCCATTGAGATACTTGCTTCGGATAGCAAGGTGTTGCGTGGCAAGACCATAGAGTTGGTCAAGGTGTTGTGGAGGCATAGAGGTGTGGAAGAGGCCACGTGGGAGAGGAAAGCGGATATGGTTGAGCAGTTTCCGTATCTGTTTCCACCAGGTAATTTCGGGGACGAAATTCCTTAAGTGGAGGAGAGTTGTAACACCCGTGTCTCGGGCCTAGGAGTTAGCCGGGTTGTTGTTCGAGTCAAATGAAGTCTAATTAAAATAAAACAAACTTAGATAACGACCTAATTGAATTTAAATAAAGAGGGAGGGACCAAAGTTGTGATTTACCCCATTTAAAAATAAAGGAAGACAACTTTTCCATAAAAATTGTCATCTTCCTCTATCTTTTCCTCTTTACCAATTTCAAAACCTCACCCCACTTTCAAACTCTCCTAAAGCCCTAATCACTATTCCATTGGGTTGGCTAATCAATTTCATCATCAAATCAAGAGGTAAACATAAATTCTTAACCTCCTCTACATTATCTACTCACCTATTGTTTTAGATTTCAAAAATAATGAGTTTTGGGAATTAGGGTTCTTATGGAAAATTGGGGTTTTGATGGGGCTTTTCAATCTACTTTGAAAAATTGTTTTGGGGTTATGCTTGGGCATGATGAAACTCACAACATATCTTAATTTGATAGAAATTGGGTAAATTTTCGTGGTGGGTCTTTAAGGCCAATTTTGGGGTATGAAAAATTGGGATTTTAAGAGGATTTGTGTTGGGAATGAAGGGCTGATGGTCTACCTATGTTAGGGGAGTGTTTTGGGATGTTTTGGAAGCCATTTGGGTGCTTGGAATTGAGTATTTCAGCCCTTGGTTGTGGGAGTCCGAAAAATTGGGTTTTTGGGATGCTATGTGATTTGGAAATTGTGGAAATTGAGTTGTGTTTTGCAATGTGGATTGATGATTGAATTAGCATTGATTTGGGAAGTGATGAATGTGTTTGTTTGGCTAGAAGCAAGGGGAAACGTGGAAGAAGCTTCGGGATCGAATCCGGGAATTTGAAGAACGGACGCTTGCTTGGTCTTGTGCTTGGAAGCTTAGGTGAGTGGTTGATTTCCCTGAATGATTTTAAATTAGTTGGTTCGAGTATACGGACTAGGTCGGGCTTGGTAGACCCACCTAGAGTTAGGATTAGGGTGGTAGCCTAATCCTAAACTTGGTCTAAACCTTTGGATGAACTCATTTGGATGATTGTATATGCCTTGTATGCTATGTCATATGATTGTGTATGTATATTGTTTTATACATGTGAATTGAGGCATGGATCGTATGGCTTAAAGCATGCATGGTGTTGGTTCATGGTTGTGTCCATGGTGAGTACGTGCTAAGCACGGAAATGGTTGAAATGTGTGTTGTGGAATGAGTAAAATATTGGCACTAGTATACTTAAATACAAATGATCGATCATTAGGATGTTAGTGTGTACACATGAGTCTAAAGTCGCGCGTGGCCTTGGTGGCGTTGAGTCACCAAGGAGGAGTACGGGTACGCCCGGAAATGGTATCTAAATATAGTCGATGATGAGTGGAATCCCATCGACGGGGCGTGAGGATGAGTGGAATCCCCTCCGCGAGGCCGGTGATGAGTGGAATCCCACCGAGGTAATGTGGTTGTTGGATATGAGTTTCCAACGAGTCTATCCGTGTATTTGAGCGATAACTAGGTGCCAATGTTGTTTGATATATGTATCAATGTGTTGAGATTATGAGCTGTTTGGATGTTGTATGTGATTGCATGTATGGTAGTGTTGAGCTCATGATTATGGCATATATGTGATATAATTGCTCATGCATCTATATCTTGTGGACTCTTGAATTATGTATGTTGCCTTGGCTAGATCGTGCTCGGACCCTGCGATGTTGAGGTTTGTTTTTAGAGCTTACCCTCACTAAGCATCATTGCTTACGCTCTCCTTGTTCAACATTGCAGATCCTTAGTTCGTGGGTTGCTCGGCAAGAGGAGGGCCTTCAAGTGTGGTTTTGGACTTAGGTTCATCAAGTATGGTTTTATGCTAAGTTATGTAATAATTGTAGCAATGGGATGTGTAAGACTTGTTAGTTGTTGTTGGTTGTTAGGAGCATGTGTAGACTCTTTTACATGTAGGGCTATTGCATGGTTGTGTTGCCATGGTGGTTGTTAACTTACGTCTTTTGCTTGCTTGAGTTGTGGACTATGCTTTAAGTGCATGAACTTGTGCTCGAATGATGGTTGATCGGATGCATGTATTTGGGTTGTGACTTTGGTTTTAGACATGTCTAATTATTGTTGAAGCATGCTAGTATAAGTGTCATACCTTAGGATGTATTGCCTAGAAGTTGCTTGTTGGTTTGTGGGTGTTTTGGGGCATCCTTGTGCCTCAAAACAGCCCAGAAAATCTGCAGACAGGGGGTGTTTCGGAACGGGTCCCCGTGTTCCGAAACGGCCCCTGTGTAAATGGCCTTCCGTTCCGAAACGGATGAGGGTCGTTCCGGAACGTTTTCGCCTCTGGAATTTTGAGAAATTGGCGAGATGAAGCCGTTCCGGAACGGGCCTTTGAAGTTCCGAAACGGTCAAATCTCGTTGACCACGAGATATTGACCGTCAAGGGCGTTCCGATACGGGTCACCCCTGTTTCGGAACGGTCACCTTGTGGTCGACCCAGGCCCTTTGACCAGGTCAGGGCGTTTCGGAACATCCTATAGGTGTTTCGAAACGGCCTGCTGAAATTGAAGAAAAATGGACTTTTTGTGTTTGATTGGTCGGTGAATGATGCGCTGTTTGATTCTTCCGCTGCTGTGCTTCACATAGGAATTAATTGCATCTAGATAAGACTAATATTAAAAGAAATTTTCTGGGTCGTTAACCGAGGGGAAGCCTTAACGGGTTTCGCTTCGGTTTTCCCCGTGTGGCCCACTCGGACCGGTCATCCGACCAGACCGGGACGAGGGGGTTACAATTTATTTCACATATTATTTATTTACGTTTTATGTTAATTTATTATTTGAAGAATATGATTACATCCGGAATAAAATATACAATGAATTGTGGCTATTTATGCCTAGAATTGTGGCTATTTATGCCTAGAATTGTGGCTATTTATGCCTAGCAGATAATGCAAGTACTCATATTGTACTTAAGCATAAGAAATAATTTTCCCATTTAAATGCAAGGGAAAATATGAGTAGTATTTCTCAAAGTACTAAAATATCAATACTTCGGAAGAGCACTTGAAAGTTTATCTCTGATAGATAATCGACTTGATATGATGTGCTATATTTTATATTTTTCATTCCTCGAAGTGAATGATACAAAGTACATATTTTCATTACCTGAAGTAAATGAAACAAAGCACATTTTGAAAGGTGCACAGTTATGCATTTCTCGATTAAAATGCAAGGGAATAATGTGAGTACTATATCCGGAAGTACTAATATCACAAAAGGCTCTGGTTGAGCAAATATGTTATTGTCAAATGGAACTTTATTCCATATTCACAGTGCGTTATACTCGTCAAAGTCATAAAGAGAGCAATATGAGTTCGCAAACTATCCCTTTGGGAATTATAGATAACATATGTTATCAATTGGCATTTGAAATAAGCCAATATGGATATAAGTTCTGGTAGCCAAAAAGTCAGTTGAAAGCTCTAGGAGAGCTATATATTGCTACCAAAAGATCATTTCAATTGAAAGCTCCGAAAGAGCTAAATATATTCCTATTTAAAGGAACAATTTTGATGGTCGTACTAGACATGTACGAGTGAGATTGAATTACATGTTATGGTAAACAAGGAGTTTACAAATTCAGAGATATATACATACATATATATAGTTGGCATGATCGGTTAGACCATCCTGATCAATAATGGTGCAGAAATTATTGAGATTTACATGCACGTGTATTAAAAGAACCTGTAGTTCTTGTAGTGCTTATTCTCAAAAGAATGGATTAAATTCCACTTATTAAAGAATGTGAACTTGTGTTGCTTAAAGGAATTGATTAAATTCCACTTACTAAAAGAACCTGAAGTTCTTGTGTTGTTTGTTCTCAAAGGATATAGATGATCCCACTTACCAAAAGAATTAGAACTTAAAGTTCTTGTACTGAAGTTAAGACTGTATGTCTTGCATATCTGAACGAAATATGGGCCCATATATCCACAAATGTGGAAAGTTTTATATGATTTTAGTAGATGCATCTACATTGTTTTATCGACTTACAACCAGAAGTTTGTGAGATTGATTCTAAAAATATTCAGATTATGCAGTTAGACTATTCGTCTTGAAAAGCTAGTGGATTTATATTTTAGGCTATATCAGTTGTTACAAAGCCTATTGATTATGAAAAATATAGTTTAGCAAAATTTCAATTGGATGCCTCCTATTTAATAGCTAAACTATGAGAACAAAAGAGTTATTATTTATATGGTGTTTCCATATAGCAACACTTATACGCATCAAGCCAACGAGTTATAATAAACTCCCCGTTATGATTGGTTTTTGGTCAGAAACCATACATTTCCCATTTTATGATTTTTGAATGTGCGATATGAATTGCTCCACCACAACGCACAAAATGGGTAAATAAAAAGGGTTGAGAATATATATTGAGTACGAGTCTCCTTTTATGTTTAAATTCTTAAAGATTAATTGGAGAATCATTTATGACATGATTTTTTTCAACATCAAGGGGAGATAATAATCAGCTGGATAGAGGAAAATGAATTATCATTATCTAGATCCTCGTATATGAACTAGAAGTTCATAAGATAATTCATGTTATTACATGTCAACTGCCAGACATATTTACTGACCCAATGAGAGTAATTAAGTCTCATATACCAGCTGAAATGCTCTAAGTTTAAATTACATGTTAGAGCGAGAGAATGTAAATCATGCCTGAAGCATGATAGTTGAAATGGTTCCAATGATCAAAATTCTCGTAAATAGAAAGTAATATGAGATGGTCATATATTGGAGGCGGGTGCTTCTGAAGAGACCCAAGACATAACAAATAATAAAACTCTTGAAGAGTTTCAGGTACCTGAAATAAAGATTGAAATCTTGAAGAAATCTCGATGAGTTATGTCATTACGAGAATGGAACTAGAAAAATTGGAAAGTTGTCGACAACGATTTTACAAACAATTTTACATAAAATACTTCTATAGAAGTAAAGAAAGAAATCGAGGATCTTGTATAAAATCTATCCAGAAGTATAGATATTGAATTGGCCAATGTTGAAAGACGCGTTGAACTTCTAAAATAGAAGTATTTGGACCACCAGTCCAAACACCTAAAGGTGTAATGCAAGTGAGGCACGAATAAGTAGTCGTAAATACGACTTGAATTGTGATTTATGAAAAGTTTTAATTACTTCATGGTGGATGCAATTACTTTGGCAGTTTTGAAAATTTTACATGCGTCTAATTATTTGTGGATCCATATTTATCCTTGAAGGATCTAAAATGCTATAAGCATTTGGAAATTTTTGAGGAATTTATTTAGACATGTCTCATGAATATTTTGGCGCATTTGGTATAATCGCCTTAGTGAATACTATAAGAATGATAAGATTTCCTTATATATTTTATAAAGGAGTTTGGATCAAGATCCATTATGATAATTTTAGAACTCTTAAAGAGCTTCAAATTGTAAACTCATGAAGTACTTTCAATACAAGTACTTGAATCTTGACATCAAGTTTATCTCGACCTGAAGATCGAGCATTTTTATATATTTCTTTTGTCTATGAATAGACATAAGCTTAAAGAATCTTAAAGAAGATTCAATATGAATAGAGCATATCTATTGAGTATCCCAATAGTTGTAAGATTTTTGGATGTGAATAAATATAATTATATCTTTTCTTGGTCTTGAAGCACTATATATTAGTTGGTCAAGAAATATCTATGAATATACAAAGATCATTACATTTAGATCTTCAAACATTCGTTGATGCCTCCTCAAAAGTCGTAGAAATAATTGTTATGAACGAGGCAAGCCAAAAAAAACTGTGTTTGGCTAAGACTATTGACCCAACATATCCAAAAGATAAGTGGATTTACTTTTACAAGATATGATAAAAGCTATCTTGTGTGAAGATAACGCAAAATGTATATCTCAGTTTGAAAGTGGATACATCATAGAACATATTACTCCAAAGTTTTCATCCCTCACGATCTTTAGAAAAATGATATTCAAGATTAAATTATGAAGATTCAAAGATCTTCTGTGATGTTTGCATGAGGGGGAGTAAATACGCGTTGCACTCTTTTTCCCTTAACCGAGGTTTTGTCCCAATGGGTTTTCCTGGTAAGGTTTTTAATGAGGCAACATGTTATGCGTATCAAAGATGTGTGTACTCTTTTTCCTTCACTAAAGAATTTTTTTCCCACTGAGTTTTTATCTTAGTAAGGTTTTAACGAGGCACATTATCTTCATAGACATCCAAGGGGGAGTGTTATGAATATTTATCTATGTGGATGTCTATCATGATTAGAACTTTATCAAAGGAGTTTGATTTATTTATTATTAGGAATATTATCTCTATGAATTAGAGTTTAATGTATTATGTACTTCTTATGCCTATAAATAGATGATTCATTGAAGGCATTGTACACAAGTCTATATTTTGAGAATAATACAAATCTCCCTCTTTCTCTCATCTCTTTGTTCTTCTTGTTCTTATTCTTGTTCTTCTTTATTTTATTCACAACATTATAATGAATAATGTTTCAAAATTGTATAATTTTTTAAATATATATTTTTAATTATAAAGTCCCAAAATTTCAAAAAAATTTAAAATATCCAAAATTTTCAAATTCCTAACCCTAAACCCTCACCCTACATTCTCAAGTCCTCAAATCAGTTTAGTCGACGGTAGAAGTTGTCGGTACTGTGGTAGACGACGGTACTGGTAAGAAGAAATATTAAGAGAGAACGAGAGTTTTCTTACGACAGAGAGTGGCCGATGGTTGATTCAATGCTAATTCTTGATTTAAGGATTTGTTATGTTTTTTTTTTTGAAAGAAATGAAACTTTTGGGTTTTTTAGAAAAAATATATTTTTTTAATATTTTTTTTGTAAAAAATAAAGGAAAATAAGAAAAAAAATTAAATTAATATTTTTACATTTTTAGTTTTTAGAATTTTTATGGATTTTTATAATATTTTTTTTATATTTTAAATTTTTTTAAATCAGTTTTGATGACGTGGCACGCCCTGAGCGTGCCACGTGTCCTTATATATGTTGATCGTTAGAGAATAATAACGATCAACGCGGTCAAACTAATGAAGGGACTAAATTGGGTACAAATTTTTTATAAAAGACTTAATTGATTTTTTTATTTTTTCGTTGAGAGCCAATTGGACCCTTAAGCCTTTTTTCCAATTCGGTCGCCATATTATTAAAGTAGTTTCAATCAAGCCACTGACATAGTGATTGTTAATGGTTAACTAAATGGCTAATGTGGAAGATAAGAAATTTTGTATAATTACACATGTGGTCCACATTACTTATATATTCTATCAATTTTATCATAATATTAATTTAATTTAATAAATTTATTCTTCCAATAAGTGGTGATATATGTCATTTATTGTGCCAAATTGATATAATATGTAAGTAATTAGAACAAAACGTGTATAATCATACACATTTGCTTAACTGCCACGTCAACAATTTTATTAACAATTAACGGTAGTAGTTTGATTGAAATTATTTTATTAGTTTAGTTACTTAATGGACAAAATTCATATTTCATACGTCAAAATAAAATTATCCAACAATTTAGTGACCTATGAGATAATGCAGGTACCCTATAATATTTAAGTTTTTTTTATAAGCTTTCAAAAATTTTTAAATAAAATATTGTTTTATAATTAAAAACACTAAATTTGAACTCACGTTATAATGACTCAATCCACTACTCAAGCTGCTTATTTATGTTCTCTTATTTCCTTTAAATTATATTTTTTAGATATATCCCGTTTCAATAAAATTAGCAGGTTTTAATTCAGAAAAATAATTGAAATAATTAATTCAGAAACAAAAATAATTAATCTATTGTCGGTTTTTTTTTTGGAATAGTATCATTCTCTAATTTGTTGGAGTGGGGATCATGAATACAATCGTGTCTAATACCATGTCTCAAATGACAATTAAATGGAGGGAACATCCAAGGACAGGTTTATTTAATCCAACTAATTCAAATAAATATACGAAAATGCAATCTACTAGCTTTTATTTCCATTCACATGTTCACTTTTCAAATTATGTGATAAATGTGATTTGATTAAATCGTTTTGGGTATGAAGCAACTTTAAAATTTGTTATCAGTATTTTTCTTTTATATAAGTTAATAAAATATTAAAAAATTAGTCATTGAATTTGTTCTAATAAACACTTTAAAAAACTAAAAAAAAATGTGATCTGATTAAAATATAATCTAAATTAAAAATACATATCTTTGAAATAGAAGTATTCTTAATGTTGGTTTTAGTATCATTATGACACTATTTATAAAAAAATATATTTTTAAGTAATAATTTAATATTAAATTTATTTATTCTAATATAAATATATAAATATTTGTTTTATAACATAAATTTAAATAATTAATGTGTATAAAATTTTAAAATAAATATTAAAGTTTTTTATTCAAAAAGGAGATAGGTAAACTTAAATTTTTCTCTCATTCTTCGTAGTTGTTGTTAGGTTTTTTCATATTCTTTTTACTTGATCAACGGTGAGATTAATTTTAGTGTTGATTGTCGACGGTTGGTGTTCATTATTTCTTTTATTTTTTATTTTTTGTTTTTATTTTTTTTATGTTTTTAAAATTTTTAATAAGAATCTCTGCTCATGTGGCACATGTTTTCTCTCTTTTGTGGCACGTTTTCTTTGGCTTATGTGGTTCGTTTCATCTATCGTTTAGTACGATTTCACCTTACCTTAGCAGTCGTTTGGTGCTCGTATAGAGATCCTAACGGGGTTAATTTTCTGATTCGATTTTTTCGGTGGTCCTAGAAAAGATTGATCCCTACTCGTTTGATGGTTTGTTAATTTATGTAATCAGAACTGTGTAGCGGAGCAATATGCCTGATAGTTTGATTTGCTCACCACTCCTTTTTCATCCCGTAAATCGTATCGTTTGAATAGAGACAATGAGATTCATGAAAGTTTCTGGGTTTTGATGGTATGCTAATCTCCATGGAAGTGTTTGCTTTTCTTTTGCACATTTGTATGAAATTTTTAGTGGAGTAGTCCATCTGTTTCTTTCTTTTTGATGCATTGTATTTGTAATATTTTTCATGGTGGTTAATAAAATTCAGATAGTATTATTAAAAAAAATAGGTGATTGAATATTCGCTTGAGTCAAAATATTTTTATTTTTATATAATATTGGGTAAACTACTTTATAGATTATTAAATTATTGGAGTGCTTTTATTTTGATAACTGGACTATGAATTTTTTCAAAGCTTAAGCGTCAAATTGGCCCTCAACAAAAAATTAAAAAAATCAATTAAGCTCTTATAAAAAATTTGTACCCAATTTAGCACTCATAAATCAAATCACACTCAATTTGGCCCTCAATGAAAAATCAAAAAATGAATTTAGCCCTTCCGTTAAGTTGACCGTTAGTTAATATGATGGTGACACGTGACACACTCTAGATGCGCCACATCATCAAAACCGTAAATAATCATTTAAAATTTTAAAAAAATATTAAAAAAATCTGAAAAAATATTTAAAATTATAAAAAATTTAAAATTAAAAAATATATTATTTAAAAAATTCAAGAAAAATAAATAATATTTAAATGTGTAAAAAAATTAAAATTATGTATAAAATCATAAAAAATTTACTTGAAATAAAAAATAAAAAATAATAGTAATAATTATTTAAAAAACATATAAATATTTATAATGAATAATGTTTCAAAATTGTATAATTTTTTTAAATATATATTTTTAATTATAAAGTCCCAAAATTTCAAAAAAATTTAAAATATCCAAAATTTTCAAATTCCTAACTCTAAACCCTCACCCTACATCCTCAAGTCCTTAAATCAGTTTAGTCGACGGTAGAAGTTGTCGGTACTGTGGTAGACGACGGTACTGGTAAGAAGAAATATTAAGAGAGAACGAGAGTTTTCCTACGACAGAGAGTGGTCGATGGTTGATTCAATGCTAATTCTTGATTTAAGGATTTGTTATGCTTTTTTTTAAAGAAATGAAACTTTTGGGTTTTTTAAAAAAATATTTTTTTAATATTTTTTTGTAAAAAATAAAGGAAAATAAGAAAAAAAAATTAAATTAATATTTTTACATTTTTAGTTTTTAGAATTTTTATGGATTTTTATAATTTTTTTATATTTTAAATTTTTTTAAATCAGTTTTGATGACGTGGCACGTTCAGGGCGTGCCACGTGTCCTTATTTATGTTGATCGTTAGAGAACAATAACGATCAACGCGGTCAAACTAATGAAGGGACTAAATTGGGTACAAAATTTTTATAAGGACTTAATTGGTTTTTTTGTTTTTTCGTTGAGAGCCAATTGAACCCTTAAGCTTTTTTCTAATTCGGTCGCCATATTATTAAAGTAGTTTCAATCAAGCCACTGACATAGTGATTGTTAATGGTTAACTAAATGGCTAACGTGGAAGATAAGAAATTTTGTATAATTACACATGTGGTCCGCATTACTTATATATTCTATTAATTTTGTCATAATATTAATTTAATTTAATAAATTTATTCTTCCAATAAGTGGTGATATATGTCATTTATTGTGCCAAATTAATATAATACGTAAGTAATTAGAACAAAACGTGTATAATCATACACATTTGCTTAACTGCCACGTCAACAATTTTATTAACAATTAACGGTAGTAGTTTGATTGAAATTATTTTATTAATTTAGTTACTTAATGGACAAAATTCATATTTCATACGTCAAAATAAAATTATCCAACAATTTAGTGACCTATGAGATAATGCAGGTACCCTATAATATTTAAGTTTTTTTTATAAGCTTTCAAAAATTTTTAAATAAAATATTGTTTTATAATTAAAAACACTAAATTTGAACTCACGTTACAATGACTCAATCCACTACTCAAGCTGCTTATTTATGTTCTCTTATTTCCTTTAAATTATATATTTAAGATCTACTAGGAACACCCCTCCCCTTCTAAGTAGGATTGGAATTAAGAATTGTAAAAATAAAAAAAAACCAAATCACACGCGCTCATTACCCCGCGTGTTAAGCACTTAGTATTCCAATTCTCGAAAACAGGTGACGAGAACGCCAGAGAAGCGTCACGACTCACGAGCTCTCGCGCTATACCTTATTACCTTCCATTATATATGTATATATACACGCAATTTCGTCACTTCTTTGAATATATTCGCTGAAAAGAAAAGGTGACGCTACGACATCAGCATTATCGTCACCGGCGGTCTTACCGGCAGAAAATCTCAAAACAACGTCAAACACAATTTCAACCGTATCGTCAATTTTCTTTTAGATTTCATAGTTTGAATCTAGTTTGTTTGATCATTTTCTTCTTCTTTTTTGAGAATTTTGGATAATAATGGCGAGCGAAGTGGAGGGGAAGGCGGTTTTCGATGCGGACTCGGCGGAGGAGGTGGTGAAAGAGTTGAGAGCTACTTTCGCAGCCGGAACGACTAAAAGCTACGAGTGGAGATCGACTCAGTTGAATGCCATGTTGAAAATGATGGAAGAGAACGAGCCGCTAATCGTCGCCGCTCTTTGCGATGATCTTTCCAAGCCGGAACTCGAATCCTCCATCTATGAGGTCAAAGCTTTAATTTAATTTATTTTTGCAATTATATTTTTAAAATTTTGATCCTGGATTAGTTTTTTTAGTTAATTATTTTTTTAGAAAAAAATAGGAAGGGAAATTACAGATTTAGATTTCACGTGCTGAATTATAGTAATACTAGTTTAATAAAGAGTCAATAGGCGGCTGTAACTGTAAGTCAGCTATGGACGATTCTGGATTCGCAGGTACAAATTTCACTCATGTCCTTAATTATTGAAGGGATTTAGATTTCAGTCTTAAACTTTTAAGAACTTTGTTAATAATAATTTGACCAGTCTGCAAAATCAGAATATTCATAAATGATTTTGTGGTTGTGTTTGGTTACTGATATGAACTTCAACTACTTGTTTGTCTCTAAAGCTAATTCATGAAGAAAACAGTTGGGAAGTTTTGTGGGAAGGTCTCAAAAGGAGCGATGGAGTCAAAACTTTATGTTAGGAGGCAAACCTATAAATTTTTATGGGGCCGAAAATAGATTTTTAATAAAAAATACATAAAAAATTTCTAAAATTTTTGTAAATTACATACGAATTTCAAATTTTCAGGAGGGGCGGCCGCACCCTCTAGAACCCTTGGTCCATCCCTAGTCACAAGTGTTTAAATACGTGATAGACTTGAAATCTTGATGAACACAAGTAGCATTTATGACATTTTAACAGTTGGCTTTTATCATGAAAACGGTTGGTAATACTTCAGAATTTAAATGATCGCTATCTATACAGTGTTCCAAACTACTAGAACAGGCACTTCAATATTTATTGCTGATCTAACTTGCACACATTATTTGGATGTTGTGAGATGTATTTCCATTTTGGCCCCTTTTTTTTTCACCTTTCATAGTTATTAGTTATTGTTGTTCTTTTTCTTCAAAATTATGAATTATTTGGAACAAGTATGGGATTTGGGGTGGATGGTTCCTGCGATTACCCTTATTTAGTAGAGATCATTACGAATAATTAGTGATTGAATTTGAATGTAAGAATGTATGTCAGTAGGTTGACAGCAATTGAAAAAATAGAGAAAGAGAGATGTCTTGCTGTCTACTGTCATTTTGAATATTATAATATGATGATTGGAGCTCCAACTATTACAGACTGCTGCTGTGTGGATAAATGTAATTTTGATTGATTAATGTGGGAATCATTGAGTGTGAAATTTAGATGAGCATTGATTATCTCTAATGAATACTTAAGGAGTTATTTTCAACAATTATCATCTGTTTATCATAATAATTGTTTGCCACATGTTTGAAAGCAAGAATATCTGATCCAGATGCTTAAAATACATATTTAACTCAACCAATGAACCTTGAACAGTAAGCAAATTTTCTTTTGAGGTTTCCTAAATGACTGTTCTTGGTTGTAGTCTCAATTTTTTGCAGAAGATAAAAGTTCTTTAAGGACTTCCCTTTTAGTTATTTTTAGGCCTTTTAACTCGAGAAATTAATATATTGGATGACTATTGTTGAGGAATAATTTATTTTTGTCACTTGGACAAGTTTATTTGGAGATGTCCTTCTCTTGTTATATTTGTGTGATCCTTGATATCTTTGTCCTCTGACTTGGAAATGGTTTACACTGCAGATAGCAATGGTAAAGAGTTCATGTAGAATGGCACTCAAGAAAATGAAGCAATGGATGATGCCAGAAAAGGTGAATTTCTTGGATATTCTTGACTGGGTGGGAACTTTCATTATGGTATCTTCTTGACATTTAACAGAGTTGAATAAGATCAACATGTGCCCTTTTTTGCAGGCAAAAACTTCATTGATTACATTTCCTTCTTCTGCTGAAATTGTATCTGAACCACTGGGCGTTGTGTTAGTAATATCAGCTTGGAATTATCCATTTCGTATGTTTAACGCCTTGATAGACTTGTTCACAATCATGTTTTTTGTCACCTTTTTCTATTTTCTGATTTCTAATTCCTAAATTTATATGAATGATGACTATAGTTGTATCTGTTCTTTCAGTGTTGTCTCTAGATCCAGTTGTTGGAGCTATTGCAGCTGGTAATGCTGTAGTCTTAAAGCCATCAGAAATTTCTCCAGCCACATCATCTTTGCTTGCAAGGCTGGTAGCTGATTATCTGGATCGCTCTTGCATAAAGGTTGTCGAAGGGGCTGTTCCGGAAACGTCGGCACTACTGGAGCAAAAGTGGGACAAAATACTCTATACAGGTCCTTGATCATTTATTATCCTTTTACCTTCTCTAGCTCAATCTTTTATGTGTTTAAGTCACTTGGAAAACTGTATTTCAGAGTCATAAGTAGACCATGCTGTGTTTTTCTGAGTCTCAATCCTAGTATGTTCCTAAAACATTGTCATGCTACTAATAGTATTTCTGTTGTCATCTCAGTTTTGATAAGAATGTTATGAACTAAAACGTTCTTGAATTTTAGGCAATGAAAGAATTGCACGCACTGTGATGGCCGCCGCTGCAAAGCATTTAACACCGGTTGTTTTGGAGCTTGGAGGAAAGTGTCCGGTCATAGTTGATTCAGACATCAATTTACAGGTAAGCATAGCAACATAGAGTTTAGTTTGCTACCAGGTCTGGGGACTTACTGACATGTTTTTGAGTATTTTCAGGTTGCTACTAGGCGGATAATTTCCGGAAAGTGGGGGTGTAATAATGGGCAAGCATGTGTTTCTCCTGATTACATTGTTACAACAAAAAACTATGCTCAGAAACTGGTAAGGTCGCCTGTTTATGTTCTACATCTCCAGTCATTATTCTCAACCGTATTTCATCCTGCAGATAGTTTCTTTCAAGTGTGAATTGGAGCGGTTTTACGGAAAGAATCCATTGGAGTCAAAAGACTTGTCTCGAATCGTGAATTCTAGCCACTTCGCACGCTTGTCAAAGCTCTTGGATGAGGACAAGGTTTCTAGTAAGATCATCCACGGAGGTGAAAGAGACAGAGCAAACTTGTGAGTCCTAACCAGGGTTTTACTTATTCGTTTTTGACTCCACTAGCATTTTTACACTGTTAATAAACATCTATTTCTTCAAATGGCAGGAAGATTTCACCCACTATCTTGCTTGATGTCCCACAAGATTCTCTAATCATGACTGAAGAAATATTTGGCCCGTTGCTTCCGATTATCCTGGTAGGAACTGAAATGAAAGGATAGATTTTCTGGTTGTTCTGTGTCTAGCATTGTCCTCCGAAAAGCTCGATTTACGGATTTTCTACATGAAAAAGGCCTAGGCAGACCGCAGAAACGAATGAAAATCGTTTATTCTAACCGGAAAATTGAAATGGATAATTAGCTCGGAACCCTTTCTATCTCAGTCATGACTTTCTCGTGGTTGGTTTATAACAGGTTGACGAAGTCGAAGACAGTTTTGATGTGATAAATTCTTCAGGAACAAAGCCACTAGCAGCATATCTGTTTACCAATAATAAGAAGCTGAAGAAAAAGTTTGTCGCAACAGTCTCCGCAGGAGGTTTGGTCGTCAACGACACTACCGTTCATGTAATTGTACTTCTAACATACTGAATCGATATCGACATGCATGCATTATCACAGTTTTAAACATTATAGCAAGTGTACATGTGTGTATTGGACTATGTGACTCGAATTCGGGTTTGAGTGTCAGATGTTTTAAGAGAAAAACCCAACACTCTCCACCATGTTACTCGGATTCAGTAGTTCTATATGGTGATACTAACCTAATATCATTTCAGCTCGCTGAACCCACACTACCGTTCGGAGGGGTCGGGAACAGCGGAATGGGTGCATACCACGGGAAATTCTCCTTCGACACTTTTAGCCACAAGAAGGCTGTTCTTTGTAGAGGTTTCGCCGGTGATGCGTATGTGAGGTACCCGCCGTACTCGAGGGGAAAGATTAGACTGTTGAAGGCTCTGTTCGATGGCAGCTTCTTAGGCATCATCCGAGCCTTGATCGGATGGTCTAAGTCTTGAATGACAACAGGTATGGGCTGTCTTTGTTGTAGATTTTCATTATGTAATTTAAGTGCACTGATTCCTCTTGGATGGTTGGGTCAGTTTGGCATTAACACTATATATGTTTGTTTGAACCCGGTTTTGTTCTGTAATTCAAGTTGCAGAGTTTGTGTATATATGTTTGTATTTATAAGTTGATAATTTGTATTTATCCAAACTCGTTCATATTTGTTTCACTTTTAATTTTTAATATTATGTAATTTATGTTTATTAAGTTGTGTAAGTAAAGGGTGTGAATGAACCGTACCCAAACAAATAATCTTTATTCGTGTACGTTTAACTTTTAAAATAATATTTGAAATCGGTTCATTTATTATTTGGTGTGTTTAGATTTGGTTCATTTCACATTTGTGATTCGTTTATATGTTCATGAACATAAATGATTAGATGTAAATAAATTAACCTTACTTATTTATAATATTGTAAATAAGTTAACAATACTTATTTACGAATGTATAAATAAGTGATCAATGTATTTGAAATTTATATTTTTTACTATTATTTATGATTGTATATATCATTGAATATTAGCTTCAGTGACTAGTTTTGTCAAATATAAATATTATTGGGTTCAAATCGCTTTGTCTACAATGTGTCTGCATTGTCAAAGGGTTAAGAATATGTACGAACAAAGACTACCTTGTAATTACCTTTAGACCCTTAAAAAAATATATAGAAAAAAATATTATTTTAATATTTTTATAATAAAACATCATTAATAAATAAACAAGTCATAAACAATTCACAACTTTCTAATTCATTTAAATCTCTATTCCTATGGATAAAGTTTTTTAATTTATTTTAATATTTATGACATGTAATATAATATTTATAGGAAAAATGTCTCATGCACTGACGGTGAAAATGAAAAGTTTTTACAAATGCCTTAGTTTTAGGGTTTATAGACTTAATTTAGGGGCAAGGGTTTAAGTGTGTGGATTTAAAATTTAGGGTTTATGGCTAGAATTTAGGGGTTTAGGGTTTAAGTTTAGATGTTAGGGTTTAGATTTTAGGGTAATATTTTTAGGTATTTAGGTTTTAACCTATAAACCCTAAAATTTAACCATAAACCCTAAATTCTAACCATACACCTTAAATGCCCTAAACACTAAACCCTAAACGAAATCTGTACACCTTAAAACTAAGGTGCTTGTGAATTTTTTTTTTCACAAGTGCTTGTGCATGAAATAATTACCCTATTTATATATAGGAAAAAAACTTTTTTTGAAAAAAAATATATAGAATTTTTTTATACACAAACTTGTTAGATTTAGGGTTTAGGACTTAAAATTTATGTCTTTATGTTGTAGTATTTGGAATTTAAGATTTAGTGTTTAGGGTTATGTTTTTGGTTTAGTAATTTAGAATTTAAATTTTAAGAAAAAAAATTGTAATATTTTTTACACAACTTGTATATCGAAATACAACATTTATAAGAAACAAAAGGTTTGAATTGATGGTTGACTTTTTTGTCGAAAACCCTAATCCTCGCCTTGGCATAAGCATGCATGCCGGAGTTTGTGGCTGGCCGCCGGATATAATGCCACCGATTACGGTGCCACCAGTATTGGAGCGACCGAGATCCCCACTTGAGGATACTCGTGATTCGAAAAAAACTAAGAATCAGAACAGTACAATGGTTGAAAACCCTCTATGAGAAGCGATGGATGCTACGAATACTATCGCGAACACGAAATCCCATAAGAGGGCCACTATAGGGCTGAAGGTAGGGCTTCTACTAGTGAGAATGGGAATGGCCAAGTGCCTCATATGCAGATTGACCCCATGGAATACAATCTTATGCCAATACAGTTAAAGGTGGCGAAGATAGTAAGCCGCAAACGGCCAGTGCAAGTGGTTTGGTTGGATAGTGTGGTGGTGCAAGAAGATGTCTGCGTTGTGAATAATTCGGGATCCTTTCCTATTATTCGATTATTAGATTGGGTCCATGATTAAATAAACCAATGCATGCACAATGTCCTAATTGTTCGCCTCCTCGAATGCAATATTGGCTATAAGACGATGTTGTCACGGATGGCAACCAGTTAATGAGTTTTATTTAATTGATTTAGATAGTAATTATTTCTTGGTTCAATTTACGATTGAGCAGGATTATGTGAAAGCTCTCATGGGAGATCTGTGGACAATCTATGGGAATTACCTAACGGTGCATCCCTGGAGCTGTACCTTTTCTACATCTCATCCGAAAGTGGTCATTAAGTCTCATGCTCGGTCCCAAGGTGTTGAACCTACTCGTCCTATATTGCGTAACGCGTACATGGCCTTTAACCCTAGATAAGAAAACAAGGAATAGGAATGCTAGAGTGAGTGAGGTTATTGTGATACCGTTGGTGGAAGGCCAACAGACGAAAGTGTTGTCTCATAAAGCGGGTTCTTCGAAGACTCATACAGTTGTTTCAATCGTAGAGAAGGGCCATGGGGATAAAAGCCAATTTGGGATTCATGTTTCTAAACTGCATGGACTGGTAACCAAGCCATTCAAGGAGAATGTTTGTCGTAGGGGTCGAGTAACCAAACAAACGTCTGTAAGTATCCGAATCGTCCGGCTCTTATGGAATAGGTGCATGCTATTTCGAATCTAATTGTTACGATTAGAAATCAAGTTGGTTCGCATGAGTTGGATCCTGGGGGTACAAGTTACGTTAAGTAGAGTGTTCTTCTATCCGACTCAGAGAGTGAGATGGGAGATGACGATATGTACATTTCGGTGGATGATAATAGTCAGGATGACCGTGATCTAGCCTTTTTCTAATAATTTTGTTTAACCCATTATTTTGATTATTATGATGGATATGTTTTTCTAGAATGGTCAGTGTGGCTAGTCCTACTTTTAGGTGGTATTGTAAATCTTTCATTCGAGAATTTTTTCCACGAGTTATGGCAATCTTTGAGCCACGTATAAGTGGTCGGAGGGCAGATAATGTCATTTCGAGGCTTGGTTTTCTGTATACTTTCTGGATTGAGGCCCACCGTTTTAGTGGCGACGTGTGGTTATTCTGGGACTCTTCTGTTACGATGTTCATTGCGATATCTCTAATCAGTTTGTGCATGGTCGGATCTTGGTGGAGGGGAGTTCGGTGTGGGTTCATTTCACTGCCGTCTATAGTAGTCCACATAATTATTACTGGCGACGCTTGTGGAATCAATTACTCTAACTGAATTCAGGTGATGATGTTCCATGGGTCTTTGGTGGAGAATTTAACGCTATTGCTAACTCTGAGGAACGAAGAGGTAGTTCGGCTTCTTCTTCGGGTGTAAGTTGGTTATTTGTTAAGTTCTTGTGCTCTTCAGGTCTGATTGATTTGAGTTTCACTAGTCTGTCCTTTACTTGGATCCACGAGGATCTTCATCAACGTTTGGACTGTTGTTTAGTTAATACGTAGTTGAGCTTAGTGTTTCTTTGTAGAAATATATGTTTTGATATAATAATTGAAAAATGTTTTGGACTAAATTGTAAAGAATTTAAAACATATTCTAAGTCAAAAACAACTTGAAAATAAGTTTGGGGATGTTTAAAAAGGTTTTGGCAATGTTTAAAACGTTTTTGAGTAGCCAAACCAGTGCTTTTAATGTACTTGTTTTGATACAGGGCTTACCAGTTTCGATACAGATAGGGGTTGTTTCGAAAAATCATTTGGTGTTTTGATACGCCTACGTTGCAGACACCCCAATGGCTAAAACCCTCAACGGTCTTTTGAATTGTAGGCGTTTTGATAGGGGACTAGGCGTTTCGAAACGGGCGTTTCGATACAACCTATGGGGATTCCGAAACAGGTTGCTGAATTAGACCCAACGACTAGTTCTGAAGAAGGGCGTTTCGATACAGCTACCCATGTGCCGAAACAAACATTACCAGAACTGCATTTATGGTGGGAAATAAAGTCTCTAACGGCTCCAATTCAATCCCAACGGTCCTCAACGACTACAAACTCAATTGGGAGTATAAAAGGGACCTCCAAGCATCAAGGGAAGACTAATGCTTCAATTGTCAACAACATTATGATGGAGAAATTGTCTTAGAGCTAAATTGTCCATTCTTGTATAGACAAACACTTGTGAGCTAAAATTGTCAATGTATGCTCAAGTGTTCTAGGTTTTGGGTGAGAGCTTAAGAGTGCAAACACACACCTATTAGGGGAATTTCTTGTTTGCTAGAATTCTTTATTTTTGGAAGTGTTCCCAAAGCTCGAGTTGTGAGCTTTGGATGCTAGATCGCGTGTTGTGACTCTAGCTTGTAACAGTTGCCTCCTTAGCCTAGAAAAGAGGAAGAATTCTTAGTGAATTGGTTGAAATCCTTAGTAGGAAGCTAAGGTAGTGGATGTAGGCTTTAGTTAAAAAGTTGAACCACTCCAAAATCCTTGTGTTCAGTTCTCATTTTGTTGCTTCCACTTCCAACACCCATATTACCACTTCTCCACATCTTGGCAAGCGATTCAGTTGTGGTCATCGAGCCTAACCTTCTTGATACTTTTGTTGCTCATTTGAACCGTCTGAGCTCAAATCACCGTCCTTTACTTTTGAAGACTTCTTCTGAGCATCCCTCAGGGTGTAACGTCCTTTCCGCTATATTGTTGCGTGGAATGAGCACCCTAAAATTTCATGAGTTTCTTCAGTCGATTTGGCGTAGTGATCAGGCTCTTGGGACGAATTTTGAGTCATTTAAACCTGAGGCTCATGTTTGGAATTCAGATGTGTTTGGGCATATTGGTAAGACGAAGAATAAGAAGAAGAAGAAGAAGAAGAAGAGACTCCTCGCGCGACTACGGAACATTGACTGGGCTCTTCAAGTATCTCATTCTACGTTCTTAGTAGATCTTGAAAATTCTCTCCGGGACGAATTAGAATATGTTTTTGAATAAGAAGATAGCTTATGGAGTCAAAAGGCTTGTGAACGTTGGGTGAGGTATGGTGATCGCAATACCAAGTTCTTTCATGCTTTTGTTATGACCAAACATAGATGAAACAGAATTGTCGCGTTAAATTAGGAATATGAAGTGTGGGTCATGTACCAGGATGAGCTTCAAACTCTGGTCGTGAATTTCTTTCAACACCTTTTCACTAGCTTAGTGGATGTCGTGATTGAGTATGAAATCAAGGGTCGTTACCCACCTATGGAACCTTCAAGCTTGAGGCCATTGGGTTACCTGTTACAGATGAGAAGATAAAGAGGGCAATCTTCAAAATGGCTCATTTGAAGGCACCTGGGGCTGATGGCATCCATGGAGCTTTTTACCAGAAGAATTGGTAGGTGGTTGGGAAGTCTATGTGTTCTTTTGTTCAGGATGTTTTTAACAGCCACTCTTGGCACACAAATTTAAATCGCATTGTGATGGTTCTTATTCCTAAGGTTGCGAGTCCTGAATGGATCAGTCAGTACTGCCCTATTAGCTTATGTAATGTTATTTAAAAAGCTATTACTTGAATAATTGTGAACCGCTTGAAGAACTTTTTACCTATTTTAGTCTCTATGAACCAGACGAGCTTTATTCCAAGACGTTCAATAACAGACAACATTGTCATCGCTAAGGACAACATTCATTTGATGCACCGGAAGCCGAGAAAGAAAGGTTGGATAGCTATTAAAATTGATCTCGAGAAAACATATGACCGTTTGAAGTGGTGTTTCTTTGAGGATATTGTTACCTCCTTAAAAGTACTAATTTTATGCCTATTTTACAGTATCTTTGTTTGTTTTGAGCACATTTCAGATGCATTTAGTTGTTAATTGCATGCATTTGCATAAGAAGTTTTGAATATGGCCGTGCTAGTGTGAAAGTGGTTTGTTGGCATGATTGCAGGGATAATAGAGTAGATTAGCACAATAAGAGAACGATGAGAATGCCGATAGCTGTTGGCAGCGGAGGACCAAAAATTGCTGAAGCACCGGTTGGCAGAAAAGAGATGTTTGATGCCAGGTCGAGTGGACGGTGAACCAATGATGATGTCAGCCCTAGGATTCAAACGAGGGATAAGATGAGCACATCCCTTATCCTCGAGCGTTCAAATTCAAATCCAAAGCTTATCCTAGGTCATTCTCGTGCGCCTATTTAAAGGAGCTCAAGCAAACACTTGAGAGGAGATCGATAATTGGATTTAGAAGGCTACACCAAGGAGACATGGTTCGACCAAGCTTGACCAAGAGCCTGGATTTTGAAGGGCTGCATCGAGAGACCCCATTTCTCACCCATTCTTGTCGTTTACGTTGTTTTTATTTTTAATTTAAGATGATGATGTTGAGATACGATTATTGATTTTGGTTGGAAACCCTCACCATGAACTAATTTAATAGTTGGTGAGGGATGTTTGCGTTGAATGCTATTTTCATGTTTAGCTTTTAATAATCGGAAATGCGATGGCATTGAGTTTCCTATCTGGCATGATTGTTAAGTGTGTAAAAGTATTCACTTTTGGACCCTTTCTGACTCAATTATTGTCAGACTTAAGTTCATTTTCGATGCATTACTAGCCATACATACATACACAATTTCATTCTTCTTATCATTGCCATGCTTGATCATCTTTATTTGAATATATTTGGTGGAAAAGGTACTGCTATGGTATGTGTTTTGTGCCTGTACAGATTTCATTACTCACTTCCCGGGAAAGTATTGTCGTGGCAGTGAAGGAAGGAGAAATAACGGTGCGGAACCATCACTTGACGATCCAGATCAAGTCATTCTTTGATGTCAAGCCTTACTGGGGAACGATGAACCAAGAGAACGAGCCTTGCCGAGCGGAAAAGACTAACAGACCATTGCCGAGGCAATGACTAAGTCACTACCGAGGCAATGCCCAAACAATTGACGACGAGGGAGGAAATATGCAAAGTGGTAGGCGACTTGAAGAGCATAAAACGCTAAATTTTTAGAGATACTTTGCATGAAGATCGGAGCTTAGAAAGATCATGAAAAGTCGAAGAAGGTCAAGGACAAGAAATCGATAAGGAGGAATAAAATAATGAATTAAAAGAGATTTATTTCTTTTACGAAGTTATGTTCAATTCCAACTTATCCTCATATTCCACGAAGAATTCGACAAGGCCATGCCCTATAAAAGCCAAGACCTAACCACCACAAAGGATAACTTGGAGAGAGATTCAGTAGAGAATTTAGAGTGTTTCTATCGCCATTATGAACTAATTCTTCTTTTAGGCTAGGGTTATTTTGTTTAGTAGTTGTGAGAAGAAGATTGTAATTTGTTGAGGTTTTTGTTAATGCAATTAAGTTCAAGGTTTGCTTATTCTTGGTGTTTACTTTTTCTTGCAATTGAATCGGGAGAGGATGTTGCGATTGCATCTATTTGTCTAATACTGGGAGAGTTAGACTCACGAAATGAGTAAGCATGGTCTTTAACCCAATCGGTGAAGACTAATTCGACTTAGGGATAAGTACGAGTTTCAACGACTAAGAGAAGCGTAAGATTGGTTGGTGTTCACCCTTGGTTCACGCTGGAAGGTATTATCAAGGCTTGCACATCAATAGAGTTTCCACTTAGGGATAAGAAGAAACCATTGAAGAACGCTTTGCCGAACCTTAGAGGTTGTCGCTCAACTGCTCAGGCAGTAAGCCGTGTTCTTTGCCGCGGAAATAGTTTACCCATTGTCGAGGCAATTCTCTTACCCATTGTCGAGGCAATCAAGTTGACGTTTGCATTCAAAACTGAGGCAATAGTTTACCCAGAGATTGAACGTACCTATCGTAGACTCAAACAAAAATTGAAAGCAGCAATGGCAGATCCAGTCCGTAATAACAATGCCAACGGCTATCAGAATGTCGCAGCAAGAGATAGAGCGATTTTGCCACCTCAATTCGCTCAAGCAAGAAACCTAACCGTCCAAGATTATTTAGAAGAAGATCTCAACAGACTGAACCCAGGAGTTGTCACACCTGCAATCGAAGATGCCCACTTTGAATTAAAACATGTAATGTTTAATATGATCAATATAATTGGTCAATTTGGCGGCTCAACAACTGAAGATGCTAGACAACACCTCAAATCCTTCCTGGAGTTTTGCAATTCATTCAAAATACAAGGAGTCCATGAGGATATTTTGAGGCTAAAATTGTTCCCCTATTCATCGAGTGATTGGGCAAAAACTTGGTTGAATAGCATTCCAGCCGGATCTATAGGATCTTGGAATGACTTATGTCGTGATTTCCTTGCTCGATTTAATCCTACAAATTTGACTGATAAGTTACGTAATGAAATCACTTCTTTTCGACAAGTAGATGATGAATCCATGTACGAGGCTTGAGAGCGATATAAAGAGCTTTTACACAAATGTCCCTTACACAGATTCCTATTGTGGACACAAGTGACAATGTTGTAAACATACCGATAAGGATGATGCTAGATACCTCGGCAAATGACATACTCCTAGACAAGCCACCGAAAGAAGCAATGGAGATCCTAAATAGGCTTGGTAAAAATGAATATCAGTTCCCAATAGCCAGAAGAGGAGGAGTCAGACGCCATGCCACCATAAACGAACTTGAGTCATCAAATTCAATTCTCTCACAATTGGCCACCTTAACTAATTTGGTTAAGAACATGCAACGATCAAGCAATACACATGAGGTCAAGGTAATAGGTTCATTATATGATTTATGTAATGGTAACCATGGTTCTTTTTAATGTCCAGCGAATCTAGAGTCCAATTTTTATGTTGGAAATTACAACCGAAACAATAACGTGATGTCCAACACTTACAACCCGGCCTGGAAGAAACATCCAAACTTCTCATGAAGCAATCCTAACAATGCCCTCAATCAGAACAATCAGAATGCTCTAGTGCTTGGATTCCAACAGAACATGCCTCGGCAACCAATGCCTCAGCAATCAATGCAGCAACAATTGCCGCAACAATCGATGCCGCAGCAACAATCCATGCCATCTAGTTCTTTGGAAAACTCCCTAAATGCTTTCATGCATGAAACTAGTGCATATATGGCTAATACTGATTGTAACGTCCCGGTTTTGGGCTTAGAAGTCTTGGGCGTTGACCGGTTTGGTCAAAGTGCTGTTCGAATCTAAAAGGGTGAATTTAGGAAAACCTAGTTCGGGTTGCATTAAAAATATGGAAAAATGTTCTAAAATCATCTTTTATTATAATTAAGTGAACTGTGAAATCAATTTTTGAAAATGAGTTTCGGAAGGGTGACATTTTGGCTAGTGACCAAAATGTAATTTTTGGAAGTTTGGTGACTGTTTTATAAATGGTTGAAACTTTGAATCTTTAAGGAGCTATTTACCCAAAGGGAGTTTCTCCAGATTTTTCTAAGATATTTTAAGACTAAATTCTGATTTTAAATGATATTAAAGGTGGAGGGAAAGCCATTTGGCTATTTTGGATTTTGTAACCAACTTTTCTCAATTTTCTTTCTCTCATTTTCTCTCAACCCAAACACTTCTTTTCCAGAGAATTTGATCTGATTTTCTCACCTAAATTCCTCCTTTCAACTCTCTTTTGATTCCTAATCATCTTATCTACAAAACCTCATCATTTGCTACTTGATTCAACAAGGTTTTTGATTCCAAAAAGAGGAGAAACTCAAGTTTGGAGGTAAGAACGTCCTTCTCCTCTAAACTATCAGTTCTTTACTGAAATTCCTAAGTTTTCAATCCTTAATTGATGTTTAATTAAAGGTTTTTAAGTGGTGAAATGGATCTTGGCTTATAATGCAAGATTTGATGATTTTTGATGATTTTCGTTAGATCTGATTAATCTGTGATTTGAGATGTGTTTTTGATGTTAAATGAACATTAAATTGATAAGGAATTGAGCTTTGATCAATGCAATCCCGGATAGGTTGAGTTTCCTAAGTTTAGCTTGTGATTCAAGGTTGTTTTTGAGGTGATCGTGTGGATCTGTTGTTGCTGGAGGTATAAGGATGTTAGTAGGTTGTTTTTAGATGTTATATGATGTTTAAGGATGTGTGGTTTTGCTGGTTTATGGCTGGGCTTTGTTGAAAAGTGGTTTGGATGCATTTTTGGTTGTGTTTGGTGGCCGAAAATGGTGTGTGGATGAGAGCAGCGAGTTTAGGTGCTTTCATTGAAGCTATTAATGCATGATGATGCATTAATCCTCTGCTTTGATGTGTTAAAACAGGGGAGGCATCTTTGGATCCAAGAATTGTTGATCCGGAAGCTTGAATTGGTGCTTTGGCTTGAGGCGAAGTGGAATCGGTGAGTGAAAAATGGTTTTCGGCTTTGAAACCAATGTCTTGGGAGCTTAGTTTAAGTCTAAACAACTTTGCTAAGCTCAAGTGTAAGTTTTCGGAAATACTCTCTAGTGGTGGCCATGATTTTGTTGTGATGCAATGTGGTTTATTGCATGATTTAATTACTATTTTGAAAGCATGATTTAGCATGGTATTTGCTGTTGTTGTAAGCCATATGATGAAGGAAGCTCTAGGTAAGAGTTCCTTGTTTATGTACATTGATAAAATGTGGTTTGATGCTTTTAAATGCATGATGAACATGGCTTGGTTTAATGCTTTAAAACAGTGGATTTAATGATGAAAATGGTGTATATTGGCAAGTGATGTTTTGAAAAGGTTAAGGTCACTAAGGTGGTTAAAAGTCCTTGAGTGAGCCTTGTTTACTTAAGAGCATCAAGGTGGTTAAAAGTCCTTGGATGGTTCTTGTTGCGGACACTAAGGTGGTTAAAAGTCCTTAGGTGATCCTTTCCATGGTGTTTAAAAGTCCATGGGGCCATGGTGTTTAAAAGTCCATGGGGCCAAGGTGTTTAAAAGTCCTTGGGACCAAGGTGTTTAAAAGTCCTTGGGGTGATACTTGATGTGGACACAAAGGTGGTTAAAAGTCCTTGTGTGGTCCTCTTTCATGGTGTTTAAAAGTCCTTGGGAAAGTTGATGAACTTGTTTTAAAGAAATGGAATCTATCACTTGAGCCAATATGACATGTTATGTTATAAAGCATGAGATGCTTGTTTAAGTATGCTTTTGAGCATGTGCAATTGATGATTTGAAGCATGATTTATAAATGTTTTATAAATGCATTATTGAATGGTTTTATTGAGCATTCCTCACTAAGCTTTTACTTACGCTCTCTTTCGTTTTCTAAATCAATAATACAGAACATTAAGAGGATTTGAGGGCAGCAAGGAAGGCGAGCAATCAAGTGGTGATTAAGCTCAAAGTATGAAAGGTTTTCCTAAGTTCATTTAGCTTTTGGTAATTTGGCAATGGGGGACCAATGTATATGTTTTGGGAGAGGTTTTGAACTCCCTAAGTATGTTGAATGTTGATGTGAATGCTGGATTAAATGTTTGGCTTTTATATGCTTGAATTGGAAGATTATGCTTGAAAGGCTTGCTTGTGTAGGAAGCATGCCTATAGATTTGGGGCTTTTTGCATATGATGTTATTTTGATGAATTGATGATGCAAGTATGTCTTAAATATGTTGAATTGCATGCTGGTAAAGTTTGGTAGCATTTGGAGCATGATTGGATGTTTAATTGCATGTTTAAGAATGCATTTTGGGCAAATCTGTGCAGGGCGTTTCGGAACAGTGCAACCCGTTTCGGAACAGCTGCCTTAAACAAGCCCAGGCGTCCGAAACGGGAGGGACCGTTCCGAAACGGTTTGGCCTCTGCCAGCCCGTGTTGCGGTACGCGTTGCGGAACGGCCCCGTGTTTCGAAACGGGCTCTGCCTGTTTCGGAACGGGTGACCGTTAGGGGCTGACATTAGCAGTTATATGTTTTGAATTGTTTGCGTTTTGGTCCCGAATCTAGTTTGTGCAATTGTATGAGTTTGGAATGTCCGTTGGAGCTGAAATTTCACAGTGAAGCATGAAACCTGACTAATTACAAGCTGGTAACTCTAATTTGGGTTAAGTCCTTATATTTATCTGAATTACAATTTGGTCCCTAAAGTTGTAATTTGTTCAATTGGGTCCCTGTTTGATCTCTGATGTTTGTGATCTTTGAGTATGATGTTTGTGTGATCACAATTAGGACTAATGTGCATCTAGACAAGATTAAAAAGAAAAAAGGGTCGTTAATCAAGGTTGACTTTCGGGTTTACTTTGGTTTTCCCCGTGTGACTTTCTTAATTCGGGTCAACCTCTAGGCCGGGTTAAGGGGGTTACATTTGGTGGTATCAGAGCTGAGTTCTCGAGTAATTGGGAATGTTTGTATGCATGATTGAAGTATGTATGCCTTGTATGCTTGTTATTCGAAAGCATGTTTAGTGGCTTGTGATTTGGATGCAAATGAGTTGTATGCTGTGTGGTAGCATGATGTGGGTACCCATTGCCAAATCAAAGCTAATGAAATGATGTTGATTTTGAAAGAAATTGAGCTTGAATACTTGGATTGCTTACCTTGCTGGGCCTGACTTTGTTTTATTTGTATTGACATTGCATGGTTAAAGTATGGCACCACGTAGAGAGTTAAGGAGTAGCGTAAGAGCTACGACCCCGGATGGGAATGAGAACGAAGAGAATGCGGGTAGTGCTGTGTTACCTCCTCCTCCACCTGGTGGTGGTGGTGAGGAGAGGGAAAGAGCTGGAGCTGCAGCAGCTGGTGCTGGAGCTGCTGGACCAGAGGTTGGTCAGGGGCAAGCTATGCCTGATATGTCTGTGTTGGTGCAAGCTATTGCGGGTGCTTTTCGAGCAGCAGTAGCTGGAGCTCAAGGAGCTGGGCATCAGGGAGATGCTGGAGTTAGACTACCTCTGGAGCGTCTGCGCAGTCTTGGTGGGACTGAGTTCAGGGGTATGTCTGCTGAGAGTTCTGAGGCTTGGCTAGAGAGTACCAAACGAATCTTGGGTCAGATGAGTTGCACGGATGTGAAAAAGCTGGGTTGTGTTGTGTCCTTGCTGCAGGACGATGCTTATACGTGGTGGACGACCACCATAGCTGGAATGGCTGAAGCTGATGTGACTTGGACATTCTTTCAGAATGTGTTCAAGAGGAGATATCTTGGTGTGAGATATCTTGATGAAAAGAAACGTGAATTCATGACTCTTACCCAAGGGAGCATGAGTGTGGCTGAATATGAGGTGCAGTTTGTGCGACTCAGTCAGTATGCACCTGAGCTGATTCCTGATGAACGGGAGAGGTGCGAAAGGTTTCGTTATGGTTTTGTAACGGAAGTGAAGATGTATGTGCTGGCCACTGAATATGATGATTTTGATGTGTTGGTGGGCCGAGCCAAGGACATAGAGATGAATCTGAGTTTGGCTGCGAAAGGTGCTGGAGCGAGTTCTGGTAAGAGAACTGCTGAGTATAGTTCCGGAGGTGGGCGGAACAAGAGGGGACGTGATCAGAGGTATCAGTCCTCAGCTAAGAGAGGTGGTGGTGCGCCTGCTAGGGGTGGCAATACTAGAGCTGACCCTAGTGCTTGCTGGATCTGTGGTTCACGTGGTCACATGAAGCGTGACTATCCTCGTGCTGTGAGGGAGGTGCAAGCTCCTGTTGCGGCAGCTGGTTTTGGGTGCTGGAATTGTGGTTCTGCAGACCACTTGAGGCGAGATTGTCCTAGGTTGGATGGTGATCAGATGCGTGCTCCTGCTGTTGCTGCACCGCAGAGAGGTCGTGGGCGCGGCCGTGGTAATTTCCAGAGGCGTGAGGAAGGTGGTCGTGGAGTAGCCCATGTTGTGGCTATTCAGCCTGAGGGTGGAGGCCAAGCGAGGGTGTATGCTCAGCGTGAGGGCAGGAATGATGCGGATGTGATTGCAGGTACCTTTACTTTGCAATCCTTGTCATTGCTTTCTTTGATTGATTCTGGATCTACGCATTCATACATTTTGCGTGAGCATGCTGAATTGCTTGGTTTGCCTGTTGAGTCTTTGGATGTTGGTGTTCGTGTCACTAGTTCTTTTGGTGAAACTGTTGTGACTCGAAAGCTTTATAGAAGGTGTCCCTTGGTTGTTCAAGAACATGTTTTTCATGTTGATCTTATGGAGTTGCCCTTTTATGGTTTTGATGTGATCCTTGGTATGGATTGGCTTGCTGAGCATCGTGCTGTTGTGGATTGTGAAAATAAGCGTGTTTCGCTTAAGCTTGCGGATGATTATGAAGTCGTTGTGGTTGGTGAGAATGTGAAGTTTCTTGCCAATGTTGTTTCTACCTTGGAGGCGAGTAGGATGCTGAGGCAAGGTTGTGAAGCTTATCTAGCTTTTGTGATGAATCCTAGCTCTAAGGAGTTGAAGGTGCAAGATATCAGGGTTGTGAAGGAGTTTCCTGGTGTTTTTCTTGAAGAGTTGCCTGGTTTACCTCCTAATCGCGAGGTGGAGTTTGGAATTGAGCTGTATGAGAATACAACTCCTGTGTCCATTACTCCCTATAGAATGGCACCTAAGGAGCTGAAGGAGCTGAAGACGCAGTTGCAAGAGCTGCTTGATCGTGGTTTCATCCGGCCAAGTGTGTCACCATGGGGTGCACCGGTCTTGTTTGTGAAGAAGAAGGATGGCACTATGAGGATGTGCATTGATTACCGTCAGCTGAACAAGTTGACTATCAAGAATCGGTATCCTTTGCCGAGGATTGATGATCTCTTTGATCAATTTCGGGGAGCTGCTGTGTTCTCTAAGATTGACTTGAGATCAGGGTATTATCAGTTGAAGGTGAAGGATGTGGATGTGCCTAAGACAGCTTTCAGGACAAGGTATGGGCATTATGAGTTTTTGGTGATGCCGTTTGGTTTGACAAATGCTCCTGCTGCTTTCATGGACATGATGAACCGTGTGTTTCATGAATACCTGGACAAGTTCGTTGTGGTATTCATTGATGATATCCTTGTGTAATCGCGTACTGAGGAGGAGCATGAAGAGCATTTGAGGATTGTTTTGCAAGCTTTGTTGGAGAATCAGCTTTATGCTAAGCTGAGCAAGTGTGAGTTCTGGCTTAAGGAGGTGGTGTTTCTTGGGCATGTGGTCTCAGCTGAGGGGATTCGTGTTGACCCTCAGAAGATTGAGGCAGTGATGAACTGGAAAGTTCCTAAGTCTGTTCATGAGGTCCGTAGTTTCCTTGGTTTGGCAGGATACTACCGAAGGTTTGTGGATGGTTTTTCCAAGATTGCTGCTCCTTTGACGAAGCTGTTGCAAAAGGATGTTAAGTATGAGTGGACAGAGGCGAGACAGCAGGCTTTTGAGAAGCTTAAGGCGGCTTTGACGCAAGCTCCTATCTTGGTTCAGCCTGAATCAGGGAAAGAGTTTGTGGTCTACAGTGATGCATCCTATGTTGGTTTGGGGTGTGTGCTGATGCAAGAGGGTAAGGTGGTGGCTTATGCATCGCGGCAGTTGAAAGTGCATGAGCGCAATTATCCTACGCATGATATTGAGTTGGCTGCAGTGGTCTTTGCTCTGAAGATCTGGAGGCATTATCTGTATGGTGAGAAGTGTACGGTGTACACGGATCATAAGAGTTTGATGTATCTGATGTCTCAGAAGGAGTTGAATCTTAGGCAGCGGCGTTGGTTGGAGTTGCTCAAGGATTATGATCTGACGATCGAGTATCATCCTGGAAAGGCTAATGTTGTTGCGGATGCCTTGAGTAGGAAGGTAGCTGTTGAGCTGAGGGCTATGTTTGCTAGCTTGAGCATATCGCGGGATGGTGGTCTTGTTGCTGAGTTGCAGGTGAAACCATCATTGGTTCAGTTGATCAAGGATAAGCAGTTGCTGGATGATTCCTTGGTGTCTCATGTTCAGGATATTGCGGAGGGTAGACCTTCGGATTTCTGTTTTAATGATGATGGTGTGTTGTGCTTTGGAAGTCGGATAGTAGTGCCTGCTAATGCTGAGTTGAGGCGTGCTATTCTAACTGAAGGTCATAGTAGTCCTTTTGCTATGCACCCTGGTAGTACTAAGATGTACCGTGATCTTCGTGATGAGTACTATTGGGTGGGTTTGAAGAAGGATGTTGCAGAGTTTGTGGGCAAGTGTATGGTGTGTCAGCGAGTTAAGGCTGAACATCAGGTTCCTTCTGGGTTGTTGCAACCGTTGAGAATCCCTGAATGGAAATGGGAGAGGGTTACCATGGATTTTGTATCTGGTTTACCTTTGTCTCCATCAAAGAAGAATTCTGTTTGGGGGATTGTGGATCGCCTGACGAAGTGTGCACATTTCTTGCCTGTGCATACTACGTTTTCGTTGGATAAGCTGGCGGAGTTGTACATTGCTGAGATTGTGAGGTTGCATGGTGTGCCTAAGTCGATTGTGTCGGATAGGGATCCGAGGTTTACGTCGCGTTTCTGGCAGTGTTTACATCAAGCTCTGGGTACAAGGTTGCATTTCAGTACATCCTATCATCCTCAGTCAGATGGTCAGTCTGAGCGAGTTATCCAGGTTTTGGAGGATATGTTGAGGTGCTGTGTGATTGAGTTCCAAGGTTCTTGGGAGAAGCATCTGCCTTTGGTTGAGTTCGCTTATAACAATAGTTATCAGGCGAGTATACAGATGGCACCTTATGAGGCTTTGTACGGGAGGAAGTGTAGGACTCCTCTTTGTTGGGCTGAAACTGGTCAAAAGTTGGTTTCGATGCCGGCTTTGTTGAAGGGAACCACCGAGAAGGTGAAGCTCATTTGTGAGCGGTTGAAGGCTGCTTCTGATCGGCAGAAGTCTTACGCGGATTTGAAGCGTAAGGAGATAGAGTATGCGGTGGGTGACCGTGTGTTCTTGAAGGTTTCGCCTTGGAAGAAGGTGATGAGGTTTGGTCGGAAGGGTAAGTTGAGCCCTAGATACATTGGACCATATGAGGTTGTTGAGCGCGTGGGTCCTGTTGCGTATCGGTTGAGGTTGCCTCAGGAGTTGGAGAAGATTCATGATGTGTTCCATGTTTCTATGCTCCGGAAGTATAGATCTGATCCTTCGCATGTGATGCCTGTGGAGGAAGTGGAATTGAATCCGGATTTGACCTATGATGAGGAACCGGTGAAGGTTCTGGATTCGGATAGCAAGGTTCTTCGTGGCAAGACCATTGAGTTGGTAAAGGTGCTGTGGAAGCATCGAGGTGTTGAGGAAGCCACGTGGGAGCGAAAGGAAGACATGCTGAAGCAGTTTCCTTATCTCTTTCCTTCAGGTAAATTTCGAGGACGAAATTTCTTAAGGGGGGGAGAGTTGTAACGTCCCGGTTTTGGGCTTAGAAGTCTTGGGCGTTGACCGGTTTGGTCAAAGTGCTGTTCGAATCTAAAAGGGTGAATTTAGGAAAACCTATTTCGGGTTGCATTAAAAATATGGAAAAATGTTCTAAAATCATCTTTTATTATAATTAAGTGAACTGTGAAATCAATTTTTGAAAATGAGTTTCAGAAGGGTGACATTTTGGCTAGTAACCAAAATGTAATTTTTGGAAGTTTGGTGACTGTTTTATAAAGGGTTGAAACTTTGAATCTTTAAGGAGCTATTTACCCAAAGGGAGTTTCTCCAGATTTTTCTAAGATATTTTAAGACTAAATTCTGATTTTAAATGATATTAAAGGTGGAGGGAAAGCCATTTGGCTATTTTGGATTTTGTAACCAACTTTTTTCAATTTTCTTTCTCTCATTTTCTCTCAACCCAAACACTTCTTTTCCAGAGAATTTGATCTGATTTTCTCACCTAAATTCCTCCTTTCAACTCTCTTTTGATTCCTAATCATCTTATCTACAAAACCTCATCATTTGCTACTTGATTCAACAAGGTTTTTGATTCCAAAAAGAGGAGAAACTCAAGTTTGGAGGTAAGAACGTCCTTCTCCTCTAAACTATCAGTTCTTTACTGAAATTCCTAAGTTTTCAATCCTTAATTGATGTTTAATTAAAGGTTTTTAAGTGGTGAAATGGATCTTGGCTTATAATGCAAGATTTGATGATTTTTGATGATTTTCGTTAGATCTGATTAATCTGTGATTTGAGATGTGTTTTTGATGTTAAATGAACATTAAATTGATAAGGAATTGAGCTTTGATCAATGCAATCCCGGATAGGTTGAGTTTCCTAAGTTTAGCTTGTGATTCAAGGTTGTTTTTGAGGTGATCGTGTGGATCTGTTGTTGCTGGAGGTATAAGGATGTTAGTAGGTTGTTTTTAGATGTTATATGATGTTTAAGGATGTGTGGTTTTGCTGGTTTATGGCTGGGCTTTGTTGAAAAGTGGTTTGGATGCATTTTCGGTTGTGTTTGGTGGCCGAAAATGGTGTGTGGATGAGAGCAGCGAGTTTAGGTGCTTTCATTGAAGCTATTAATGCATGATGATGCATTAATCCTCTGCTTTGATGTGTTAAAACAGGGGAGGCATCTTTGGATCCAAGAATTGTTGATCCGGAAGCTTGAATTGGTGCTTTGGCTTGAGGCGAAGTGGAATCGGTGAGTGAAAAATGGTTTTCGGCTTTGAAACCAATGTCTTGGGAGCTTAGTTTAAGTCTAAACAACTTTGCTAAGCTCAAGTGTAAGTTTTCGGAAATACTCTCTAGTGGTGGCCATGATTTTGTTGTGATGCAATGTGGTTTATTGCATGATTTAATTACTGTTTTGAAAGCATGATTTAGCATGGTATTTGCTGTTGTTGTAAGCCATATGATGAAGGAAGCTCTAGGTAAGAGTTCCTTGTTTATGTACATTGATAAAATGTGGTTTGATGCTTTTAAATGCATGATGAACATGGCTTGGTTTAATGCTTTAAAACAGTGGATTTAATGATGAAAATGATGTATATTGGCAAGTGATGTTTTGAAAAGGTTAAGGTCACTAAGGTGGTTAAAAGTCCTTGAGTGAGCCTTGTTTACTTAAGAACATCAAGGTGGTTAAAAGTCCTTGGATGGTTCTTGTTGCGGACACTAAGGTGGTTAAAAGTCCTTAGGCGATCCTTTCCATGGTGTTTAAAAGTCCATGGGGCCATGGTGTTTAAAAGTCCATGGGGCCAAGGTGTTTAAAAGTCCTTGGGGCCAAGGTGTTTAAAAGTCCTTGGGGTGATACTTGATGTGGACACAAAGGTGGTTAAAAGTCCTTGTGTGGTCCTCTTTCATGGTGTTTAAAAGTCCATGGCCAAGGTGTTTAAAAGTCCTTGGGGCCAAGGTGTTTAAAAGTCCTTGGGAAAGTTGATGAACTTGTTTTAAAGAAATGGAATCTATCACTTGAGCCAATATGACATGTTATGTTATAAAGCATGAGATGCTTGTTTAAGTATGCTTTTGAGCATGTGCAATTGATGATTTGAAGCATGATTTATAAATGTTTTATAAATGCATTATTGAATGGTTTTATTGAGCATTCCTCACTAAGCTTTTGCTTACGCTCTCTTTCGTTTTCTAAATCAATAATGCAGAACATTAAGAGGATTTGAGGGCAGCAAGGAAGGCGAGCAATCAAGTGGTGATTAAGCTCAAAGTATGAAAGGTTTTCCTAAGTTCATTTAGCTTTTGGTAATTTGGCAATGGGGGACCAATGTATATGTTTTGGGAGAGGTTTTGAACTCCCTAAGTATGTTGAATGTTGATGTGAATGCTGGATTAAATGTTTGGCTTTTATATGCTTGAATTGGAAGATTATGCTTGAAAGGCTTGCTTGTGTAGGAAGCATGCCTATAGATTTGGGGCTTTTTGCATATGATGTTATTTTGATGAATTGATGATGCAAGTATGTCTTAAATATGTTGAATTGCATGCTGGTAAAGTTTGGTAGCATTTGGAGCATAATTGGATGTTTAATTGCATGTTTAAGAATGCATTTTGGGCAAATCTGTGCAGGGCGTTTCGGAACAGTGCAACCCGTTTCGGAACAGCTGCCTTAAACAAGCCCAGGCGTCCGAAACGGGAGGGACCGTTCCTAAACGGTTTGGCCTCTGCCAGCCCGTGTTGCGGTACGCGTTGCGGAACGGCCCCGTGTTTTGAAACGGGCTCTGCCTGTTTCGGAACGGGTGACCGTTAGGGGCTGACATTGGCAGTTATATGTTTTGAATTGTTTGCGTTTTGGTCCCGAATCTAGTTTGTGCAATTGTATGAGTTTGGAATGTCCGTTGGAGCTGAAATTTCACAGTGAAGCATGAAACCTGACTAATTACAAGCTGGTAACTCTAATTTGGGTTAAGTCCTTATATTTATCTGAATTACAATTTGGTCCCTAAAGTTGTAATTTGTTCAATTGGGTCCCTGTTTGATCTCTGATGTTTGTGATCTTTGAGTATGATGTTTGTGTGATCACAATTAGGACTAATGTGCATCTAGACAAGATTAAAAAGAAAAAAAAGGGTCGTTAATCAAGGTTGACTTTCGAGTTGACTTTGGTTTTCCCCGTGTGACTTTCTTAATTCGGGTCAACCGTCTAGGCCGGGTTAAGGGGGTTACACTGATAAATTCATAAAGAAGTTATATTTTACCTTATAACTTCGGCAACTGCTGCAACACTTTCATCGACACCCTGGTATGCTGATCTTGTGAATTTCTTAGTTAGTGATATTTTACCTTATAACCTTACTCACCAAGGAAAGAAGCGGTTCCGACATGATTCTAATCATTATTTTTGGGACGAGCATCTTTTGTTTAAACAATGTACAAATAAGGTTATAAGAAGGTGTGTTCCAGAAGAAGAACAACAAGATGTACTCCAACAATGCCATTCTTCACCCTATGAAGGACACTTTGGAGGGACACATACGATGGCCAAATTCTTACAATCCGGACTATACTGGCTGACTCTTTACAAGGACGCCCAAGCTTTCTACAAGTAATGTGACCGTTGTCAACGGACTGGAAATATTTCAAGACGAAATGAGATCCCCTTGCAGAACATCTTTAAAGTCGAGGTGTTCGATGTTTGGGGAATCGACTTCATGGGGCCCTTCTCATCTTCATGTGGGATTCTCTACATCTTACTTGCTGTTGATTACGTGTCCAAATGGGTAGAGGCAACTGCAACACCAAACAATGACTCCAAAACCGTGCAAAGATTCCTACGGCAAAACATATTTACACGACTTGGAATGCCAAGGGCAATAATAAGTGACGAAGGCAAGCACTTCGACAACAAACTCATTGCCAAGGCATTGTAGAGATTTGGAGTGACACAAAAAATTGCCACGGCATACCATCCAAAAACCAATGGACAAGCCAAGATCTCGAACAGAGAGTTGAAGAATATCCTTGAGAAGGTAGTCAATCCCTCCCACAAAGACTGGTCTTTTTGACTCGATGATGCACTTTGGGCCTATAGGACAACATTCAAAACACCACTGGGAATGTCACCCTTTCGACTTGTGTATGTTAAAGCATGCCATCTACCAGTGGAAATTATGCACAAGGCATACTGGGCAATCAAGACCGTGAACATGGATTGGGAGAGTGCTGAAGAAAACGATTACTGGACCTCAATGAGATAGAGGAGTTTTGTACCCTAGCCTACGATAACGCCAAGATCTACAAAGAAAAAACCAAACGGTGGCATGACAAGAGACTATTGCCGCGGCAATTCTTTCCCGAGCAATTAGTCATTCTCTTAAATTCTCGATTGAAGCTATTCCCATGGAAACTACGATCGAGATGGTCTGGACCTTTTTGAAGTTGTCAAAGCATTCCCTCATGGTGCTATAACAATCAAGTCCACAAAAGACTATCACGAATTTAAAGTTAATAGGCAAAGATTGAAGCACTACACTGGCACCCATGTCGTGAGGGAAAAGGAAGTGATTACTTTAGGAGATGCATCCTCATGCACTCCTTTAGTATCTTAATTTTTCTTTTAATTTTTCTTTTTTAATTTTTTCACATCTTTAAATTATTTTTTGTGTAACAATGTTATTTTTTTAAAATAATGTTCTTTATATTTTGTTTTTAGGAAGGAGTTCAAGGATGTGAAGAAGATGGGCCGATTGATGTTAAGAAATTCCAAGCCCAACCCAAAACCAAAACTCGGCAACCTCTCCCATTCTCCCAAAAAACACGACAACCTTTCCCATTCCCCCTTTATTGCCGCCCAAAATGCCCCCACTTCCCAAGGCAACTCTTGCCGTACACGTAACCGTTGGCATTCAAAATTTGAATGCCATCTTATTATTACCCCTCCATCTATTTAAACCTCCCTCTAAACACTCAACCATCAAACCCATTCTCTTCTTCATCTTTGAACTCAAAAGCTTTTCTCCTTTTAATTTCTCTATAGTTCTCAATTTCTCACAACCAACAAACCACTCAACCATGGCCTTGAAGCTAGGAAGAGGAGAGCACTCTCAAGCAACCGAGGAACCGGCCTTCAAACGGTTCTCCCCGTCGGAGGTAGAACAGAGATACCTCGCCAAATTTGTCGGTCGACAAGTGTGGGAAGAGCAAGGTTTCCAATACTCATCATCACACACCGATTTTAGATTGGAGCCTTTCATCTCCAAAAAAATCGAGCATAAAAATGACAAATCCTTTGCCACCAACCGGAGCTGGCCAACGTAACTTGAGTAAGGGAATTCTACGCCTACTCCCCAAATCCCAACAACCTATACGTACATGTTCGAGGTCAAGCCATACCAGTGGACGCAGACTCTATCAATCTATACTACGACATCCATGTGGCCAAAGATAAACACAAGGAGTACATCGACAAACTCACGGTGAATGACTATGAAGATATGCTCAAGGAGTTGTGCATTGTCGGCACGACATGGAACAAAGGAGCGCACAAGGGATCGGTAAATTACCAAATGCTTCGGCCCGAGGCTAAACTTTGGAACACCTTTGTTAAAAGATGCTTAATGCCCACATCGCACAACACCACCGTAGATGAACCAAGGCTTGCACTTATTCACTCCATCTTGCATAATAGATTTATTAATGTTGGATCTATCATATGCAATGAGATATTCATATGTAGCTAAAAGGATAAAGGCCGCCTCCACTTCCGAAGTCTCATTATCGGATTATGAAAGAAAAAGAACGTACCTACCGATCCGGCCGACGAGCAGACACCAACGAGAAAATGACGGTCAAAGGATCAATACTACAAAATCATGCAGATTACAGAAGTCGAGCCAGAGTCCACTCCGGTACAAGGTATTGCCGCGACAACCTCATTGGGCAATACCCCAACAACTTCACAGACTGATATCGTGGCAACAACACTTCAGCGCCTTGAACAAAAGATCGACACAATGGACAAACGACAATACCGACTCATGCAAGATATAAGGGACTTCAACAACTCAATGGTTCAAGTAATCCTAAATAAGTTCCCTGAAAACACAGTGCAAATTTTCGATCTTTCCGACTGACATCCTTGCCTCAGCAACGTCTAGAGCCTCTGCCGCAGCAACACACAGAGACCCTGCCTCGACCATGAAGACATCCACTACCTAGGCAACCCATGGAGACACAGCCTCAGCAATCCCAGCTGCCTCTTCCGTGGCAACAAAGACTGATGATACCTGACCAACCCAAGCAGACAAGGGCAAAGCACCTACAATCGAGCCAACCAAAATCGAGACATGGTCCGATTTCTCCGACTCCAATGAATCAATTGCTCCCCAAGCCAAAGTCGTCTTGATTTCACCCACCAAGAAGCGCAAAACATCCACCACCGAAGAAATATGCCTTGATAGTGATGATGATGAAGAGGTAACAAAGAAAGCCAAACCGACACCTCCAACACTTCACCAACCACCACGGGCAACCGAAATGATCAAGAAAATGGCAAGAAGGAAATTAATCATCCAAGACGACGAAGATGATTCATCCATGTCCCCGTTGTTGTAATTTTATTCTCTTGCCTTCTCTATATTTTGTATATGTGCATGCATTGAGGGCAATGCTTCTCTTGAGTTTGGGGGAAGTAGTCGTTAGTTCTTTTTGTCATATCTACTATAGGAATGTATGCTTATCGATTGCCTTAGTATTTAATCTAATGAAAAAAATTTGCCTCGACAATAGATGTATCTCTCTTACCGTAGCTTAAAATTTCTCTAGTGAACTTTCAATCTTAGGATGTCAATGGAAGAATACTTTGAATCACACTATGAGGCTGAAAAATGAAAAAGTAAACTTTTGTGACTTGAATGATTGAAGGAGTTCTAGGACACTTAGGACAATTACTTACTTAGAAAAATTGGGTAAAAATTTTAAGTTAGAGGTGCCTAGAACCGACTCTAGCTTAAGGAAAAGCATAAAATACTAGAGGTGTCCGAAATTGGCTCTAGCTTAGGCTCAGAAAAATCACTAGAGGTGCCCGAAATTGGCTATAGTTTAGGCTTAGAAAAATCACTAAAGGTGCCTGAAATTGACTCTAGTTGAAATAGAAAACCCAAGGAAAGTAAGTTAATTGTTTAAGTTCTTACATAGAACCCGAAAAATCATCTTGTTTACAATCACGCACACACTCACGAGTCTTATAGTTTGATTCCAGGAAAATCCTCGACATCCAAAGAATTGAGAGCCGAGCACATTCATATTCACGGTTTAGAGAAGGGAAGAAAAAGTAAGTCCAAAGGCTAATTTCATGAAGATTAAATCTATGGCAATTGACTGGTAGTTTTGCATTGCTTGAGAACAAGCAATAGTTCGAGTTTTTGGGTGTGTTAAGTGTGTAAAAGTATTCATTTTTGAACCCTTTATGACTCAATTATTGTCAGACTTAAGTTCATTTTCGATGCATTACTAGCCATACATAAAAAAATTTCATTATTCTTATCATTGCCATGCTTGATCATCTTTATTTGAATATATTTGGTGGAAAAGGTACTGCTCTGGCATGTGTTTTGTGCATGTACAGATTTCATTACCCACTGCCCGGGCAAGTATTGCCGCGACAGTGAAGGAAGGAGAAATAACGATGTGGAACCATCACTTGACGATCCAGATCAAGTCATTCTTTGATGTCAAGTCTTACTGAGGAACGCTGAACCAAGAGAACAAGCCTTGCCAAGAGGAAAAGACTAACATACCATTACCGAGGCAATGACTAAGTCACTGCCGAGGCAATGCCCAGACAATTTCCGAAGATGGAGAAAATATGCAAAGTTGTAAGCGACTTGAAGAGCATAAAACGCTGAATTTTTAGAGATACTTTGCATGAAGATTGGAGCTTAGGAAGATCATGAAAAGTCGTGTAACCCCCTTAGCCCGGCCTAGACGGTTGACCTGAACTACGAAGATTACACGGGGAAAACCAAAGTCAACCCGAAAGTCAACCTTAATTAACGACCCTTTTTTTTCTTTTTAACCTTGTCTAAATGCATATTAACCCTAGGGGTACTCTTGAGATAAACATATTCAAAAATCACAGCAATTGGAAAACAATAAAGGGCTCAATTGCACAACATACGAATTTAGGGACCAATTTGTAAATTTTGGAAATTACGAGGACTTTACCAATTTTTAAGTTACCGTTATGAAATTAGTCATGTTTCATGCTTCCCTGTCAAATTTCATCTCAAACTCAATCAATTGCATATACAAAAATCAGGACTAAAACGTAAAACTTGCAAACCTCAAAATCATTCAAAATTGTGCCCAACGGTCAAGTGTTTCGAAACGGGTCTAGGCCGTTCCGAAACACCCCTTGGCAGTGGCCAAAGTGTTTCGAAACACCTCAGCCCGTTTCGAAACACCCAGGCCAAAATATGCATCTGTTTCGAAACGGGCAAGGGTGTTCCGAAACACCCTGCCCAGAAACAGTAGAAAAGTCTGTTTTACACTCTTTCGACCCACCAAACACAATCATATGACCTCCATATCATACCAACAAGTCATCAAACATTAAAGGAACATATTTGCATCATCAAAGCTCAATCACGGCCTCAAATAAGAAAAACCACAAGTCTAAAGGCATGCATCCTATAATGAAAATCAAGCAATCATCAAATCACCAAAACAAAATACCAAATGGCCATTTACATGTTCCAAACACCATAGGCATTAAACCAAACTTAGGGAGTCCAAAACATCTCCCAAAACCACAATCTAGGTTCCCATTGCCAAATACCAAAAGCTAATAGTGTTATGAAAATAGTCACCATACATGAGCTTAGACTTTCGCTTGGATCCTTGACCTCCTTGCTGCCCTTAAAGCACTTCAATGCTCTGCATTATTGGTTCAAGAAAGAGAGAGCGTAAGCACGTATGCTTAGTGAGAAATGCTCTAATAAAACAACACAATAATGCACTTTATAAAAACACCTTTCCAAGGCCTTTAATTTCAAAACATCATTTATCATGCACTTATGCATACAAACCAAGCATCTCATGCTTCAATTCATCAACATGTCATATTGGCTTTCAAGTGATAATCCCTAACCATTTTTCAACTCAAAACACAATCGGATACGCGGATTACAAGCGTTGTCCCATATGCTCCATACACACTACCAACACTCAAGGTGGAGTTTACCGGTACAATCACAACCCCTCAACACCCGTGATGGAGTCTACGGTACAATTACAACCCCTCCACATCACTCATTGGTAGTTGTATAACATCACTAACGAGAACACGTGACACACAACACAAGATCCTCACATGGCATTTTAACCACCATTATGATCTTAGAAATCTCGTTAGTGTACTTGGATAGAGTTTACGGTACCATTACAACCCCTCAACATCCAAGGCGACTTTATTCACGGTGCACCCAATCCTATAGCCGGCTAACTATATCTGATTCAAGTACTTTTAAACCAACACATCACTTGCCAATATACATCATTTACCATCATCAATCCACTGTTTTAAAGCATTTAACAAAGCCATTAAATAATCATTCAATACAATGCATCAAACCACATTTATCAATGTTCAAATCAAGGATCTCTTACCTTGAGCATCCTTCAACACATGGCTTACAAAACCAGCATTAAACATGCTAAAATATGCTTTCAAAATAGAATTTAAACATGCAAAATAAACACATTGCATTCAACCATCTCATGGTTCTTCAAAAAGAGAGTTTCTCCGAAAAACTTACTCTTGAGCTTAGCTAAGTTGTTTAGACTTAAACTAAGCTCCCATAACCTTCCAACATTGGTTTCAAAGCTGAAAACCAAACTTCACTCACCGATTCCGTTTCGCAAGCTTGCCGAAACGCCGATCAAGCCTCCGGATCAACACCACAAGGAACCGAAGAGGTCTCCCCTGTTTTAAACACATCAAAGTAGAGGATTAATGCATCATCATGCATTAAAATCTTCAGTCAAAACACCTAAACTCGCTGCTCTCATCAAAACTCACATTTCGGCTACCAAACACAACCGAAATCACATCCAAACACCTCTACAACATTACCCAGCCAAGATCCATCAATTCCAATCATTCTTAGACACCAATTAACATCCAAAAAGGACCTAATCACGTCCTTATACCTCCAGCTATAGCAGAACATCAAAATCACCCCAAAAACCACCATTAACTCAAGTAAAAACTTAGGAAAATCAACCTATTCGGGATTGCATTGATTAAACCTCAATTACACATCATTTAGACATCCAAAATACATCAAAAAGACATTTCAAAATAGAGCCCAATCATTTAATACGAATTTCTTCAAAATTAAATCCAAATCTTGCATTTTAAGCCAAAATCAAGATCACAACATCAAAACCTTTAATAAAACTCAATTTAAGGATTGAGAACTTGGGAATTTCAGTAAAGAACTGAGTATTTAGAGGAGAAGGACGTTTATACCTCTAAATGTGGATTTCTCCTTGTTTAGAGCCAAAATTCTTCAAAATTCAATAAGCAAATGATGAGGATTTGGTGTAGAAATGATTAGAAATCATTTAGAGATTGAAATCTCAACTTTAGGTGTGAAAATCAAAGGAAAAGTGGCTGTGGAAATGTGTTTGGCTGAGGGAAAATTGAGAGAAAATGAAATGGGAAAATTTTGGCAAAAGTTAGTTATGAAACTAAAATATCTCTTTTCCCTCTTTTCTTTTTATTAAATAACATTAAATGAGTCTTTAAAATTTAAGAAAAATCTGGAGAAACCCTCCCTTGGGTAAATTAGCTCCTTAAAGATTCAAAGTTTCAATCCTTTTAAAACAGTCACCAACTTTTCAAAAATTACATTTTAGTCACTAACTTGAAATGTCATATTTCCAAACCCCATTTTGTAAAATTGATTTCACCACTCTCTTATATATAATAAAAGAGGTTTTTTTAGATATTTTTCCATATTTTTAATGCATCCCGAACTAGGCTTTCCCTAAAAACCACCTTTTATATTCGAACCGTAATTAAAACCGGTCCGGTTCAGACCCTAAACTTCCAAGCCCAAAATTGGGGTGTTACAACTCTCCCCCCCTTAAGAAATTTTGTCCTCAAAATTTACCTGAAGGAAAAAGGTACGGAAACTGCTTCATCATGTCATCCTTCCGTTCCCACGTGGCTTCCTCAGCACCACGATGCTTCCACAACACCTTTACCAACTCAATGGTCTTGCCTTGAAGAACTTCACTGTCCGAATCCAGAATCTTCACTGGTTCCTCATCATAGGTCAAATCCGGATTCAACTCCACTTCCTCCACAGGCATCACATGAGAAGGATCCGATCTATACTTCCGAAGCATAGAAACATGAAACACATCATGAATCTTTTCTAACTCTCGCGGTAACCTCAACTTGTACGCAACAGGACCCACACGCTCAATCACCTTGTATGGTCCAATGTATCTAGGGTTCAACTTACCCTTCTGGCCAAACCTCATCACCTTTTTCTAAGGCGAAACTTTCAAAAACACACGGTCACCCACCGCATACTCAATCTCCTTACGCTTCAAATCCGCGTAAGACTTTTGCCGATCAGAAGCTGCCTTCAATCGCTCACAAATGAGCTTCACCTTCTTAGTGGTTCCTTTCAACAAAGCTGGCATCGAAACCAACTTCTGACCCGTTTCAGCCCAACAAAGAGGAGTCCTACACTTCCTCCCGTACAAAGCTTCATAAGGTGCCATTTGAATACTTGCCTGATAACTATTATTATAGGCAAACTCCACCAAAGGCAAATGTTTCTCCCAAGAACCCTGAAACTCAATCACGCAGCACCTCAACATATCCTCTAACACCTGGATAACACGCTCAGACTGTCCATCCGTCTGCGGATGATAAGAAGTATTGAAATTCAACCGTGTACCCAAAGCCTGATGCAAACACTGCCAGAAACGCGATGTAAACCTCGGATCTCTATCTGACACAATCGACTTTGACACACCATGCAGCCGCACAATCTCAGCAATGTACAGCTCCACAAGCTTATCCAAAGTGTACGTAGTATGCACAGGCAAGAAATGCGCACACTTCGTCAGGCGATCCACAATCACCCACACCGAATTCTTCTTCGATGGCGACAAAGGCAAACCAGACACGAAGTCCATGGTAATCCTCTCCCACTTCCACTCAGAAATCCTCAACGGTTGCAACAACCCTGAAGGAAACTGATGCTCAGCCTTAACTCGCTGACATACCATGCACTTGCTTACAAACTCGGCAACATCTTTCTTTAAACCCACCCAATAGTACTCATCATGAAGATCACGGTACATCTTAGTACTACCAGGGTGCATAGCAAAAGGACTACTATGAGCTTCAGTCAGAATAGCACGCCTCAAATCAGCATCATTGGGCACTACTATCCGACTCCCAAAGCATAAAACTCCATCATCATTAAAGCAGAGATCCGATGGCCTATCCTCTGCAATATCCTGAACATGTGGCACCAAGGAATCATCCAACAACTGCTTTTCCTTAATCAACTGAATCAAGGATGGTTTCACTTGCAACTCAGCTACAAGACCACCATCACGCGAAATGCTCAAACTGGCAAACATAGCCCTCAACTCAACAGCTACCTTCCTACTCAAGGCATCCGCTACAACATTTGCTTTACCCGGATGGTACTCGATTGTTAAATCGTAATCCTTAAGCAACTCATCCCAACGTCGTTGCCTAAGATTCAACTCTTTCTGAGACATCAGATACTTCAAACTCTTGTGGTCCGTGTACACAGTACACTTCTCACCATACAAGTAATGTCTCCAAATTTTCAAAGCAAAAACCACCGCAGCTAACTCAATGTCATGCGCAGGATAATTGCGCTCATGCACCTTTAACTGACGCGATGCATAAGCCACCACCTTACCCTCTTGCATCAACACACATCCCAAACCAACGTAGGACGCATCACTATACACCACAAACTCTTTCCCTGATTCAGGTTGAACCAAGATAGGAGCTTGCGTTAAAGCTGCCTTAAGCTTCTCAAAAGCCTGCTGTCTCGCTTCCGTCCACTCATACTTAACATCCTTCTGCAACAACTCCGTCAAAGGTGCAGCAATCTTTGAAAACCCATCCACGAACCTACGATAGTATCCTGCCAAACCAAGGAAACTACGGACTTCATGAACAGACTTAGGAGGCTTCCAATTCATCACTGTCTCAATCTTTTGAGGATCAACACGAATCCCTTCAGCAGAAACCACATGACCAAGAAACACAACTTCTCTAAGCCAGAACTCACACTTGCTCAGCTTGGCATAAAGCTGATTCTCCAACAAAGCCTGTAACACAATTCTCAAATTCCCTTCATGCTCCTCCTCAGTACGAGAGTACACGAGAATATCATCAATGAACACCACAACAAATTTATCCAAGTATTCATGGAACACTCTATTCATCATGTCCATGAAAGCTGCAGGAGCATTCGTCAAACCAAACGGCATCAGAAGAAACTCATAATGCCCATACCTCGTTCTGAAGGCTGTCTTTGGCACATCCACATCCTTCACCTTCAGCTGATAATACCCCGACCTTAAGTCAATTTTAGAGAACACAGCCGCTCCCCGAAATTGATCAAAAAGATCATCAATTCTCGGCAATGGATACCGATTCTTGATAGTCAACTTGTTAAGCTGGCGGTAATCAATGCACATTCTCATAGTACCATCCTTCTTCTTCACAAACAAGACCGGTGCACCCCAAGGTGACACACTCGGCCGAATGAAACCACGATCAAGCAACTCTTGAAGTTGTGTCTTCAGCTCTTTCAACTCTTTAGGTGCCATTTGATAAGGAGTAATGGACACTGGAGTTGTGTTTTCATACAGCTCAATCCCAAACTCCACTTCGCGATTAGGAGGCAATCCAGGCAACTCCTCCGGAAACACACCAGGAAACTCTCGCACAGTCCTGATATCTTGCACACGTAACTCTTTAGAGCTAGGATTCATCACAAAGGCGAGGTAAGCTTCACAACCTTGCCTCAGCATCCGACTCGCTTCTAATGTAGACACCACATTGGCAAGAAACTTCATATTTTCACCAACCACCACTACCTCATAATCATCCTCAAGCTTCAACGAAACTCGCTTATTCTCAAAATCCACTACAGCTTGATGCTCAACAAGCCAATCCATACCAAGGATTACATCAAAACCATAGAAAGGCAATTCCATAAGATCAACATGAAAAACATGATCTTGCACAACCAAGGGACATCTTCTATAAAGCTTTCGAGTCACAACAATCTCACCAAAAGAACTAGTTACACGCATACCAACATCCAAAGACTCGACAGGCAAACCAAGCAATTGAGCATGTTCACGCAATATGTATGAGTGTGTAGATCCAGAATCAATCAAGGAAAGTAATGACAAGGATTGCAAAGTGAAAGTACCTGCGATCACATCCGTGTCATTCCTCCCTTCCCTCTGAGCATACACTCTGGCCTGGCCACCACCCTCAGGCTGAACAACTACCACATGAGCCACATTCCTTCCACCATCCTCCCTGCGCTGGAAGTTACCACGGCCGCGCCCACGGCCTCTCTGTGGTGCAACAACTCCAGGAGCACGTCCCTGACCACCACTGGCCAACAGAGGACACTCCCTCTTTATGTGATCCGCCGAACCACAGTTCCAGCACGAAGTACCGGTCACCACAATAGGAGCATGTACCTCCCTCGCTGCTCGAGGACAATCACGCCTCAGATGACCACGCGATCCACATGCCCAACATGTGTTCTGATTAGCTCTCGCCTTGTCCCCCTGAACAGGCGCACCTTGCCCTCCACCACCACGCCTAGCTGAAGACTGATACTTCCGATCACGTCCTCTCTTGTTCCGTCCGCCACCGGAACTATACTCAGTAGCTCGCTTGCCCGCACTAGGACCAACTCCTCTAGAAGATAAACCCAAATTCAACTCAATGTCTTTTGCTCTACCAACCAGCACATCAAAGTCAGTGTACTCCGCAGCCAGCATATAAGTCTTCACTTCCGTCACCAAACCATAACGGAAACGTTCACACCTCTCCCGCTCATCAGGGACAAGCTCAGGTGCGTACTGACTGAGTCAGACAAACTGAACCTCGTACTCAGCCACTGACATGCTCCCTTGCGTAAGAGACATGAATTCCCTTTTCTTTTCATCCAGGTACCGCACACCCAGATACCTCCTCTTGAACGCGTTCAGAAAGAACGTCCAAGTCACACCAGCATCCTCCATACCAGAGATAGTGGTTGTCCACCAGGTATACGCATCGTCATGCAACAACGATATAACACAGCCCAGCTTCTGCACTTCATTGCAGTTCATTTGTCCCCAAACTCTCTTGGTACTTTCCAACCAAGACTCAGAACCTTCAGCAGACAAACCCCTGAACTCAGTCCCTCCCAGACTGCGCAAGCGTTCCAGAGGTAGTCTAACATTAGCATCTCCCTGATGCCCAGCTCCATGAGCTCCAGCTACCGCTGCCTGAAAGGCTCCAGCAATAGCCTGAATCAGCATTGTCATGTCAGGAGCAGCTTGCCCCTGCCCAGCTTCAGGTCCAGCGACCCCAGCACCAGCACCAACACCGGCTCCCTCACCCCCAGCACCACCACCACCGGGTGGAGGAGGTAAATCCACAACATTTTCAGCATTCTCTTCGTTCTCATTTTGAGCCATAGCTCGCGTATTAATCCTCGTCTCTCTACGAGGTCCCATATACTAAACAATGCAATCACAAATGCAATAAACAAAGTCAGGCTCAGCAAGGTAAGCAATCCAAGTACTCAAGCTCGTTTCCAATTAAAAACAAATCATTTCATTAGCTTTGATATGGCAATGGGTCCCTCTAACATGCTTCACCACAGCATACACCACAATTGCAACACACTTACTATTCATACATCACACATTCATTCAACAAGTATATAAAGCAATCATACACTTATCACCCACATAACCATTCCCAAATACTCGAGAACTCAGATCTGATACCACCAAATGTAACCCCCTTAGCCCGGCCTAGACGGTTGACCTGAACTACGAAGATTACACGGGGAAAACCAAAGTCAACCCAAAAGTCAACCTTGATTAACGACCCTTTTTTTCCTTTTTAACCTTGTCTAAATGCATATTAACCCTAGGGGTACTCTTGAGATAAACATATTCAAAAATCACAACAATCGGAAAACAATAAAGGGCTCAATTGCACAACATACGAATTTAGGGACCAATTTGTAAATTCTGGAAATTACGAGGACTTTACCAATTTTTAAGTTACCATTATGAAATTAGTCATGTTTCATGCTTCCCTGTCAAATTTCATCTCAAACGGACATCTCAAACTCAATCAATTGCATATACAAAAATCAGGAATAAAACGTAAAGCTTGCAAACCTCAAAATCATTCAAAATTGTGCCCAACGGTCAAGTGTTTCGAAACGGGTCTAGGCCGTTCCGAAACACCCCTTGGCAGTAGCCAAAGTGTTTCGAAACACCTCAGCCCATTTCGAAACACCCAGGCCAAAATATGCACCTGTTTCGAAACGGGCAAGGGTGTTCCGAAACACCCTGCCCAGAAACAGCAGAAAAGTCTGTTTTACACTCTTTCGACCCACCAAACACAATCATATGACCTCCATATCATACCAACAAGTCATCAAACATTAAAGGAACATATTTGCATCATCAAAGCTCAATCACAGCCTCAAATAAGAAAAACCACAAGTCTAAAGGCATGCATCCTATAATGAAAATCAAGCAATCATCAAATCACCAAAACAAAATACCAAATGGCCATTTACATGTTCCAAACACCATAGGCATTAAACCAAACTTAGGGAGTCCAAATCATCTCCCAAAACCACAATCTAGGTTCCCATTGCCAAATACCAAAAGCTAATAGTGTTATGAAAATAGTCACCATACATGAGCTTAGACTTTCGCTTGGATCCTTGACCTCCTTGCTGCCCTTAAAGCACTTCAATGCTCTGCATTATTGGTTCAAGAAAGAGAGAGCGTAAGCACGTATGCTTAGTGAGAAATGCTCTAATAAAACAACAAAATAATGCACTTTGTAAAAGCACCTTTCCAAGGCCTTTAATTTCAAAACATCATTTATCATGCACTTATGCATTCAAACCAAGCATCTCATGCTTCAATTCATCAACATGTCATATTGGCTTTCAAGTGATAATCCCTAACCATTTTTCAACTCAAAACACAATCGGATACGCGGATTACAAGCGTTGTCCCATACGCTCCATACACACTACCAACACTCAAGGTGGAGTTTATCGGTACAATCACAACCCCTCAACACCCGTGATGGAGTCTACGGTACAATTACAACCCCTCCACATCACTCATTGGTAGTTGTATAACATCACTAACGAGAACACGGGACACACAACACAAGATCCTCACATGGCATTTTAACCACCATTATGATCTTAGACATCTCGTTAGTGTACTTGGATGGAGTTTACAGTACCATTACAACCCGTCAACATCCAAGGCGACTTTATTCACGGTGCACCCAATCCTATAGCCGGCTAACTATATCCGATTCAAGTACTTTTAAACCAACACATCACTTGCCAATATACATCATTTACCATCATCAATCCACTGTTTTAAAGCATTTAACAAAGCCATTAAATAATAATGCAATACAATGCATCAAACCACATTTACCAATGTTCAAATCAAGGATCTCTTACCTTGAGCATCCTTCAACACATGGCTTACAAAACCAGCATTAAACATGCTAAAATATGCTTTCAAAACAGAATTTAAACATGCAAAATAAACACATTGCATTCAACCATCTCATGGTTCTTCAAAAAGAGAGTTTCTCCGAAAAACTTACTCTTGAGCTTAGCTAAGTTGTTTAGACTTAAACTAAGCTCCCATAACCTTCCAACATTGGTTTCAAAGCTGAAAACCAAACTTCACTCACCGATTCCGTTTCGCAAGCTTGCCAAAACGCCGATCAAGCCTCCGGATCAACACCACAAGGATCCGAAGATGTCTCCCTTGTTTTAAACGCATCAAAGTAGAGGATTAATGCATCATCATGCATTAAAATCTTCAGTCAAAACACCTAAACTCGCTGCTCTCATCAAAACTCACATTTCAGCTACCAAACACAACCGAAATCACATCCAAACACCTCTACAACATTACCCAGCCAAGATCCATCAATTCCAATCATTCTTAGACACCAATTAACATCCAAAAAGGACCTAATCACGTCCTTATACCTCCAGCTATAGCAGAACATCAAAATCACCCCCAAAACCACCATTAACTCAAGTAAAAACTTAGGAAAATCAACCTATTCAGGATTGCATTGATTAAACCTCAATTACACATCATTTAGACATCCAAAATACATCAAAAAGACATCTCAAAACAGAGCCCAATCATTTAATATGAATTTCTTCAAAATTAAATCCAAATCTTGCATTTTAAGCCAAAATCAAGATCACAACATCAAAACCTTTAATAAAACTCAATTTAAGGATTGAGAACTTGGGAATTTCAGTAAAGAACTGAGTATTTAGAGGAGAAGGACGTTCATACCTCTAAATGTGGATTTCTCCTTGTTTAGAGCCAAAATTCTTGAAAATTCAATAAGCAAATGATGAAGATTTGATGTAGAAATTATTAGAAATCATTTAGAGATTGAAATCTAAACTTTAGGTGTGAAAATTAAAGGAAAAGTGGCTGTGGAAATGTGTTTGGCTGAGGGAAAATTGAGAGAAAATGAAATGGGAAAATTTTGGCAAAAGTTAGTTATGAAACTAAAATATCTCTTTTCCCTCTTTTCTTTTTATTAAATAACATTAAATGAGTCTTTAAAATTTAAGAAAAATTTGGAGAAACCCTCCCTTGGGTAAATTAGCTCCTTAAAGATTCAAAGTTTCAATCCTTTTAAAACAATCACCAACTTTTCAAAAATTACATTTTAGTCACTAACTTGAAATGTCATATTTCCAAACCCCATTTTGTAAAATTGATTTCACCACTCTCTTATATATAATGAAAGAGGATTTTTAGATATTTTTCCATATTTTTAATGCATCCCGAACTAGGCTTTCCCTAAAAACCACCTTTTATATTCGAGCCGTAATTAAAATCGGTCCGGTTCAGACCCTAAACTTCCAAGCCCAAAATTGGGGTGTTACAAGTCGAAGGAAGGTCAAGGACAAGAAATCGATAAGGATGAATAGAATAATGAATTAAAAGAGATTTATTTCTTTTATGAAGTTATGTTCAATTCCAAATTATCCTCCTATTCCACGAAGATTTCGACAAGTCCATGCCCTATAAAAGCCAAGACCTAGCCGCCACAAAGGATAACCTGGAGAGAGATTCGGTAGAGAATTTAGAGTGCTTCTATCGCCATTATGAACTAATTCTTCTTTTAGGCTAGGGTTATTTTGTTTAGTAGTTGTGAGAAGAAGATTGTAATTTGTTGAGGTTTTTGTTAATGCAATTAAGTTCAAAGTTTTCTTATTCTTGGTGTTTACATTTTCTTTCAATTAAATAGAGAGAGGATATTGTGATTGCATCTATTTGTCTAATATCGGGAGAGTTAGACTCACGAAACGAGTAAGCATGGTCTTTATCCCAATCGGTGAAGACTAATTCGACTTAGGTATAAGTGTGAGTTTCAACGGTTAAGAGAAGCGTAAGATTGGTTGGTGTTCACCCTTGGTTCACGCTGGAAGGTATTATCAAGGCCTGCACAATAATAGAGTTTCGACTTAGGGATAAAAAGCAACCATTGAAGAACGCTTTGCCGAACCTTGGAGGTTGTTACTCAATTACCCAAGCAGTAAGCCGTGTTTTTTGTCGCGACAATAGTTTACCCATTGCCGAGGCAATTCGCTTGCCCATTGTCGAGGCAATCAAGTTGACATTTTCATTCAAAACTGAGAAAGTGTCATTCAACTTCCACACTACGACACAACATAATCCGGCCTGCTCTATCATCATATTTACTCAATCTTTCCATTTACTTGTTTTCTTTATTTTAGTTGTTTTCTCGACCAAACCATTACTTGTGTTTTTATTTTACAGTGCGAGACGATAATCTCTGGAAGTAGTATCAATCCCTGTGGAGATGATATCTTTTATACTATAACTTGGCAAAGTGTATACTTGCACTAAAATTGTGACACTGAATACGCGCAACAATGATCTTAAATGTTTTCGCAAATACAACGCCAAGAAAAAGTTGGCTTTGTTGGCATATTGAACCTTAATATCTTAACCGACTTAGGGAACAAATAACTAATGCTAGATACTAAGGTGAGATGCTTCAAGAGAAGATGTTCAAGTAGATGAACTCACTTCGGGAGTGAAATCTACCCCTTTGGAGCAAAGGATTGGGACTTAATCAAATGAATTTATGAAAAAAGTTGTTTTATAGAGATATAAAAGTTTTTGCATAGTTAATTCAGGGCATTGCTATCGAGAGAGGCAATGCCAACTTTGAATATGCCCGGCAACCAAAGCCAAGACATGATTTATTAAGAGCTGGCATGATATGAATAGCATGAAGACCAGACATTCCTTGCCAACACTCGTCATACATTTCAAAACTCTCCTTGCCAACGCTGTTTTATTTTCATTTCTTTTCTTTTCAACTTTCTTTCAAAACCAAATTCAAAACAAACTCTTGATCAATCCTTGTGGGATCGATAACCCAGCTTATTGTTGTATTACTTGGAAGACCGTGTATAGTTGCACACAAAAGACTCAACCTTGGCACTATTTTTATACATCTTCTGCCTCTTTTGCCAAGCACTCTCACGAGTCCAACAAGTTTTTGGCGCCATTGTCGGGGATTGCAACGAAGTTTGATGTATGACCAGGAGCCGCCCTACGGACTATCAGCCATTTGACCCTGAAATTGAACGAATCTACCATAGATTGAAGAGGAAATCAGAAAGATGGCTCAAAATAGTAACAGGGGAGTAAAAGGTGTCCCACAGAATTAAGGGAATCCACCTAGACATGGAGGAAATCCTGCCGCACCCGTAGTGGACGATGCCATAGAGAGACTAATACGAGAGCACTCGACACCAAATATTGATAACATGATGCCATGAGTGATTGGTGCATAGGTAAATGCATCAAATTTTGAACTTAAGCCGATAATGATTCAAACTCTTTTGAAGGTAGTTCAATTTGATGGAGCACTTACTGGAGACCCAAGGCAACACTTGAAGTGATTTAAGAAGATTTGCCAGCTATTTCAGCAGCCTGGAGTATCAGAGGATACTGTGAAGCTGAAATTATTCACTTTTTCCTTGAGAGACACAACCAATACTTGACTCAATTCTTTGCCACCTGGTTCAGTCACCTCATGAGGGACTTATGCCAGAAGTTTTTGACGCGTTTTCAGCCGCCAACACTCACTACTAAGCTACGTGGTGAAATTATTACGTTCGGGCAGGTTAAGGATGAAACCTTATAGGATGCTTGGGAAAGATTTTAAGATCTTCTGAGGTGTCCTATGCATGGATTTCCAAATTGGACTCAAATACAAACTTTATACAACAGATTAAATGCACAAACAAAGATTGTTGTTGATGCTTTGGCAGCCGGTTCATTGCTTGACAAGAACTATACGGAGGCTGTGGGTATCCTTGAGAGAATTTCAGTTAATGATTTCAAGTACCCCGTTGCCAGGTTAGGTACCGGAAACAAAACCAATGGGAAATTGAAGGTTGATGAACTAACGTCCATCCATGGTGAGATTTCTAACCTCACTAGTATGGTGGGAACATTGCAAAAGAACAATGAGCCTCAAGAAGTGAAGGTATTAGAGCCATTCGGCATCATATGTGGAGAGAGCCACCATGTGGATAATTGCCCTGCTAACCCTGAGTTGGGAAATTATGTTGGCAACATAAATCACAATTTTAATCCTAACTCAAATACTTATAATATAGGATGGAGGCAACACCTGAACCTTGCTTGGGGAAATCAAGGATCCAACCAATACAATGCCCAACAACATAACAACAATGCCTTGCGTCAATATAATGCCCAGCGTCAGAACAATGACATGCTAGGAGTCAATTAGAATGTTGTGCCACAACGAACACAAAATAATTTCCATACAGGGTAAAGGAACAACTAAGGGACTTTGACAGAATACATGGAGAGGAATGATGCCACTGTTCAGACTCTAGAGTTTGGCAACTTCAATACAGAACTTGTAGGTCCATATTGAGGAGATTGCCAATGCACTCAACAACAGACCCTAGTGAACTTTTCCATGTGACACAGAAGATGCCAGGAAGAGGAACAATGAACAATGCAAACCCGTAACACTTTGAAGTGGTGAGCAGTGTGACGCTGAGACATCCAACAACCAACTAGTTCATTGTCAAAAGGAAGAGAGAGGGTTGGTAAATGTACTACAAGATTCAGAGAACAAAGAAGAGGATGAAAGCATTTCCAATCATCAGACTAATGTCAATGAGTAGACTGATGCAAACAAGCAAAATGATACCAGGCAACAGTCTGATGCCAGTAAACTGTTGGCAAAGCCAGCAGAACCAGCATATGTTTACCACCTCCACCTTTTCCACAAAGTTTACAAAAGCACAAGCAGGATCATCAATTTAAGTGTTTCTTGGAAGTGCTAAAGAAATTGCAAATAAACGTACCATTAGTGCAAGCACTCGAGCAGATACCCAATTACATGAAATTCATGAAAGATGTCTTGTCCAAAAAAAAGAAAATTGGGAGACTTTGAGATTGTAGCTCTTACCAAAGGATGTAGTGCCAGGATACTCAATCGGTTGTCGCCGAAATTGAAAGATCCAGGGAGTTTCACTATCTCGTGCACTATTGGCAATAGATTCATGGGTATGACACTGTATGACCTGGGGACTAGCATTAACTTGATGTTGATGTCGATGTTCAAGAAGCTTGGCATTGAATCAAGGCCCACCACCACGAAACTTCAGTTGGCGGATCGATCTTTCGCATATCCTAAGGGTAAGATTGAGGATGTGTTGATAAAGGTAGATAAATTTATATTTCCAGCCGATTTTATTATTTTAGATTATGAAGTTGATGCTAATATCCCAATTATATTGGGAATACCTTTTCTTGCTACTGGTAGAGCTTTGAATGATGTGCATAAAGGATACTTAACAATGCGCAAGAATGAGCAGCAGGTTACATTTAATATGTTTCAAGCTTTGAAATATGCAGATGAATCAGAAGAATTCCAAATAGATGATAGGATGGATTCCATTTTCAAGGTGGACATGGCACAGTTGTGCCAAGACACAGATGATGATGCTAGCAAACTGGTTGACAATGATGAGACGAGTGAAGAATCTGAAGAACCGGTCTTGAAGTCTGAAGAAGTGAGCTATTTTGAGCCACTGGAGTTGGTAGGCATAGAGGTTAAGGCACCAAAGCCATAAATAGAGGAACCACCAGAATTGGAGCTGAAACCATTACCAGACCATCTCAAATATGCATATCTAGGTAAGCACTCTGAAGAACTAATGTTTTGATATAATAATTGAAAAATAGTTTTAGACTAAATTGAAAAGATTTCAAAAGTTCCTTTAAGTCCAAACAACTTGAAAACAAGTTTTTGGATGTTTTTAATGGTTTTGGCAAGGTTTGAAACGTTTTTAAGTAGCCAAACTAGGGTTTTCAAGGTACCCGTTTCGAAATAGTTTGAAATTGCCAAAACCCGTACCGAAATAGGGCTTGCCCGTTTCGATACGGAGTGTTTTCGTTTCGAAACACCCCTTTGGTGTTTCAATACGCCCAACGGTCAAAACCTCCCCAACGGTTGAAATTTCCCAACGATTTTTTAAATGCATCTCAACGGTCACTTGTACCGAAATGATTTGTAACCGTTTCGATATAGCTCACACTGTTTCGATACGGCTTGCTGCATCAGGCTTCAATGGCTAGTTTTGAAGAAGGTCGTTCCAATATGGGCTCGCCTATTCCGAAACGGACATCACTAGAACTGCAATTAATGAGGGAAATAGTCTCCAACGGCTCCAATTCAATCCCAACAGTCCTCAACGGCTAGAATCTCAATTAGGATTATAAAAGGGATCTCCAAGCATCAAGGACAGGTTAATGCTTCAATTGTAACAACATTATGATGTCAAAATGTCTTTAGAGCTTTAATTGTAAATTCCTTGTATAGACAACACTAGTGAGCTTAACATTGTCAAATTTGCTCAGGTGTTTAGGTTTGGGTGAGAGCTTTATAGTGCAAACAAATACCTATTAGAGGGATTTCAAGTTTTCTTAGATTTTCTCTTGTGGGAGAGTGCTTGATCAAGCTTTGGGTAGAAAGATTGATCGTTGTAATGGTTTCCTCTTAAGCCGAGAAAAAGGGACGGAATTCTCAATGAATTTGTTTGAAATTCTTAGTGGGGAGCTAAGGTAGTAGATGTAGGTTCTTGTTAGAAGGTCGAACCACTATAAATTCTTGTGTCTGTTGTCTATTTTTCATCTCCTACAAAATCACCCAAATATCCAATCTTCTCCACATTTGGCTAACTAAAATGGTTGAAGAAAACCGAGCACATAAAACTTAACAATTGGTAATAGAGCTTGGCTCAATTGAATAGAATTAACATCATATTGAGGCGATCCGACAAGCTCGAACAAAATTTCAAACAACCGATTCAATGGCGCAATCCATCAACAAGCCACCCTTCTTCGACGGGACAATTATGCTTATTGGAAGACAATAATGATGTTCTTTGTCAAATTCAAAGACTACAAGCTTTAGGACATTATTGAGGATGGCCCGTTCGTAGCACAAAGAAGCAAGGTGTAGGGCGTGTAGGTGTTCCCTTTTTGTGAGAGTGCAAGTGCACACTCATGCCAAGTTATAGTATAAAAGATGTTGAATCCCACGAGGATTGGACAGCTTGTCTCGTTTCGTAGTTCCTGCACAAGGTAAAGTAAAAGCACAAGTGAATAATTGGTTGAGATAGAAAAGTAATTAAAAACACAAGTAATAGAGAAGAGATGAATCAAGTTGATAAAGCAGGCAGTGTTATGTTGCCACTTAGTGTGAAAACTGCGTTGTAAAAGGTATGAGTTATTTTGTGTTGCCACGATATGCTGCCTCGGCGGGTATGGCGGGCGGCAAACTACGACCATGTTACGTGGCCGCAGCAGGTCACTACCACTGCAGGGGTGTACTGTCTCGATAGGTGGAATGGAAAGAAGTCCTGGCGGCAAGTTTGGCAGATACTCCAAGTTCGGTAGGATAGTCGACAGTGATCCCTCCAATTTCTAGGTTAGGATGCTCGAGAGCTAACGAGATGTAGGCAATACCTAGCAATCTCCACGTCAACTTAACACATGCTAGTCATCTCGGTTGGTAATCCCTTTTAGCCGATGAAACTTGTGGACTGGTGTGGAACCAAGTTAGTCACGCCTCAACAGGTTGTGACCGTACTTAACCCTTTCGTGAGCCTTGCACTTTCGTGCCCAGCAATAGATTCTCTCAAACGACTGGTGTAGAATGATTGAAAGAATGAAGAACAATGGATTAAGTAAACTCAGAATATTTTATTGAAAAATAACTCAAAACCTAAAACAACCGTTTCACACTAGTTTACAACATAACCCTAACCCAAATAGAGTTTAAAACATGGCGGCGTCAAAGAACACAAGGAAAGTCTATATAAAACCTAAGATGATTTGAACTAGGAGTACAATGAGTATTTATAGACTAATGACTAGGTTAAGTCCTCCTTAAAGTAGAAGTCCTCGAAAGTAGCTTTCCATCTTTAATGTGACTTTAAACTCTGACTTCTTTGCGTGGAATATGGACTTTATCCCGTTTGCCTTAGCCTGCAAGTAATCTTGAGATTTTTGCTTCGGCAGCCTTGGCTGCAGCTACAGACGTCAAAAAATTAAGTGGATGCCGGCAAAAGACTCAGGATTTTTAGCTCTTCAGATCGCACTCTGGTTCTCCAACTTTCATAGTCAGCTGTCGTGGGCAGCAAGTTCGGCGGCAACTCTACTCGGCAGCAAGGTCGGCAACAACTGTCTTCTGCTGGAACTGCATCAGTACAGCTCCTAGGTTTGTTCTTTCAGCCTTGACTTCTTAGCTCCTTGGTTCCCTCTTTCAGCTGTTAGTTCCTACAAATAAAAATACACTAAAACAATATCTCTTGTTTATCAAATAAACGACAATCTATAAATTAAAGCAAGGTGAATCAAAGAAATACTGTAAAATGCCATACATGCACCTACTTATGCCTAAAATGTGCTCAAAACAATAATAATAATAATAGTTGGAATGTGCATGAAATATAGGAATTATGACCACTTTACACACCCCAAACTCGAACTATTGCTTGTCCTCAAGCAATGCAACCTAAAATACTTGCTCTAATAATAGTCAGAAAGAAAAACTTGTTTTTAACCTAATTTTATACCTCAAGGTCGTGGCATTTATATTAAATTAGTGAAGGGAAATAAGCAGAAAAATAACTCATAATTTAAATTTCTCATGCCTGTGTGGTGTGTTCATATTTGTAAACAAATTGAACACGCAGAATAAATAATTAAACAAAGATGCTATTGTGATTGAATGGTTTGTTGCCGAGGCAGCACAGTTAAGCACATTATTTTTGAACATTGCAGTGAGGGCTTTAGCTTATCACAACTATTCTTCCAGGTCTGACGTTGAGATAGGAGCAAACTACAAAACCCCGAACCCTTGGAGTAGAGTCATCCCGTGAAGGCTTTCATTCACTCATGCTAATTTGTCCGTCACTTTAAGGCTTTCAGATTCATGGACTTTGATAGCAGCGAAGTGTCCTCGCACATGATTCTTCCTAGAGCCTGTTGCGGGCACCTCTAGAATATCACATATATGTTCTTTGTTTTTGGTCATGCTGCCGTGGCAGTACTGTATTTTTCTGTTTCTTTTGCCTGCGTCGGTGGCTACCTATAATCATCGTTAGAATTTTGCAAAGAATTCTAAAAACAAACATGCAATGTTCATCAAATATTCTAACACATTCACTAAGTAACATAGATGTTTAACATTTTCAGGCATAAAGAAATTTTTTCTAAGTCATATTTCATACTTTTTCCCAAGATTAAGTTCAATTTTTATTAGGTGCAAAAATAATTCAGTCGGCTATCCTATCATAGGCACAAGTCATAGCAAACTTTTCTTTTCCGATTATTACTAAGGCAAGTACAATGCAACCTACATGCAGCTAAAGATGCCTAAAAATATGATAGGAGAGCTATCCCCCCCAAACTCGAGATGGGCATTGCCCTCAATGCACAAAATAGAAAAGATAATAAAATAAAATATACATGTTAAAAATAACAATAAGAAAATAAAATAAAAATATAAATAAAATAAAATAAAAGTTTGTTGAGGGTTGAGAAGAGGCTGGATTCTAGTTAGCTGAGGAGGAGGATGTTTGGATGACGAAACGGCGGCTGGCAGATGCCTTGGCGGCGGTTCTAGCAGGTGAAGTTTTTGCTTTCCGCGGCGGCTGGACTCTCTTTGGCGTATGTTGTTGCTCTTCTTGAGGCTCGGCAGGGGGAACGACGGGAGATGCGTCACTCTCTTCTGACTCCGTCTCGAAGTCCACAGGTTCTTCGGCTTTTATGTGCCGCTTCCTCTTCCTAGTTCCTTCCTCCGTGGGTGCAGCTGGAAGGATGAATGCCATTGGGATGGCTGTTGTTGCTGCTACCACTGCTGTTTTTGGCTCCGACGGCGGCTGGTCAATCTCTTCTGATGAGGAGGTGTCTACCACTGTGTTGGATATGCAAGTATGGGAGAGATTCTGCTGGTGCCTCTCAGAGGAGTCTGCCACTGTGTTGGATGGGTGGCAGATGAGTAATATGGAGAATGCGTAGGCGAGGGTGCCTGACGGTCAGTCTGGCGTCCAGCGGCAGCTGGTGGAGTTCTTTGTGCTCGGGCTGCTGCTGCAAGCTCCCCAGGAAAAGGCGGCATGGTGGGCACATCACCGGGAAATTTCTACAGAAAGTAACCCACAAGGGCTTCTTGGGCCTCCACCACATAGTTCATGAAGGCCAACTACTGCTGCTTTATCCGTTTTGTGCTTTCTGGAAGTGTGTGCAGCAGCGGGAGGACTTCTTTGTCTGGGGCAGCGTTAGTACTATCGGAGCGGCTGAAGTTTCGAATTGTGTGGCTGAAGGCTGGCTCGGTGTTACCGGCTCTTTTTCCGCATCTTGCATCATCTGAATGCGGACCTATTTGGTCCAGCCCTCTTTGGCAGTTGTAAGCTCATCTGTGGGCTCTGCCGAGACTCGAAAGTTAGTGCAAAGACTTGTTATGAGGGATGGGAAGTACAACCTGCCCTTCTTCTTCTTGAAGCAGTTGTAGATTTCCGTGCAGATAATTTCCCCTACGTTGATCAACCGGTTCATCAGGATATTGTGAATTAAGGCAAGGCGCAGCCGATCAACTGTTGAGTTGTGGGATGTGGGCAGCAGACGCCTTTTCACAAATGTGTTCCATAATATAGCTTCAGGCAGACGGTGGCGACGCTGGAAAATCCTACATGTTTGCCCCCCAGCCATGGTGTGTTTGGCTTGCAGAGTTTTGCCTTAATTTCCTTATAGTTGGCAGTCATCAATGATTGCTCTCAATCCTCATGAGGGTTGTCATTCATATTGAGGCCGTATTAGCTGTTGATGACGGCATCGTTGAGTTTGACCGGCTCCCCACGGACGTAGACGAATGGCTTCTCCGAGCAGAGCTGATGGGAGTAGAATTCATCGACGATAGTGATGTTCGCTATCTCGGGCTGCTGAATGAACATCTCCCATCCCTTGAAGTGGATGGCTCGGAACAAGGCGGGCTCTAGATCACGATCTCCCATTTTGCCGTGTGTAATGGGAGCCTTATTCCTCCCATACTGCCAGCTTGGAGAATTTTTCTCTGTATCTTTCCTCGTCCTTCTTGAAGCAAAACTTCTTACAGATGGGTTTTTGGGTTGATGTCGAGGCCATGTGAACAATTGTACTTAACTGAAACTAGAAATAAAATAAAAGTTGTGAGAGAGCAGGGGAATCATATAGAAGATAGCAAAAGGTGAAAGTAAAGTAAAATGAAGTGAGTGAGAGGTGTATACATAGGGGCTATTGGGAAGTGTCGGGGCGACATTAAATGCCCAACGGTCCGATTTCCTTGTGCACGTTACGAATTTTTCTACCCGTTAATTTTAGAGCCATTGGCAGCTAGTCGTTGAAGGTCAACTAGCTGTTATGCGTTACTGCGCAGGCGGCTGTCTCGGCAGAATGGTGGACGGGCTTCTTGTTGGGCCTTCTTCTTGGTCCGGCTCCTTTATTCCTAAAACCTAAAATAAAAAAAAAACTAATAATAAAATTAAATAAATTCTAAAATTAAAAATGTGAGTAAATAAATTAAATCTAATCCTAAGAATTAAAATAAATTGCAATAAAATCAATTCTAATCTTGAAACATAAAAATAAAAAGAGATAAAATAAAAATAATTAAGTTATGTTGGGAGAGCATTTGTGGGCATCTCCCAAACATAACCACTTCCTGTGGTGGTTGTTTTGTTCAGAGGGTCGTTTTCGATACTTCTTGTAGTCTACCCGCACCCTCCATCGCGTGATTATTCTTATGGTGGGGAAGTCTTTCTTCCTTGTTCCATTGTAATCCATGCGAACCTTCCTCCTTGTTCCTATTACTGAAGGCATGAACATGGGGTTAGTAAATAGTATTTCATTACCTAACCATGTACTTACCTTCTCTTTGTCGAAGTTCGTCATGGAGGAGAATTCCTTTTGCTGCTGCGGCAGCCAGTTGTTGCGGCGATCTTCTGTCATAATGCAGTGTAGGTCAAGGAAAAACTCAAAAACTTCATAATTCCCCCACACTGCTTTCCTCAGGTTGCTCGAAAATCTCCATCAGTAGAGATTTTTATGGCGTTAAATCTACTAGCATCGACTCTTCTAGATATATATAGTCCATTGCTTTCGAGGTTTCTGTCGATGCGGGCATCGTTGTTGAGGAATATGATGTTGTTGTGGCATCTTTAACTCCCTTGTCCGCCTCACTAGGTGTTTATGTGGTAGTGCTTGGATTAGGTGTTGTCGGTTCATCTTTAGGGAAGGATTTATGAGATTTGCCAGAACGACTGCCAGTCTTGCTGTCTGGGCAGTGTTCTGCATTCTCTAGGCTCGAAGGTTTCAATTGCTCCTCACACATTGGAGATCTTTCCTCGCGTTGCTCTTCATCCTCTTGTTCTAGGACATTAGTATCCCTTAATTGTGGAGGTTCATCCATAGCATCAATGAGGACCGAATTGCTCAGAAGTGCATCCATCTTAGCGATGATGCCGTCCATAGCAGTTGACACTTTATCCGTGAGCGTAAGGAAAGTTTGAAGTGTCTTCCCCAAGGATTCTGATTCTTCTTGCGGCCAGGGCATGTCGATTTCTGTAGCAAAACTGTTATGGTAAAAAAATGAGATTCTTGATTATACCATGAAAAATCTTGCTCCTGCGGCAGAAATTGCGGCAGCGACATCAATTGTCCATGTTGCTGCGGTGGCGGCATCTGCTGTCCATGTTGCTATTGCGGCAGCATTTGTTGTTCATATTCAAACATCCAATCCCAAGTGGTTTTTCTCGACATGTCTGCTTCAAAAAGATGAGGGCAAATTTCGAACGCATGATTGCCTTCACAAAATTCGCAAGAACTTTCCCAAATATTGTTGCCCTTAACTCGTGGGGCACCTGAATAAGAACTTTCCCACATAGTTTTTTTCGATTAAAATTAAAAATAATAAAAACTAGAAATTAAATAAAAGTGAAGAAACTAAAAACGAAATTCGTTGTTACCAATCACCGACAACGACGCCAAAAACTTGTAGGGCGTGTAGGTGTTCCCTTTTTGTGAGAGCGCAAGTTCACACTCCTGCCAAGTTATAGTATAAAAGATGTTGAATCCCACGATGATTGGACAACTTGTCTCGTTTCGTAGTTCCTGCACAAGGTAAAGTAAAAGCACAAGTGAATAATTGGTTGAGATAGAAAAGTAATTAAAAACACAAGTAATAGAGAAGAGATTAATCAGGTTGATAAAGCATATAGGGTTATGCTGCCACTTAGTGTGAAAACTACGTTGTAAAAGGTATGAGTTATTTTGTGCTGCCACGATATGCCGCCTCGGCGGGTATGGCAGGCAGCAAACTACGACCCTGTCACGCGGCCGCAGCAGGTCACTACCATTGTAGGGGTGTACTGTCTCGGCAGGTGGAATGGTAAGAAGTCTTGACAGCAAGTCTGGCAGATACTCCAAGTTCGGCAGTATAGTCGACAATGATCCCTCTTACTTCTAGGTTAGGATGCTCGAGAGCTAACGTGACGTAGGCAATACCTAGCAATCTCAGCGTCAACCTAACACAGGCTAGTCATCTCGGTTGGTAATCACTTTTAGCCACTGAAACTTGTGGACTGGTGTGGAACCAAGTTAGTCACGCCTCAGCACGTTGTGACCGTACTTAACCCTTTCGTGAGTCTTGCACTTTCATGCTCGACAAATAGATCCTCTCAAACGACTGGTGTAGAATGATTGAAAGAATGAAGAACAATGGATTAAGTAAACTCGAAATATTTTATTGAAAAATAACTCAAAACCTAAAACAACCGTTTCACACTAGTTTACAACATAACCCTATCCCAAATAGAGTTTAGAACATGGTGACGACAAAGAACACAAGAAAAGTCTATATAAAACCTAAGATGATTTGAACTAGGAGTACAATGGGTACTTATAGACTAATGACTAGGTTAAGTCCTCCTTAAAGTAGAAGTCCTCGAAAGTAGCTTTCCATCTTTAATGTGACTTTAAACTATGACTTCTTTGCATGAAATGTGGACTTTATCCCGTTTGCGTTAGCTCGCAAGTAATCTTGATATTTTTGCTTCGGCAGCCCTGACCGCTGCTACAGATGTCGGAAAATTAAGTGGATGCCGGCGATAGACTCAGGATTTTTAACTCTTCAGATCGCACTCTGATTCTCCAACTTCCATAGTCAGCTGTCATGGGCAGCAAGGTCGGCGAAAACTCTACTCGGTAGCAATTGTCTTCTGCTGGAACTGCATCAGTACAACTCCTAGGTTTGTTCTTTCAACCTTGACTTCTCAGCTCATTGGTTCCCTCTTTCAGCTATTAGTTCCTACAAACAAAAAATCACTAAATAGTATCTCTTGTTTATCAAATAACTGATAATCTATAAAAGCAAGGTGAAACAAAGAAATACTGTAAAATGCCATGCATGCACCTACTTATGCCTAAAATATGCTCAATAACAATAATAATAAGAGTTGGAATATGCATGAAATATAGGACTTATGGACACTTTACACAAGGCGAAGTGGAGTGTCGACGGTCGCAAGAAGATGGAACTAAATTGCAAGGCGTTGCACTTCATCTTTTGTGCACTTAGCCTCAACATCTATGAGAAGATGTCTTCTTATGAGAGTGCCAAGGAAGTATGGGACAAGCTTGAAGTCACATACGAGGGATCAAATGAAGTAAAGGAGACCAAGATCGGCCATCTCAACCACGAGTATGAGAACTTCAAGATGGATCTGGAAGAGGACATTGAGAAGATGTTTCATCGATTCTCCACCATCACCAATGGACTAAAAGGCTATAGAGAAGTCATTCTGGAATAAAAGCTTGTCCAAAAGTTTATCTACTCTCTTCCCAAGTCTTGGGACTCGAAAAAGACCACCATCGTCGAAGCTAAGAATTTAAAGACCTTGAAGCTTGATGAACTCGTGGGGTCACTCTCACTCACCAAATCATGAAGAAAGATAAAGAAGAGGAGAAGAAGAAGGAATAGATAAAGAAGATGGAGAATAAGAAAGTCGTGGAGCTTGGCATCAACACTAATGCCATTGCTCTCAAAACCTCCAAGTGCAACCATGTTGATACAAGTGAGGAGGAGGATGAAGAAGAAGAGATAGTTCATCTCTTCAAGAAGTGTGTCCCATTCACGAAGAAAGCTATGAAAGAATTAGAACAAGAATCTATGAAGAAGAAGAGGGCAAACACTTCAAGCCATAAAAAGAAGACATATGTGGCTACTTGGAGTGATGAAGACTTCACCGACGATGAACAAGCCAACCTTTTCCTTATGGCCATCGAAGAAGATTCTAGGGTAACTTCTAATTCATCTACCTCATGTTCATATTCTTTTGATGAATTACAAGATGTCTATGATGATTTGGTTTTAGAGTTTAAAAATCACATTTTGAAAAACAAGAAAATTGTTTCAAAATTGAAAATTCAAAATAATTTGATTTCTAAAACCAAAATTGAACTTGAAGCAAAACTCAATGAGTTTGAATAAAAATGTGTTAATTTAAAAAAAATTCTTCATAAATCAAGAAGAAACAGATTTGATTTCCAAAGAGCTTGAAAAGAAAAACAATTTTGGAAAATCAAACTTTTATGTTAGACAATCTAGTGCCTCTAGATTTATAAATGGAAAATGTTTTAGAAGTGTTTGGGTCCCAAAAGGACTAACTACTTCAACTAAAAAGAATGAAATTGAAAAATGGATTCCTAAGGGGACTAAATTGTGTGCTACTAATGTCTATGGATCCAAAGCAATTTGGATACCAAATATTACTTGATTGTCTTGATTAGGTGCGATGGAGATTGATCAACAAGTACAAATATGAGGGGGAGCTCCATGCACACAAGAAAGAACACTTGAAGAAGGAAGGCTTCACATCCTCCTTTGAAGTTCAAATGTTGGTAAAATCTAATTGTTTTTATTTGTTTGATTTGATTTATTTTTTAATTCAACTAGATTATCATATATGTTGAACTAACTCTTAATGATGCTTTGAGTAAGGGGGAGCCATTTTAAAACCAAAATTCTTATTTGTGTCAATTTTTTCTCCTAAGTTATTTTAAACTTAAAGTTATTTAAATTCTTTTTTATATAACAAAAAGGTGGAGAAATGGTATGAAAAATTGATTTTTCAAAAGAATAAGAGGGAGCTTTAACTTCTTTCAATTTTTGAAATCTCTTATTTAAAATTTTAAATACAAAGGGGGAGAATCCCAAACAATTTTTCAAGTTGGTTTTATTATATCAAAAAGTGGGAGATTGAGGAACTAATGTTTTGATATAATAATTGAAAAATAGTTTTGGACTAAATTGAAAAGATTTCAAAAGTGCCTTTAAGTCCAAACAACTTGAAAATAAGTTTTTGGATGTTTTTAATGGTTTTGGCAAGGTTTGAAACGTTTCTAAGTAGCGAAACCAAGGTTTTCAAGGTACCCGTTTCGATACAGGGAAACCTGTTTCGAAACTGTTTGAAACTGTCAAAACTCATACCGAAACATGACTTGCCCGTTTTTGGTGACCTCGGGCGACGACACAGTGCTTCGATCAACGGCGACGACATCCAATTCTGGTGTCTTTTCAAATTCTGGTGAGACCTTTCGGTTCTTTCTCTTTGTCTAATTATTGCCGCAATTATTGTCGTAATGATTGGCCATTAATATCTTCTCTCTCCATATTTATATCAGGTAGTGGGGTGTGATGTCATGCTGACGTTGGCAAAGCCAGCTGGCTCCAGCTGGGGACTGATCCGCGTTAAAACGGGATGGACCAACCATGGAATGCCACGTGGCATTATCGAGCGGGAAAAAGAAGCAAATAATGGTCGATTTTGGAGGGGTTTGGGCTTTGGCTGATATATTTTGTGTTTGTTTGGATTTTAGGCTAAAAAATGGGCTTTGTAACTTGTAATTCGGGCTTTGAAGGAGTTTTACCATTGTAATTGGGCATTATGTAATGTAAATAGAATCTTTGGACTTTTTCTTATTTGACTTTGTTATTATTTTGGTATTTATAAAGAATATATATATATATATAAGCACTCCAGATGAAATTCGGGTATTACAGATGCCCCTCTTTGCTCATTGTTGTAGAATAGGAATAAGGCAAAGACTGAAAAGACACGAATTTTGTCTGAACCATCTGCTCATGGAACCTTGAAGCTATTCTTCTGATTATGGAACGCCTCAATCTCCCTTTATCTCCTTCTTTCGTTGAGGATGAACTCTTCTCATTAGGAATTCTTCCTTTGCTGATTGAACTCTTCTTCTTTGCTGGAAGAATTCTTCTCATTGGGAATTCTTCTTTGCTAGGGTGGATTCTTCTCATTAAGAATCCTTCTTTACTGGGCAAACTCTTCTCATCAGGAGCTCTATCTTTGCTGGGCGGATTCTTCTCATTAGGAATTCTTCTTTGCGGGCGAACTCTTTTCATTAGGAATTCTTCTTGGTTGGCGAACTCTTCTCATTAGGAGTTCTTCTTTGCTGGGGCAGACTCTTCTCATTAGGAATCCTTCTTTGCTAGGGCAGACTCTTCTCATTAGGAATCCTATTTCCATCTATTTCCTGTCAAAACAACTAAGATATGAGGGTTAGCATGACCCTAATTTCTTACATGATCCATGAACTATGATTTGCTAAGATTTATCAATCAGGTTCTGCTCTTTTAGGACTCTTTTGCTGCTTTTGCTGCTTCTTTTTAATCCCCATCTCACATTCAAAATTGGCCGTCACAATCTCCTTTTTGCTTTTTTGGCCTTTTGCTCTAAAGCGCCCTTTCGGGTTTTCACTTTAGGTTGCTTTTCTCAAAGCGCCCTTTCAGGTTTTCATTTTGGTTTTTTCTCTTCTTTTTCTTTTCTTTTTCTTCTTTTTTCTTTTCTTTTTTCTTCTCATTTTTTATACAAAGTAAATGAGAGGTATTATAACTGACAAAATCTTGACCTGGCCAGTCACATGTCACCTTGTTTAAGCAACATTGCAAATACCCAATCCTACAATGTTAAAGTTTTGCCAAATCCAAGAGCCTTTACAAAATGATGGTTCTAGTAGAACATAGGGTTGCGGACATTCTTCTTCATTCCTAAGGAACATCAATGACTTCATGTGCAGTAATGTCGACATGTTTCAATGAAGATTCAGAAACATCCTCAAACTTTGTAGACCATCTCTAGTGAAATGTTGATTCAAAAGAACAAAGATAAAAATCATTTTTCTTTGGGTGACAGACTTTGTTGACATCTTTGTAGTTTGTCCCTAAGTTTATACCATCTTGTCCTGCACACTCTTCTTCAATATCCCAGAGTGACAAGGTTCACTTGCACTTTTAAAACATAGTAATACCAAGAAATTATCTGATTTTATGCATTATATTAACCATTTTATGATGCTTTGGAATAAAAAGAAGGTTCGAAAGTGAATTCATAAATTTTATTGAAGCTTATAAATTGAAATACAACAGAATTTGAAATAGTCATGGCAACAACAAAATCAAGAAACAATGTCAGATCTTCGGGCATCCAAGGCATGAAAGATACAACCACCTCATCGACCAGATATAGAGATGAACTTGCATTAATGTCCGACGGTCCTCAAACGTTGTCGGGATGCTTACAGACGTGAAATCCCTTCCAAAATACCAGGTGTTCGAGAAATTCTGATTACCAGATGCCCAACTTCATTTATTTGAGCCGCCTTTATAGGTTTTCAACTCAGATCCTTCTTTGGTTTCAAGACGCCCTTTGCGGATTTTCATCTTGAACCCCCCTTTTATTTATTTTTTGTCCTCTTTTTTTGATATATCTAAGGCGCCTTTTTTGGGTTTTCACCATAGATATTTCATTTTGTGAAGCGCCCTTTCGGGTTTTCACTCCGCTTTTTTATTTTTCTTTTTCTTTTTAAATTCTTCAAGCATAATATTTCTTGACTGAATCAGAATTCACTGGCTTGTGCAACTCTTTGTCGTCCATTTCAATCAGTATCAACGCTCCTCTAGAGAAAGCCTTTTTGACAACAAAAAACCATTTCTACTTAGGCATCCATTTTCCACGGTCATCTGGATGTATTTGCAAGACCTTTCTCAACAAAAGATCCCCTCTCGGAATTCTCTCGGGCGCACCTTTTTATCATATGTCCATATCATTCTTTTCTGGTACATTTGGTTGTGGCAAATTTCCTTTAACCTCTTTTCCTCAATGAGATTTAACTGGTCAAATCGAACTCGCAACCATTCTGCATCACCCAACTTTATTTCAGATAAAACACGAAGAGATGGAATTTCAACCTCAATGGGAAGTACTAGTCTTCGATATGATCTTGATGTTCTTGATGGTTACCTCCACTGCCCCATTCATCTTAGGGCGATAAGTCACAGAATTGTGATGAATGATTTTGAATTGCTCATGTGCTTCTACTATCACTTTATTGTTGAAATTAGTTGCATTATCAGTGATGATCCTTTCCGGAAAACCATACCGATAAATTATTTCTTTCTTTAAGAACTTGCAAATTGTCGTTCTCTTAATAATGGTATAAGAAGTTGCTTTTACCCACTTTATGAAATATTCTATGGCCACAAGAATGAAATGGTGTCCATTAGAAGCTATAGGGTGAATCTACCCAATAGCATTCATGCCCCGAACAGCAAAAGGCCATGGCGAATTCATTGTATGAAGAGGTGATGGTGGAGAATTTATTTTGTCAGCATATATCTGACACTTATGACACTTCTTGGCATACTCAATGCAATCTCCCTCCATGATTGTACAACAATAACAATATCTCATGATCTTTCTGGCTATTGAGAATCCATTTGCATGTGTTCCACATACCCCGTCATGCACTTCTACCATGATGTTCCATGCCTCATTGGCATTGACATATCTTAGCAGGATATGATCTTTCCCTCTTTTATAAAGGATATCTCCATCAATCACATATCTTAAAGCCATTCTTCTAATAGTTCTTTTGTCTTTGTCATTCGCCCTCAAGGAATAAGTCTGAAATTTAAGGTATTGTAATATATCATAATACCAAGGATGTTTATCGGCTTCCTCTTCTATGCTACAACAGTGAGAATAGGTTTTATAACTCTGCATTCGGATCAACATCATGTCCTCTAGTTTATTTGCTAAGTATATCGAAGCTAGTGTAGCTAAGGCATCCGCCATTTGGTTGTCTTCCCTGAGAATATATGTAAAAGTAATTTCTTCAAATTCTTTTATCAGCTGTAGGATCAATTTTCGGTACTCAATCAAATTTATATCCTTTGTTTCCCATTCTCCACGAAGTTGGTAGATCACCAATGTTGAATCCCCAAACACTTTCAAGATCTCTTTCTTTCAATAGCAACTCGCAGGCCCATGACACAAGCTTCATATTCGGCCATATTATTGGTACAAAGAAATTCTAACCTGCTTGTAAATAGGTAGTGTTCATTATTTGGAGAAATCAATATCGTTCCAATTCCACGTCCGAGGGTGTTGGGTGCTCAGTCAAAATACAATTTCCAAGTTCCATTATCAAGGATTCTAATTTTCGTTGTGGAAATATTCATCACATCTTCATCTGGAAATCAAATTTTAGGGGCTCATAGTCTTCTGATGCACGACTGGCTAAGAAATCCGTTATAGCACTTCCCTTTATCGATTTCTGGCTCGCATATACAATATCAAACTCTGACAACAACATTTGCCAGCGTGACAGTCTTCCAGTCAATGCTGGCACTTGCATCATAAATTTCAGTGATCAAGGTAGAAAATTAGCCATGTAGTATGTTACAACATATATTGTCTGAGCCTACGGGTTACCCAAACCAAGGCACAACATAACTTTTGGATTAGCGGATATCGTACTTCACATTCAGTAAAAAATTTTCTCAAATAATAGATAGGTCTTTCCTTCTTTCATGTATAATCATGTTGCCCCAACACACATCCCATTGAGTTCTCATAGAGCGTCAAGTAAAGGATCAACGGTCTGATGGGGACTGGCGCGACTAATATTGGAGCATTTTTCAAGTACTTTTTTAATTTTATCGAACATTTCCTGGCATTCTTTATTCTACTCTTCAGGGTTATTCTTTTTAAGCAGCTTGAAGATTAAATCACATTTATCGGTCGATTGTGAGATGAATCGAGAAACATAATTCAACCTCCCAAGGAATCTGCAAACTTCTTTCTGTGAGCTGGGTGGTGGCAAATTCTGAATGGACTTCACCTTATCTAGATCTATTTCGATTCCTTTTCTGCTGACAACAAACCCCAAGAGTTTTCCAAATGTTACTCCAAAAGTACAGTTATTGGGATTGAGTTTCAACTGGTACTTCCTCAATCTCAAAAATAACTTTCTTAAGTTCTGAATGTGTTCCTCCTCAGTATGGGACTTGGCGATCATATCATCCACGCACACCTCGATTTCTTTGTGCATCATGTCATGGAACAAGGTAACCATTGCTCGTTGATACATTGCCCCGGCATTCTTTAATTCAAAAGGCATTACTTTGTAACAATATGTGCCCCAAAAAAGTTATGAATGTTATTTTGACCATGTCCTCCGGATTCATCTTTATCTGGTTATACCCCGAGAAACCGTCCATGAAGGAAAACCATGAATGTCCTGACGTGTTGTCGACCATAATATCTATGTGTGGTAGAGGAAAATTATCCTTCAGACTGGCTTTGTTCAGATCTCTATAGTCCACACACATACGTACCTTTCCATCTTTCTTCGGTAAAGGGACTATATTGGCCACCCATTATGGATACTGGGATACTACAAGAAAACCAACATCAATATGCTTCTGTACCTCTTTTTTTATCTTCAATACCATTTTCGGTCTCAATCTTCTAAGCTTCTACTGAACCGGTTTACATTCTGGCCTTATGAGTAAATTGTGTACCACCATATCAGTACACAATCTTGGCATGTCTTGATAAGACCAAGCAAAGACATCTTTGAACTCTCGTAGCAGATCAATCAGCTTTTGCTTTTCCTTTAATGAAAATGTCGTTCTTATCTTTACCTTTTTCTGATTTCATCTGTCCCCAAGTTGAGAACTTCCAACTCTTACTTATGAGGTAAAATCTACTTGTCTTCTTTTTCTACTAACCTTAGTAATTCTTCAAGGATTTCACATTATGTTTCATCCTCGACTTCATTGATTTCCACCAGACACACTGGCCGCTCAAATCCTACTCCGAGATTGGGTTTATGATCATTCGTGTAGTCGATAGTTGGAGACCTGCAAAGGGAATAATAATATATTTTGGAAATGATGCGAAAAATTAAAAAAAAAACATGTTTGCCATTTGTGAATCAGCATGAAAGGCATCTTTATTAAAATGGGCAAGTATAATGGCCTTTTAAAGATAATCCCTTATACTCGTGGGAAAAAGTATAAGGTTGTTCCTGGAATTTACTTTGTCTTATTCTTAGCTACAAGAATGAGGTCGTCGGCTGTCCAGTTGTTCAGCATTTCGCCTGGGAAACATGGGCGAATCTGTTCTGAAAAATCTCCAGGTCGAGCTCCCTCGAAAATTCCTCCATTGAAAAGCCCATCTAAGTCATTGTCGAAAATTTCCTCTCTATGTAGCTTCGCAGTTTCTTGATTGACTTCTTCAAGATGCCTCTCGACATTTGCAAACCCCCACAACTTGAAAATCTTCGTCATGTCAAAGGAGGTTATCAGTCTAGAAGGAGCTTCAATTCCAAGTAAGCGAGCCTTCCTCTGCTCCTCTCTTTTCTTCAATTCCCTCAGCTGGTCTTGTACACTTGGCTTGAATCCAAGCCCGAAATGGTCCTTCTTCATGATGACGGGCCTCGGATGTAAGCACCTTTGCAAGTGTTTCCCTAGTCCCTTTCCAGTCTTCGTGCCCCTTCCTAGTGTCTCTCGTATAGTCATCTTAGTGCAATTTGATAACCTTGGTCGTGGGAATGGCTTGCCCTCGGCGGAAAAGGTTGCGTTCACAAATTCTAAAGCCCGAAAAGAGCACTCAATGGCGTTTTCATCTGCTTGGATATACGGGACGTCAATGGTTATCGAGGCATTAATGTCTTCCTCCAAGCCAACACTGACCAACTTCCACTCTATAACAAATTTGAGTTTCTGGTGTAAGGAGGACATGACTGCTCCGGCAGAGTGAATCCAAGGTCTTCCCAACAAACAATTGTATGTAGGCTTAATATTCATTACCACGAAATCTATATTATAAATTGTTGGCCCAATCAATAGTGGTACTTCAATTCTCCCTAACACATCTCGTGTCATTCCATCAAAGGCCCTTACAGTATTCTGGTATGTCTTCATGTGGGAGTCATCAATGGGAAACCTTTGCAAAGTTGCCATTGGCATAACATTCAGAGCCGATCCATTATCAATTAAGACTCCTGGTAATACATATCACTTGCAATATGTGGCAATGTTCAAAGCTTTTACTGACCTCATTCCTCCTTTGGGAATTATATCATTAGTGAATGTGATGTAGTTGTCAGTAGTGATATGGTTTAGAATTCTGTCCAATTTGTCCACAGATATATCATTTGGTACAAATGTATGATTTAACACCTTCATTAAAGCATTGTAGTGCCCTTCGAAGCTTAACAGTAACTCCAAGACAGAAATCCTTGCTTGTTGTCTCTTTAACTGCTCAACTATGATGTATTCATTGTGTTTCAAAAACTCTTGTGCTTGTTCTTCTGTTACTGGAACATTTATCTTTGGAGCGGGATCCTCTCCAAAAACCTTTTTTGGCACTATCGCAGCCTTTCCTTTAATCTTCTCTACTTCTTTAAGTACTTTTGGAGAAGAATAACATCTACCACTACGGGTAAAGTGACCCACCTCATTTACTGCCTCTGTATCAGGCTTCTTATCTTTCTTTTCTTCTAACTCATCTTTCGTTTCACCAGTTGACTTTGTTTCCTCCTGTGGCTTTTCTTTCTCTGGTATGGTCACATTGGTCGTATAATTCCAGGGAACTACATTAGTACTTTTGAAGGCAAACGGTACAGAAGACAAGATCACAACCTTCGGGGTTACTGTCAGTTTTGCACTTGCAGCCTTAGGTCTAACAGAGACAACCAAAGGCTTATGGACCCCATATTTAACTCTTGAACACTCAGAGGTGCACACCTTGACTTCTTTCCTCGTTCCTGCTTTCTCAAAGAATTGGATTTCTTTATTACCCATCATCTTCTGAATCAAGTCCCTGAACTCTTGGCAAATCTCGTGGTCATATTCTTGATGATACTCACAATACAACTCGATTGGTATCTACATTTTTTCTTTCATGCCTCTTTCGATCATCTTGTCGTTGTACAATTGTTCAAACACCCATTTCAGCGGAGATCTGATTTTTGAAACATCACTCTTCAATCGTTTCGCTTCATTATCTTCTATTATAGCATTCACCCCTTGCCCACCGTGACTTGGAAAAGGGTTCGAAGCAATGCTCAGCTCGTTAAACTTTAAGATCCCAGTATTGACCATATTCTGTATCACCTTCTTGAATGACGCGCATGTCTCAATTGAATGCACTGGTATCCCAGCATGAAATTCGCAATGGGCATCAGATTTGTACCATGGAGGGAAAGGAGGCTGTAGGGGCGTCAAATGATATGACCTCACCAAATCTGCTTCATACAACTGGGGGTACAACTCGGCATATGTCATCGGGATGGGTGTAAAATTCATCCTATCATTTCTCGGCCCACACGAGTTTTTCTTGTTCGAAATCTGTGATTCCCCATTGTAGTTCCAGGTGAAGTAATGGTCACATTCTTTGGAGCCTCGTATGCACTCATATTGTTCACTTCATTATCCTTCCTCTTATAATTCCTCCGAGAGCTTTCTCCACTCTCGATCTAACCACTTTTGATTGCAGCTTCTATCAATTCTCCAGTCATCACAATATCAGCAAAATTCTGAGTAGCAGTACTGATCAGCTTCTCAAAAAGTGGCCCTCTCAAAGTTTCAACAAACATAGGGACAACTTCAATTTCCATTAGTGGAGGTTGCACTTGAGCTGCGATACCTCTCCATCTTTGAGCATATTGCCAGAGCGTTTCACAACTTTTCTACTCCATGCCTTACAGCATAACTCGGTGAGGGACCATTTCTGTCACATGTTTGTAATGCTCTGCAAAGGCCCCTGAAAGATCCTTCCATGATCGAATGTTCACACGACTCAATTGTGTGTACCATCGGGCCGCTGAACCAGTTAAGCTATCTTGGAAGCAGTGTATCAGCAACTTCACACCTTTCAAGTGGCCAGCCATTTTCCGGTAGTACATTGTGAGGTGGGCCTTTGGGCAAGTAGTCTCGTCATACTTTTCAAAATCTAGGGCTTTAAATTTTGGAGGTAGTGTCAAATCAGCCACTAAACTCATTTCAGCAGCACCTGGCCCCACCTCATTTGCTTTCTGTAACTCCAACAAGCGGTCTTCCAAGGCTTTGCAGCGCTCCTCGTACTTCCTTTCAATTTCAACACGAATCTTTTCTATCTCATTGAAAGTATTTAGATCGGGGACCTCTGCACCACTTCCAAAATTTGCCCCAACATGCACTGGGTGACTGGGCGTCACCCCTGCCAAGTTGATGTGGACCTTCTTCGCGGGAGGAGGTTTTTCAGGCTATATGCTGATGTGAGATGTAGTTTCAACTTGATCATTCATGTCGTTTGAAGAACCTTCATGCATTTTAGCTTTTCCAGACTCCTTTGGTCCTAACAAGGCAGTCAGCTGACTGATAATCTCTGCTTGTGTCTGGGAGAAATGGTCTTTGATAGATTGCTTTATTCTATCAAATCGATTATGTATCTTGATCTGATCATTCTCCAGACTGGCAATTCTATCTTCAACAGCCATGGCTTTAGAGCACAGACGAGTTCCGTATGAGTGCGATATGACTGCGGTTTAAAGCAAACTGTCAGTAAACCTTTCCTTTATTAAATTCTTTATTTTGCAATATATTATGAAGTTTTAAATGCGTGAATGCATGAATGCAAAAGGAATGCATCGAATTTAGGAACCAGTCTTTTAAAAACATCCATTTGTTCAAAAGTTCAGTTACTAAGAAAAGATAAATTTCCTATAAGAAACTACTAGCCCTAATCCCCAAGTTGACCAACTCATGCAGTAGGCGAGTGATAGCTTCTTCGTGTTCCTGCTCAACGTTGGGTTGCTCCAACAAACTCGTAGCTTGCCTTGACAATATCTAGACGTATGAGGCAACACTCCTGACATGTCCCTTGAAACTCACCAATTCATCATTCTGGCTTTGAACTGTGTGTCGTGCCACTTCATAATTGTCTTTCCATGCTCCACTCTCCACATATAGTGCTCCTTCATAACCTGCAAGTTTTCCCTTCAAATCTTGTACATCATTTTCTAGCTTTGTTACCTTTTTTCGTAGCTCTTTCTTCTCCATTTCCATCTGAACTTTGTCCTCGTTCTGGTACTTTGTGATTAGTTGCTCTAACTGCGTTACCTGACTTGTTAGGTTGAAGTTTCTAGCTTGTTTCTCTTATAACTTCTTTTTTCGCTTTACTGCTTGACTATTTGCTTGCCCGTGATTTCTTGTCATACATCGTTTTGTAATCATCTCTGTCCTTGGTTATTGCATCCAGTTTCTCAGACAAGCTCTTCACTACTTTGCTCGTTCCTTCCTTTTGCGTGGCCTTATAATCATTGTGCAATTCATGCAATTCTTTCAAATCACGTCTAATCTTCTTGTTCTGTTCCATCAGCTCTTTTTCCTTTCCCTCGTGTATGCTTACCTGCAGCTTCTCCATAGTCAGCTCTTCAGTAAGATCGCTGATCCCTTTTTCATGCCTCTTCAAATCCAACTCACGGTCATGTTTGAGCTTCTCTAAAGTCGAGGGTGCTTCTTTAGCAATCTGAGTAGAGGGGCTAGCATTTAATGGCCTTCCTTGAAATGTGTTGTCATTGACCCTTTGTACTCTCCATTCATTGTATCGCGACATCACTTTCAAAGCTTGATATGGCTGGACCCTTCTTGGCCTTTCCCATGCTCTTACGGTCTGAATCACGACCCCTTTGTAGTCATTTGTCTTATGTGCGTATTTGAACTTTACCATGCTTTGCAGTGTTCGGTATAAACTTTCTTGAACCAAACTGTCTAGATACTAGCAAAGGACAGTAAGTTGTTCCTCCCCAAATTCCTAGCAGTGGAACACAGTCCTTGTCTCCATACCGATATAAGAAAGTTGTTCCTCTATTCAACCACTAAGCCTTCCACACCAGATCAATATCATTCAAGTCCTTGAAATATTCTTCCCAGTGTCTTTCACTCTTTCCTCTAGAGGACAGTTGGCTATGTGTTCTTCTATCGGTGAGTACGTGTCGAGATACCTGAATCCCCTGTAGGGTGTATCCCACTTGTGACCTCTAAACCAGATTTCCAACAATTGCAAGTATCCCCAAAACCTTCCTTCTCCTGATTTCTTGCATGCAATCAATGATCTATAGGTTTTTGTTAAAATGGCAGGCACTGGGTTGACTCCCTTCGCTAACCGTTCAAATAATCCCACAGTTGATGGATCGATATGCTCATGAGTCCTTAGAAATAAGACCAGCCCATAAATATATAAGGCAAAAAGGCTTCTCATTCGGATCGGCTCATCATTGCTTACCAATATCAATTCTTTAAGGTTTCTCTAGTTAATTTGTTGTCTATCTTCGTTTTGATCAGTAGTGTCATTACTAGCCATTTTTCTTTCCAACCATTCTTTTGTCTTTCCTGTTAATGATATTAATTTCTTGGTGAAGCTTGTATTGTTAACGGGCCTGGTATAAATCTTGTCACTTTTAAGTCTCGGACAGTTAATCAGTATCTCATATTCTTCCAGTGTAGGCGTCATGTCCACTTTTCCGAAGGTTAAACAATTGAATGATGGGTTCCAGAACTGTGCCATGGCCCTAAGCAACTCTTGATCGATCTTTACGCTTAATAACAAAGCTATGTCTCCAAATTCTTTCCTAAATTGTTCATTTGTTTCATTATCCCACCGATCCCATATTTCTTTTAACTCTGGCAAACATGTATTCTGATTAGTGTTTATCTTTCGGTTCTTTCTCTCTCTCTAATTATTGTCGCAATTATTATCGTAATGATTGGCCATTAATGTCTTCTCTCTCTATATTTATATCAGGTAGTGGGGTGTGACATCATGCTGACGTTGGTGAAGCCAGTTGGCTCCAGCTGGGGACTGATCCACATGAAAACGGGATGGACCAACCGTGGAATGCCACATGGCATTATCGAGCGGGAAAAAGAAGCACATAATGGTCGATTTGGGCGGGGTTTGGGCTTTGGCTGATATATTTTGTGTTTGTTTGGGTTTTAGGCTAAAAAATGGGCTTTGTAACTTGTAATTCGGGCTTTGAAGGATTTTTACCATTGTAATTGGGCATTATGTAATGTAAATGGACTCTCTGGAGTTTTTATTATTTGACTTTGTTATTATTTTGGTATTTATAAAGAATATATATATATATATAAGCACTCCCAGATGAAATTCGGGTATTACAGAGTGAAACGCAAAGCCCCTAACCGTGGAAGCTTTGTTAAGAGGAAGACCCGCATCACATGAGAGGAAGCCTTCGAAGGAGAGTCTTCTTCTTCTTAAAACTCCTTTCCATTTCATTACATTGCATTTTCATGTTCAAGCATTTTATGTTTTCTGTTTTTAATTGTATATATGTATTGTTTTCGTACATTGAGAACAATGCCCATCTTGGGTTTGGGGTGTGCATTTCCTCACATTTATGCCATGCCATGCAGTTCATGGTTTCATTTTTGTTTCCATGCCATGTATGCCATATAGACTAGCTTTGCATACCGAACCATAAAAAAAGAAAAAAAATTGCCTCAGTTTACTTTTGAAGAATGTTAACACTTGTTAGGCAAGCTTAATTTGATCTAGGTTTTTGTCCAAGGAGGATAATTTAAAATCTTTTGATTCCTATGCCAGCAGAATAGTAATGCCAAGTCGCTTGGCAATTGATCTCTAGTTTAGGAAAATGAACTTTCACTCAACATGTAGTATGCATCTAGTTCCCGAGCAAACTTAGAATTTTTGAAACTAAGCTTAGACTAAAAAATTAATGCCAGGGTAAAAAGAAACTAATAAGGCAGTAATGTTCTGCCACGTCAAATAAAAAAATGAACTCTCCTCTACCTAAGGGATAATAAGTTACTTGGGGCTTCGTGGTTTGCTCACTCTTAGTTCTCAAGTCCAAAACCTTAGGGAATGAGTTGAAGAGAAAGCCTAGTGATATTTGGATTAATGTGGGGGTTCGTGGTATGCTCTCTATTACTTCTCACGCCAAACAATGTCACGAAGCAAGCTTAAATAAATGTCAATAAATAAATAAAAACCCTTGGAAAGAAGAAGAAAAAAAAGAGAAATCTGAGTTTTGGTAGGAAAATCGACTAAGAGAGTAAAAGGATACTTGATGCATATTGCCTACACATCATGCACTCTCCATGCCCTTAGAATAGAGTTATATTGTTGCACTTGAATTTCCTATATGCAAATTCATTTTGCGAAAACAAAAAAAAATCATTAGTTGAAGTAATAAAAATATTAAATATTAATTTTATAGACACCTTAGAAATTTAAATGTTTGGTAAAAAATGAAATAGATGACATTAACTTAATATATATATTGTTTCTTTATATCAGTTAATTTAGTTTGACAAAAATTAAAAGTACAAAGGCATTATTGGCAAAAAAAACATATATAATTGTTACATTGTTATATTTGTGAAAATTAAAAGATTAAAATTACATGTAAATTCGATCCATTGATAAATTCTTCTTGATTTTATTTTGTAAATATCTATTAATAACATTTTTTACTATTTACACAGATTTTTTTTAAAATAATAATCAGTTTTAACATAAAATACTATTTAAGAACATTAATTTAACACTTATATAATATTAATATTCTGCAACATTAAGATTCAAATCGAATATAAATTTTTTAACATTACAAACCTTTTTTTATTTTTATTTTTGCTTTATAGTTTTCATCTTCCACAGTGAGCTATATAAACATCCAAAGATAATAAGTACAAATTTCTCGAAGTTATCATAGCCAACGCCGTATGTGAAATCTAGGCTAAAAATAACATTGTACAAGTTGTACAAGTACGACATTTTTATATTTTTTTATATTTTAGATTTCAAAAAAAAATCAGAAACAAAGGACTGCCCAATTGAATGGTCAAAAAGGATAAATAATGCTTAAAGGGTGGACATTGTGTTATTCCCCGGTCTGGTTTCCGAACATTTCCGGACGGTAATGTAACATTACTAATAATGCAACTATTTGAAAATATTTGTGTGAATGTCATTACCACCTATTTAATCACTGTAATATTACTAATAGTAAACATTATTTTAGACAATTTTATTATTGATATTTACTTATTTTTCAACTTAATCATGTCAAATAAACTATAAAGTGAATAAGAAAGAGTAACTACATTATGAGACATGTTAAGTATGAGATGCATGATGATGTTTAGAGATATGATTTGACTCGTATAGACTATGAAGATCGTGTAGGGTTGTGTGTTGTGATGTTTGGGTGCTAGACTATTATATTGGTGTATTCAATGGAAATTGTGTATAAGAGATAAATAATAGTAATATTCGAATAATTGATCATGACGCTGGTAATTAATATTAAATGATTAAATGCGCTAGCAAACAAACTCTAATGACTTCCATAAGTTTTAGGGATCGAATAAAGCATGGTAATATCGTAATTCAAGGGAATGGTATGAATCCGTGAATAGGGTATTGATACGAGCTTTGACCGTACCGGTGCACGATTGAGAATCGTATCGGTACGGGTTGAACCGTACCAATACTTGTGGAAATCTAAGATTTCTAGTAAGCAATATTTGTATCGGTACGCGTGTGAGTACCGGTACCCAAGAGTACCGTATTGATACTCGTGTTTGAGTATTTGTACTCACTGAACGGAATAATCTATGATGCTAATAAAAAGATGTAAATTGACGTGGGAAGATAATGAGATGATATGGGTTAATAAAGATAATGATGATGATTAGTGTACACTTTCATAATATATTAACAAGTTGGTAAACTGAAATGGGTGGCTTGATAATTGATCGAAACTATAGAGTTTGGTAATCATGTTAATGATGTGTGTTGTGTGGTAATCGTGTCCATGTTGTATGTTGGTTGGACACTTAATTGGTTTAGTTACCATGCTTGTTGGGATCCGAATACCCGGAGGAAGAGTGTTGCAACACCATGGTCAGAGATGCCAAATGTACGTTCCCGAAGTTGTGTGGCACCGGGTCTCATTCGAAGATGCTCGACGAGAGATTCCGAGCAAGGATCTACGTTTCCGAAGTTGTGTGGCACCAGGCCTCACTCAGAGAGTGTACGTTCTCGAAGCTGTGTGACACTGGGCCTCACTCCAGGTATGTGGTATGACTTTGTGTGCTTTTACTCGGATGATCTGGTGAGATCCCGAGTATGATTGAGACTTGCGTGCCATGTATGATGACTGTTATGATGAGAGCATGTGTTTAGGCGACTAGTGGTAGTGCCACGTGTTTATTTATCGCTCCTTATTGCTCGTACTAGCTTGCGTGCTTATGTTTATGATTAGCATGAAGTATATTAGAATAGATGTGTACCGTTATGCTTTTTAAGCTCATCGCTCAGAATTGTAGAGTGGATCGTTGAATCGATAAGTTGCCAAGTGGGGGTGAATTGGATTTTTAATTTGGTTGGTAGTGAAGTGGTAAAATAAAATTGAGGACAAAGGCAATTATATTGGTTCAAGTTTCAAATGAACTCTACATCCACTACCTTAGCTCCCACTAAGGATTTTCCAAACAACTTCACTAGTTGATCTTCCCTTTTTCTAGGCTTAGGATGAAACCTTTACACAAATGGTCAATTTTCTACCCAAAATTGACCAAACCCTCTCACAAGTGTTCAAAGAAGAATGTGGCAAATACAATGTATCTCTCAAGACTTATATTGCCCAAATTACAAGCACACAACCTAATTGAATCTGAAAAATAGGAAATTACAAGGATTGACAATTGGGATTTTACAAGGATATTGGAATTTAAGAACTTGAGCTTGGATTTGATGTAGGATTGTTTCTCTTAGGATCAATAGTTGTTGTTGGTTGTTTTTAGACTCCCTTTTATACCTTCTCATTCAATTCTAGTCGTTGGGGTGGTTGCCATCATCAATATAGACGTTAGGGTGGTTGTAATCATCAATATAGCTGTTGGGATGCAATTTTCCCACCATAAATGCACTTTTGCAACTACTCGTTTCGAAACACTTGTACCTATTTCGAAACAGACCAAAATAGAAATAGTCATTGTTCGGAACGGATACGACCGTTTCGATACGCTAAGAGCTCGTTCCGAAATGGCTTGATACCGTTTCGAAACAATTTGAAACTGTCAAAACCCGTATTGAAACGTGCTTAAATCGTTTCGATACGTCTTAACCGTTTTGTAAAAATTAGTTATAAAATTGCAACGGTCATAAATTTTAAATCCAAGTTCAAATCTCGTTTCGAAACGTTCGAGATCGTTTCGATACAGCCGTACTGAAACGGATCTGTCCGTTCCGTTGTTCTTCATCCGTTTCAAAATATAGTGTCCAGTTTCGATACTATCGTATCAAAACGGGAAGACTCGTTCTGAAACCAATTTTAACAGTTTCAACACGTTCCGAAACACCTAAGGGTTGTTTCAAAACGGTGACTCGAAAATCACTATTTTGACTTGGAAAACACTTAGAAAAATTTGTATAACCATTTGGTTTTGACTTGACCACTTTGCTTAAGAGTTTTGGGAAGTTTTGAGGACTTAAAAATTTATTTTCTATTTTCAATTTAGTTCTTAAATCCTTGGTTATATCAAAATCAATTCTTTGGTTTTACAATCTCCCCCTTTTTGATATAACAAAACCAAATATAAATTTTTAAGTGTTTTGAAATCTTTGAAAAAAACTTTTAACTCTCCCTCAATTTAAGATAGGTTTTAAAGTTTTGAAAAGTTGAAATTTAAAGCACTTGAAACTTAAAAACACTTAGGCTCTTAGGAATTACTTCTCCCCTTTTTGTTAGATCAAACATATAATCAATGCTAAATGAGAATAAAAGAGGCATAAATCATAAACCAAACAACATAACAACATAGATAGCATTAAGTTCATAAAAAAATTCAAACATAAAATCAAACTCAATCCTAAAAACATGAAATCAAAGCATAGGTCTTAAAACAAAAAAACAGAGATAGGTGCATAAACTCAATCCTAATATGACAAAATAAAATGATATGCAATAAAACTAAGGTGCCTCATCGTCTTTATCGCCTTCAAGGTCATCCAAGAAATCATTCTTGTCCTTCTCTTGATCCTTGCGAAAATGCCTTCAATCACCATAGAAGTTGGTTAATGAGAGATCTATGGATGATTGTTGGGTTTCAAGGGAGGTAGGGCGATTCTCTATTCCAAGAACACGATCCTCGAAAGATGTGAAACGAGTGTCGATAGTTGCAAACCCGGAAGCCATGTTTTTGTCTATGGTGTTGAACTTCTCAGTGAGGAAGGCCACGAGAGCATTATTGTTAGGAGCCACAATGGGAACTTGAACTTGTGGTTGAGGCTCTTCTTGAGGTGCTTGAGCTCTACGATCAACTCGAGTCCATTCACCATTAGTGTATCGAAATTTGGACCTTACGAGAGAAGACTCACCAAGCTTTTACTTGTGTTGTTCCAGAAAATCGTATGAGACATCAAGGTCAAGGCGAACAAAAATGTAGCTCAAATGAGAAGGAGGTGATGGAGTCAGATTGACGATGTCTTACTAGATGGACCATCTCGGCAAACATTATCTTCACCAAGTTAAGTTGTTGTTCTTGTTGGAACCACTCGAGCCAAAAGGTGTCAACTTGATGGATATGGGAAAATTTCCTCCGAATGGGCGAAAGAACCAAGTTATGATTAAGTGCAAGAAACAGTCTTGGGCATCCAAAGTGAGAACCGATCCAGTTCGAGATCCAAAGGTGGATTCGTCCTCAATACCCTCATCAACAAGCCCAAGAAGGGTCACTAAGATGGATGGTTCAATGCGAAACTTATTTCTCAAGATGTAAGGCTTGATAGCAATAACTTCGGAACGATCAGCATCGCTAATAAGATGAGCATTGGAGTAGAAAAGCGATACCATGTTTTTGTAGACAATGTCAAGAATATTCATGAAGCTTAGGAAACCTCAACGTTGCAAAAGAGATGGGTACTTAAAGTAGAAACGCTCGGAATCAAGGAATGTCATGTCTACAACTCTCTCTCGTTGAACAACAGCATCTTGAAGAATTTTAAACCGATTCCTAGCCTTTTGGTTTCTAAGACTTTTGGCATAAAGAAGGGTAAGGTTTAGACGAACATCGTCACTGGGGTTCGAACCTTCACCCCCTTCAGTCTTTCTTTTCTTTTGCAAAGTCATTAAAAACACCTAAAAACAAAGCAAGCAATAAAATTTAAGTGTATGCATTAAATCCTAATTCGATCCAATAAGAATCCCATTAAGGTTTTTAAAAACACTTTGAAAGCATATACATAAAAATAAAATTTTGATGAAAACATATTTGAAAAACAATGTTAAAAATACGATTAAAATAAAATATATTTGAACCAAAAAAATTGAGATTTGAAAAAAAATTACAAGATTTTGAAAAACCATAATGTAAAACAAGTATTCTATACAAAACTATATTTTTTTAACATAATATTCGAACGAAAAATAAGAAAAAGAAAAAGATAGAAAATACCTCAAAGATGGGATTTTGGAGGAATTTGTGGATGAAATTGCACAAAATTGATGAAGCTTGCTTAGATTGATGTTTAGGAGTAAAAGCCCTCAAGTTTTGATGGAAAACAAAGAGATTTGAAGGGTTTTTATAGATGAAACCGGTCTAGGGTTTTGAGGGGTTTGGGTTTAATTAATAGGCTCTTTAAGCATTTAAAACCCTTTAAATTTGGCTTTTTCGGATATGCGTTTCGAAACATGCGTACCGAAACGCATACGAACGTTCCAAAACTTATTAATTGTTTCAATACAGATTTGACTGTATCGAAGCCCAAGAGTTTCCCGTATCGAAACGAAGAGGGTCGTTTCGATACAAGATTTAACAAAACCAAAACGTTTCGAAACCCTTGGGAGCATTTCGAAACAGCTTGGTCTATATGTGTTCTTTAGAGGCAGTCCGTATCGAAACAATGTGACCGTTTCGATACCAATAGGCTTGGAAGAGTAGATAAGGCTCTAAAATGCAGAAGAATCGAACTTTGATTGAACCTAGATGCATGAATGAGATGTATGAGCAAGTTTAACATATCAAAACATAAGCATACTCCCCCTAACTATAAGCAAGGATGTAATTAAGATCAAAAATACATAAGCATGAGATTTAACAAGAATTCAAGAAATTATAAGCACAAAGGTCCTAAAAGGTCAAGATAGGCTAGTTAGACCTAACTCTCTCCTAAGGGACCAAAAACGCTCTTTATCTAGAGGTTTGGTAAAGATGTCTGCTAATTGATTTAAGGTGTCTACATACTCTAAAGCAACATCTTCCTTAAGGACATAATCTCTAATGAAATGATGCCTTATTTCTATGTGTTTGGTTCTAGAGTGTTGGATAGGATTTTTTGTAAGACATATGGCACTAGTGTTATCACACTTAAGGGGTATGGTGTCTACCTTAATTCCATAATCTAAGAGTTGTTGTTTCATCCAAAGGACTTGATCACAACAACTCCCTAAGGATATGTACTCTACTTCGGTGGTAGATAAAGCTACACTATTTTGTTTCTTAGAGAACCAAAATATGAGCATACTATCTAGGAATTGACAAGTGTCGGAAGTACTTTTCCTATCTATCTTACAACCCCCGTAATCTACATCCAAATAAGCATGAAGGTTAAAGGTTGAGTCTCTAGGATACCAAAGGCCTAAATAAGGAGTATCTCTAAGGTACCTAAAGATCCTTTTAACGGCTATAAGGTGTGACTCTCTAAGACTAACTTGGAACCTAGCACACAAGCAAACACTAAACAATATATTCGGTTTACTTGCGGTAAGGTAAAGTAAAGACCCAACCATAGAACGATAAGGCTTAGAGTCAACACACTTAACTTCTTCATCTTTGTCAAGCTTTGTGGATGAGCTCATTGGTGTAGCTTGAGACTTTGCTTGCTCCAAGCCAAACTTCTTGAGCATATCTTTGATGTACTTAGCTTGATTGATGAAGATGACATCCTTCATTTGTTTGATTTGGAGTCCCAAGAAGAATGAGAGCTTCCCCATCATGCTCATTTCAAATTCACCTTGTATCAACTTAAAAAAATCTTGACAAAACAACTCATTAGTAAAACCAAAAATAATATCTTCAACATAAATTTGAACAACTAAGATATATTTGCCATTATTTTTAATAATTAGTGTTGTGTCCCCCTTTCCTTTTTCAAAACCTTTTTCAACTAGAAAACTTGATAATCTTTCATATCAAGCTCTAGGAGCTTGTTTTAAACCATATAAAGCTTTTGACAATTTGAAAACGTGGTTTAGAAAAATGGGATCTTCAAAATCCGATGGTTGTTCCACATACACTTCTTCGTTTATAAAGCCATTTAAAAATGCACTTATGACATCCATTTGAAAAAGCTTGAAATCATGATAACATGCAAGTGCAAGTAACATCCTAATTGCTTCCATTCTAGCTACGGGTGCATAGGTTTCACCAAATTCAATTCCCTCTTCTTGAGTGTAACCTTGAGCAACAAGCCTAGCCTTGTTCCTCACTATGTTACCACTCTCTTCTAGTTTATTTCTAAAGACCCATTTAGTTCCTATAGTAGTTTTGTTTCTAGGCCTATCAACTAATGTCCATACTCTACTTCTCTCAAATTGGTTTAACTCATCTTGCATGGCCATAATCCAAAAGTCATCTTTTAATGCTTCTTTAACATTCTTAGGCTCAATGCATGAGATAAAAGCAACATTATTAAGCATTTTAAGAGAAGAACGAGTAGTTACCCCCTTGGATGGATCACCCAAGATCTCACCACCTTTGACATAGTTATACTCCCTTGGGTAGCTCACTTCCTTTTCCTCAAGAGACATGTCTTGCAATGCTTCTAAAGGTGGTTCTTGTGCTTCTTCCTCTTTGGATGGAATCTCATTCACCTTTGATGATTCCCTACCATCATTGGCTTCAATGATCCCTACATCATCATCATCACAAGAATCCTTCCTCGAAAGGAGGTTATCATCAAAAACCACATGAATAGATTCCTCTACAACTAAAGTTCTTTTGTTAAACACATGTTATGCTTTAGAGTTTAAAGAGTAACCTATAAAAATAGCGTCATCACTCTTTGCATCAAATTTAACTAAATTATCTTTTCCATTGTTTAAAACAAAACACTTGCAACCAAAAGGATGAAAATAGCTAATGTTGGGCTTTTTAGATTTTAAAATCTCATAAGGAGTTTTCTTCAAAATAGGCCTAATCATTACTCGGTTTATAACGTAGCAAGCGGTGTTAGTGGCTTTCACCCAAAAATACTTAGGTAAATTATTTTCACAAAGCATAGTCATAGCTATTTCTTCTAAAGTTCTATTTTTCCTCTCAACTACCCCATTTTGTTGAGGAGTGCGAGGAGCCAAAAAATTATGGCTAATCCCATTTTCATTACAAAAATCTTCAAAACCCATATTTTGAAATTCGGTTCCATGATCACTTCTAATATGTGAAATTTTAAGTTCAAGATCATTTTGGGTTATTTTTGAAAATGTGATGAAGTTTTCTAAAGCCTCATCTTTGGTGCTTAAAAAGAGAAGCCAAGTATACCTAGAGTAATCATCAATAAGTACAAATGCATATGATTTTCCACCCAAGCTAGTAGTCCTAATTGGCCCAAAGAGATCCATATGGATCAATTGCAAACATCTACTTGTAGAAACATCATTAATGGACTTGAAAGAGGCTCTATGTTGTTTACCTTTAGCACATGCATCACAATTTTTTTCTAATGAGAGCTTGAGCTTAGGTAGGCATCTAACTAGATTAAGGGAAACTAATTTTTCTAAAAATCTAATGCTAGCATGTTCTAGTTTCCTATGCCATAACCATGCATCATTTTCATTTTGTTCAACTAAGCATGCATGGGATGCATGAATGTCATCTAGATGCATCATATAAATATTGCATATGCGATGACCAATGAACATTGTTTTGTTAGATTTAATGTCTACTATTCTACACCCATTTACATCAAACATGACATTAAACCTTTTATCACATATTTGACTAATGCTCAACATATTGTGTTTTAGACCATTGACATACAAGACATTTTCAATAAGTATGGAAGAGTGATTACCTATGGAGCCAATACCTTCAATGTGGCCTTTGGAGTTGTCACCAAAAGTTACTACTCCTCCATTTTTTGGCTTTAACTCCATGAATCGACTCTTGTCTCTGGTTATGTATCTCGAGCATCCACTATCAAGGTACCATAAATTTTGACTTTATGCTTTGGCCTTGTAGCAATGCTCCCCCTACAAACAAAGATTTTAAACTTTGATTTTTGGTACACAAATCATTTTGGGTCCATGAGTGTTAGCTCCCAAAAGCTTGGTTCCCTTAGAAATCCAAGATGACAAGGCATTAACATTATTAGATTTTACAAGTTCCTTAGGAACCCATATACTTCTAATCTTTTTATTCCTAGAGTTCCTATAGGAGCAACTTTGTTTGTAGTTCAAATTCTTTCTTTTTGTATAGTTGATTTTTGAAGATTTACCCTTTTCAAGCTTTGAAGAATCAACACTTTTGAAAGAATTTTTCTCATTCACCAATTTTTATTGTTCATCATTACATTGAGAAAGAAGGTTGTTCAAATCAACATTTTCTTTTTTTCAAAGAACTTTAGATCATCTTGCAAGCTTAAAACATTTTTCTCAAAATCCGAGTTAGTTTTAGAGAGTAAATCATTTTGAGCTTTCAAATCCGAAATGACCTTTTTGTTTTTCAAAACGGACTCATTGTATTTTTCTCAAAGCCCTTCTTCTTGAGTTGAGGACAATCAGAACGAATATGACCCGACTTCTTGCACTCAAAGCAAATGATATGATCATTTTCCTCTTCTTTGCTCTTGTTCTTGAAGTTTCTCTTTCTTTGAAATTTCTTCCCTCGGTTAGACTTCATGAACTGTGAGAAGTGTTTGGCTATCATTGCCAACTCCTCGAAATCATCCTCCTCACTAGAAGAGCTTTTCTCTTGTAGAGAGGCCTTGAGAGCAACTCTTAGCTTCTTTTTCTTTTCCACCTCTTGCTTCTCTATTCTCTTTTCTTCTTCTTTTCCTCTTCTCTTCCTTGTTTCATAATTTCATGAGTAAGGAGAGAACCAACTAGCTCATCAAGCTTCAAGATCTTCAAATTCTTAGCTTTGATGATGGTCGTTCTTTTACCATCCCAAGATTCCGGGAGAGAATATAGAAGCTTCCTAACTAGCTTGTCTTCGGGAATCACTTCACCGAATCCTTTTAGACCATTGACGATGATCGAAAATCGATCAAACACCTTGGAGACACTCTCATCGGGATCCATCTTGAAGTTCTCATAACTCAAATTTAGTAGCCTGATCTTTGTCTCCTTAACATCGCTAGTTCCCTCATATGTTGTCTCAAGAGTATCCCACACTTTTTTGGCGCTCTCGATTGAAGAAACCTTAGAATAGATGTCTGGATCAAGTGCACAAAAGATGATGTGCAATGCTTTATCGTTGACTTACATCCTTCTTATATCTTCTTCGGTCATCTCCGATTTCACCTTCGGGACAAGTCTTCCTTCATCATTTCTTTTCATCGGAATGTGAGGTCATTCTTCAACTACATCTCAAACTATGTAGTCGGTAGATTTGATGAAGAGACACATCATATTCTTCCAATATGGGTAGTTTTCCCCATTCAAGAATGGTGGTTTAGTGGTAGATTGAGACTCATAGAGGTTGGAGATTAAGGTAGATGTCATGGCTTGACTAGAAATTTGATCACACTCTTCTAGGTTCTCCTCTTGTGGTTGTTAATCCTTCAAAAGAGGTAGGCTCTAATACCAATTGTATAGTGGATCGTTGAATCGATAAATGCCAAGAGGGGGTGAATTGGATTTTTAATTTGGTTGGTATTGAAGTGGTAAAATAAAATTGAGGACAAAAGAAATTATAGTGGTTCAAGTTCCAAATGAACTCTACATCCATTACCTTAGCTCTCACTAAGGATTTTCCAAACAACTTCACTAGTTGATCTTCCCCTTTTCTAGGCTTAGGAGGAAACCTTTACACAAATGGTCAATTTTCTACCCAAAATTGACCAAACCCTCTCACAAGTGTACAAAGAAAAATGTGGAAAATACAATGTATCTCTCAAGACTTATATTTCCCAAATTACAAGCACACAACCCAATTGAATCTGAAAAATAGGAAATTACAAGGATTGACAATTGGGGTTTTACAAGGATATTGAAATTTAAGCACTTGAGCTTCGATTTGATGTAGGATTGTTTCTCTTAGGATCAATAGTTGTTGATGGTTGTTTTTAGACTCCCTTTTATACATTCTCATTCAATTCTAGCCGTTGGGGTGGTTGTCATCATCAATATAGTCGTTGGGATGCAATTTTCTCACCATAAATGCACTTCTGCAATTACTCGTTTCAAAACACATGTACTTGTTTCGAAACGGACCAAAATAGAAATAGCCGTAGGGGTGTAATTAAGAGACAGTATCGAAACAGATACGACCGTTTCGATACGCTAAGAGCACATTCTGAACGGCTTGATATCGTTTCGAAACAATTTGAAATTGTAAAAATCCATATTGAAACGTGCTTAAATCATTTCGATACGTCTTAACCGTTTTGTAAAAATCAGTTATAAAATTGCAACGGTTATTAATTTTAAATCCAAGTTCAAATCTCGTTTCAAAACGTTCGAGATCGTTTTGATACAGCCGTGTCGAAACGAATCTTCTCGTTATGTTGTTCTTCATCTGTTTCGAAACATAGTGTCCCGTTTCATACTATCGTATCGAAACGGGAAGACTCGTTTTGAAACTAATTTTAACAGTTTCAACACGTTCCGAAACACCTAAGGTCTATTTCGAAACGGTGATTCGAAGATCACTATTTTGACTTGGAAAACACGTAGAAAATTTGTATAACCATTTGGTTTTGACTTGACCACTTTGCTTAAAAGTTTTGGAAAGTTTTGAGGACTTAAAAATTTATTTTTTATTTTTAATTTAGTCCTTAAATCCTTGGTTACATCAAAATCAATTCTTTTGTTTTACAAGAATTGTTGTTTCCGTGCGTAGGTTGATCGTTGAATCGCGGGATCGAAGAGCACTATTAGTACAAGATTCCAGCATGTGGTGATTTTCAGGGTACAGTACTTGTGTTTAGTGGACTATGTATTCATAAGACCTTATGTGGTAGAGCTTGTAATTCTTATTTTTGAAATTGTATTAATCAAATCGGATGTTCAAATATTTTAATTTAAATTGGAGCTCCTTTGTAACGTTTTGACTATTTATCCGTATTTTAAACTGTTAGCTTTAAATGTTTTCGAAAAATACCTTATTTTGCTAAGTCGAGTCGAGAAATTTTATGAAAACGGGTTTGGTTTAAGGCCCAAATGTGACATCCAAATTTAGGGTGTTGCATGTTAATAAAGTCAATACAATACTAAATATAAAATTTAGATAAAGTCCAATGAAAACAGTTCTATAAACTTTATATCAATATTTTTAATTAATATTAAAGGTTAATCTTATTAAAAAATATTACAAAGATAATTTAGTAAAATAAAATTTTAAACATTCCATTAATTAAATACAATAATCTTACATTTCAGCCATATGAACCAAAATAGGTAATATTACATTCTAATGAGGAATGTTGCTAGGATTTGGAATTGAGAGACAAAATAGAAATGTTTGAAAGTGGGGGCAAATTCATAAATACATAACTCAATTTTTTTTTATAAAAAAGAATTATGTATAAGAACAAAGCTAAAAAAAAATTGGGGAGGCAACCCCACCCTATTCTATGTACTTCTGTCACTAATTTTGTAACATCATTTTTAGAACTAGTGTTATATTTCGTGAACCAAATATCCCGAAATATAAGTGGACTCCTTTTCTAATATATACCTTAATATTTTTAATAATGTTTTTCATTGAGAAATATTTGGATTAATTTCCATGTTTTGATTAAAGTATGACACAGGAATACATCCAAAAAGGCAATTTGCTTATTGGCTCGAGATTGTAGTCATGACATTGTAATTACAAATTCAAGTGTATTTTTATATTACACATAATTTAAAATAACCTTAGTATATTTTAAAAAAATTACAAAAAAAAGAGAAAAGAAAAGATATATTAATATATTGCACAGTATCCCAATTCCAAAGCACATTTGGATATTAGCAAAACAGTGTGTGAACTCTACAGTCAACACTCCAAGTCCTCTCCCGGCTGCTTAATCCCTAAGTAAAAGACCAAAGGCCCACCATCTTAATTAAAATAAAATAAAAATAAACATGTAAAATATTTTACATTATATGATCATATGTTTAGTTTTGTCATGCTTATGGTTTATTCTGTTTTATATAATTAATCTGGGACTTTATATTTATATAAAATTTGACAACTTGACAATTAACATAAATTTTTTAATAATTTATATTTTTATTTGTATCGTGTTTATATTTTTTATTTATGTTATATTTCTACAATTGTATTTAATTATTTTTATATCTACCGCTAACATGTTCAAATTACTATATTTATACTTGTAATAATATTTATTATTTTGGAAAAATAGATTAGTGTATAATATTTTAATTTCTTAAAATTAAATCAGAACTCAATCGAATCTAATTCAAATCAAATTTTATTGGTCCAATTCAATGGGATTTTCAATTTTTAAACTCAATATGTTTGTGTTCCACCCTTTTTTAAATCACATATAGTAGGGGAGGAAAAACTCGATTTTAAAAAAAAATCAATTTTTTTATTTTAATCGGTTGAGAAAAAATTGACTCAGTTTGACTTGAATATTAATTTCATAAAGTTAGACTCGAAAATCATTCAATAAAGTAAGAGTTATAAAATGAAATTTCAAATAATTCAAAATATTTAGTAACTAGTGAATCGATTTTCAAGTTCGAATCAAGTCACTCAATTCTGGTGATATATGTATATCACATATGAAAACAATGAAGATATATATATATATATATAAAGTCATTTCAATTGGAACCAGTTAGTACCATAACATTTATAAATGTTTACAATTAAATTTGAACTGAGACGCAATCCAACTAGAATCAATTAAATTTCAAATAAAGTTTGAGATATAAAATAAGACTCGTTAACTCGACTAACTCGAAATTTTTTTACTCGACTCGATTGAATGTTCATCCTTACATATATGCGGAAATGGACGTAGGCTTTTATATTAGAGACCGAACCTATAAAATTTTAAATGACGAACTTATAAAATTTTAAGACAAAAATAAAATTTCAATAAATATATATATAAATATAAATTCTTTAAAAAATTATAAATCATATACGAATTTCAAATTTATAAGGGATGACCGCACCTTTCAGGTCCATCTCATTCCATCCATGCATATATGGTTCCTCGTCTAGATTCTATTATAGTTTTAAGAATCATCATGTGCAGACTTATTTGATTGTTAATCTAGTGGTTAATTATTATAATAATTGATCAAATTTGTATTATTTATATTTTCGATTATTATTGTAACTTTTGAAAAAGTTTTCCCATAAATTTTTAAAAGAAATATTCATTTTATATTGTAAAATGCAACAAAAAAATTTCAAACCAAAAACATAGATTTAATAAAAAAATTGTTGGAAAAAATAAATTTGAATTATTTTTTCACATATTTCTATTTTTTAACAAAATTCAAAAATTTAATCAAACAAAACGAATAAATTCTTTTTTTTCACTGCAGTCGATAACAGTTTGCAGTTGACAAAATTTTCATCCGACGAGTTTCTGGCTTTCTGCGCGTAGAGAAACGCGTAACTCCCCAAATCAGTTGAATAAGCTAACAAACCCTAAAGATTCCTTTTACCCTTTCTGAATTCTCTCCCAGATTTCCCCTTTTAAAACCAACAAAAAAGAAATTATTTTTTAAAAAAGAAGTTGAAAAGAGCGCGCGTATAAAGTCAGAGGTCCAGGAAAGTCACAATTCGCACCTTCCTCGCCAAGTTCTATCAGAGACTTTTCAATGGTTTATTAAGTACCCTTTTGGTCTCTGATTCATAAAAATCCATTGTTTTTTATTTCTGCAATTGGTTTTTACTTCTTTTGAATCCTGTAAGTTGAAATGGCTGAGCAGAAATCGAAAGGAAGAAGAAGAGTAGCATTGATGATCAACGTGTTGATCTTTCAGGTTGTTCTTTGTGCATCTTTACATGGCTGTTTTGCAGCAATCGTTCAAGCCCAACTTCCTGGGGTGAGATCCACTGTTCATCCAAGGGCTGTTAATAGTCTTGGGAAGAGATCCTCTGTTCATCTTCCTGTTTCTGGCAATGTTTATCCCCTTGGGTACTGATTTCCTTCTTTATTCTTTTGAAATGATGGATTTGTTTAATTTCTTGGGGGGTTTTCAATTATTTGTGGTTGGTTTTGTTCTTCCCAGGTTGAATTCTTTGGCCAAACCACCAATTTCCCCATTATTAAATTGATGGGTTTCTGGTTGTTTTGCTACTGATTTTTGTTTGTTTCCTTTAGGTATTATTCTGTGGCGGTTAGTATAGGCAACCCACCTAAGCCATTTCAGCTTGATATTGATACTGGCAGTGACCTCACTTGGGTCCAATGTGATGCTCCTTGTTCTGGTTGCACCATGGTAAAATGTCTTACTATCATCATGTCATTATTCATGATTTAAAGTGCTATGTTGTTATGGTGATTGATGCCTTTGATCTTCGTCTTTCCGCAGCCTCGTGACCGACTTTACAAGCCGGCTAGGAACAACTACGTGTTGTGCAAGGACCCCATATGTGCCGCACTTCAATCTCCGAATCCACCGCAGTGCCGGAACCCTAATGAAAAATGTGGCTTTCAGGTTGAGTATTCTGATCATGGTTCGGTTCTTGGGGTTGTTGTCTCGGACAGCTTTTCCCTACGCCTTGTCAATGGCTCGGTTTCTCATCCTCATTTGGCCTTTGGGTAGATATTTCAAAACAACTTGTCAATTCTGATATCAAACTGAAAAATCTGGAAAGCTGTACAATTTATTTATTATGTTTGTATGCTAATCTGCAGTTGTGGATATCGTTTACAAAACCGCGGACCGCACCCTCCTCCTGCCACTGCCGGAGTCCTCGGACTTGGCAGAAGTAAAGCCAGCATCCCGTCACAATTGAGTAGCATGGGCGTAACACGAAATGTGTTTGGCCATTGTTTCAGTGGTAAAGGAGGGTTTTTGTTCTTTGGAGCTGATTTTGTACCTAAATCGGGAGTGACTTGGACACCGATGTTACAAAGTTCCTCTGAGTAAGGCACAATCAATCGATATCTTATAACCTTCTTTAACAATTCCATGTTACCTCTTAACATATGTTTCTTTCTTGTTGATTTTCATTTCAGTAAACATTATTCTTCAGGTCCGGCAGAACTATTGTTCGGTGGGAGGCCTACTGGTATTAAGAACCTTAATGTTATCTTTGATACCGGAGCCACCTACACTTACTTGACTTCGGGAGTTTACAAAAATGTACTCGATCTGGTGAGACATCAACAGATATCGATGCATAAGACCTTATGAATGAAAACACAGTACATGGAATTGATTCTTCACTTTATTATCAGATAAGGAAAAATCTCAATGGAAAGCAACTACAAGATGTGAACGATAAAGCTCTTCCAATCTGCTGGAAAGGCAGTAGGCCCTTCAAATCCGTGCGTGATGTTCGGAACTATTTCAATACCTTGGCATTGAGTTTTACGGGCTCGAGCAACATTCAGCTACAACTACCACCTGAAGCTTATCTCATTGTCACTGTAAGTAACTCCGAAACCCTTATGTAAGATGATAGATTTGGAGAATGCAATGTAACGAGTTCACGCTTCTCAGGAACAAGGAAATGTCTGCCTTGGAATTTTGAGTGGCACCGAAGCCGGACTAGGAACTAGCAATGTGATTGGAGGTAAGTGTGTGTTTGTGTATACTCACTCGAGCAGTTTAGTTTTGTCTAATTTGATCCCGTACCTGGAACCTTAACTTGGACTTGTTTTCTGTCCAGACATTTCATTGCAAGGCAAACTGATGATCTACGATAACGAGGATCAGAGGATCGGATGGGCGTCTGCGGATTGTAGTCGTAAGTTCGGCTGATTTCGAACCTCTTCTCTTGTAATATGATATGGGAACTTTTATGCAGAGAAAATAAGTAAAAAGCTCCTTTCTTTACCAGGCGCGTACATAGTTTAGTAACTTACAAGTAAAGATTCATCAGAAATATATTAATTGTGGAATTTATAATGTGCATTGTTATATTCTGTGCAATCAAATTTATATTTATGTATACTTACATTAAATTATTTTATTTAAATATCAATAAATTTAATTTTTTTATTTTCTAACACCACGTTTAAAACGAATATTTTAATTTTTCACGATACTTGTTGCCAAACACTTGAGGTTAGTTTAGTGTTGTTTTTTCATCGTGTTTTTCAAATAAAATTTCCAACCGGAACATAAGCTACAAAATTATTAATAATTTTGGCTTTTGTAAAATTTCTCTCGGATATGAAATTATCTTAATTTTTTTTATTGTAATGACATATTTTAATTAACAAATCATGTTTTTTTAATATTTAGATACTTTTTAAAAAATGCTTTTCAATCCAACAATAATTAAATCTTAAATATTTAGGGTAAGTTTTATTTTTTAAACCAATTTTTAGAGTCACAAGCACTTCCGATACTCAAAGTAAAATAAAGAGGATTAAAAATACTTTTCACAAAAAAAATTGTCGGTGATACCAAAGACTTTTAATTAAAAAATTATTTTTTACACTAATTTTTTAAAAAAATGATTTTTTAAAATCTAACCGTAATGAAGATCGACTTTTAGTATTTATATCAAAAAGATTTTAGAAAAATAAAATACTCATATTTTTATCAAAACAAATTATTTGTTTTAAACATTGATTTTAAAATGATAAAATGTCGGATTATACAAACATCGAGAAATAAATAATTTTGACAAGTTAAAATTCTCAAATTCTAACATTTTGTTTAGTGTTTTGGTTTGGGTTAAAAATTTTGTTTTGAAAATCACTTTTTACTTTAAAAGACTAGATGGCTTGAATTCAAGTTGATTTTGATTGAAAATTGTTTTTTTTAATTCAATACTAAATATACACTTAGATTAGTAAATTATACATTTTTATAATATTTTACGTATTCTTTTTTGAAGCTCTTTTAAATTATAATAACTATGAATAAAGAGATTTTTTATTGCTTTTCAAATTTGATTTTGGATTATACCATATGCATTTGTCCTTTTGTAATGGGGCAATATATTAGACTGCTGAAATGTGCTTATATCAAATATCAAACACATTTGTATATTTTAGAAATATGGCTATTCACGATTTGTGTTCATTTTAGATATCACAGACAAGAGATAGAAAACATATTAACATTATCATGATAAAAAATTTGTTGAACTACAATACTTTTTAAACCTAGGTAATAGTGATGCATTGCTAGATGTTATTTATTGTTTGTAATATCAAAGTGTTTTAATATAATTGTCAACATTGCAGGATCCTCCAAGATCACGCCTTTTTCCTCTATGGTATTGTTTTATTCTTTAGTGGTTAGTTTGTATGCTTTGATTATTTTAGGTGAAACATCGGTTGATGTAATTAGTTTGCTTTAATTTTATGAGACTATTTTTGTATTTTTTTTATATTTCCCTTTTATTTAATAAAATTAACAACTGTTATTAGTATAAAAAAAACTACGTATACAAATTTTATTTTTTCTAATTTAAATCAGATTTATTTAAAAAGCTTAGAGTTTAAATATAATTAAAACCTGTACATCCCTGGAACTAACTATTACAATTTTAGGTTTGTGAAAATAGCATTGCAGTCCTACAAAATCATCTCTAACAAAGTCGATCTACTCAGAACAATTTAAGATAAATAATATATTTGATAGGATGTCCCAACGGTCCAAACACAATTTTAAAGTTTTTTTTTAACCGTTTGTTTTTTAACCGTCTGTATTTAACTTATTAGTTGATTAATTCGGATCGAATACTGCAAACACTCATTATTAAAATTTTAATTTTCTTCATTCACAATATCAAATAAATTATTCGAACTCGAATCTTATGAAAATGACAATATAGCCCTTGCGGCGATTAATTAAGAATTAGCGTGCAAGGTAGGTATGTGCTAAGTGTGCCTTCATAGGCCGTAATTTAGTTAGATATAGTATTTGCCTTTCATATTTTACCAAAATCTATAAATAGGTATGTAATATTAAAATAAAAACATTTTTAAAATAATTAGTAGTATTATAATGTTTTATGAGAAAATATTTCATGAACTGGCGGTGTAAACGAAAAGTCTTCACAAACGCCTAAAATTTAAGGTTTAGAGTTTGTAAATTTAGGTGTATGTGTTTAGAATTTAGGATTTATGGTTAGAATTTAAGGTTTATGGTTAGAATTTAGAGTTAAGAGGTTGGGGTTTAGGTTTAGGGTAATATGGTTAGGGATTTAAGTTTTAACATGTAAATCCTAAATTTTAACCCTAAATTATAACCACACTCCCTAAATTCAAAACTTTTACATTTAAATCGCTAAACACTAGACCCTCACCGAAATACCTAAACCCTAAAACTAAGGCACTTATGAAAACTTTGTGCATGAAATAATAATCAATATTTTATTCTATTTAAGCTAAATTTTAATTTTAAAATATTGTATAATTTTTTTAATGTTTTCCTGACTCTTCCTAAAATGGAAATATAATTTTCACTAAAAATATTGTTCTCAGTTGATTGAAAAATCATTTTTCATTCCAATGGGAATAAAGTATGTTTTATGACCAGTCGTTTATCTTTTAGTAAGATCACCTGTGGCGAAAGAATTAATCACTACTATCAATAATGAATACCATAACTCAAACTAAAAAAATTATTTTTCATTGACAAAATTCATACGACCTCATCAATGAGTTAAAGAAATCAAGACTTGTTATTTTCCTATTGATCCAGGCTTCCATATTCTTTTCTTCATAAAATAAATATAAAAATATTAAAAGTTATTATGAATATTTATTTACGTGAATGTTTATCATATAAGAACTTTATTTTTGAAATTTCATTTATTTTATCATTACAAATATGCTAAAGGTGTTATTTTGCCTCGAGTTTGACCCAAATTAATAATGTTGCCCCTCGTACAAAAACGCGTTCAATTAGGTCTTTTAGTTCGCACATTGTAGCAAATTAACCCCTTGACTAATGTTGACCGACATAATCGTTAATTTGGCCGCTAACTTTTAGCGCGTCAGCCGTCTTCGCTGATCTGGCATGCCATGTTAGCATTGAAAAGTTAAAATGCTGACGTGACAAAAAAAATAAAATAAAATAAAATATTTTAATCATATTTATTTATATAATAAATTTTAATCAATCAAATGATGACATGTGGCATTAAACACCATACCAACCTCTATACATTGTCAATAAACACCAAAATATAATCAAAACCCTCATCTAAATAACATGGCTACTCATCTTCTTCTTCTCCTCATCCAAAAAATCAGCTTTGGACATGATGCAGCCTCAAGTGAATCAAGCTGGTTTTCAAGGTATTTATATTCTGAATTCAAATTGTCAACCTGTTTTTGAACATGAGGGAATATGGCATGAGGCTCTAATTGAGAAACGATAAGCTATAGAAAATTGATAGCGTTGGAACTGCATCTTTTTGACTTTTAGCTATCTCCAACTCTGCAACTGCTTTTTCATAGGCATGGTACCGCCTTACTGCATCAGCAATTCTTTGCCTAATGGTATATAACGAATCAACCATATTAGCAAGCGATAACAGTTTTTCTAGACACGTTGTTGGCTCCAACAGATGTACATAAACTATGTACTATATATGTACCATATATCATACTTATATGTATATGTAAACAAAACAACACATATGAATAAGCATGCATATACAGAAATAAATGGAAATAAAGCTGAAATTAAAAAAAGACAGAACAGTGCAATAAATTAAAAAGACAAGCAAGCAAATAAGGCATTAAATTAAACATTTTAAAAAGAAAGGGATTAAAGGGTAAATAAACCAAAAGATGAAAAGCCAAATCAATTTTAAGAAACGGCCTTTAATGGCGTTTAAAATGAAATAAAAAGGAAATATTTAATACAAATAAAAAAAATAAAAGTCGGATTAAAGAAACTAAAAGATTGAGTGGAAGATGATGACTAAATTAAAACATTATGAAAATAAGGAGGATTGCGGAAAGGATTAGGGAGCGGCGGAAGGATATATGATTGATTAGACCATCCTTTAAGTATTAGAGTATAAAACTCACTTTTAAACCGAAATTAGCTCTTTTCTCATTTTTTTTATAAACTCCCAAAAATCCTTCCTTAGAGGATGAACACCACTGTGTATTCAAACGTTTTTGGGTGCGAAAAATCCCTTTTTTCTTTTACTTAGATCCAGATTCGGCCACCTTTTTTGAAATCAAACCCTTAAACTCCCTTTTGTTTTAAAAGTCCGAAAGCTTTTGAAGAGAAAGAAAAGCTATGAATAGGTGCGGTTCATCGGCGCACCACCCTCGGCCACCGGAGGCAGCGGCGGCATGAAACCAAGGACAGGTAACTCTTTCTTCTTCCATTTTACTTTACAGATTTATTGTTTTTTTAATGCATGCAAACTGGAACAGAAACTGAATACTTTTTTTTGAAGTCTTTCATTTTTTTATTGATCTCTGAAAAAGTAAATATATTCTCGGATTTTTTTCATCATATATATCCATTTTTTTGGTTTAAAAGAGTAAGCAAAAAAATACTTTTAGGGAACAAACTTTAAATACAGATTAAAAAACAACAAATTTGTTTATCAGGTAAAAAGCGGTACACAAATTGTTACATGAAATGATACATAAATCGTTATAGGTATGTAAGAGAAAAATGTATATACACAAAATGTTACATGTGTAAGGAATTAAGTATATACATAAACAGTTAGAGAAATTGTAAGAAAAAAAATACATACATAAAATGTTACTTTGTAAAAAAAATGTGTACACACTCAATTTTCATATTAAGAAACCCACTTTGTTACAAATATTAAAAGGTTTTGTATATATACAGAAATTAGTAGCAAATGTACATAAATTGGTACAACTTTGTGAGAGAAAAATGTATATACATTTTTATTAGACAATTTTACGAGGGCTCAAAATGACTCACGTAGTTGTAAAAAAATGTGTAAATACACAATTTCTTACCAAAAAGCATACTCTGGTAAAAAAATTTATAAGATTTTGTGTATATACTTAAATTAGTAGGAAATGTACAGAAATTGTTACAACTTTGTAAGAGAAAAATGTATATATCTTTTTATTACACAGTTTCACCAAAATTTAAAATGGCTCATGTACTTGTAAAAAATGTGTACATACACAATTTTTTACCTAAAAGCATACTTTGGTACAATATTTATAAGGATTTGCGTATATACATATATTAGTAGCAAATGTACACAAATTAGTACAAATTTGTAAGAGAAAACGATATATACCTTTTTTTATTACACAGTTTCACGAAGGTTTAAAATGGCTCTTGTACTTGTAAGGAAATGTGTACATACACAATTTCTTACCCAAAAGCATACTTTGGTACAAGTTTTATAAGGATTTGTGTATATACACATATTAGTAGCAAATATACACAATTGGTATAATTTTGTAAGAGAAAACAATATATATTTTTTTTATTACACAGTTTCACAAAGGTTTAAAATGGCTCTTGTACTTGTAAGGTAATGCGTACATACACAATTTGTTATCCAAAAGCATACTCTGGTACAAATTTTATTAGGATTTGTGTACGTCCACTTATTAGTAGCAAATATACATAAAATGGTACAACTTTGTAAGAGAAAATGATATATATATTTTTATTACACAATGTCTCCAAGGTTTAAAATGGCTCATGTATTTGTAAGGAAATGTGTACACACATATTTTGTTACAAAAAAAAAAACATACTCTATTACAAGTTTTATAAGGGACGTGGAAACCACTTATATGTAGTTTTGGTGCTGGTTTGGCGGAATGAGCAAAAGTTAAAGTCTTTTATGTGGCATCAAAACCACTTATATGAGGGTTCGGTGCTGGTTGAGAAGAAATGAGGCATATGTTTAATTTTGTTAGGGTGAAAATGGATCTTGTTGTAAGGAATTGTGTACATACATAATTTATTTACAAAATATACTTTGGTACATGTATTATAAGGATTTATGTGTATACACAAATACAAAATGGGAAAAATTGATGCCAATGAAGGCGACATCGAAACCACCATTTTATGGTTTCGGTGCTGGTTTGGCAAATATGAAAATATTTGAGGGACTTCAAGAAACCCCTTATTAGTTGAAAATTAACAGTCAGAGTAAGACGCAAGGATCATATTAAAATTAAGAATGGAGTATATTTAGGAAACAAAAAAACTGAAGTCTCAAGTTCTTTATTACATATTGAAATAAAAAATGAAACTAAAAGAATGGCGCTTCCTCAATCCTCATCCCTAGCAAAGGAAACGACCTCCATGCCCCCTGCCACCCATGGCACTTTGACCAACCTCTCGTTGTGAACTGTGCTGACCAACCATCTTTGCATATGATCGCATCTCAAATTTGACCCTATGATTGCCTAATAAACAAAAAATTTATGCATAAGTATGAACAAAAGTGCATCTTGTATAAAAGAAGAAAATGATAGGGAAAACCTTGAGAATGGCGGTTGAAGTTGTCGATGTCTTCTTTGACAGCCATATAACCATAAAGTTGGTGATGTTTGCTTGGTCCATACAAGAAGTCGTGACAACGTTCCTAAGCCTCTCTAACGAAACCTTGCGTAGCAAACTGGGTATGCAAACGCTGAGCATCGAAAATAACCTTTTGTCGTGCTCTCAAAAATTAGAAGGCTCATTCCTCGATGGCCCTAAGGACCGTAAGAACTGTGAGCCTTAACAACAATAACATAGGAGCTGAAATAGGCAAGAAGCTCTCGGTTTCCCATACCAAGCCACTGAAGCAGAAAATGCAAGACATTAGAAGTTAAGGAATTGTAATATTCATGGAAACATAATTCAAAAGTTATAAAACTACCTTCCCATTTGCATCTTGATGAATCCATGTGTTCATTATCATCACCATGGGTGGCCAGAGTATTTGGTGATCCTCTTCCTCATCGTTTGAAGGCGGGGGCAGACAATATCAGCATCATTCTAATCATCTCTCAAACCACTCCATTCCTCATAAGTTTGACCTTAAGGAACAGCCGAAGTACCCATTCTACGCAATTTCTCGTCCAATAGCTGAGCAAGTTGGCGATGGAGTTTGCGCTTTGATCCGCATTTGGTTTTGGCATGTGTCACTAGAGACTGAAGGCCTAGAAACCTGTGAGTGGCACAAGGACCTTCTTGACATGCTGGACAGTGCCATTGACCCGCCTTTGGTTTTGGCATGTGTCACTAGAGACTGAAGGCCTAGAAACCTGTGAGTGGCACAAGGGCCTTCTTGACATGCTGGACAATGCCATTGAGTCGAAGGGTCATTGATTGTGTTCATTCTATCGAAGGTCTCGAAAAACTTCTTGAACCATATGCTTGTTTTTAGTGTCTCGTGACTTTGTTCCTCCTCTTCGTCAGAATCAAAATAGACATCATTATCGATGTTTGATTCTAAGTCGAAATCAAGTTTTCTCTTTGCCAATGGCTGAGGATTATGACTAGAAGCTCTGCTCGAACTCATTGTATCTGAAGATATTGAATAAAAGATGATGAAGGAGAACTGATTTAAGAGCGAATGGTTGAGTATATTGAATAGAAGATGTTGTAAAGAGTAAAGAGAAGAGTTGTTAATATATAGGGAATTTCAGTTGGGAAGGAAAGTGAGAAAGCACAATGTCTGGTCATCGAAATTACATGAACATGAAATGGTTCATGTGATTCTAGTAAAAAGACACGAAACTGAAAAGGCTGATTCGTTTTTGGGTATCGAAACCAGCTTTATACATGATGAACATGAAACGGTTCATGTGATTACAATGAAAAGAGAGAACACCTAAAAGACATATTCCTTTTAGTGGTATCAAAACCATCTTTAGGGGCATCGATACCACTAAAAGGAATCTGTCTTTTCGGTATTTTGTCTTTTCACTGTAATCATATGAACCGTTTGATGTTCATCATGTACAAAGCTGATTTCGATACCCCAAAATGAATCAGTTTTTTTAGTTTCGCATCTTTTCACTAGAATCACATGAACTATTTTATGTTCATGTACCTTCGATGAACAAACATTGTGCCTTCTAACTTTCTCTCCTTAGTTTTCACTTTCCCTCCCAACTGAAATTCTCTATATATTAACAACTCTTCTGTTTACTCTTTACAACATCTTCTATTCAATATACTCAACGATTCACTCTAAAATCAGTTCTCTTTCATCATCTTCTATCCAATATCTTCAGATACAATGAGTTCGAGCAGAGTTTCTAGTCACAATCCTCAGCCATTGACAAAGAGGAAACTTGATTTCAACTCAGAATCAAACAACGATGATGATGTCTATTTTGATTCTGACGAAGAGGAGGAACAAAGCCATGAGACACTAAAAACAAGCATATGGTTCAAGAAATTTTTCGAGACCTTTGATAGAATGAACACAATCAATGACCCTTCTACTCAATGGCGGTGTCTAGCATGTCAAGGAGGTCATGATGCCACTCACAGGTTTCTTGGCCTTCAGTCTCTAATGACACATGCCAAAACCAAAGCGCAAACTCTATCGCCAACTTGCTCAGCTATTAGACGAGGAATTGTGTATAAGGCGTACTTCGGCTGTTCCTCAAGGTTAAGCTTATGGAAAATAAGGTGGTTTGAGAAATGATCAGAATGATGCTGATAGTGTCTGCCCCCGCCTTCAAACGATGAGGAAGAGGATCACCAAATACTCTGGCCACCCATGGTGATGATAATGAACACATGGCTTCATCAAGATGCAAATGGGAAGGTAGTTCTATAACTTTTAAATTATGTTTTCATGAATATTACAATTCCTTAACTTGTAATGTCTTGTATCTTCTGCTTTAGTGGCTTGGTATGGAAAACTAAGAGCTTCTTGCCTATTTCAGCTCCTATGTTACTGTTGTTAAGGCTCACAATTCTTACGGTCTTCAGGGCCATCGTGGGATGAACCTTCTAATTTTTGAGAGCACGGCAAGAGGTTATTTCGATGCTCAGCTTCTGCATACCTAGTTTGCTGCCCAAGGTTTTGATAAAGAGGCTTGGGAACGTTGTCACAACTTCTTGTATGGTCCAGGCAAACAGCGCCAACTTTATGGTTATATGGCTGTCAAAGAAGAAATCGACAACTTCAACCGTCATTCTTAAGGTTTTCTCTATCATTTTCTTCTTTTATACAAGATGCACTTCTGCTCATACTTATGCATAAATTTTTTGTTCATTAGGAAACTATAGGGTCAAATTTGAGATGTGATCATATGCAGAGATGGTTGGTCAACACAGTTCACAACGAGAGGCTGGTCCAAGTGGCAGAGGGTATGGAGGTCATTTCCTTTGCCATGGATGAGGATTGAGGAGGCGCCATTCTTTTAGTTTCATTTTTTATTTCAATCTGTAGTTGAAGAACTTGAGACTTTAGTTTTTTTTGTTTCTTAAATATACTTCATCCTTAATTTTAATATGCTCCTTGTGTCTTACTCCGACTGTTAATTTTCAACTAATAAGGGATTTCTTGAAGTCTCTCAAATATTTTCGTATCTGCCAAATCAGCACCAAAGCCACAAAAACGGTGGTTTCGATGCCGACTTCAATGTCATCAATTTTCCCATTTTATATTTGTGTATATACATAAATCCTTATAGTACTTGTACCAAAGTATATTTTGTAAGTAAATTGTGTATGTACACAATTCCTTACAACAAGATACATTCTCACCCTAACAAAATTAAACATACGCCTCATTTCTGCTCAACCAGCACCGAAACCCCATATAGGTAGTTTCGATGCCACATAATTGACTTTAAATTTTGCTCATTCTGCCAAACCAGCACCGAAACCACATATAGGTAGTTTCGACGCCTCTTATAAAACTTGTACCAAAATATGTTTTTTTGGTAACAAAATATGTATGTACATATTTTCTTACAAGTACATGAGCCATTTTGAACCTTGGAGAAATTGTGTAATAAAAAAGGTATATATTATTTTCTCTTGCAAAGTTGTACCATTTTGTGTATATTTGCTACTAATAAGTGTATATACACAAATCCTAATAAAACTTGTACCAGAGTATGCTTTTGGGTAAGAAATTGTGTATGTAGACATTTCCTTAGAAGTACAAGAGCCATTTGGAATCTTCGTGAAACTGTTTAATAAAAATGGTATAAACCTTTTACTCTTACAAAGTAACTAATTTTTGTACACTTAATACTAATTTCTGTATATACACAAAACCTTATAAAACTTATACCAAAGTATGATTTTTGGTAAGAAATTGTGTATGTACATATTTCCTTACAAGAGCCATTTTGAACCTTCGTAAAACCGTGTAGTAAAAAAGGTATATATCGTTTTCTCTTACAAATTTGTATCAATTTGTGTACATTTGCTACTAATATGTGTATATACACAAATCCTTATAAAACTTGTACCAAAGTATGCTTTTGGGTAAGAAATTGTGTATCTACACAGTTCCTTACGAGTACAAGAGCTATTTTGAACCTTCGTGAAACTGTGTAATAAAAATGGTATATACCTTTTACTCTTACAAAGTTGAACCAATTTCTGTACATTTGATACTAATTTCTGTATATACACAAAGCCTTATAAAATTTGTACCAAAGTATGATTTTCGGTAAGAAATTGTGTATGTACACATTTCCTTACAGGAATATTTACACAAATATTACTTTTGGATTTTTTTAATTCCAAAAGTAGGGATGTTGAACAACTATTTACAAATCTAGGGATGTTTATTGTGCAGATTCGGAAGACATTGGGTGCACAGCCCGTTTTTGAACAGTGTTTTCTAGGTTGGAACACTGTTCAAAATCGGATTCCTTTCCCTCCCCCTTTGAAGAGGACACGCTGCCACGTGACGCATTGATGGGTGTCCGGGCACTATTCAAAATCGGAATGCCCACCCCCGAGTTTGAACAGTGCACCGAATAATTTTGGGTGGGTGGCAGGCATTTCACGGGTGGCAGCTTTAGTTAGGGTATTTGTTTTTTTATTGGTTGATTGGGAGGTGTAATTTTTGTGGTTGAAATTGAAATGAGGTGAAGATAAATAGGGGTTGTGTTCAAGGTTGAAGAAAGAAGGTTGAAGATAGAGAATGAAGATTTGGAAGAAATTTTGTGAGTATTTATATTTTATTTGAGAAAATTATGTTAAAATTAATTTATATTAGTAATGTATGTATTTTTTCTAGTTACCAATTTTTTTTTTCCAGATTAATAGGGGTTGTGTTGAAGGTTGAAGAAATAGGTAAAAATAGAAGAGAAAGATTTTGAAGAAAATTTGTGAGTATTTATATTTTATTTGAGAAAATTATGTTAAATTTATATTTGTAATGTATGTATTTTTTTGTAGTTACATTTTTTTTATTTTTTCAGATTAGTTTTTTTTAATTTTATAGATGTTAGAATTTTGAAGTTGATGTTTGAAATATTAAAATTTTTGTGTTAAATAGGTTGTTGAAGAGGAGAAGAAGATATTTTGTGAAGAGTTTGAGAAATAGAGATTTGAAGAAATATAGTAAGTATAATGCAATTTTAATTTGGTGGTTAAATTTTATAAATTTATGAAGAGATTAATTTGTTGTTTTTTAAAATTTTGGAGTTGATATTTGAAAATTTTAATTTTTGAATATTTCTATTGTTGTTAATTTTATGTTAGAATTTATAAAAACAGTGTTTAATACTTTATGAAATGGTCACTAAATAGCTAAAAACGTAGTAAATGAATTTGAAACATTCTAAAGTTTTCTGTGCTATTAGAAATATTGTTTTTAAGGTTTCTGTTAAAATTTGGTAATTTTTGGAAATCGTTTGGTACATGAATTTGAATAAAAACTGTTTTTAATACTTTACGAAATGGTCACTAAATAGTAAAAAACGTAGTAAATGAATTTGAAACGTTCTAAAATTTTGTATGCTATTAGAAATATTATTTTTAAGGTTTCTGTTAAAATTTGGTAATTTTTGGAAATCGTTTGGTACATGAATTCGAATAAAAACAGTTTTTAATACTTTACGAAATGGTCACTAAACAGTTTTTAATTTATAATATCTAGTATTATTTTTAATTCGGTAAAATTCAACGAAATTCAAATTCTAAGTATTTATTTAGTTATTTAGTAGTAGTAGTGTAATAACTGTATTAGAATGAAAATTTTAATTGTGTAGAATTTTACAAAATTGAGTGTCGGGTTATAATATATTCATACTTATCATGTAGGATGGCTGAGCAAGCTCCTCTGTTGAGATTTCAGGATGAACACATTAGTAGTTTGCCGGTTCCTGAGATGGTACAATTTTGTTAATAATTGATTTATTAGAAATTCAATTCAATTATGTTAATAATATTTTGTTTGGTTTATCCCTTTATTTATTGATGTGTTAATTACAGGATTTTGAGGATACATTTAAACATCACCTGACCATGGCAAAAAATCCTCCGCACGGTCGAATCACTGAATGGTTGCAACAATCTGAATTTTATTATACGACATTCATTCGAAGGCACAAGTTGGTGCCCGGGTTGATTGCTGCTCTAATTGAGCGTTGGAGGCCGGAAACCCATACATTTCATATGTCGTGTGGGGAATGCACGATCACACTTGAAGACTTGGTCATGCTTATTGGGGTGCCGGTAAACGGGGCACCATTGATCGGGGAACCTTCGATCGACCAGACTGAAGTTAGACCTGAAGCACTTTGTGGTTTTTTTCTCGGGAAGGTGCCGGACAAATCAAATTTGTCAGGAAGTCACGTGAAATTGAGTTGGTTGCAAAAAAGAATTCAATCTCAATGAATATAGTTCGATTGATGCAGTTTATAATGCCAGTCGAGCTTATATTCTGCAGCTCATTGGCGATATATTGATGCCGGATAAATCTGGCAATCTTGTATATACACGGTATCTACGCTTTTGAGGTACCCGTGGGAAGCTGCTCAATATAGTTGGGGATCGACCATATTAGCGTTCTTGTATCGTGAGTTGTGCAAGGGCGCTAAAATAGATAATGGTCGTAAGGTTCGAGGTATTGGTGGATGTTTGTTGTTGCTGCAAGCATGTGCTTGGCAGCGACTTCCGTTCTGGACACCGATTACTCGAACACCAGTACAGTTCCCTCTTGTCGCCAGATAATTATCTTGATTGTAAGTTTAATTTTTTGTTATTATTAAATTATTTTTTATTAATTAAAACATGAATTGTGAATTGTATGCAGATGGTGCGAGAAAAAAACGCACACGGGATTGGCGAACAACAACTTGAAGGTGTTTAGAGCGGAAATTGATTTGTATTGTCAGGAGCGGGTATGTGGTTAACTATATTTTTAACAATTTAGTAAGATAGATATTAATTAATAGTTTTTTGTACATTATAGTTAGGTCTGATAATAATAATCATTATTTTTGAAGTTTATTTGGATGGCGTACTACGATGATCGCATATTTGTACTAGATGAACTGTTGAAGGATTCTAACATGTGGTGTACGGTTACACCGTTGATCCACTTTGCGATTGTTGAGTTCCACTTTGCCGATAGGGTGCTTAGGCAATTTGGCTTCCACCAGCCTATTCCGTTTCCCCACACTCAGCATGATTATTTGCACAATTATGATGGATGTGGCAGGGCAGATGTTCCGTGGGAAGTCATACACGCTGAGTACGTTACGATGTGGAACAACAGAAATTCAACGATACCATTTCGCACCGAAATCGAAGAGGACGATTTTGATTTTCAGAGGTCAGAGTACCTGATTTATTTTTTTAATAATGGAAAGCCTTACCTAACTTCGGTCGAAGAACAGGAACAATGTCAAACATTTAAGAAAAAATATGGCGGTAAAGCTGAGTCTTCCAAGACAGCAGCAACGGCCGCAACTCAAAATCCCGTGTTGTCTCAAAATTCCGAAGGTTGGCCAACAACTTGGGAACATCCAGTGCGCTCGCCAGTTATTTGGGAAAAAGAACCGACCCCAACACATCATGCAGGAGAAGTGGTCCAGAGCTCCTCCGATACTCACGAGTTTGCTGATGTTGATTTATACACACCCGAGTTTATTCCTCAACAGTTACCTCGTTACTTAAACTTTGAACGGAGCATAAATTTTCAGGAAATACAAGATTTCCTGAATTCACCAGAGTTTTTACCTCGTTACTCCACGGGTTGCGTGGACACGTACAGAACACCGCCTCCTATGCCCTCGGTGAATGAGGAGGATGCTGGAGAGGTGGATGCTGAAGAGGTTCTTGAGGAAGAATTGAGGCCACAACGTAAAAGGACAAAAAAACACACCTATTTTTCGACCATATTCGCTCATTGTCAAAAATTACGTAAGCGGATGCAAAAGAAAAAATGATGTTATCTTTATTTGTGTAATAACTTAGAGTACTGATTGAATTTGAATATTGAATTTTCACTATGTGTTTTGTTTTTTTATTTATTATTCGTTCGGTGTTTGGTTAAAATATGATATAAATAGTATATTTTCGGTAAAATAGTGAAAACGTAGTAAATGAATTTGAAACGTTCTAAATTTTTGTATGCTATTAGAAATATTGTTTTTAAGGTTTCTATTAAAATTTGGTCATTTTTGGAAATCGTTTGGTACATGAATTCGAATAAAAACAGTTTTTAATACTTTACGAAATGGTCACTAAATAGTGAAAACGTAGTAAATGAATTTGAAACATTCTAAAATTTTGTATGCTATTAGAAATATTGTTTTTAAGGTTTCTGTTAAAATTTGGTAATTTTTGGAAATCGTTTGGTACATGAATTCGAATAAAAACGGTTTTTTACGAAATGGTCACTAAATAGTGAAAACGTAGTAAATGAATTTGAAACGTTCTAAAATTTTGTATGGTATTAGAAATATTGTTTTTAAGGTTTCTGTTAAAATTTGGTAATTTTTGGAAATTGTTTGGTACATGAATTCGAATAAAAATAGTTTTTAATACTTTACGAAATGGTCACTAAATAGTGAAAAACATAGTAAATCAATTCAAACAATATTTTAAATGCAAACATTATATTTCCTGAATTCAAGTACATTCCGCAAATAATCATTGAGGCATGGCCACATATCTTGGTTCATTGGGACATTTTGATTTCGAATGGCCTTCACCCCTACATATGCTGCATCTCTTGCGTTGGCCTTTCTCTCTGTGAGGAAGATCCATACTCGTGTAGATCCGAGTCGATCTAGGTCGCCCAATTGGCTTTCTACGTAGTGTCGGTTCTGGTAACCATTTATCATGCTCCACTGGCGGCCAATACATAGAATTCAGGATCAGTGGGAACTCAATTTTGTAAATTTCTAATATCTGGATGAGTCTGAAGCATTCATCAACAAATGTGTACGGGTCAACGTTGACGAACAAACATGCTGCAACTGCATGAGCACATGGATATTGTCACGCTTGGAACTCGCCACAGTCACACCAATTACGTCTGAAATCTACTCGAAATACGTTCGAGTGGGGGGCTCCGTGTCGGAATCTGGAAGCAACAACATCGAAAGTCTAATTATGATGGTCGAATGCGTGAACCACCAACGCCGTTGCCCTCGTCACATTTGCATCCATTTTTTCAACCATTTTCTCCGGAAATAGTTGTCCACTATTTATTAATGACTGCACCTTCTTCCCTTTGACGACCCAAACCTTACCCAAACGGTAGTATGTCTCGGTTACCAAGCTGGCTATTGGAAGATGACGCGACTCTTTGAGTACTCCATTAATGCACTCCACAAGGTTGGTAGTCATTTGCCCGTATCGTCTACCACCTTCATCATATGATTGGGCTCATCTCTCTCTCTCGATGATGTTTGCCCAACTCCAAACACGCTCGCCATATTTCATTAAACCCGCCATCTTCCTTTCAAATTATGGTCGTTGTAATTGATACCCTGTGCCATAATTATTGTTTGACTTAGCATCGGTATAAATCAAAACACATCACTGCGTACACATATATAACTTAATTTGAAAGAATGATACTTACCCATGTTCATAATCTCACTACGAAGGTATTGATTTTTGAATTTTTCAACGGCATTCTTTCCGATGTGACGAACACAGTATGCAGGGTATGCATAGGGAGGTGTCCAACGACTTCCCTCTCGATTAATTGCTGCTTTGATACCCGTCCTTCGATCAATGATAATACAAACCCCGTCTTGGCGGACCACATGCTCACGCAAATTTGTCAAAAAGAAATCCCAAGCTTCAGCAGTTTCCCCTTCAACAATTGCGAATGCAATCGGAATGATATTGTTCTCACCATCTTGCATAACGACAACCAGTAGTATGTGAGAGTATTTCCCATAAAGCCACGTTCCATCCACTTGGATCATACGCTTACAATACGGAAAGCCGTCAATGCATGGCTTGAAAGCCCAGAACAGTCGATGGAAAAATTTATACCCTTGAAGCAATTGCTCTTGTCGGTCGTACGCATCTTTTGTTTGATACCTGACTATGGTGCCTGGGATGAACTGTGTCATTGCCATCAACAACGCTGGTATCTCATTATATGATCTGTCATAATCATCTACACTGAATTCAATGCCTTTTCCCTTGCACGCCACCCCTTCTTGTATTGTATTTGATATTGAAATAGTTGTGCAACGGTTGCTTGAATGGTTGAAACTAGAACCCTTGGATTTGCTTCGACCAACTTCATCACGTGATGGCTTATTACGCTGGAGTCCAATTTCATGTGGTCCTGGTCGATGGCTGTTCGTAAACATGTGTGATCGCCATTGTACTTCGTGACCTCCCAATGACCACTCTTCTTAAGCTTCGTTACACGAATCTTCCAGTTGCACCCTGCTCCGTACTTCACACACTTCGCAAGGAAAGTTTTTGTGTTGGATTCAGCAACCGCATAATCTACATGTTGTATGATATTATACTATATAATTGCCAATATAGCTTCATCCTTTGCCTTAAATTCCAGCCCTTCAGCCAAGTCGCCATTCTGACTGGAACTTATTTGGGGCATATCTGGAAATTGTGGCGCCCTCATCGCATCGAAATCCACCGAGTGAATATGAGCAGGAGCTTCGTATAATGTAATGTTGCCCCCGGTCGGAACAAATTCTCCAACACTGTGTTGCGACTAAACAAAATACCTCGGTGTCACTTAGAACAACCGGGTTTTAATTTGGTTTTTAAAACATTTAATCGGATTAATAAAAAATAGAGGAGTCGCCACCGGCCATTTAAAAATGGTAGACTGGACACCGAAATAAAACCAGAGATTCTTTCTTTTGAAAATGGGTTCGGGAGTCGGTTACACGCGAGGAAGGATGAGCACCCCCGTCGTGCCCGAAAATCGGTACCAAAAACATTACCGCTTAATTAATATTAAATTTTGCGAATTAAAGTGATGAATCGTATCGAAATTTGGTTATACGAGCGAGTGAATTTTAAAGGTCTTAATATTCGAGAAAGAACGTCCGAACCACCACCACTACGACTGGTACTGGCCTCGTTCGTTCCCGAATAAAAAGACGCTCACATTGCAATTTATAAACCGAAATTCAACTTAGCAAAACATATGACCACATATATATCAAGAATAAGTAGACATAAATGTAGCATGAAATAAATGTAGCATAAAAAAACAAGCATATAAACAAAGGTATTTAAATGCATGAACAAATGTACAAAATAAATGCATGAAATAGATATTGCATAAAAAAAACATATGAACAAAGGAATTTAAATGCATGAACAAAGATATACAAAATAAAAGTAAATCTGAAAGTGGCTAAAAATTAATTCGGGACTGTTTCCAGGGACTGATTAAAGGAATAAACCATAAAAAAGGGGGTCAAATCGTCAAAACGTGGGTTAAAATTAAAGCTCGCCGAAAGTTCCAGGGACTGAATCGGCCATTAGACCATTCGAAACTAATCTGACAAACATAGGGGACGAAATTAAAAGAAATGGGAAAGATGAAGGGATTGAAGACGTGATTAAAAAAAATGGAAACCCCATTGGTGGAAATATAGAAACGTGGAGGGACTTAAAAGAGAGTTAAACCGTTTTAAAAAAATAAAGTGGTATAAATACAATTTTTTTAAACCCCTTTTGCCTCTTTTGGATATTTCAGAAAACCTAAAAAAAAAAACCTCCTCCTTCTTTTTTACACCTACCCGGTTAGGGTTTGGAAACAAATAGCTTTCCTGTGCCGTCGGCCGTTAGCCGGCACCGGTGACCCAAAAAAAATCCAGAAAAAGAAAACCTACCCCCATTTTATCTTCAAAAAAAATAAATCTGGAGGCAAAACCCCAAAAAAACTTCCTTTCGTTCGAATCTTAAGAAAAAGAGTCATGTGGTGACTCCGGTGGCTCACCCGTCGGCTTCCGAGACGGAAACCAGAGGCTTGTTGCCGGAAACACAAAAATCAGAAGGGGTCACGTGATGGCTCCGGTGGCTCACCCGACGGTTTCCGAAGCGGAAACCAAAGGCTTATTGCCGGCGGCACTAGAAAAAATCAGAAGGGGGAAAGTTTTTTTGAAAGGTAAAAAGAAACCGAAACCCCTTTTTTTTGTATGCATGACAATGGATTGCTGAGATTTGAGTGCCTCTGAAAGTGTTTGTTTTTCTATTGCTTTCTGAAAATCCTCTTCTTTTTCGCTTAGAAGAAGAATTACAAGTTTTTCTTCGGGCTACTCTTATACTCGGATTACATAGAGAAAAAGCAAAATCAGATTAATCCTCTCTCTCCCTCTTTTTTTCATGTCTGGTTGACCTTTTGCTTTTCTGTGTATCATATTTCACTTTTGGTCTCTGATTCTCTCTTTTTTTCACTGTTGCATGACGACCCCCCCCCCCCAAAATGGTGTTACTGGGTCAAGGGCGGCAGAAGGTGCGCGGCGGGGTCAGAGGCGTGCAGACGAAGGGTCACGGGACCGAGTTACGCACGCGTGGAGGGGTTTGGGACGTTATGGACGCGCGCGTGGGACACGAACCGACGTCCGGTGTAGAGCACGCACCAATATAGTCCGTTAGATCAGATCTTGATCTAACGGTAGGGGAGGCGTGCGGCGCGGATCAATACCCTCATTAGGGTTTGTTTTTCTGGACCTCATCTGGACCGTCAGATCTGAGGCAGATCTGACGGCTGTGGTGTAGCGGCGCGCGGGATAAGGAGAGCTCCTCTCTAGGGTTTCTTCCGGGCTTCATCTGGACCATCCATCTTCTCTCCCATCCGACGGCTGAGGTGTGGCGGCGCTGGAGCAAGGATGACACCCTCCTTAGGGTTTATCTCGCGGGCGCGATCTGAACCGTTGGATCGCGGCCAGATCCAACGGTCACAGATGGGTGGCGGCTGCAGCTGCAAACCAAAGGATATTAGTTTTTTTTTTAATGTTGGGCTTTTTATTATTTTGGGCTTGTAATTTTTTAATGGACTGTTTATTTAATGGACTTATGTATATATTTTTTAATCAAAGTTTATTTGGGCTTTTATTTATTTTCTTCTTTTATCTTCATTATAATTATAATAATAATAATAATAATAATAATATCTGACACTAATAATAATAAAGATAAATAATAAACATAGTAAAGATAATAATAACAATATGTAAATAATAATAATAATATGTATACAATATGTAACCAAAACACACCTATATCTAATATGTCACATGCATACATATACAATAAATAACACTAATTAATGATAATAGTATGGTAATAATATGACATATATATATTCTTTTTTTTCTTTTTTATTTTTTTGTCTTTTTTTTATCTTTTTATTTTTAAATTTTATAACGCCTGTTAAGCCCATATTGACAAAGACTTGAAGGTGTTCAAGGTTCGGATAAAATTAGTGATTACAGCTGCCCCTCTTTGCTTATACTTGTGTAACAAGAATAAAGCAAAGACCATAAGCACTAATTTTGTCCCACTTCCCTGTTGGTAGGCTTATTGCCGACCACCACGCGTTAGACTAAGCAATTTTCTCTCTGAAGCCTTCAAGAATTTTCTCTCCGCGGAACTCCTTTTCTCGGCATATTCCTCGAGTGATAGTTCTTTCTATATAGAACTTCCGTCCTCGTATTTCAAGGGTCTCCAAGTCCTTTCTCTGTAGGACCCTCCGCTTTTGAGACCTAAGGCTTTAGGATTCTGAGTTCTTTCTCCACAGAACTCCTCTTCCTTTGCATTTTCTCCGAGTAGTCGTTCATTCTCTATCGAACTCTTCTCTGAAATCAAGGATCTACGAGTCCCCTCTCTGTGGGATCTTCCGCTTTCAAGATTCTGAAGCCATATGTTCCCCTATACGGAACCTCTTCGGATCCTTTCTCTGTAGGGTCCTTTATTCTGGAATCTGAGGGTAAGCTTGAAAGCTTTGATCTGAAATCCTTGAGTGGCGAACATGAAAGCTTCACCTGACATTCTGGAGCGGCGGCTTGGAAAGTTTCGCCTGAAATCTTTTTTAGTTCTCGCTTCATCGTTTTCTCCTTATCCCAAGAGGTAAAAATCTGTGAAGAGAGATAAAAATGCTATGATGGTATGAGTTAGCATGCTCCTAACCTAGAGATGCCTAATTACTTGTGATGCATGGTTGGGGTTTGCAAGTCATTTAGTCATATTAATTCTATTGACATCGTGTCCTTTGGTGCTGCTTCTTGCTTTGATTGCCTCTTTTCTCGGTTCTCCCGGACTGTTGTTCTTGATCCTTTTTTACGGAATTATCTGCTTCAAAGTGCCCCTTCGGGTTTTCACTTTGGGCCCTTCTCTCCTCCTTTTTTTTGAGGTCTGAATGGATAGGCGGATTTCAGTTCTCCGGGTACCCGAACGGATAGGTGGATTCTATTCTCTAAACGCTCGAATAGATGAGCAGATGACATATGTCTTTGTCTCGAGCTTTGAGTATCTGCCTCTTTTGCTCTAAAATCTCTTGGCTTTGAGTTTCTATCTCCTTTGCCGTGGTCTTGAAGTGTCCTTCTCATTTTTGCTTTACTCGCAAAGTGCCTTTCGCGTTTCCATTGCGTCTCCTCTTTTCTTTGCCTCCCCCTTTCTTCTATCTTCGTTAGGGATTTTTTTGTTTTCACTAGGTTCGACTTTTCGTGGTGCCCCTATCCCTTCGGAGACGTTTTACTGACTTTTGCTAGAGCTCTCTTGATTACTTGTTCTGACTTGGATGTGATTGACGTTGGTGCTTGCCCTTGGACAATCTACTCTTTAAATGGTTAAATCATAGTAATGCTAGGAAATCCTTTGCTTGTTATAATCCCTACCTTAGTTTACTCATGGAACACTTTGGGGCGAAAGATAAGAAAAGACATGATTTTATTGATAATTCTTGGATGATTTAAAAGTCATGGCAAACAGAAAAAAGCGAAAAACAAAACAAAACAAAACAAAACAAAACAAAACAAGACTTCAAGTATTAGTTGCGTGAATGGCTGAGAACTCGTTGACCAAGCTGGATCTTGAAATTCCTCGCACTATACCGAAAGCTCTGACTTAAGGGTATCAGAGTCCGTGATTTGTCTTGAGCATGATCTTTCCCCACCTCCTTTTCCTTTTTTTAGAGGCGCCCTTTTAAGGGTTTTCGCCTTGGGTACTCTCCTCTTTAAGGAGTGCTTCTTCTTATGCGTAGTACTTCTTCACCGCGTCTGAATTCAACGGGTATTTTAGCTCGTTTCCATCCATTTCTGTTAAAATTAACGCCCCTCCAGAGATGGCCTTTTTGACAACAAATGGGCCTTCCTAATTAGGCATCCATTTTCCTCGAGAGTCCTTCTGATTAAGTAGGATTCTTCGAAGTACTAGGTCCCCTTCCCGAAATTCTCTCGGGCGAACTTTTTTTATCATGGGCTCGCATCATTCTTCTCTGGTACATCTGACCGTGGCAGATGGCCTTCAGCCTTTTTTCTTCAATGAGATTCAAATGGTCGAACCGTGTTTGCACCCACTCAGCATCCTCTAATTTTACTTCATTCAATATTCGAAGCGACGGGATTTCTATCTCGATGGGCAGAACCGCTTCATAGCCGTATACCAAAGAGTAAGGCGTAGCCCCCGTGGACGTTCGTATTGACGTCCGGTAAGCGAAGAGGGCGAACGGTAACTTCTCATGCCAATCCTTAGAGGTATCCGTTGTTTTTGAAATGATCTTCTTGATGTTCTTATTTGCCGCTTCCACTACTCCATTCATCTTGGGACAGTAAGTGGTGGAATTGTGGTGGGTGATCTTGAATTGTTTACACACCTCATCCATCATTTTGTTGTTTAGGTTAGCAGCGTTGTCAGTGATGATCCTTTCCGGCAAACCGTATCGACAGATGATTTCCTTCTTCAAGAATTTGCACACAGTTGCCTTTGTAATGTTGGCGTAGGAGGCTGCCTCCACCCACGTAGTGAAGTAGTCGATGGTCACGAGGATAAAACGGTGCCCGTTAGAGGCTTTTGGGTGAATTTGCCCGATAACGTCCATGCCCCAGACAGCAAAAGGCCATGGTGAATTCATGGTGTGTAGTGGTAATGGTGGAGAATGGACTTTGTCAGCGTACACCTGACATTTGTGGCATTTCTTCGCATAGTCGATACAATCCCCTTCCATGGTCGACCAAAAATACCCGTATCTCATAATCTTGCGAGCCATAGAGAAACCGTTGGCATGGGTTCCACACAATCCGTCATGTACTTCGGCTAGAATATTCCTGGCCTCCTGAGCATTGACACATCTTAGCAATACCTGGTCTTTGCTCTTTTTGTAGAGAACCTCCCCGTCTAACACGTATCCCGCTGCCATTCTCCTGATGGTCCTTTTGTCATTTTCATTGGCTCCTCTGGATAAACTTGGAGCTTGATGAATTGGAGGATATCAAAAAACCAAGGATTTCCGTCCGCCTCCTCTTCTAAGGCGCAACAATGGGCTGGTGAGTCGAAAGTCTGCATTTCGATTGGTCTCATTTCTGCTTCGGTGCTTGCCTTGAACATGGCGGCCAAAGTGGCCAAAGCATCCGCCATCTGGTTATCTTCTCTAGGGAGGTATGCGAAGCTGATTTTCTCGAAATTCTGGATTAATCTTTGGATCTGGTCGTAATACTTGACCAACTTCGAATCTCTGGTTTCCCATTCTTTCCTAAGTTGAAAGATTACTAAAGACGAATCCCCAAAAACTTGAAGGACCCTGACCCTCCTTTCGATGGCTGCACGAAGCCCCATGACATATGCTTCGTACTCGGCTACATTGTTGGTACAAAAGAATTCTAATCGACTCGTGAAAGGATAGTAGACGTTCTCGGGCGAGATCAACACTGCCCCTACCCCATGCCCTAAGGCATTTGAGGCGCCATCGAAATAAAGCTTCCATGGTCTCTCCTCTGTGACATCCTCTTTTATTGTGGAGGTATGCATTATATCTTCATCGGGGAATGTAAAATCCAGAGGTTCGTAGTTCTCGGAGGCTCGGCTGGCTAGGATATCAGCTACTGCACTTCCCTTTATCGCCTTCTGACTCACATACACAATATCATATTCAGATAAGAGCATTTGCCATCATGCCATCTTCGCGGTTAAAGCTGGCGCCTCCATCATAAATTTTAAAGGGTCCAACTTCGATATTAACCATGTGGTGTGGTATAACATATATTGTCGTAGCCTTTTGGTAGCCCATACCAAAGCGCAACACAATTTCTGGATGGGTGGATATCGGGCCTCACAATCAGTGAATTTCTTGCTCAGATAATAAATGGCCCTCTCTTTTCTTCCGGATTCATCATGATGTCCCAATACACAACCCATTGAGTTATCGAACACCGTTAGGTATAGAATCAGAGGCTTTCCTGGCGCTGGGGCCACTAGGATTGGTGCCTTAGTCAAGTACTCCTTGATCTTGTCTAGAGCTTCTTGGCACTGTTCGTCCCATACTCCAGGATTGTTTTTTCGGAGTAATCTAAAAACGGGGTCACACTTGTCGGTTAATTGAGAAATAAACCGAGATATATAATTTAATCTCCCCAAGAACCCTCGGACTTCCTTTTGTGTTCGAGGTGGAGGAAGGTCTTGAATCGCCTTGACTTTGTCTGGGTCAATCTCGATCCCCTTTCGGCTAACCACAAAACCTAGTAGTTTCCCAAACGTGACGGCGAAAGTGCACTTGGCCGGGTTGAGCTTTAATTGATACTTCCTTAACCTTTGAAAGAGCTTCCTTAGGTTTTCGATGTGCTCCTCCTCGGTTTGTGACTTGGCTATCATGTCATCTACATACACCTCGATTTCTTTGTGCATCATGTCATAGAAGAGGGTTACCATAGCTCTTTGATACGTGGCCCCGACGTTTTTTAATCCGAAAGGCATCACCTTGTAACAAAAGGTTCCCCACATAGTGACAAAAGTGGTTCTTTCCATATCTTCGGGGTGCATCTTTATTTGATTGTACCCTGAGAAACCGTCCATGAATGAGAACCATGAGTGCCCCGCGGTATTGTCTACTAGAGTGTCAATGTGGGGTAACGGGAAGTTGTCTTTAGGGCTTGCTCTATTGAGATCTCTATAATCGACGCACATACGAACCTTCCCATCTTTCTTCGGAACCGGGACTATATTAGCTACCCATTCGGGGTACTTGGCGACTTGGAGGAAGCTGCCTCGTATTGCTTCTTCACCTCTTCTCTAATTTTTAATAGCATATCCGCTCTCGTTCGTCGCAATTTCTGCTGAACCGACCTACACTCGGGCTTTATTGGTAACTTGTGTACCACCGTGTTTAACCCTGGCATGTCTTGGTAAGTCCAAGCGAAAACATCCTTGAATTCTACGAGTAACTTGATCAACTCATGTTTATTCTTGGATGAGAATACGGTGCCAATCTTCACTTCTCTTCTTTCTTCGTCAGTCCCTAGGTTGATAACCTCTAAGTCCTCTTGATGGGGTAGAATTTGCTTTTCTTCACTTTTCATTAATCTAAGCAATTCACCTGGGACCTCACAGTCTTCATCCTCCTCCCCCTCATCGAACTCGACGGCGCACAAGGGCTGATCAAAATCTACCTTGGCCACGGGTTCAAGGTCATTCACGTGACTGATCATAGGAGTCCTGAAACAAAATTTAAGAAAAACATATATAGGGAATTGAAAGAATAACGTGATTTCAAGATAAATAATGAAAGAATGTAATGAATGAGATGTTTGCCATTTGTGAAAACATTGGGAAGCGTCCCTTTCATTGAATAAGCTAAGATAGGAGCCCTTTACAAAAGATCCCTATCGCTCGCGGGCAAAAGCGGATAGGGTTGATTCCAAGCATTACTTTGATGCTGACCTAGAAACTAAAGGTAGGTCCATGCTAGTCCAATTATTGAGCGTCTTTCCTGGGCGGCATGGGCGAATTTCGGCTAGTAGTTGGCCACTGTGCTTGTCACTGGTTATGACGTTAATGTCCATTTCTTCAAAAGCCTCATTGAGTTTTTCTTCTTTGAGGAGCTGGGCGACTTCTTGATCATTCTCATTTATCTTCTGCTCCACGTTGACTATCCCTCCGGATAGAAAGATATTTTCCAAATCGACATAAGTCATAGGCTCCCATGGGATGTCTGTGCCCCTGAGCCTAGCCTTTCTGCGCTCCTCTCTCTTCTTTCATTCTTGTTTCCTTTGTTGAAAATTGGGCTTGAAGCCCAACCCGAACTTATCTTGCTTGTTAATCACACTTCTTGCACGCAGGCATCCTTGGAGATTTCTTCCGAGACCTTTTCCTTTCTTGGCCCCTCGTCCCAACGTCTCTTGAACTGTCATCTTGGTGCAGTTGGATAATCGATAGCGCGGAATTTGACTTCCTTCCGCCACAAAGGTGGCATTGATAAATTCTAAGGCTCTAAATGAACACTCCAAAGCCTCCTCGTCTGCTTGCACATAAGGTGCGTCAGTGGTTACGGATGCAATGATGTCTTGCTCAGCTCCCACGTTTACCAACTTTTCGTCGATGACGAACTTGACTTTCTGATGCAATGATGAGGGTACAGCGCCCGCCGAGTGAATCTAGGGCCTACCCAATAGACAGTTATAAGTTGGCCGGATGTCCATCACTACAAAATCAATAACATATTCGGTCGTTCCAATCACTAGTGGTACTTCAATCTTCCCAATCACTTCTCGTTGAGTTCCGTCAAAAGCCCTAACGGAGCTATGACAAGGCTTCATGTGTGAACTGTCTATTGGCAGCCTTTGCAAGGTGGCCATAGGCAATACATTCAAAGCCGATCCATTATCGATGAGCACGCCGGGTAAAATATGCCCCTTGTAGTGGGTAGTGATGTTTAAAGCTTTAGTTGATCCCATACCTCCATCCGGGATCTCGTCATCACTGAAAGTAATATAATTGTCGGCAGCGATGTGCCCCACTATTCGGTCCAGCTTTCCCACTGATATGTTATCTGGGACAAAGGGTTGATTTAACACTTTCAGTAACGCATCTCGGTGCTTATCTGAGCTTAATAGTAACTCGAGTATCGAAATTCTGGCTTGTTGTTTCCGGAGCTGTTCCACGATACTATATTCACTATGCTTTAGGAACTTCAAGAATTCCTGAGCCTGCGTCTCCGTGACGGGCTGATGGATCTTGGGTGGTGGATCCTCTCCGAAAATCTTATCGGGTTTACCTCATTCTTTCTCGTCCTTCTGCTTCGGCTCTTCGGCAGCCTTAGCCATCTCCGGCGAATAGCACCTACCACTCATTGTGAAATGTCCTACTTCATTTACCGGTCCAGAGTCACACTCTGTTGACTCTTCTTGCATTGATTCCTTCCCTTTTGATGTCTCTTCGCCCCCTTGCAACTTGGGAGCTTCTGGTACAGAGATTTGGGAGGCGTAATTCCATGGGACACTCCGGGTGTCCTTAAAAGGGAACGACGCTGGTGCCGTTATTACAATCTTGGGAGTCTCCTTGACACCTGTCTCTTGGAGTGATTCTTCCTTTAGTTTGACCGAAATTCTAAACGGTCTCTCGACTCCATATGAAATCTTGGGGCCGTCTGAGGTACAGATGTCCCATTCTTTCTTTCCTTCAATTTTCTCAAAGAAAATGATTTCCTTATTGTCCATCATTTTCTGGATTTGTTGTTTGAAATCCTCACAGTCTTGGATGTCATGACCCTGATCATGGTGATACTCGCAATAGGGGCCGCAACCTTTCTGTACGATCACCATGCCTCGATCAATTTGTCGGGCCATGCATAGTTGCTGAAACACCCATCTCAACGGGGATCTGATTTCGGACACGCTTTGTTTTTCCCTCCTAGCGCAATCCTCTTCAACAGCGTTAACACCTCGTCCCCCGTGGTTGGGCAGGGGGTTGTTAGTTGCGCTTGGTTCGTCTAACTGTAATACTCCCGTCTTGATTAGGTTTTGCACAAATTTCTTGAACGCAATACAATTCTCAATTGTGTGCCCTGGGACACCAGCATGATATTCACAATTTGCCTTCCCATCGTACCATGCGGGAAACGGCGGTTCAAATGGAGGGACATAATGAGGCCTAACCAAGTCGGCCTTGTGCAATTGCGAGTATAATTCGACATACGAGACTGGTAGGGGAGTAAATGACATTTTCTCGTTTTCCTTCCTCGGAGGCCTCGAATCCTTATTGTTTGAGCCTGACCCTCCTCCACTCGCGTTTCTCGGCTGGGAGATAGTGAAGTTTTTCGAGGTATTGTAGGTCCCCACAGTATTTACTTCGCTATCTTTTTTTCTTGTAGTTCCTCCGGGAATTCTCCCCGCTATCAATCATGCCGCTCTTTATAGCTACTTCGATTGACTCGCCGGTCCTTACCATATCGGCAACGTTTTGAGTGGTGTTGTTTATTAGGCGGTCAAACAAAGTGCCTCTCAAGGTATTCACGAACATAGGAGTAATCTCGTACTCGGGGATCGGAGGCTGAATCTGGGCGGCCACATCGCGCCATCTTTGTGCATATTGGCGTAGAGTTTCGTTCGACCTTTGCTCCATTCCTTCTAACATGATGCGATTAGGGGTCATATCCGTCACGTGCTTGTATTGCTCCACGAAGGCCTTTGAGAGATCCTTCCATGATTTTATGTTGGCTCGACTGAGCTGGGTGTACCAACGGGTTGCTGAACCTGTCAGGCTGTCTTGGAAGCAGTGGATGAGCAATTTTTCATCCTTAATGAAGGCCGCCATTTTCCGGCAGTACATGGTGATGTGGGCAGAAGGACAAGTCGTCTCGTCGTACTTAGCGAAGTCAGGAACCTTGAATTTTGGCGGTATTACCAGATCCGCCACGAGGCTTAGATCGCTAGCGTCACCCCCTTGCTCATCCATTCCTTGCAATGCTTTGAACCTTTCTTCAAAGAAGCGAAACCTCTCCTCGTATTTTCTTTCCATCTCGGCTCTAATTCGTTCCTCCACCTCGCTCATCATGTTCAAATCTGGGACCTCATGTTCGGGGCCCTCACATACGTCCAATGGTTGGTGAGCCGTGGAGCCCATGTGGCGATTTTGAGGGCCAACCGGGTTGGATGTCCCTCCGAGATTGATGTGGACTCTCTTTCCCGTGGCAGGCAATTCTGGCGGAATGTGTGACGTGGTTTCCTCAACTCCTTCCCTTGAGCCCCCTTCCTTACCGAACTTCTTTGTGAGTAGTTCGATCAATTGGGCGATGATGCTAGTTTGTGACTGGGAGATTTGATCCTTGATGTTGTTTTCAATTCCGTCTAATCGAGTTTCGAGGTCTTTCTGGCCTTGTTCGACCCTTTCCATTCTCTCCTCCATTGCTCTGGATTGTGAACGGGTATCGTACGAGCGCGGAATGATTGTAGATTGAGGTTCTCTGAAAATATTTTTCAATTATCAACTTATTGATGTTAATCAGTCAATGCATGCAATGTTGTGGAATGAATGAGGGATGCAACGAATGTATGCAAACATGTATGTAAGCTAAGGTGTTGATCATAAAGGTGGCTCCTCATAGGCCACATTTCATTAATCGGGAAGTCCCTTTGGAATAAAGGTCATGACATCAAAGTTTTGCCAACGGGCCCCCTGCTTACTAACAAAAGACGTTATCTGATAGGCGGACCAACGTCGACAAAGGGGAGACCCTTCTTACAAACTAGCTGAAATAGTCATTTAAAGATAGGTTGCTGCCCTCACTCCTAACTCTCCCACCGCCTGGAGTAGCTGGGTGAATCTCGAGGCCTCGGCCATATCGGGAGTGACAAAAGGGCGTAATGCTTCGGCTTCTGCAGACAAGCTCTTCACGTGCCGGGCCACCTCTTGTACCTGCACCATCAGGGTAGTAAAGTAATCGTCTCTATCTTGGATCATCCGGGTCGCGTCTCGGAGCCTCCGCCTCCAATAATCATCTCCACCCGCTGCGGCTTCCTCGAGAACCAAAAGCTTAGCCTCGCAATCTTGTACCGTGGCTCTTAAGGTTTCGATTTGCGCTTGGAGAGCAGCGTTCTCTAGCTGGGCGTTCTGGAGCTCGAAGAAACCATTGCGTTCACGGTATTCGTGAAAGGCGACATCTAATTCCTCCACTCTTGTTTCTAGCTGAGTGATGTAGTCTTGACTATGCTCTAAGCTCTCGGTGGTTGACTCATACAAGCTTTGCAGCTCCTGCACTCGATTCTTGTGATCATGTGCCTTTCTCTTCCATGCAATTGAGTTCTCCATTTCCCTTTCCAATTCTTGTCTTGCCTTTCCTCTCTCCCGGCTGATCACACTGTTCAGAGCTTTTCTTTCCTTCTCTAACACCAATTTACTTCCCTCTCTCTCTTCTTCAACTTCTCGCTTACCCTTTTTCTTTTCTTCTTCAACCAATCGCATACCATACCTTCTTTCCTTCTCGACCGCCACGAGCTTCCTCTGACTCGCTCTTCTTAAGGAGGTTTGCATTCTGACAGCGTCTCGCTGATAAAGGGTAATCTTTTCTTTTAACTCAGCATTTTCCTTCTTCAAATCCTTGATTGTACCTTCTTTAACGTCGATGTCCAAGCTCGACTGAAAAAGTTCGTCGGCATACTTGGTTTGCAAAATTTCCAACTTTTTTCTCATTTCTTCAAGTTCTTGTCTTGCATGTCCGCCTCGGAGGGCACAACCCTCATGTGTTCCTCCATAGTCATGATTGGCCCTTGATCGGGTCTCGGAATTTCATTGTTGGTCCTCCACTTCCTCCAAAAGTCGTAGTCTGGGGTAATCATACTGGTCGCATTCTCCTCAACCCGAATACGGTAGCAATGATCCCATGCCCGAGTGGCGTTCACAATTTTCGCCCTAAATTCACCTTTAAAAAGGAATTCTCTTTGGCTCAAACCAGAAGTAAAAGGTACAAATTGCCGGGACCCAAACTGCCTTGATACCAAGAGAGGGGCACAGCCAACTCCCCCGTAAAACCCCAGAAGCATAAGCCAATCATAATCTCCACAACGATAAAGAAAGTAGGAAACCCGACCCAACCAAGGTGCCCTCCAAACTATATCACCTTCTTGGATATTCCTAAGGATCGTGACCCACTGCGCCTTTTCGATAACCTCCCGCCATTCTTTGCTTAAGTATGCTTGTAACGGAGAGAAATTTTCGAACAACACGCCTTGCAAAACCCTTTTTGGTGTTACCCAGAAATGGCTCTGAATCCAAACTTGGAGTAACTGAGCGCAACCTCTAAAGCGTCCTTCTTCGTGCCTCCGGATTGCATTTAATGAGATGAAAGTTTCGGCTAAGATTGCCGCGACAGGGTTAGCTCTTTTCTTCAGTCGTTCAAAAATATCTAAGACAGCCACGTCAATGCCGTTTAGGGCTCTTGGAAAGATAATCAAACCGTATACTCCTACGGCAAAAAGATCCATCTTCATTACCTCGTCTGGGTGCGACGGTATCAACTCCCGGATACATTCCCATGAGAAGACCATGCCGTCCTCTCTTTGCCGAATTAGACCTTTAACCCAATCCGGGCTCATTCTGGCCGCCTCCCGGAGCTTAGCTGAATAGTTCTGAGATCTGGAAGGTTTCGAATAAATCCAATCCCGGTTTACTTCCTTGTGATGAAGGAGGGTCGTATATTCCTCGATCGTGGGCATCAAATCTTCTCCATTAAAAGTAAAGCAACAGAAAGCGGGATTCCAAAATTCAAACAGAGCACGGAACAAAGGTTCATTGATCCTTACATATATCAGGTCCGCCACATCACCATAATTACTTCGGAACAATCCTTGCAACCTCTCATCCCAACTTTCCCAAATTTCTCTTAACTCGTACAGATCACTTTGTTGGAGACTTACATACGTGTATCCTGGTACAACGCGCTCGCTTGGTGGGCTGTCCCCCTGAACCCTCTGATTCATCTCTGACCACAGCCTGACTTGCGAGTTGACCTCTTCCTTTTTAAGTAACCTCCCGTCCATAGTGAATGCCTTGGAACTGAGTAGAACCACCGTGATTCAACACCCCTAGAATATGCAATGCAAATGCCAAAGTAATGCAAAAAAGGAAAGAAAAAAAGAAAGACAAAGAGAACATGTCAGTATCGAATAAACATAATTTTACACATTAAGTAGAAAGAAAACAAAGTACACAATAAACAATCAACCTTATTAATCTACGAAACCTAGGATATCCGCATGGCTCTAAAAGGGGTGGGCTTTCTAGTTCTCTACATGCAGTTTTGGTTCTAGGAGGTACTCGAATTGTCCTCGCTGTCCCCTACTAAGGGTAGCAAGGCCCTCGGTCATCACCCATTATAGGCTCCTCTCAACCGAGTTCAATTCGAGGGGACCCTTTCGTTATATCTGCACAGAGAAACAATATTCTCACGAAGATATAGGGTATTCGAGCCCCGAAGGTACTTACTAGGCCTACACGGAGGAACAATATCCACACGAAAGCACTAGCGTTTCCCCCCCACTTAAACGAACGGGTTTAAATGCCAATTTTAAATGCGTTTAAAATAAACTCGCACTTATAAACAAATATCGATCGATTTGGTCACTTTAATTCGCAACTTCTAATATTAATTGAGCGGTAAAGGTTTTTTTGGCTTGACTCTTTTTTTTTTTGAAAACAAAAATATGTCCCCAGCGGAGTCGCCATCTGTTGCGACTAAAAAAAAATACCTCGGTGTCACTTAGAAGAACCGGGTTTTAATTTGGTTTTTAAAACATTTAATCGGATTAATAAAAAATAGAGGAGTCGCCACCGGCCATTTAAAAATGGTAGACCGGACACCGAAATAAAACCAGAGATTCTTTCTTTTGAAAATGGGTTCGGGAGTCGGTTACACGCGAGGAAGGATGAGCACCCCCGTCGTGCCTGAAAATCAGTACCAAAAACATTACCGCTTAATTAATATTAAATTTTGCGAATTAAAGTGACGAATCGTATCGAAATTTGGTTATACGAGCGAGTGAATTTTAAAGGTCTTAATATTCGAGAAAGAACGTCCGAACCACCACCACTACGACTGGTACTGGCCTCGTTCGTTCCCGAATAAAAAGACGCTCGCATTGCAATTTATAAACCGAAATGCAACTTAGCAAAACATATGACCACATATATATCAAGAATAAGTAGACATAAATGTAGCATGAAATAAATGTAGCATAAAAAAAATAAGCATATAAACAAAGGTATTTAAATGCATGAACAAATGTACAAAATAAATGCATGAAATAGATATTGCATAAAAAAAATATATGAACAAAGGCATTTAAATGCATGAACAAAGATATACAAAATAAAAGTAAATCTGAAAGTGGCTAAAAATTAATTCGGGACTGTTTTCAGGGACTGATTAAAGGAATAAACCATAAAAAGGGGGTCAAATCGTCAAACCGGGGGTTAAAATTAAAGCTCGCCGAAAGTTCCAGGGACTGAATCGGCCATTAGACCATTTGAAACTAATCTGACAAACATAGGGGACGAAATTAAAAAAAATGGGAAAGATGAAGGGATTGAAGACGTGATTAAAAAAACAGAAACCCCATTGGTGGAAATATAGAAACGCGGAGGGACTTAAAAGAGAGTTAAACCGTTTTAAAAAAATAAAGTGGTATAAATACCATTTTTTAAACCCCTTTTGCCTCTTTTGGATATTTCAGAAAACCTAAAAAAAGCCTCCTCCTTCTTTTTTACACCTACCCGGTTAGGGTTTGGAAACAAATAGCTTTCCGGTGCCGTCGGCCGTTAGCCGGCACCGGTGACCCCAAAAAAATCCAGAAAAAGAAAACCTACCCCCATTTTCTCTTCAATAAAAATAAATCTGGAGGCAAAACTCCAAAAAAACTTCCTTTCGTTCGAATCTTAAGAAAAAGAGTCATGTGGTGACTCTGGTGGCTCACCCGTCGGCTTCCGAGACGGAAACCAGAGACTTGTTGCCGGAAACACAAAAATCAGAAGGGGTCACGTGATGGCTCCGGTGGCTCACCCGATGGTTTCCGAAGCGGAAACCAAAGGCTTATTGCCGGCGGCACCAGAAAAAATCAGAAGGGGGAAAGTTTTTTTGAAAGGTAAAAAGAAACTGAAACCCCTTTTTTTTGTATGCATGACAATGGATTGCTGAGATTTGAGTACCTCTGAAAGTGTTTGTTTTTCTATTGCTTTATGAAAATCCTCTTCTTTTTCGCTTAGAAGAAGAATTACAAGTTTTTCTTCGGGCTACTCTTATACCCGGATTACATAGAGAAAAAGCAAAATCAGATTAATCCTCTCTCTCCCTCTTTTTTTCATGTCTGGTTGACCTTTTGCTTTTCTGTGTATCATATTTCATTTTTGGTCTCTGATTCTCTCTTTTTTTCACTGTTTCATGACGAACCCCCCCCAAATGGTGTTACCGGGTCAGGGGCGGCAGAAGGTGCGCGGCGGGGTCAGAGGCGTGTAGACGAAGGGTCATGGGACCGAGTTACGCGCGCGTGGAGGGGTTCAGGACGTTATGGACGCGCGCGTGGGACACGAACCGACGTCCGGTGTAGAGCACGCGCCAATATAGTCCGTTAGATCAGATCTTGATCTAACGGTGGGGGAGGCGTGCGGCGCGGATCAATACCCTCATTAGGGTTTGTTTTTCTGGACCTCATCTGGACCGTCAGATCTGAGGCAGACCTGACGGCTGTGGTGTAGCGGCGCGTGGGATAAGGAGAGCTCCTCTAGGGTTTCTTTCGGGCTTCATCTGGACCATCCATCTTCTCTCCCATCCGACAGCTGAGGTGTGGCGGCGCTGGAGCAAGGATGACACCCTCCTTAGGGTTTATCTCGCGGGCGCGATCTGAACCGTTGGATCGCGGCCAGATCCAACGGTCACAGATGGGTGGCGGCTGCAGCTGCAAACCAAAGGATATTAGGGTTTTTTTTTTAATGTTGGGCTTTTTATTATTTTGGGCTTGTAATTTTTTAATGGACTGTTTATTTAATGGACTTATGTATATATTTTTTAATCAAAGTTTATTTGGGCTTTTATTTATTTTCTTCTTTTATCTTCATTATAATAATAATAATAATAATAATAATAATAATAATAATAATAATAATAATAATAATAATAATAATAATAATAATAATAATAATAATAATATCCGACACTAATAATAATAAAGATAAATAATAAACATAGTAAAGATAATAATAACAATATGTAAATAATAATAATAATATGTATACAATATGTAACCAAAACACACCTATATCTAATATGTCACATGCATACATATACAATAAATAGCACTAATTAATGATAATAGTATGGTAATAATATGACATATATATATTCTTTTTTTATCTTTTTTTATCTTTTTATTTTTAAATTTCATAACGCCCGTTAAGCCCATATTGACAAAGACTTGAAGGTGTTCAAGGTTCGGATAAAATTAGTGATTACACACTGAAGTTAGGGGCTTGACCATCGTTATTCGGTAACAAATTAGGATCCCCAATATCTTCATCTTCGCTGGAATCTTCTAATGATTCTCCCCACCGGCCACGTCCAAGTGCAATATTAGCATCAACATCAACAGTCGGTCTGTACGATGGATCATATGTTGACGGCCCGTCTTCTTGAAATCCACTAGATGTCCCAGTGTCCAACATTGCAACAAAACTGCCTCCGTACATATCAATTTCGTTACCGACACCCATTTGACTAGATTCCCCGGTTGCATTTCTAGAGGGGCCGGGAATATCAAGCATCGTGGCAAACATCTCGACATTTCGAATTCTCATTGACTCATGCTCTGCGATCATAACTTCCACATCTTCATTATCTTCGAGAGCAATCGCGGAATGTATGACTAGATTCGAACATGTCATCCACCGGTACTGCAAACTATGAATCGGAGCTCCAATTTTTTCCGATATCTCTTCTTTCAATACTCGAAGTGTGATTTCTTTGTTAATTCTCATCTTCGTAGGCCACTCCGAATGAAATACGACACAAACATCAGATTTTACCATTTGTCTGTTGTAATGGACAGTCACAAAACAACTGTTGTTGCTCATTTTCTCTGCATATTCGAAAAAATATTTTACAATTAATTTTCAAATAACATAAAAAATATATAGATAAAAAAATAATATTTCAAAACAACTTACATTTTTTCTTCCAACTTTCTTCTTCTTCTTCTTCTCTCTCTTTACTCAAATATAACTTAAACAGTTTTCTATCAAACTACATTCTTCAACACTAAATGAACATATTTAAAATAAAATCCAACTTGAATATTTTCCTATAATACCCCTACACGAAATTTAATATTCACTAACAGATTTACAATAAAAAAACTACACTACCCCTACATAATTTAAAATTATTTAACAATTAATTTTTTACTAACCTACACCTGCACCTACACCACTATTATTTCACATCACTGAAACCTACACCTGCACCTATATCACATCATTGAAACCCTACACATGCACCTACAACATTATTATTTCACATCACTGAAACCTACATCTGCACCTACACCTGCACCTATATCGCATCACTGAAACCCTAAACTTGCACCTACATCACTATTATTTCACATCACTGAAACCTACATCTGCACCTACACCTGCACCTATATCACATCACTGAAACCCTACACCTGCACCTACACCACTATTATTTCACATCACTGAAATCCTACACCTGCACCTATATCAATTAAAAATATTTTAAATCAAATTAAAAATATTAATTAAAATAATTATTCGAATATTTTTTCAATTTGAAAATATTGATCACTGGATTAAAAATTAAGCTATATTTTAGTACATAATTAGTGTAAAATATTTTTTCAAATATAAATAAAAATTAAGATCTCATATTTATAATATATAATATTCAAATAATAATTACTTATTATTTTATATTCGATCTAAAATTAAAATAAAAAAATATCACCTCTTATTCATCCAATCAAACCCCTCAAATTCAGTCAACTCATGCACCTACACCTACACCTCCCATTCACCCAATTAAAAAAAACAGATTTAAATGTGCACAGCCTGCACACCCAATTAAAAAAAATCAGATTCAAAGACCCGTGAACTCGCCTGCCACCCACCCAAAATTATTCGGTGCACTGTTCAAACTCGGGGGGTGGGCAGTCCGATTTTGAACAGTGCCTGGTGTGCATTCAGACTTAAAAGCCTGCCACCCGCCTGACCCGCCTGCCACCCGCACCAAATATATTCGGTGGACTGTTCAAAATCGGGGGGTGGGCAGTCCGATTTTGAACAGTGCCCGACACTCCCAGCTAATGCCACGTGGCAGCGTGGTTTCTTCAAAGGGAGGGGGAAGGAATCTGATTTTGAACAGTGTTCCAGCTTGGAAAACACTATTCAAAAACGGGATGTGCACTGGTGGTGTTCCGAACAGTGAACAATAAACATCCCTAGATTTGTAAATAATTGTTCAGCATCCCTACTTTTGGAATTAAAAAACCCAAAAGTAATATTTGTGTAAATATTTTTTCCTTACAAGTACAAGAGCCATTTTGAACTTTCGTGAAGCTGTGTAATAAAAAAGGTATATATTGTTTTCTCTTACAAATTTGTACCAATTTGTGTACATTTGCTACTAATATGTGTATATACACAAATCCTTATAAAACTTGTACCAAAGTATTCTTTTGGGTAAGAAATTGTGTATGTACACATTTCTTTACAAGTACAAGAGCCATTTTGAACATACGTGAAACTGTGTAATAAAAAAGGTATATATCATTTTCTCTAACAAATTTGTACCAATTTGTGTACATTTGCTACTAATATGTGTATACACACAAATCCTTATAAAAATTGTATCAAAGTAAGTTTTTGGGTAAGAAATTGTGTATGTACACATTTCCTTACAAGTAAAAGAGTCATTTTGAACCTTCGTGAAACTGTGTAATAAAAAAAAGGTATATATCATTTTCTCTTAAAAATTTGTACCAATTTGTGTACATTTGCTACTAATATATGTATATACACAAATCCTTATAAATATTGTACCAAAGTATGCTTTTGGGTAAAAAATTGTGTATGTACACATTTCCTTACAAGTACATGAGCCATTTTCAACCTTGATGAAACTATGTAATAAGAAATGTATATACATTTTCTCTTACAAAGTTGTATCAATTTGTGTACTTTTCCTACTAATTTAAGTATATACACAAAACCTTAAAAAACTTTTACCAAAATATGCTTTCTGGTAAGAAATTGTGTATGTACACATTTCTTTACAACTACATGAGCCATTTTGAACCTTGGTGAAACTGTGTAATAAAAAAGGTATATATATTTTTCTCTCACAAAGTTGTACCAATTTATGTACATTTGCTACTAATTTCTGTATATACACAAAACCTTTTAATATTTGTAACAAATTGGGTTTCTTAGTATGGAAATTGTGTATGTACACATTTTCTTACAATGTAACATTTTATGTATGTACTTTTTTTCTTGCAATTTCCCTAACTATTTATGTATATACTTAATTCCTTACACCTGTAATATTTTGTGTATATACAATTTTCTCTACATACTTGTAACGATTTATGTACCATTTCATGTAACAATTTGTGTACCGCTTTTTATCCGGTAAACAGGTCAGCCGTTTTTAGCTTTTATTTAAAGGTTGTTCCCTAGAAGTCCCCCAAAAATGAATCTACCATGGAAGATTTGGATTCTAATATCCCCTTCATTTTTTATTGTTTTTGTGAATTGAGGGAGATCTAGTGGCAGCGAATTTCTGGCGGTGGTGTCACGTGGTCGGAGGAGATGAAGCGGTGCAGGCGCATGAAGAAGCTGAATAGTCTCGTGCGGGGAGCACGCGCGCGTGGAGAGCGGGTGAAGGGATCTCTCAGTTTGATCTGGACCGTTGGATCAAATTTGATCCAACGATCGGATCTTGGTTGGCGGCTGCTGTAAGAGATAGATCATATTAGGTTTAGATTAAGGTGTTGACCTAAATTTTTGGGCCCAAACGGGCCTGGTATATGTTATGTAATATTATGGGTTTTATTATATGTAATGGACTTGGACAATTATTAAATAAAGTAGGCTATTATTTATTTATCATATCTTTTATTATTATTATTATTAATAATAATAATAATAATAATAATAATAATAATAATAATAATAATAATAATAATAATAATAATAATAATAATAATAATAATAATAATAATAATAATAATAATAATAATAATAATAATAATAATAATAAACTGGAAGCATTTTTTAAAGAATATTTTTGAAAAATTAAAAGCTAGAAAATTCTATTTTGAAGTGAAATTTTTAAAATTATTGGAAGCATTTTTTTAAATTTTAAATTATTTCTTTTGAACAAGTTTTATTTAGGGGAAGAAAATTTTGCTTATAATACATTTTGAACCTACAATCTAAGAAAAAGAGAGAAAAATGTTGACTGAGAACTTAAACCATTTGTTCTATAGATACCGACAATTTTAGATAACTTTTGGAACCCAAAGTATTTTTAAAAAGCATCGCAAAACAACTCATGTATATTTTTTAGGGTAAACTATACTAATGACCACCGAACTATGGGGTTGATGTCGATTTGACCACTATATTTTTAATTGTGTTAAATATACCACATAACTATTTAATTGGTTCTAATGTAGCCACCTGTCGTTAAAAAATCGAAAAAGTTGACGGGGCTGTTAAAATAATTGGTATAATTACAAATTTGGTCCACTTTATCTATACAATTTGATCATAATTTTAATCTAATAAAAATTTATCTATTTTAATTAGGTGAGTCTCAACACATCATGCTTTGAAGCACAATACGCATGTGGTGAGGAAGCAGCGATCGTGGAGCTTACACTCGCCGTCGAAATTATGCTACCACTTCGAGCAGGTATCATGACCCTAGCAGCGTGCTTGATTCCTAAGAAAACACTAGTTACGTTAACACTAAGAACACGCTCGAAATCAGATTTGTTGTTGTCGATGATGCGAGCCTTGTTCGGATCAACGATGCCAGCGTTGTTGAACATGATGTCTAGCTTTCCATGAGTGGCCACAGCTTTGTCAACGTCACTTTTGATTTGGTCTTCATTAGTGACGTTGCAATGCACGTAGGAACAGTTTGAGAGGCCTATGTCCTCACAAACAGAATGACCCTGTTGGAAACTGTTTGTATAATTTGTTAAATTTATGGTTGATGCAGTTAGACAAATAGTTAGAATTAGTTAGTTTGTTAACTAGCTTAAAGTTGTATATAAATAGCTCTTGTACATATCAATTGTATGAATGAGAAAGGATGTTCCTCAAACTTCTTTTTTCAACATGGTATCAGATTTGGGTTTTATCTCCTTTGGGCCTTTTGGGCTCTAATTTCTTTCCAATTTTTTTGCTGGTTTCTTTCTCTTTCTTTCTTTTCTAATTTTCCCCAATTTCTTCTTCATCGTTGTATCTCATTTCCCCTATTTTTTTTCCAATTTTTCGCATTGCCTTCTGATTCCATTGATTTTAATCATGTTTTGTATCTCCATCCTTCTGATACGTCGGGCGTGATGCTTGTTTCTCATCCTCTTGTTGGAATTGAGAATTATTTCGTCTGGAGTCGCTCGTTGAAGATAGCCCTACTCGCAAAAAACAAACTAGGGTTTATCGATGGTTCTTGTCGCCGAGAGACCTATTTTGATGATCTTCTTTCCCAGTGGGATCGTTGCAATGCGATCGTCCTATCGTGGATTCTCAACGCCGTTTCTAAGGACCTCTCTGCCGGTGTCGCCTTCGCGTCGAGTGCTGCCCTTGTTTGGAAAGATTTGGCCGAACGATTCGACAAAGTAGATGGCTCCCGCATCTTCTTCTTGCACCGTGAAATTGCCACTGTCTCTCAAGGTGATTCCACTATTTCCAGTTACTTTACTCTCCTTAAATTGCTTTGGAGTGAATATGAATCTCTTGTGCCTTTTACGGCTTGCGAGTGTGAGGTTTCTCAAGATAACATGAAGATTCTAGTTCGACGGAAGCTCTTTCAGTTTCTTATAGGCTTACATGAGTCCTATGCGGTGATTGAAAGCCAAATTCTTACCATGAAGCCTCTTCCTTCCGTCCATCAAGCTTATTCCATGCTTGTTTAGGAAGAATCTCAGAGGACTCAGCTCTCGCTTCTTGGTACTCCGGAGACCACTGTTCTATTTTCTGCTTCTTCGGGTAGCACTGATCGCCGCCGATTTCCTGGTGTTTGTGAGCATTGTAAAATCAAGGGCCATCGAAAAGATCAATGTTATCGTCTGATCGGATTCCCATCTCACTTCAAGTTCAACAAGAAGAAAGGTGGTCCCTCTGCTGCTGTGGCTCTTTCTTTTCCTGTCAATTCTGATGGGGATGGTGATTTGGTCTCTCGTGCTTCTAATCTTCCTTCTGTGTCGCCCTCAGCCCCCGTTTTCACCCAGGATCAATATCATCAGATTCTTCATTTGTTGAACAAGTCACCTTCTATTGATGTTGCCGTGAATCTTGTAGGTATACTTCATTCTAATTCTCCTTCATCTGATGCTTCACTTTGCTGGATTGTAGACACAGAGGCCACATACCATATTTTATCTTCTTTCAAACATCTGGATGATCATGTATCATGTGCTTCTTATCCACACTTTGCACACTTGCCCAATGGTAAAACAACTCATGTTACTCACCTTGGCTCTTTTCGATTGACCTCAGATTCCACTCTTCAGAATGTTCTTTATGTCCCTGACTTTCATCACAATTTACTATCTGTTTCACGCCTTACTCGTGATTTACATTGTTCTCTTATTTTTTACCCTGACTTCTATTTATTACAAGATCTTTGCACTGGAAGGATGAAGGGGATTGGTAAGGAATCTCATGGTCTTTATTTTTTTGAGTCTGCTTTTCATTCTGGTGGTATGTCTGTTGTTCATTCTCTTTCATGTGTTTCTGATTCTGTGAATGCCTCTTGTATGACTTCTGTTAGTGGTGATACTTGTATCCGGCATGCTCGTTTAGGGCATGCTGCTCTCTCAAAAATGAATAAAATTGACTTTTTAAAAACATTGCATTTTGATTCTGATCTTATACACAAATGTTCTGTTTGCCCTTTAGTAAAACAAACTAGGTTACCTTTTCCTTCTACCTCTTCTAGGTCTGATTCTTCTTTCTCTCTTCTTCATATTGACATCTGGGGGCCCTATAGAATCTCTACTCATTCTGAATGTCGTTTTTTTCTTACTATAGTTGATGATCACAATAGGATGAATTGGGTTTATCTGTTGAAGCATAAGAATGAAGCTCTTTCTTCTTTGAAGCAGTTTTTCCTTTTAGTCAAAAATCAATTCTCTGCTACCATTCGAATTGTTCGCAGTGGCAATGGGTCTAAGTTTTTAATTCTCTATGTTCCTCTTTCTTTCTCTTGGTGTTATACACCAAAGTACTTGTGTCTATACACCCCAGCAAAATGGAGTTGCTGAAAGGAAACATAGACATCTTCTTGAAGTTGCTAGGGCTTTGCGTTTTCATTCTAAAGTTTCATTGAAATTTGGGGGTGAGTGTGTTGTCACTACCTGTTATCTTATAAATAGGCTTCCTACACCTTTGCTTTCTTGGAAGTCACCTTTTGAAATGTTACATCATAAGCCTCCAAATTTGTCTCACTTGCAGGTATTTAGTTGCTTATGTTATGCAACCAAACCTAATTTCTCTGATAAATTTTCTGCCAAGTCCATTCTTTCAGTTTTCTTTGGTTGTTCATCTACTCAAAAGAGATATATTCTTTTTAGCCTTGAGACTCATACTTTTTTTGTTAATCGTGATGTTCTTTTTCATGAGGATGTCTTCCCTTTTAATTTTATTTTTTCTATTTCTTCTTCATCTCCTTTTTTCCTTCTACTCCTTATATACAAGATTCTGATTTTCTTAATCTCTCTAGTTCTTCATCTCAAAATTCTTTTGAACCTGGTTCTCATTCTTCTCTTGCTAATCATTTTTCTCATGATTCTTTGAATACTGTTGTTCCTCCTGCTTCTAGTGCTTCAACAGATCTTCCCTCTTTTCCTTCTTCATCACCACCACCTTCTCGTCGAGTTTCTGCTCGTGTCCCTAAACCACCACAATGGCTCAATGATTATGTTCATACCTGCCAATCCACTTTTCCTTCAGGTTTGTATCCGATCCAAAATAGTTATGTGGTATATTTAACACAATTGGAAATATAATGGTCAAATCGACACCAGCCCCATAGTTCGGTGGTCATTAGTATAGTTTATCCTATTTTTAATGAAAAATCTATATATATATATATATTATTTTAGTTTTAAATAATATATTTAAAGCGGTTTTCACATATATTGAGTCATAGATTGATTCATAATTTATATCTAATTGTATAAAGAATATATGTTAAACAATAAAATTTGAAGACATTTTTAAAGTTCATAATGAAATATTATTTTTGAAAAATTGTGATGTTCTTTATTCGATGGAATCATCACATATAGATGAATGCCTCGTTAAAAAACCTCCTTAATCCTATTTGGAGGAGAAAGAGTACATCCATCTATGTTCTTACAAGAAGTAAAACCGAAACAAGTTACTCACATAGAGTTCTACTCCATCGTAGTAAGACAAACCCCATCCAGATATGACTCTAAACAGGCAACAAGGAAGATAAGGTTACCATGATCCAAAAGTGAAGCCACTCAGAAAACAGTTAAACTTCTCAGCTCCACGAAATGTTGGGTGGCTAGCCTTTATGCAAGCAAATAATTAGAAAGCCATGCGCTGAACAAAGATAATTCTTGCCGCAATGTTAACCTGACACAAGGCACGGGCAGGGTTTCTCGGTAAAATCTCAGGACTGGGGTTCAACCACCAGTGAAGTGTTTCCGGATATGCCCTTCTTTGCCAAAAAATTAGCACTAATATTGTATTCACGATTCACATGGACGACCTTTCAACTAACCATACTTAATTCAGAGATGCATTCTTGAACCAAACCTTTAAACACTAGGGGGCGGCCTGGAGATTTAATAACCAACTGATAGCTAGAAATGAAAGTAACTTGTTTTATTTTTAAAAATTCAGATACTTTAATTTTAAAAATCCAGCCTAGATATAAAACAGTATAAATAAAATATAATATAATAAATTTATAGAAGTGAAAGTAATTAAATTTAAGAATGTTAACTAAAATTTTAACTTATATATAATATAATAATTTAATAATAATAATTTCAGTTTAATATATTTATAGATCGAAAAATGTCTAAATTAAGGATAGTTCTTCTACGCTCGATGAGTACCACTATTGACAAGCACCGATAAACTAATTTATAAAATTTTTAAATTCAAAGTACTTAACACGTAATTATATTTTTTAAAAAATTAAAAGTGTAATTTAATTAAAATACATATTTTAATTTTAATTTTATTTTAAACATTATTAATTAAAATAATTTATCTCCAAATCAAAAAACCTCAAGTATTTTTCTTTAAAATTAACCCAATTGCCGTCGTCATCGCCGCCGACCCCACTTAAAATAACCACTCAAATAAAATGCCCCATGCACAAAATATTCGAACCAATACACAAATACAACCTTTTCCCCTGTTTCGCATATGCCACTGCCAATTCAAATTTCAATTCATTTTCATTTTTTTAAAACACGTGTTGATTTCAATTTCACAAATGAAATTGAAATTAAAATTTCCACTTCCAGATTTCATAACCTCCACGTGCTGATTGATTCACCAAAATTTAATTTCAGTTTGCTTATTTTATGCGCAACATACATAGCGCCCAGGGGTGGATTGCCGCGGCCTGATCGCGCAATCCCCTGTTCACGTCCTTACCCTTTAATCCTTTCGAACATTTAATCGAACACATAGCGCCCAGGGGTGGATTGCCGCGACGGTCGGCGGCGGTTGTGATTGTCGACGGCGACAATTAGGTTAATTTCAAAGAAAGATATTTACGGTTTCTTTGATTCGGGGATAAATTATTTTAATTAATAATATTTAAAATAAAAATAAAATTAAAAAATATATTTTAATTAAATTACACTTTTAATTTTTAAAAAAATTATAATTACGCATTAAATATTTTAAATTTAAAAATTTTATAAATTAATTTATATGTTCATCGGTGCTCGTCAATAATATTGCTCGTCAAACGCTATAAAATTTTCCCTAAATTAAAATATAAAAATTAAGTTTGAAACATCATAATTTGATAATTTTTGTTCCACAAAGTTCCGAACATAATTATGTTCTGTCTGAAAAAAATGAATATCATATTAGTGAAAAGAAACGTGGAAGCTGTACGAAGTTGCAAACTCACAAACCCAGAAATTAAATTCCTTTCTTAGCTCTTTCCTATATCTTTTGCTCCTTCACAAATTTCTCTTTTTCTAATCCAAACAAAACTCCTTTTTACCTTTTTAGCTCTGTTAGATTCCCAAGAATCCAATTTCTGCCCATTTAAAAAAAAAAGATTTCCTCAGCAAAAGATGATGGATGTAAAGAAAAGGAAAGCAACAGTAGCATGGACGACGACGACGATGATGATGATGATTTTTCTTGTATTGTCTGCAAATTTCCCTTTGTGTTCCTCAGCTGCCAGTCAACAACCCGACAACAGAAAGTCAAATGGTTTCCGTTCATCTTTCCTTTTTCCTGTTAGTGGGAATGTTTATCCTCTTGGGTAAGTTCTCTCTTTCTCTGAAATCATTAGGTTTCTTCAAGTGTATTAGTTGTTTGTTTTATTGCGGGAATGGAATTCTTTATTGATTTCTATTCTCACTCTTGTTTTCTGCTGGGATATTTGATTAACTCTTTGGAAGAATTCTTCAAAATTTTCTTTGGGAATTTCTGATTTTGATCTTAGGGTTTATGAGAGATTGAGAGTGTATTAGTTGCTCTGTCTGTTTGTTCCTAAAATCTTTAGTACTTTATTTTTGTCCTTGTCTCAAATGATTGAAAATCATGGAATTCATCATGTTTTGTTCAGGTACTATTCCATATCTCTTACCATAGGCAATCCACCCAAGGTTTTCGAGTTCGATATCGATACAGGCAGTGATCTCACTTGGGTCCAATGCGATGCGCCTTGCACTGGTTGCACCAAGGTAAAGCTTTCTGTAGATTTCGATCCCTATCTTGTCCCGAATTATATAATGATATGTCCTTGTTTTGTAGACAAATGATCATCTTTACAAGCCCCAAAAACACATCCTTGTGAGCTGTGAGCATCCTTCCTGCGGTGTGGTTCACTTCCCCGATAGTCCTCAATGCCAGAAACCAGATGACCAATGTGAATTCGAGGTCGATTATGTTGATCATGGTTCAGTTTTTGGTGTGGTGGTCTCTGATTTCTTTTCTCTTAGATTTATGAATGGCTCTCTTATCCGTCTGCATTTGACTTTTGGGTGCGTGTTTTTGCTCTCTACCTCGATTAGAAACCTTAATTTTCAGTATTGGCAATGGTTTTGATACTATTAATGAATATAATTTCCTGATATGTTGAAATGGCTGCGAAAGTACACATTTAATAACAAATATCATATTTTCTTATCCTTTGCCTACAGATGTGCTTATGATATTAAAAATCCCGGTCCATACGTTCCTCCTGGAACTGGAGTCCTCGGGCTTAGCAATGGCAAAGCAAGCTTAGCCTCACAGCTGCGAAGCTTAGATCTCACAAGAAACGTACTAGGCCATTGTTTAAGCGGGAAAGGTGGAGGTTTTTTGTTCCTAGGAGATGATTTTGTCCCTTCCGGAATGTCTTGGATGCCAATGTTGGCCGACTCGTAAGCACTATTAAGTTCTAGCAACTCTTCGTACCATTAACATTTGTTCTCTCATCTCTGCTTCCTTGACCATTTTGTTTCAGCAAAAATTATTTGTCGAGTCCAGCAGAAGTCCTTTTTGATGGAAAGCCAACTGGTATAACCGACCTTAAAGTCGTATTTGACAGTGGAAGTTCCTACACTTACTTTAGCTCCCAAGTTTACAAAGCTGTACTAGATCTGGTAAGTAAACGACTTAGAGTAATCGCCTGTTGAGAGTAATCTTTAAGCATTGCTTAAGGAACCGATCTCATATTTCATGTTTTAGGTAAGGAGAGGCTTAACTGGGAAGCCATTGGATACGGTAGAGGATAAAGCTCTCCCAATCTGCTGGAAAGGAACAAAACCTTTTAAATCCGTTCATGATGTCAAGAACTATTTTAGCACCTTGACATTGATCTTTCCAGACACCCCGAAAGTTCAGCTAGAACTGCAGCCGGAAGCATTTCTTATTGTCACGGTAAGCACCAAATCCAGGATTTCCAGCGATATGACAAGAACGAATACACATGCAACGACAGTTCTAACATGCTCTTCCGTTCCCAGGAAGATGGAAATGCTTGCTTTGGAATCTTGAACGGCACGGAAGTAGGATTGGGAGACCTCAACATAATTGGAGGTGAGAAATAATAGAACTATAGAAGAATCATTTTCCACCTTTTCTCGGATCCTTTATTATCCAACTCTTCCTTCCTCACTACTTCTCTTTTTACTCAGACATCTCATTGATAGACAAAATGGTCGTTTACGACAACGAGCAGCAGCGGATCGGGTGGATATCGGCAAACTGTGATAGGCTTCCATAGTCCTGAACCCTTTCATTCTCTTAGCATTTACCTATCTTCTATATAATTGCATTTATCCTTTTCTTACCCTATTTTTTTTGTCTTTGCAGTAGCAGTTTGGACAATAATTACAATGAAGATTTTAAACAACCGTATGCTGCAAATTTTGGTACTGTAGAAGAGAATCATCCTCAAGCACAAGGTTCCATCTAGAGCAATGCTCGGATTCAGAACAGAGAGATCTGATACCGAAAAAAGTTGAGCGGAAAGACCGTAAAACGACTTCGTACTATCATATGTACAAATACGAATACATACATTTGTTTGGTAATACGATATATATAAGGTATAGAATGTAAATTTATTAATCCCAAATACAAAAATGTAATACTAATTTTTGTTAGAGGTGAAATTCACATGTTTTCTGGAATTTCTAGTGCAAGTTTAGATACTAGAATTTCTCAAGTATGGTAAAATTCATCGCTTTAGTTGTCTTTGTTACTTGGACTTGAGATGGTCTGCAGGATTTGTTACTTGGAGAGCTTAGGTGATATGCTAAGCACTTGGACTCTAAAAAATTCAATATTTTATTTAACTAGATACGAAAAAATTTGAATTTGACTAGTAATTTTATAAGTTGGACACGAAAAACTTTCGAATAAAGTTTGAGTTATAGAATATAATTTACAATAACTCAAAAATTTTAATTATTAGTGGATCGATTTTCGAGTTTGAGACAATTCTCTTACCTTTGTCTAATTTGTAATATATACGTGCAATAACAATTCAATTTGATTCGACCGTGATTTATAAACTGAATTAAAATTTTTTAAATATAATTTGAGTTATAAAATAAAACTTGTCAACTCAACTAACTCAAAAAAATTACTTAAACTCAATCGAATTAGGTAGGAGTCTTTCCTACCTTAATTAGCGGTTGAGAGTTCAATCCTCATTCTGGTACGTAGCAATTTTAAAATTCGTGACCATTGTTAGGTTCAACCGTTTTTTCACTAGCACTACTTGTTGGGTTCTCGGTCCAATATTTTTGAATCTTTTGGATAATAATAATAATAATAATAATAATAATAATAATAATAATAATAATAATAATAATAATAATAATAATAATAATAATAAACTTAAATGAAAAATAGGTGCCTAAAGTATAATTTTTTTGAACTTTAAGTGTTTAAAGTATTTTTTTGTAAAAATAAGTGTCTAAAGTTTTAAAAGTTATAATTTTAGGTGCTTGACCGTTAGTGGGTGTTAAAAAATTGTTAATCAATCAATGCTTGACATGTGGCATGTTTATTTTATTTTTATAAATTAAAAACTTAAAACAAATTTTCAAAGTTTCAAAATTTTATAATTTTTACAAAACAATCCCCAAATCCCCCAAATCCCCCAAACTCAAACCCCCAAATTGCCGTCGCTTCCGCCGCCGGCCGCTACCCCTAAGTCTAACCCTTTGATCGCCGGACTTAACTGGTCGTTTCCCCATCACGGCGTCGACGAAAATGATGAATGACGTGACAGTCGAACGTTTGGGGTTTGTGTTGGGGTGATTTTAGGAATTTGAGGCCTATTTTGTAAAAATTGTAAAATTTTGAGAATTTTGAAAATTTGAGAAAAACATTGTTTTAAGTTTTTAATTTTGAAAAAAATAAAATAAAATAAATATGACACATGTTAAGTAGGGGTGGTCAAAAACATCTGACCCGGTTGACCCGACCCGACGATCCGAACCTAAAAATGCAGGGTAATTTTCAAAAAAAAATTACCCGATCCGGCAAATTTTTCGGGACACGGGCCGAAAGTTTCCCATTACCGAGTACCCGACCCGATCGGATAAAATTTAATATATATTTTTTATATTTAAAATTATATTTTTATTTTATGTTTCTTAATATTTTTACTCTAAAATTAAGTTTAAATCCCTAAATTTTTTCTATGTTTGTATTATATTCTTTTAAGTTTTAAGTTTAATTTAAAAAAAAATATTTTTGTGTTTAACATGTGATTTTTTTAATTTTGGAAATAAAAAAATAGTAACCCGGTATCTGATTACCCGGGTACCCGAATTTTACATGTACCCGAATTCCGGGTACCTGGATATAATGGGCCAGGACACGAGCCGCTTAATGAGGTACCCGGATGAACCAGGTACCCGACAATGCCCACCCCTAGTGTTAAGCATTGATTGATTAACAATTTTTTTAACACCCATTAACAGTCGAGCTAACTTTTGAAACTTCAGACACCTAAAATTATAACGGTTGAAACTTTGGGTACTTATTTTTTTTAAAAAAATTACTTTAAACGCCTAAAGTTAAAAAATATATACTTTAGTCGACTATTTTTCATTTAAGCCATAATAATAACTAGGAAAATTCTACAACGGGCGACGAACATTGATGAATACCACTAACGATGAATACCGGTGAACATCATTAATTTGTTTTTAAATTCTAAAAATTTAAAGGACTAAAATTATAATTAAAATTATCTCTTAAAAAAGTAAAAACCAAATTTAATAATTACTTTATAATATTTTTTAATAGGTTAGAATCAAATATACCCAATTTTCCTAAACCTTAACAAAATTAATTTCTTAAAAAAATAGAAATCAATTTATAACCTATTAAAAATATTATAAAGTAATTATTAAATTTAGTTTTTATTTTTTTAAAGAGATAATTTTAATTATAATTTTAGTCCTTTAGATTTTTAAAATTTTAAAAAAATTAATGGTATTCATCAGTGTTCATCGTTAATGGTGTTTATCAATATTCGTCGCACGTGGTAGACTCATCCTAATAATTAATATACCTTTTGAATAAAGTTTTTTATCCACAAAACAAGAGATTTAGATAAACCTGGCTTCTCGGAATTCAATCTATAAGAGGAGTCCGTTTAAATTTCATATAAATACACGAGAGTCGAGACCCCTAAAGAAATCATCACGTTCAAGCAAAACCTCTGAAAAAAATAATTTAAACCAATATTTCATCCCAAAACTACTGCAATGAAGATGAAGTCAAACAAATGAAGCGTCAGTACAGCCATGGTAGATTTCCATGGATTTCTGTCAGAAATTTTACTTGCAATTTCACTTAAATGAGTATTAGAAGAAAATAGAAAAATAAGATTGAGAAAAAGACAAGGTTACAGTAAAGAGCACTGAACCTGGAAAGAAATAGCCGTAGCCAAAATGTTTACAAAATACTTGACTAATTTAGCCTAGGTTTTTACAATCCTATTTATACCAGTGCTATTATAATATAATTAAAATAATAACCAATAATTCTGTAATTACTCTGGTGGTCCCCTTAGCATCTCTTGTCATAGCATCACTCAATCTCTTGCTCATAACATTACCTCCGCTTTCAAAGAGAACCTTGTCCTCAAGGTTCAAGATAAGCTATGTAGAGTGCCTTCATAGACGACCAAGTGAAACATTGCTCCATCAAAATGAACCAAGAAAAGGGGGTCAAACTCTTGCAAAACTAACAACTGGAAATGATTTCTTAACGCTCCGAGAACTATAAATGGATTGATCTTCTCAATTTTCATTGATCCACTAATCACTTCTAAGGTGATCTTATCTATTTCAACCAAAGCATATTTTTCAACTTCATCTCCCATGACAATGCCCACAATAGGAATAGCAATGCTAACGAGGTATTGGCTCTTGTGTTCTCCGAAACTAGGGGTTTTGAGAGCAACAATCTTCAAGGTGCCAAAAACACTCCCAAATTTCACAATGAATCCTATAATGATGCTAAGATAGGGCCACAACTTGTCTTTCGGTTCAACATCTTGAAAAAATAGGGTGGGAGGAGAAATGTCTTTGTAGTTGGAAGAAACGTTGAGCATTTGGGGCTGATTCCTTATTGGGATTCTTCTTGACAAGTTGTTGTAAGACAACATCAAGTGATTCAAGAGTGTCAATGATGAGAGGATGGAAAGAATAGGACATGCTCTTAAGGAAGGTGGTGGTGATAAAGAAGTTGCCAAGGATCCAGCACGGAGAGCAGAATAGATAACTGAGAGTATTCTTTTGAGCATCCCAATTATAAGAGTACTTGTATAAACAATTGGCGATTTATAATGGAGACTGTTGCATACATAATCTCTAGGTTCACTAGAAAGACCCGTGTAGCACAGTAAAATGATATCACAACAACAGGTAAAAGACTGTCATTCCCCTCAAGATGCAGAGCAACACAAAATTCTGATAAAGTCTTATACGCAAATAGGCTAATGTTGGAGGCATCTACAACTTTCAAGCTTCTCAAATTATTCCAGCAATCCAGAAGTTGTGCAATGATTATGTTGTGCCCAACAAAGAGAATTTCCATCCGCTTCATCTTGCATACCAATACTGGCAGCCTACCTTTGATCCGATTATGAGAAAGAAACAATGTGTGCAATTGTGACATTAGTTCCCCAATATTGTCTGGAACATAACCTGAAAATGAATTTATGTGTAGATATACTTGTGTTGCATCATTCAACCCAAGTGGTATATGGCCCTTGAAATGATTTCTAGCAAACCATTCTTCTTCCATGGTGTCCGAAATCCTAACATTTGAAACTACACCGTCTTGTCCAAACGCGACACTAATTTTTCCTCCTGGATCAAAAGAAATGAAAATGATACGGTATATGAACCGCCATGTATTCACACACACGGTTCCACTGGAAATTATCTGGGTTGCACTAATGCTCATTTTCAAGGCGCCATAATGGAAGTTATTAGCTACAACACCAATATTACCAAAATTTAAATTAAAAATGGATCATGCACCGCCAATAATAGATTTTCCCCCGGGATCAAAAACAATGCTATCTCTAGTCTCTTGCACAAACATACATCTTGTTGGCTCAATACCATCTTCAAAGTATTCCAAAAGTTCTTGTACCATTTGAGAACTTGCTGCAATCTCACCTTGCCATTGATGTTTATCCCCAGCCAAATTGAATTTAAGCACAGATTTGACAAAATTCATGGTGACCATTCCCAAAGTATTCATCCGCGTAACTCCCAACACCATTTTGGATCCCTCTAATTATGCTAACTTTTGAACCAAGACTTCATCATCTGATACTTCCTTAAACTTAGCCGCCTCTTTTTCCTCAATGCTATCGTCTCTTGATAACAATTGAAGAAACTGACCCTGCATCGTTGGTCTTGGCAATTCATCAAACACACGGTAGATCGTTGTGTTTTGGTTGTCTCGCTTTCGAAGATTGTTTTCCGTTGGTGTTGACAATTCGTCGAACGCTTGGTGGACCGTTGTTCTTGGGTTGTCCTGTATAGCCTCAACTTCACCCGATCAATAGACCCTACCCCCATTCGCTTGACTGATCGGAGTCGCTTGGGTCGTCAAAATCTTCAGTTGCCTGAACTGTTGTTGCCCATTGGTTGTGGATTTCAGAGAGTCTATCGATTTAGGTTGCAGAATAACATTCTCTTGAAACTTAGTTATCGACGTCTCACTCTCCGTGGAAACAAACCGCTTTCGAATAGCACCAACAAAATGGTTCCATCCGTCCAACTTTCGCCACCGCTGCATCCATTGAAACCATCTCTTAGCTATCCCTTCCATCCGCAGAGAAGCCATTGTAACTCGGTGGTGGTCCTCTGTCCCATAAAATTTAAAAATTTCATGAGCTGAGGCGATCCACTCTTCTGGATTTTCTCCCAAAAAAATTGGCAACTCCATATAAATGGGTCTTCGAGGAAAAAGAAAATCATTTTTCATCTCCTCTTCAACTCTCAATGAAAGCACCATTGTCAGGAATTTTACTTGCAATTTCACTTAAATGAGTATTAGAAGAAAACAGAGGAATAAGATTAAGAAGAAGAAAAGGTTACAGTAGAGAGCACTGAACCTGGAGAGAAATAGCCGCAGCCAAAATGTTTACAAAATACTTGACTAATTTAGCCTAGGTTTTTCCAATCCTATTTATACCAGTACTATTATAATATAATTAAAATAATGACCAGTAATTCTGTAATTACTCTGGTGGTCCCCTTAGCATCTCTTGTCATAGCATCACTCAATCCCTTGCTCATAACAATTTCTGGTTGCTTCCGAACACAAGAAGTATTTAAAAAGGGTTTACCAGAAGGAAGGTGAGTTGTGGAAGCAAAGAAGTAATCTCGGGAGCACTTCAGTGTCTGGGTCGGATTCTACTGATTGCTCTCATATTTCAGAAGTAGAGTTGTAGGAGATGCTGATACGGCTCGATGATTTTGCCCAAACTGGGATTCTTCTAACTTAATTCACTAAGACACCTTCATTCCTGAATTGATACATGTCCACACCCTATCTTAGAGTACAAGAAGCAGGGCTATATAGGCTATAGTGTCAAGAATATTGTATATTTGGATGATGCAACCAAGGTATTGATCTACAATCAATATTTAAATCTTATAGCTTTCTATAGATCATTGTGTATGTTCAATCGTAGGGTTTCGGCTATTACTATATATATAAAAGGATCACATATTATCAATACTTAGGTGACTTTCATATTCACCTTGTGTTTTCAAAGTTGATAAATATGCTTTTCGTACTGATGTTTCTCTACCCTCAGTTCAGAATCAAAGGAAGACTATTGACTGCATATTGGTGAGTAGATAAAACTATTAACATCTACATTTAATTTAATTCCCCAAGCTTGGCGAACTATGAGTCAGGCAATGAAGTTATAGTATTTCAGTTTATACGGAGTTTTATTTCTATGATTTGGTTGGTAACTACAGCTATTCAATTTAAATGTTTATGGCTCAATTAGAACATCTATTAGTGAAAATCAAGCTTATTTATAAGGATTTTCATTTGCTTCTATATATCTGTATATGGTAATGGTTTGATACTTGTTTCTAAGAATATGTTTATGGATGCTAAAATAAAACGAGTTATGTTATAATTCAAATAAGAGGGGCCTAATAGAAGTTGTTCTGTTATGTTTTGATTATGGAATATTCTAACCCATGGTGTTTTGATTAGCATTATGATAAGAATAAGATGGCCTTTGCTTTGTTATAGCCGGATGGATAGTTGATTATGCCTGATTGAAATGAAAAGTTATGACATATGATCCAATAAATTCTATAATGTGGCTACTCGATCATATAAGTAGTTAAACTTTGTCTTCTTACCTTTCCAACATAATGTTTGTCTCAGAATTTTGAAGTTTTCAAGTCATCTTTCTTGATCTTATAAACGGATGTAAGACCATATAATGATACCAAACATGCATTGCCTTTAGTTAATTCTAAAGCTTTAATTTCTTTATTATTGCAATCGATAATGTTTAATTAAAAACAAAGATTTAAGCACGCATGAGCCGAATAATGCAAGGAACTACATACTCTGGTATCACCTGCGCTTAAGTTGCTATCGTATAGGTATGGTTAATTAGTTAAAATGTCATCATATGTCTATATATTCGATTGAGTGGTGCACTAGTTGTTTGAACTTTGCATGAAAAATCTTTCCTGAGATATGGTTGGATGGGATCATCATAGCCAATCTTTAGTTGATAAATATATTGTGCATACTGATGTTTTTTATCCTCAGTTCAATCAATAGATATGAATAAGTTGTGCTCCACCAGCCAAGTCAGATGGTTTCAAATTGCACGGCGTGCGGGTGTACACCAAATGAAATAAGCAGGTTCACAACCGAAAAACAACACAGCTGAAATTAAATTTATTTTAACTATATAATCTTTTACATTTGGAAATATGCTACTAGGAATAATGTGCAGATTCAAATTTAATTACCAAGTTATCCAGTGCATTCTTGGCCTACTGAATCCATACTAAATTTATGCTACTTCAATTCAAAAGAGGGATTATGCAAGTTTTGTTTTTGGCTATATATTAGAAGAAAGGAAGAGTTTTACTCCTGCATATCTGAATCTGTGCCCAACATGGTTTAAATGGTGTTCTGTTATGAGCAAGGGATTGAGTGATGCTATGCCAAGAGATGCTAAGGGGACCACCAGAGTAAATTACAGAATTACTGGTTATTATTTTAATTATATTATAATAGTACTGGTATAAATAGGATTGGAAAAACCTAGGCTAAGTTAGTCAAGTATTTTGTAAACATTTTGGGTGCGGCTATTTCTCTCCAGGTTCGGTGCTCTCTACTGTAACCTTTTCTTCTTCTCAATCTTATTCCTCTGTTTTCTTCTAATACTCTTTTAAGTGAAATTGCAAGTAAAATTCTTGACAATGGTGCTTTCATTGAGATTTGAAGAGGAGATGAAAAATGATTTTCTTTTTCCTCGAAGACCCATTTATATGGAGTTGCCAATTTTTTCGGGAGAAAATCCAGAAGAGTGGAACGCCTCAGCTCATGAAATTTTTGAATTTTATGGGACGGAGGACCACCACTGAGTTACAATGGCTTCTCTGCGGATGGAAGGGATAGCTAAGAGATGGTTTCAATGGATGCAGCGGTTGCGACAGTTGGACGGATGGAACCATTTTGTTGGTGCTATTCGAAAGCGGTTTGTTTCCACGGAGAGTGAGACGTCGATAACTAAGCTTCAAGAGAATGTTATTCTGCAACCTAAATCGATAGACTCTCTGAAATCCACAACCAATGGGCAACAACAGTTCAGGCAACTGAAGATTTTGACGACCCAAGCGACTCCGATCAGTCAAGCGAATGGGGGTAGGGTCTATGGATCGGGTAAAGTTGAGGCTAAACAGGACAACCCAAGAACAACGGTCCACCAGACGTTCGATGAATTGTCAACACCAAAGGAAAACAATCTTCGAAAGCGAGACAACCCAAACACAACGATCCATCGTGTGTTTGATGAATTGCCAAGACCAACGTATCGTGAAATTTTCAATCCCCCGATTCAGGATAGTAAAGGCAATGAATTTCAAAATGAAGCAACAACGATGCAGGGTCAGTTTCTTCAATTATTATCAAGAGACGATAGCATTGAGGAAGCAGATGCGGCTAAGTTTAAGGAAGTATAAGATGATGAAGTCTTGGTTCAAAAGTTAGTAGAATTAGAGGGATCCAAAATAGTGTTGGGAGTTACGTGGATGAATACTTTAGGAAAGGTCACCATGAATTTTGTCAAATCTGTGCTTAAATTCAATTTGACTGGGGATAAACATCAATGGCAAGGTGAGATTGCAGCAAGTTCTCAAATGGTACAAGAACTTATGGAATACTTTGAAGATGGTATTGAGCCAACAAGATGTATGTTTGTGCAAGAGACTGGAGATAGCATTGTTTTTGATCCCAGGGGAAAATCTATTATTGGCGGTGCAAGATCCATTTTTAATTTAAATTTTGGTAATATTGGTGTTGTAGCTAATAACTTGCATTATGGCGCCTTGAAAATGAGCATTAGTGCAACCCAGATAATTTCTAGTGGAACCGTGTGTGTGAATACATTGAGGTTCATATACCGTATCATTTTCATTTCTTTTGATCTAGGAGGAAAAAATAGTGTCGCGTTTGGACAAGACGGTGTAGTTTCAAATGTTGGGATTTCGGACACCATAGAAGAAGAATGGTTTGCTAGGAATCATTTCAAGGGCCATATACCACTTGGGTTGAATGATGCAACACAAGTATATCTGCAGATAAATTCATTTCCAGGTTCTTTTCCAGACAATATTGGGGAACTAATGTCACGATTGCACACATTGTTTTTTTCTCATAATCAGATCAGAGGTAGGCTGCCAGTATTGGTATGCAAGATGAAGCGGATGGAAATTCTCTTTGTTGGGCACAACATGATCATTGCACAACTTCTGGATTGCTGGAATAATTTGAGAAGCTTGAAAGTTGTAGATGCCTCTAACATTAGCCTATTTGCGTATAAGACTTTATCAGAATTTTGTGTTGCTCTGCATCTTGAGGGGAATGACAGTCTTTTACCTGCTGTTGTGATGTCATTTTACTGTGCTTATGTGTGCTACACGGATCTCTCTAGTGAACCTAGAGATTATGTATGCAACGGTCTCCATTATAAATCGCCAATTGTTTCTACAAGTACTCTTATAATTGGGATGCTCAAGAGAGTACTCTCAGTTATCTATTCTGCTCTCCGTGCTGGATCCTTGGAAACTTCTTTATCACCACCACCTTCCCTAAGAGCAGGTCCTATTCTTTCCATCCACTCATCATTGACACTCTTGAATCACTTGATGTTGTCTTACAACTTGTCAAGAAGAATCCCATTAAGGAATCAGCCCCAAATGCTCAACGTTTCTTCCAACTACAAAGACATTTCTCCTCCCACCCCATTTTTTCAAGATGTTGATCTGAAAGACAAGTTGTGGCCCTATCTTAGCATCATTATAGGATTCATTGTGAAATTTGGGAGTGTTTTTGGCACCTTGAAGATTGTTGCTCTCAAAACCCCTAGTTTCGGAGAACACAAGAGCCAATACCTCGTTAGCATTGCTATTCTTATTGTGGGCATTGTCATGGGAGATGAGGTTGAAAAATATGCTTTGGTTGAAATAGATAAGATCACTTTAGAAGTGATTAGTGGATCAATGAGAATTGAGAAGATCAATCCATTTGTAGTTCTCGGAGCGTTAAGAAATCATTTCCAGTTGTTAGTTTTGCAAGAGTTTGACCCCCTTTTCTTGGTTTATTTTGATGGAGCAATGTTTCACTTGGTCGTCTATGAAGGCATTCTACATAGCTTATCTTGAACCTTGAGGACAAGGTTCTCTTTGAAGGCGGAGGTAATGTTATGAGCAAGGGATTGAGTGATGCTATGCCAAGAGATGCTAAGGGGACCACCAGAGTAAATTACAGAATTACCGGTTATTATTTTAATTATATTATAATAGTACTGGTATAAATATGATTGGAAAAACCTAGGCTAAGTTAGTCAAGTATTTTGTAAACATTTTGGATGCGGCTATTTCTCTCTAGGTTCAGTGCTCTCTAGTGTAACATTTTCTTTTTCTCAATCTTATTCCTCTGTTTTCTTCTAATACTCTTTTAAGTGAAATTGCAAATAAAATTCCTGACATGTTCTCATTACATGCCTTAGCAAATCTGTTATTTGGATTTAGTTGTCTTACCAACGATAGTACAGGGAATCGTAGCTACTTTGTGGGCGCATCAGTGACGGATATCAGGAACTTTGGTGAATTGGCCAGATACGAACGCCAAAGTTGAGACAAAACAGCATTACTCCAGAGATTCGTAATGATATTGTAAGATTAATTATGATTTTATACTAACAATTATAACATGCTTTTATTGATGACACATTGGGTGAGCACATTATCATTTATAGATAAGTTTGCAATAACCTTATTTTACTTGGTAATGTTTAGCCAATCACAGGAATACGAAAGCTCCACATGAAATCTACATGAGAAAGAGTAGCCACTTCCGATTGGTTGATTAATTTTTTTATTAAATTAAATTAAAATTAAGATCAAATTGATATAATATGTAAGTTGCGAGGACCAAATGTGTAATTATACATATTTCTTTTAACTGCATGTCACCTCATCTGTTAAGTTTTAACGGTAGGTGGTCACATTGAGTCCAATTTAATAGTTCAGTGATTTAATTGCTGTAATTAGAAATATAGTGGTCAAGTTGAATCTTAAATGATAGTATAGTGATCTTTTAAGTAGATTACCCTTAAATCAACTAACCAGCGTATAGATAAAGATAGTCCACCCTATCTTTTTCCAAAATAAAAGCATCAGTTCCCTTTTAAGTGTTGCTTAATACAAGGAAATAACATGTACTTAGCACAGTACTGGGGATATATTTTGGACAGAATGGTCAAGGAAATGCATGCTGCTCAGAGCGCAAAAGGTTGAAAGAAAATTTTGTATGGCAAAAACATTCCCTTGCAAAAGCATGTACCGATAGTTAATGATTATGAAATAATATTTAAAGAAGAAGGAAAATCATAACAAACTGAAGGTGATATATAAACCTATATTCCCAAAAACAAGTAAATTATGCGCAATTGTTCCTTGTGTAATTTATCAAAACAACCCTAATCACTATCAACATGACGGCAAGTGAAAAACACAAGCAATCATATTCAGATAACAAATAGTGTATTTGCCTGAACATTTCAAAGTATATGCAGAATAGTTGCCATTAACGAGTCCAAACTAATCTGCGGATAAAATCATACCGGAAATAAGCCAACAAAAACAAGCGAAAAGAGAGAGGCATACGTGGGAGGCACCGTGACTTCAGACGCACATGTGGAAAGGCCTTGTCGTTGCTTGTGTTTAGGGTTGGAAGTGCAAAGTACATATACTCGTCCGCGGCGATTAACAGTTCTGCAGAACTCGCACCTTCATTCTTAACACTGCAGATTTCAAATGTCATCAAACTAGCCAAATCATATATATCAACAACGTAATCTCAAAGGTATAAACTATAAGTAAGAAATGATTCAATTAAGTAGACATTAGCAATTGAAACCCTAACTTTTTGCAAGAAATTCAATTTCAGTCTAAAGAAGGTAGGGTGGACTATCTTTATCTATACGCTGGTTAGTTGATTTAAAGCCCTTTAGCTTCTTATTAAGTTGACTGGGGAGGCATGATATTCGAAGAAAAGAGTTCTACCTTTCTTAATTTCTTTACAATTTAAAAGGTTTCAACTTACATCTTCAATCACATGGAAGATGGTGGAGGGGAGAAGATAAAAAAATTGGTAAATATGGAGGATTAAATGTGAAATTATACAAATTATTTTTATTTCGGTGGTTAAAATAGAACTGAAGTTTGGAAAATGGTTTTGAAAAATTTTGAGGGCACCATGAGTAGAGCAAACGGCGGAGGAAAGTCCTGGAAAGAGTCCAGTGCAGCAGAGGCGAATCTTCGAAGAATTCAGGAGGGAACGATCTTTATTGACAACCTTAGTCGGAGGGTTTCAAGGCAGGCTTTGAGAGTACTCTCTAATCATTATGGTAAGGTGTTTAGAGTTTTTATTCCCATGGTTAATACAAGGAGGAAGTATAAAGCCACGACTTTCGCGTTCGCTTCCTTTGAGAGTCGAGTAGGTATGAAACGGGCGATTGCAGGTTTGGATGGTTCTAAGATTGATGGATTCATAATCAGAGTTTTTCAAGCAAGATTTCCTTTACAGTCAAAATGTGATTTTAATAGTAAGAAGAATGTTCATAAAGAGCCTGACAAATATAGACATCAAATAGGTAATGCGAAAACAACACCTGCAGAGAAGAGAATGGCCACAACTCCTTTTGGATCCAAAACTTATAAAGAGGTGCTTCAAAGCAATCAGCCGGAGAAGGCTACTGGTGGCTCGACTTCAGATTCTAATGGTGCGAAGGAAAATGAGAAGAAAACGGTGACTAATTTGCTGGACTTCAAATTTCCGGCCAGTAAAAATGAATGGCTTAGACGCATCATGGTTGGTGTTTTTAGAAATGGTTTCGAACAGGATTTTGTGCAACAAACTCTTTCCTATGATAGAATTAATGTTCAGATAAGGAAGTGGGGTTTAAATTTTGATTCTTTTATCATCTCCTTTAAGACTGTGGAAGAGATGGAAGAAATTTGGAGGGCGAAAAAAGAGGAATTGTGCTACTGGTTTACTCACATTGGTCCGTTATTAGTAAATGATATTCCTCACTATTACTGTTTTATACTTTTATCTGGTGTTCCGCTTTACTGTTGGCATAAAGAGTTTTTTGAAGCATTGTGAAACATGTGGGGTTCGTTGGTTTGTGTCGACGATGAAACTATCCAAAAATCTCGTCTGGATATTGCGAGGATTATAATTCGGGTGGCAAGTCCTATGACCGTTCCAAATAGTATTAAGGTCCTATCAATGGGTGTGTCGTATCTTATTAAGGTGAAAGTAGGAAACATTAGGGATGACGAGGTTGCTTCTAATCTACAAGATCCCATGGTTAATGCTGTTGATGAGTGGCCGGATTCAGACGATAATCATGTTATTTCTAGTGAAGAGTTTAAGGTGGATGAAGCTTCCGGTCTGGCCGGCATATCGGTTCTTGGAATGGAGAAAGTCATTCCTTCTGATAATCCTTGTTCTCAGGATTGCTTGGGTTCAACTAACGAGGAATTCAATGTAGTGAGGGACCATATCTTTACTCCGGTTATTAATGAATGTGCTGATAATAATATGGAGAACGTTGTTCAAGTTAACTCATGGGAGGAGAATAGTGATTTTGAACCGTCGGTTGACAAGGATGTTGAGAGTGGGCCTAATATTGCAATAGGTAATGGGCTTAATGGGGGTAATGAGATAGTGTCCAACGAGCTTAGAAGGGCCTTAACATTTTCCTCCTCTGGGTTCAACCGACCCAAACAACTGTCGGTCCCTGGAATTTATCAGACTAGTGTTGACTCTATCGACATAGTTCCCGACAGTCTTGAAGTCTCTGGCAGGGTGGGTCGGGAACCTTTCTCTTCTTTCGCGTTTCGTCATATCCCCCATGAGCCTTCCAATTTTGCATCTCCTAGAGGTTTCTTTAGAGCAAGCTCAAGGATAATTATTTGATGGCTAGTGCGCGAATCTTTAGAAGAAGGGATGGTAAATCAGGTTGAAGCCCAGAATACAATTTTGACATAATTTGGGCGATTCGGTGGTTGGGTTGGAAGAGGAGTCGGTGTGGGAAATCAGTAAGATGCTGGAGATTTCCTTTAAAGGGGGGCGTGAAGCGGTAATCAGTAGAGTCCGTGAATTAGAGGTTGAATCGAGGAAGGCTTGTTAACTCGGTTGACCATGTATTATCCGAAATTTTACATGGATTTAAGTATTATTTCTTGGAACATTAGGGGAATTAGACGTAAGGAAAAATCTAAAGTTGTCAAGAGGTTAATTGGGAAATATCGGCCGAAACTTGTTTTCATCCAGGAGTCAAAATTCGAGAATTTCAGTATTTTTGAAGCTCATCGAATATGGGTCTGTAAAAAGTTGGATTTGGCGGTCTCTGCTGCATACGGTTCAGCTGGAGGTTTAATTAGTATGTGGGATTCTGAATATTTCACCGTTGTGGATAAAATCATTAAGCCTCGTTTTATTACGTTGATTGGATGCATCAATCACTTGAATTTTGACTGTGGTTTCGTTAATGTTTATGGCCCATCCGTTGAAGCTGAGAAAGTGAACTTTTTGGAGGAGCTGCTGTTTTTTTTTTTTTTTTGCAGAATCATGAAGTCCCTTAGTTTTTAGCCGGTGACTTTAACCTTTACTTGGACCCGGCTGAAAAATTGGGTAAAGCAGTAAATTTTTCTACAATTGCAATCTTCAGGAAATTTATTTTTGATGCTAGAATGGTTGATATACCACTGTTAGGAGGCAAGTACACCTGGGGTAATAATATAGAGGAACCAACTTTTGTCAGACTGGATATGTTCCTTTTATCACCTGAATTCATAGAGTGTTTTCTGAATGTAGTGCAGAAAGTACTGAACAAATCTTTGTCTGACCATAATGCGATTTATCTTTCAGAAGAAAGCAAAGATTGGGGTCTGAAACCTTTTCAATTCTTCAATTACTAGAGGATTGAAATTGGGTTTGAAGAGACTGTGTTGCAAGCTATTGAAGGGACTAAATCGAAGGATTCAAAGGTGAAAATAGGGGGTCTGCTAAAAAATTCAAAATCAGCAATTAAAAAGTGGGCTGCTGCAAAAAATCAAATTGATGGAAGCTTTATTCAGAGTTTGGAACAGAGACTTTCAGAATTAGAAGGTAATTTTCAAAAGGGTAAACTACATAAATGTAACCCCCTCGTCCCGGTCTAGCCGGATGACCGGTCCGAGTGGGCCACACGGGGAAAACCGAAGCGAAACCCGTTAAGGTTCCTCCTCGGTTAACGACCCAGAAAATTTCTATTTTAATTTACTCTTCTCTAAATGCACACTTAATTCCTATGTGATCATAGCAACGGAAGACGAGCATTCGCAAAACAGTAACTCGAACAACCTAAGAAAAACAGCTCATTTTTATGTAACTTAACAGGCTGTTTCGAAACATCCTCAAGGTGTATCGAAACACCTTGACCTGGTCAACCCAACTAAGCCTTCACGAGGAAGCCGTTTCGGAACGGGGGTCAACCGTTCCGAAACACCCTCCCTGGTCAACTTCTCATGGTCAACGAGATTTGACCGTTTCGAAACACCAAGGACCCGTTTCGGTACGCCTATATCTCGTCAATTTCTCAAAATTCCAGTAGCAAAAACGTACCGAAACAGCCCCTATCCGTTCCGAAACGGCTGGCCAAAAGCAAAGGAACCGTATCGAAACAGGGTGGCCCGTTTCGAAACGCCCCCTGTCTGCAGACTCCATTCGACTGTTTTAAGACACAAGGATGCCCCAAAACACCGACAAAACACTCAACAATACTCCAACAACATACTAGCAATTAATCCTATGGCAAACCATCTTACAAGCATGCTTTAACATCATTTAAACGAGACTAAACTCCAGGGTTTAATATCACAAACCATGCATTCATACATATCATAAAAGGAGCAAGCATTCACGTAGCCCACACTTAGACAAATTCAAGATAGCAAAACTAACGAGGTTTCAAGAAAGGCATACATCTCAAGCCAAATAACAAACACATACGAGGCATGGATTTAGACAATCACTCAAGCATTTGGCAAGTCATCATAATTACAACCCAAGTCAAATCATAAACACGAAACACACAATAGGAGTCTAACATGCTCTTAAACATCAACATCATACTTCAAAAGCATTACGACACGACACCTATCCCATTGCTTTACTATTACAATCTTTAAATTTAACTATCATACTTGAGCTAACCGTAAGCAACACTTGGAGGCCTATCCTTGCCCTTGCCACCCACAAGCCATTGATCTGCATTGTCGAACAATAGAGAGCGTAAGCATAAAAGCTTAGTGAGGGTAAGCTCATAAAACAAACCTTCGACAATGCAGGGTCCAAGCACGAGCTACGACCAAGATAAAATGCATGACCTTACCTCTGATCCACACGAGCCATAAATATAGATGATGCATGATCATATATTCAATTTCATGTCATGCTCATCATGTTTAAAACCACAACATATGAAATCACATATATTAAACCATGTTAGCAACACATCCCAAATCACATTGGCTCACAATTAACCACATATTGGCAACATAAACTACAATCCGTATTGGCACCTAGCTATGACTCGAATACGCGGATAACCGTTGGATCTCACATCCAACAACACAACCATTACCTGACGGTGGGATTACACTCATCACCGTTCACGCGGAGGGGATTCCACTCATTCTCACGCCTCATTTCACGCGGAGGGGATTCCACTCATCCTCACGCCCGTCGATGGGATTCCACTCATCATCGACTAATATATATATGAAGATTTCCAGGTGAACCCGTACTCCATCTTGATGACTACCATCATCAAGATCATGCGCGCATTTCGACTCACGTGTGCACACTAAACATCCTAATGATCGATCATTTGTACCCAAGCATACTAGTGTCAATACTACACATTTCATTAATCTATCACAATATCATTCCATAACAACTTCCGTGCTTAGCACGTACTCACCATGACTCACCGTCATGCACAAACCACATTTCCATGCCTAGCATGTACTCACCATGATCCTCGGATCATACAATCACCTCATAACATCATTACACATGTCAACACTACATGCATCTCAATAACACAAATATCACATCATATTTCATACATATGTATATCTCTATCACATTTATCATCAACATGCATGTAACAATGCATTAAGCCATGCCTCCACATATGTATATCAACATAAGCATAATCACCATAAACATGATTAAACATAAGGCATAATTCAACACTTTAAAGATCAACCAAGGTCTCTAACTAAAGTTTGGGATTAGGCCACCACCCTAATCTCAACTCTAGGTGGGTCTACCAATCCCAACCTAGTTCACATGCTTGAACCAACACTTGAAAACCATTTAAAAATATTTAACCACTCACCTAAGCTTCCAAGCTCCAAGCCAAGCAAGCAACCTCCCTCAAATTCCGGATTTCTTCCCGAAGCTTTTCCAACACGAATTCCCGCTTCTAAACAACCTCAAACACATTTCAAACAATTTCAAATCAGCCCAACATCAAAAGACCAACCCAGAATACAATTCAAATGCAATCTATCATGTTGCAAACCATGAACAAATTCCATTTTTGGCAATTTCGGGCAGCCCCTAAACCATGTCCAAAAACCATGTTTCCAACATCCATAGCACCCACAAACAATCCCAAATCAACCCCTAACCATAGTACTACCATTGGGCTATCAATTTCCACCTAAAACAACCCCTAAAACTCACCCAAAACCCTCCAAAAATCCCATTTTTACCCAATTTCGGAAATTACTCCAAATCATTCAAAATTCACATATGTTGAACCATTTGGCTCCTATATTCCATAACTAACCATACTAAATCAAAATATTAAGTTTAGCTACACAAAGACACCATTTTTAATCAAATCTCTTGAAAACCCCAATTTCAAAACTCCAATGAAAATGAAAATAAATGGTACTTTTAAAGAGAGGGAGTTGAGGGGAAGTCAAAAACATTGTTACCTTTCAAAAAGGAGTTGAAATGGATGAGCTTTTTGATGGAATAGTGATGAAGGGAAGAGAACTCTTGTTTCACGTTGGAAATGGGTGAGGAAGAGAGTGAATAGTGTTTATTTGTGAAAAAGGGGGATTTAAATTGAAAAGTGGGTAAATTACCAAAAGGCCATTAATGAATGGCTATCCCCTTATTCATTAAAAAGCTCCTCAAATTTGCAATTAAATCAATTTGGTCCTATTTCATGAAACCTGAAACGTAAAGGATTATTTTAATCATAAACCCGAGCCCAAAATAGTATTTTATTATTTTAAATTGTAAAACCGAAACCTAAACCATTATTTAAATATTATTTTCTTCCGGTCCCCAATCCCGGGTGTTACAACTCTCCCCCACTTAAGGAAATTTCGTCCCCGAAATTTATCGGACATGGAAATACCACGAAATCTACTCCTCCACACTTACCTTCTCCCCACAACATACTAACCAACTCATAGACTTACCACGCAACAGCAGCTATCTAACACCCAATCTCAACTGATTCTTCGTTGCACGCAAATTTCAAACTCAACTCAATCTCTTCTACAACATAGCACGGAACAGAACTGACTCGCACTCTCGAATTATAGATACACAAACACAGCATGAAACTCTTTCTAACTCTGGTGGTAACCGCGACAGATAAACAACAGAACTAGCCGATTCACAAACTCATACGACACTGTTTAAAAACTTGACCGATGACTTTCTCTAACTGATCATCTGACTTTAACAGGTAACCGAACACTATGCAGAAGTCTTCAAAACCAATCTAGTCAAATTCTCGAATCTCTACTACCCATTTCCATTAAGAACCTTCCACGGATGTAACAAACTAGAAGAAAACTGACGCTCGGTCTTGATACGCTGACAATTCACACACTTACTCTTATACTGAACCACATTATTCATCAACTCAATCCAGAAGTACTCATCTTCAACCCACAACAAGTCTTCATACTTCCCAGATGCAATACAAACGAACTGCCAAGTGCTTCGGCCAGAACAATACGTCTCAAAACATTATGTCAATCGGTACAACTATTATGTCTCTGAAATACAAAACTCTATCATCTCTAAAACTGTATTCTGAAGGTCTTCCTTCTGCTATGTCTTGCACGTGAGGTGCCAAGAACCTGTCTTGCAATTGTTTCTCTTCAAGTATCTGACTCAAAGTAGGTCTAACATGAAACTCGGCCACAAAATACAATCGTTCGATAAACTGAATCCAGCAACATAGCTCGCAACTCAACCGCTAATCTGACAACAAAATAACTCGGAACATCGGTTACTACGTAGACTCTCTTTAGATAGTACTCAATCTTGAGATCACAGTCTTCAAGCAATTCTAACAACTCATGCTGTTCAAGTTCCAACCATTCCTAAGTTGTCTACCAATTCAAGTTCTGATAATATGTACATACACACTGTGCATTCTTGCTATACAAGCTTTGTCTCTAAGTCTTCGAAGCAAATACAACTGTAATTAACTCTATGTCTCATATTGGATAACTCTTCTCACAATCTTCCAACTAGCTTGATGAACAAGCCACAATCTTCTGTCTTGCATAAGCACACAACCTAACTCTACATGTAACACATCACTATGGTTCGCAAACTCTTTTTCTGATATAAACTGATTCAAGGTCGAAGCTCTTTTCAAAGTTTCTTCGGTTTCTCAAGGGCCTATTGTCTCTTATCTAACCACACAATTGAGCATTCTTCTGTAGCAATCTGTCAATGGAGCAACTATCTTCAAAAGACTGTTTACAATTCTCTGAGAGTAACAATGCTAGACCTAGGAACTATAGATATCTGTCACAGTCTTCAGTTTCTTCCAACTCACATCTTCTTCTGCCTATTTGGGATTTACTCTAATACACTCGGATGATCTGCATATCCTAGGAGAACATCTTCATTAACTCGGAGTTCACGTTGGCTCAACTTGGCATACCATTGATTCTCTAATAGAATCTACAATACTAACTCTAAAGCTTGTCATGGTCTTCTTCGGTACTTGAATATACTCATGTGTCATCTATGAGAACTATTACAAACTGATCAAGAAACTTAGGAAGATATTCTGTTCAATATCTCTATGAAGGTAGCTAATACACTAGTCAAACAAAACGGCACAACTCAGAACTCAAAGTGATTACATCTTGCCCGAAGGCTGTCTTCGGTACATCAACTTTCCTCACTTTCAACTGGTAGTAAACGGATCTCAAACTAATCTTCGAAAAGACTGAAGCACACACCAACTGATCAACAAATCACTGACACTCGAAAACTGATGCTAATCATTCACTGTCACTTGTTTCAACTGTTTGAAATCTAAACATATTCTTGTATTGTCCTCTCTCTTCTTCACAAATTGCACTGTCATACTCTAAGATGACGTACTAGGCCTAATGAGTCTAAGGTCCAGCTAATCTTGAAGTTATTTCTTCAACATTCTCAATTCTTCCGGGATGCATAAGTTACAGAGCAAACAAAACTGAAGCAACCTCGGAGACGGTCTCAATAACGAACTCTTCTTCTCTATCAAGAGACAAACTGGGTGAATCTTCCAAACACTTCTAGGTAAACACAAACTAATTTAATATTCTGTGGTCTAATCTTCATTCAAAATCAAATCCATCACACTTGCTAAGCAAACTTGCCAGCTAAACTCAATCAATCTTCGACCTCCAAAGCTGGATCAATCATTCAATAAGAAGTTCACATACTCACCTACTACTACAGTCACACAGAAATTTGCAACTTCAAGGCAACTCTCTCTTTGTCTCAACGTACACACTAACCATGTGCTCTTCAAGCCGAACCTTGTCAAAAGGTACATCAAAACCGTAGAGGACAATCAATTCACATCTACTAGAATCTAGTAGCTCTGAACCATCAACAGACATCTTCTGTACATCTTTCTGATCACTAATATCCCCCAAAAAGGCTAGTCACGTGTGTCCCTACATCTAAGGTCTCAACCAAGATACCTAATTTCTTACATGCTCACACAAAGGAGGTATTCGCAGAAATTGCCACTTCACATATACACAACTGATAGTCTTATGTCCTCTTGTTCTCAGACTGGTTCTTCAACAAAATCTAACTCTTCTAGACTGTTCTTAGAGCATTTCAAAACTTCAAAAACGTAGTTCTGAGCACACACAGACAACCAAGCTAGAAAACCACCCAGACGCACACTGGCCCCAAACACACAAATTAGCTCCCATTCACGGACACTGACCGGTTGTCTTGCATTAAAATCATAGGCCGAACCCCAACGGTCACCAACTAACATTTCTGAAATTCAGGTTACTCACACGAGACCCCTACCTAGATCTCGCCAAAAGAACTAAGGTACTCATACCTACCTCTGACACCTCATCGAGCACATTCAGACTTGCATGCTTGTTAACAACATACAGAAGTACGAACTCAGAACCAATCAGAAAAGACAAACTCAAAACTGTACCAAGAGCTTATCCACTATAACATAGATACCACTCTGACTCCCACTCATAGGTATTCACTTCTTTTCACCAACTAATACCAAATTCGGTCTCGTCGTCTCCCACCAACAAGAATCAACTAACGTGCACGCGGACTCGAGCAAACAAATTGTACCTCAACTCCGGTACAACTATACTCCCCTAACTATAGCAAAGAACTTCCTCTACATCATCCCCATTTTCAAAAACCACAATTTCCACTTACCGATTCACGGCCCACACACATTGGCCCTAAACTTACTAAAAGCAATAAATCAATCAACAATTTAACATACAAGTTGGGTTAGCAAAGGAAAGGTCCAAGTGGCTCAAGTATGATTTCCCTCACTTAAAATCCTTTTCCCGATATAATAGAAGCAATGGGACTCTACTCAACATGTTTTAAATAAATCAGCACACATACATGCTCAACCAAGGATATAACAAGGCATACTTGTTAAACAAGCAACACATGCGTACGATCAAACAACATACATTCTCAATCAAACAATCACACATCACAGCATACACGGATAACAAGCAACATGCTTTCAAACAAACAATCAACATACTTGTCACATAAGCAATCATACTTACAAAGCAAGCAAACACCGTGCATATCAATTCAAAACTGAAACTTACCTCACTTACCTGCCCAAGGTCTCGGTAACCTTAGGCTCTAATACCAACAAATGTAACCCCCTCGTCCCGGTCTGGCCAGATGACCGGTCCGAGTGGGCCACACGGGGAAAATCGAAGCGAAACCCGTTAAGGTTCCTCCTCGGTTAACGACCCAGAAAATTTCTTTTTTAATTTACTCTTCTCTAAATGCACACTTAATTCCTATGTGATCATAGCAACGGAAGACGAGCATTCGCAAAACAGTAACTCGAACAACCTAAGAAAAACAACTCATTTTTATGTAATTTAACAGGCCGTTTCGAAACACCCTCAAGGTGTATCGAAACGCCTTGACCTGGTCAACTCAACTAAGCCTTCACGAGGAAGCCGTTTCAGAACGGGGGTCAACCGTTCCGAAACACCCTCCATGGTCAACTTCTCGTGGTCAACGAGATTTGATCGTTTTGAAACACCAAGGACCCGTTTCGGTACGCCTATATCTCGTCAATTTCTCAAAATTCCAGTAGCAAAAACGTACCGAAACAGCCCCTATCCGTTCCGAAACGGCTGGCCAAAAGCAAAGGAACCGTATCGAAACAGGGTGGCCCGTTTCGAAACGCCCCCTGTCTGCAGACTCCATTCGACTGTTTTAAGACACAAGGATGCCCCAAAACACCGACAAAACACTCAACAATACTCCAACAACATACTAGCAATTAATCCTATGGCAAACCATCTTACAAGCATGCTTTAACATCATTTAAACGAGACTAAACTCCAGGGTTTAACATCACAAACCATGCATTCATACATATCATAAAAGGAGCAAGCATTCACGTAGCCCACACTTAGACAAATTCAAGATAGCAAAACTAACGAGGTTTCAAGAAAGGCATACATCTCAAGCCAAATAACAAACACATACGAGGCATGGATTTAGACAATCACTCAAGCATTTGGCAAGTCATCATAATTACAATCCAAGTCAAATCATAAACACGAAACACACAATAGGAGTCTAACATGCTCTTAAACATCAACATCATACTTCAAAAGCATTACGACACGACACCTATCCCATTGCTTTACTATTACAATCTTTAAATTTAACTATCATACTTGAGCTAACCGTAAGCAACACTTGGAGGCCTATCCTTGCCCTTGCCACCCACAAGCCATTGATCTGCATTGTCGAACAATAGAGAGCGTAAGCATAAAAGCTTAGTGAGGGTAAGCTCATAAAACAAACCTTCGACAATGCAGGGTCCAAGCACGAGCTACGACCAAGATAAAATGCATGACCTTACCTCTGATCCACACGAGCCATAAATATAGATGATGCATGATCATATATTCAATTTCATGTCATGCTCATCATGTTTAAAACCACAACATATGAAATCACATATATTAAACCATGTTAGCAACACATCCCAAATCATATTGGCTCACAATTAACCACATATTGGCAACATAAACTACAATCCGTATTGGCACCTAGCTATGACTCGAATACGCGGATAACCGTTTGATCTCACATCCAACAACACAACCATTACCTGACGGTGGGACTACACTCATCACCGTTCACGCGGAGGGGATTCCACTCATCCTCACGCCTCATTTCACGCGGAGGGGATTCCACTCATCCTCACGCTCGTCGATGGGATTCCACTCATCACCGACTAATATATATATGAAGATTTCCGGGTGAACCCGTACTCCATCTTGATGACTACCATCATCAAGACCACGCGCGCTTTTCGACTCACGTGTGCACACTAAACATCCTAATGATCGATCATTTGTACCCAAGCATACTAGTGCCAATACTACACATTTCATTAATCTATCACAATATCATTCCATAACAACTTCCGTGCTTAGCACGTACTCACCATGACTCATCGTCAAGCACAAACCACATTTCCATGCCTAGCATGTACTCACCATGATCCTCGGATCATACAATCACCTCATAACATCATTACACATGTCAACACTACATGCATCTCAATAACACAAATATCACATCATATTTCATACATATGTATATCTCTATCACATTTATCATCAACATGCATGTAACAATGCATTAAGCCATGTCTCCACATACGTATATCAACATAAGCATAATCACCATAAGCATGATTAAACATAAGGCATAATTCAACACTTTAAAGATCAACCAAGGTCTCTAACTAAAGTTTGGGATTAGGCCACCACCCTAATCTCAACTCTAGGTGGGTCTACCAATCCCAACCTAGTTCACATGCTTGAACCAACACTTGAAAACCATTTAAAAATATTTAACCACTCACCTAAGCTTCCAAGCCAAGCAAGCAACCTCCCTCAAATTCCGGATTTCTTCCCGAAGCTTTTCCAACACGAATTCCCGCTTCTAAACAACCTTAAACACATTTCAAACAATTTCAAATCAGCCCAACATCAAAAGACCAACCCGGAATACAATTCAAATGCAATCTATCATGTTGCAAACCATGAACAAATTCCATTTTTGGCAATTTCGGGCAGCCCCTAAACCATGTCCAAAAACCATGTTTCCAACATCCATAGCACCCACAAACAATCCCAAATCCACCCCTAACCATAGTACTACCATTGGGCTATCAATTTCCACCTAAAACAACCCCCAAAACTCACCCAAAACCCTCCAAAAATTCCATTTTTACCCAATTTCGGAAATTACTCCAAATCATTCAAAATTCACATATGTTGAACCATTTGGCTCCTATATTCCATAACTAACCATACTAAATCAAAATATTAAGTTTAGCTACACAAAGACACCATTTTTAATCAAATCTCTTGAAAACCCCAATTTCAAAACTTCAATGAAAATGAAAATAATTGGTACTTTTAAAGAGAGGGAGTTGAGGGGAAGTCAAAAACGTTGTTACCTTTCAAAAAGGAGTTGAAATGGATGAGCTTTTTGATGGAATAGTGATGAAGGGAAGAGAACTCTTGTTTCACGTTGGAAATGGGTGAGGAAGAGAGTGAATAGTGTTTATTTGTGAAAAAAGGGGATTTAAATTGAAAAGTGGGTAAATTACCAAAAGGCCATTAATGAATGGCTATCCCCTTATTCTTTAAAAAGCTCCTCAAATTTGCAATTAAATCAATTTGGTCCCATTTCATGAAACCCGAAACGTAAAGGATTATTTTAATCATAAACCCGAGCCCAAAATAGTATTTTATTATTTTAAATTGTAAAACTGAAACCCGAACCATTATTTAAATATTATTTTCTTCCGGTCCCCAATCCCGGGTGTTACAATAAATGACCACCATACTATTGCAAAAGTCGCGATTTGACCATCTTACTTTTTTTCGAAGCAATTAAACCATTATACTATTAAATTGGGTGCAATTTGACCACTAGCCGTTAAAGGTTAACGGCAGGGTGACGTGTCAGTTAAAAAAATAAAGGTATAATTACATATTTGGTCCTTACTACTTATACATTCTTTTAATTTAGTCCTAATTTTAATTTAATAAAATAAATTAATTATATAATTACAATGGTGATTGGGCAGGTAGCCAAATAGGGCCTTATCACTACTAGTAAACAATATACAAACCCATTTAACGCAACATAAAAAAACACTAGCAGTCGAAGTAAAAAAAAACATCCTCCTCCGACGTTGTCGCCACCGCAACCACAATGCACAACAACAAACAACAAACGCTGCCGCCACCGCAACCTCCATATATCTCTAACGACACCTCGACAACCACCGCCTCAAAAGACAACACTAAAACCACTCTTTACATATTCTTTGCCACCGCCGTATTTTCCTTCCTCTTCATCCTCTCCCTCCCTTCCACCAACTCCTCCGCCTCCCGAACCCCAATCACAGCTCGATCCGATCCGGTTCTCTTCCCGGTCCGACCCATATCCCAGACCGAAATCCCCTCCGCACCCACCCCTCCTTCCATTGCTTACTTCATATCGGGTTCCGCCGGTGACTCGGCTCCTCTTCGCTTCATATCACCTGAGAAACCATTACCTTCTTCACCTTGATCTGTCTGCTATGCAGACTGAGCGTGACTGATTGGCCGTCACGATCCAAACAGTACCCATATTTAGAGCTGCCCAAAACGTCGACGTTATAGGGAAATCGGATTATGCCTACTCGAGAGGACCATCCTCAATCTCTTCTACTCTTCACGGTGCCTCCATTTTCTACAGTTAGCTTCCAATTGGGATTGGTTTCTCTCTCTCAATGCCGGTGATTACCCGCTTGCTACTCAAGATGGTAATTAAAAATGTTTTCCTCTTGAGATTTTTGTTCTTTTTCTGTTTGGATTTAAATTGACGGGTTTTGTTTTTTGATTGATTTTCTTTTCTGGGAATTTGTTGAATTTTGCAGATCTTCTTCACATTTTGTCTTACTTGCCGAAAGATCTCAACTTTGTGAATCACACAAGTTATATTGGCTGGAAAGAGTATGTTAACTTCATTTCTATTTCACTATTTCTGCAAATTGTACATTTGGATACAAAAGTAATGTGGTTTTTTTGTTAGAATTGGTGTGTTAGTTCAGTCGTTTGCTATAACAACAACTTTATAGCAAAAGAAAACAACCATTTCTAACATTTTGATACATATAATATATTGAAGGAACTATATCATAATACAACATTTGGTGTGGTGGTAAGTCAGCAATTTAGGCCTCTAGTAGACGCAGGTTTAATCCCTCTTACATGTATTTGTAATTTTTTTTCATTTCTTCCTTTAATTAGACTTAATTGAAAGAATGTATAAGTAGTAAGGACCAAATGTGTAATTATACCCTTATTTTTTTAACTGACACGTCACCCTGTCGTTAACCTTTAACGGGTGATGGTTAAATTGCACCTAATTTAATAGTATGATGGTTTAATTGCTTCGAAAAAAGTAAGGTGATCAAATCGCGACTTTTGCAATAGTATGGTGGTCATTTATGTAGTTTACCCTTTTCAAAATGGTATGGCAGATTCTTCTTGTTTCTCTTCAATTCTTAAGCTCAGATTAGAACTATGGTCAACCTATCGTAGAGAGGAGAGTTGATGGCTTCAGAAATCTAGGATCCGCTGGTTTGTGGAGGGAGATAGAAATACACGCTTTTTTCATCTTACTACATCTTTGAGAAATAGAAAAAATGCCATTAACTTCATCAAAAGTGGTGGCAATATTATATCTGATCCTATCTTAGTGAAGAAGCCCATCAAGAAGCATTTTTGTTACGCTTACAATAATAATAAAAATCTTGATGTTGCTCAGTTACGTTTAGACTTCAAGAAGATCAATCCAGAGCATGCTTCTTTACTGGAAAAGTGCTTTTCGGAAGAGGAGGTTTGGCAAGCTCTTTCGTCCATTGACAACAACCGTGCCCCAGGCCGGATGGTTTTAACATGAGATTTTTCAAACAATTCTAGCCAGCGTTAAAAGGAGATGTTATGGACTTTTTTGTAGACTTCTTTCTGGGGAAAAAGTGGGAGATGGGAATTAATCACTCTTTCATCACTTTGATTCCGAAAGTCAGCGATCCCGAGTCCCTTGTTGAATTTCGTCCCATTAGCTTAGTAGGAGGCATGTATAAATTACTCTCGAAGGTTTTGGCTCACAGGCTCATATTAGTGATGGGTGATCTTATCGGTGAGACTCGGTTCGCTTTTTACCTGGAAGACAAATTCTTGATTGTTCTTTAGTAGCTAACAAAAGTGTTGATTTCGTTAGCAAAGCTGGAATTAAAGGTGTGGCGTTCAAAATTGACTTTCAGAAGGCCTATGACACGGTAAGCTGTGAATTTCTAATTCTGATTCTTAAAGAGTGTGGCTTTGGCAATAAGTGGTGCGATTGGATTTATAAATGTATCTTCTCTGCTTCTATTTCTATTTTAGTGAATGGTTCACCTACGGAAGCGTTCTCGATATCTAGAGGGATTAGACAAGGCTGTTCACTTTCCCCTCTTCTATTCAATTTTGTTGGTGAAGCTCTACATTTGCTACTCGATAAAGTTGTGCATCTGGGTTTATTTAATGGTTTTAAAATTGGTCGAGCGGAAACTATAGTGGACATCTCTCATATTCAATTTGTTGACGACCTTTTGATCTTTTGTGGTGGGGAAGAAAGACAAGTTCAGAATGTTAAGCGTGTTCTCAAAGTGTTTGAACTAGTTTCAGGTCTGGAATGAATATTGTGGAGGACACCTTGAAGGAATGGGCAGAAAGGGTGGGCTGCTTCTGGGGTTCATTGCTGACAGATTATTTGGGATTACCTTTGGGCTCCACCCGTAATTCAGTATCTTTATGGGAGCCAGTTCTAAATAAATTCTCCTCTCGACTGGGAGGATGGAAATCTAGTTCTTTATCGATAGGAGATAGACTTACCTTAATTAAATCTATTCTAACTAGTTTACCCACATATTATTTGTCTCTCTTCAGGATGCCAGTAATAGTCGCCAATTGTTTAAATAGTCTGATGTCTTCCTTTCTTTGGGGTGATTGCAACGACAAATCTAAAATTCAATGGATTAGATGGAATAAGGTATGCACTCCTTTGATTAATGGTGGGCTTGGAGTGGTTAATTTGAACCTAATGAATCGATCTTTATTGGGAAAATGGGTATGGCGTTTTGGAAATGAATCTTCCAAACTATGGAGACGGGTGATCGATGCAAAAACTCCAGGCAATACGCCAAAGATTCTTCCTGAACTTGCTCCCCTTAGATCTACTTCGTGGCTATGGAGAGGTATCATTAATTCTTTTTTCTCTAAAGACAACTTTGGGAATCATATTATATCGAATTTGGTTATTCATGTTGGAGATGGTAATTCTGTTTATTTCTAGACTGATTTATGGGCTTGTAATATTTATTTGAAAGAAAATTTTCCTAGGATTCATGGCATTTCTTTAAATAAATCTGGTCTTATCTCGGATTTCGGTACAAAAAGTATTGATGGTTGGATTTGGTTTATTCCCCTACGTTGAAGATTATTTGATTGGGAGCAACCCCAATGGAATGAATTGTTAATAGTGCTTCGGAATGTCAAACTTTGTGCCTTCGATAGTGATTGGGTAAGCTGGAGAGGCTTTAATGATGGGTCATTTTCAGTCAAGTCTATTAGAAGTCTGATTGATAAAGATCTTGGATGCAATCCTTTATGGAAAGTCTTAGTATGGTGCGAATTCGCCCCTCCAAAAGTGGAAGTTTTCCTGTGGCAGGTTCTTTGGAATCGTATTTCGGTTCGTACGGAGTTAGTTAAGAGGGGCGTTAACTCACTCGAATCCATTTGCTGTCATTTTTGTGCAAATCATCTTGAAACTACAGCTCATTTGTTCATCAATTGTTATGGTATTTGACGTTTATGGGCTAAATTGTGTGGTATTATTGGTGTCTCGACAGTTCTTCCGGGGGATCCTTGGTCCTTTCTTCTTGTTTAGAAGGAAATTGCTAGTTCCTGTAAGGCTTATTGGAGCATGTATATTCCAGCGGCAGTCATTTGGACGATTTGGCTATTTCGCAACGATGTAATTTTCAAGGAGAAGACGGTTGATTGGATGCAAATGGAATTCTTAGTAAAGTTCCATATAGCGTCTTGGTTGCTTGCTAAATTTCTGTGTGGATTTTTGAATATCGACTCTTTAGTTTCAGATCTGTTCTTGGCGTCTAAGTTGCCTCTTCGCAGAAAAAGGAACTATGTTTTACCGTGTTGGCAACTTCCTCCGGTTGGCTTTTTAAAATTAAACATAGATGGGACGGCAAATGAGAGGACGGGGCAGAGTGGAATTGGAGGGGTGCTTAGGGATGCAACTGGTTCAATTCTACTGCAATTTTCAGAGTATTCCAATATTTCCCTCCCGGCGTTGGTTGAATTCGAAGCTTTAAAAGTGGGGCTTGACAAGTTCCTCTCGTCTCATTGGTCTAAGTCTCACCTTTTGATCATTAAATGTGATTGCAAAACAGTCGTGAATTGGTTACAGGGTTCGGTAGAGCCGCCTGCTATGATTGCAGCTGAAGTATCGAAGACAACAGAAATTATATTGCAGAAAGGCTTACGTCTAAGGTGTATTCCTAGGTGTTGTAATGTGTTGGTAGATTCACTTGCCAAGAAAGGAATTGGTTAAGTTATGTCGTGCTTCATTTGTATAGGTGCAGCACTTTAAATCCTCGGTTGTATGTCTGCTGCTATTGTATGATGAAAAGTTGTAATCCTTTTTTATTAATATAATTTAGTGGGGCACTCTTTTCCCCTTCATTAAGAAAGGGATTTTTAATGAGGCCCGATACTTTAAAAAAATATAACTGAAATAATAGTTTAGGGACTATCTATGTAATTTATCCTCTCTCTTTTTATTGTGCCAGATCAGCCTCCCGTTTAAGTTTAACGACAACAAACGTCTCAGTGATCCCAAAAGTTTACATATTGAAAACGTAAGTGACCTTACTGGTCATTTTTGAAAATTAATGACCAACTCTGTACTGGAGAGAAACAAAAGTGACCATCCCAATAGTTAACCCAAAGCCAAACTATTTTCTCACCCGGGGCAATCAAAGACATCTCACCCGAGGGCAAGCGTTTGCTACCCATTTATCTTGCAAGTATGCAAATATCAAAAACTTATATCCATTTATCGCCATTTTAAATCAAGAGAAATACAGTACGAACACAAAAAATATATAAACATAATTCAAACTTCATAATTTATTTCCATCCAAAATAAATATGCGAACACACAAAATAATAAGGTACGAGTTAACAAATAAATTAGCAACACCGCTACAAGTTAGCAAGCACATCCCCACCGCTTTTAAAACGTGTGCTAGGGTAAAAATTCAATTCAAAATTCAAGTTTTGAGAACCAAAACATCATTCTACAATAGAACTTTAGAATTTTCACATTCTTCATATACTTTTCAAACTCATTCTAAAAATTTCGTTCGCGCTTCCAAACTTGCGAAGGTCATTTTATAACCTTCCCTCGCGTGGGGGCAACAGTTAGCAATACCACTATAAATTAGCGGATAAATTAGCAATCCCGCTCTAAGTTAGAAAACCCTCTAAGTTAGCGACGTCGTTATGAGTTAACTCGCGACTGAAAAAATTGAAATATACAAAAAACCTGTCAGCAACATAGAAGCAAGCATGCATGTATCATAAATATATGTACGCATGTTTCGATCTTTATCAACAAACTAACATGGGACACCAAGTTAACCATACCGTTTCACGAAGAACAATGTCATCCCAAAGAAAACGGACATCAATTTATGTTGCTCCTAACAACGAAGTGCCAAACTATTTACACATAAGAAGTGCAAAAATGCGAATAAGTATATAGCGGTCAAGATCATTTTACACGGGGCCAAGAATCCTCCAAACTCAAAGTACTCACACAAATAAAAGTACGCAATGTTTATAATACAATGTTCGTAATATGAAAAATATGTATATAAGGCTAATGATTCAACATATCCAAATAAAGCGAACAATAATTTTTCAAAATCTGAATAATTTGTTCAAAAAGGGCAAATGTGCGTTGTCACATCTCAAAAACCGGTCTAGTCAGAATTAACTTCCGGTGACCGAATATCTTATATCGATTGAATAGTTTATTCGATTTTATCTGAACCAATAAATATTTTTCAGGTTAATTTATGATATTTTATTATTATTATTATTATTATTATTATTATTATTATTATTATTATTATTAAAAATAATGACATTCCTTCGTTTTGAAGGAATTGCACAAAGCAATTCCACGAAATCAAATTGCACAGGCCACTTGGCCGTTTTAAATTAAATGTGGCAATTGCCACTATGCGTGGCAAGTCAAGGAATTAGGGTGGCAATTGTTCACCACGTGGCAGGGTAAATAATCCCCTTAAATTGGCTTCAAAATTGAAGCAATTGGGACGGCCAAATTCTAGTATAAATAGGAGCCGAGAAAGAAAGAAATTAAGGGAGCAAGTGAGAATATATATTTTTGTGGGTGATGGTGCGCAAGTAAGAAAGAAAAAAATAAGAAGTCAGTGGAGAAGCGATAATTACGTGGGTTCGGGTTCAGTATTAAATTGGTTGTCCGATATTTTCGATATAGTAATATCGAATCTTTGTCGACGTCGGGGTCAAAAAGTCGATTAAAGACAACCGTCAACCATGGGGAAAAGGTGATGTTATACGGGAACCTTAAAATCGAGGTGAGTGTAGATGCATTTGTCTCGGGTGACACGGTGTCATTCCGATATTTGTTTCTATGTTTTGATATGTGAGTGTAGTAGCGTCTCGAGATAGGTAAGGGCCTACTCAAATTTGTTGTTATATTTATTAGGGCTAACCTTCGAGTTAGAAACTTAACGTCATCGATCGTATGTTGGTAAGTGTACGGTAAGCATTGCATTGATTCCATGATTCATAGTATGTATATAGTTGTTATGAAAATCATTGAAAGCATTGACATGTGATAAGTATGACATGAATCATTGATATTGTTTATTGATATGAAATATTGTTGTGAATCATGAACAATGAACCTTGGATTCGAAGTATTGGATACAATTGCCATGCCATAGAATTCATGAGCTCATTGGTACGGGTATTGGGCTTCGGCCATTGGTGCGGAGGAGGGATGTGTTGTGTGTTGGTTAATTGGTGCGGAGGAGGGATTATGACACGACCATTATTGTTGGTGATGTGGTGGAATTCGCGTATCCAAATACTGTTGAATCGATCAAGGGAAAATATTGATTATTGATATTGCTTTTGATATGATTGGATAACATGCCTTTCATTTATAATATGTTTATAAATTGTTTATGTTAAATGTGCCATTGAAATATGCGGCATTGCATAACATGCTCATTCATTGTTATTGGCTACCTCAGTTAGACTATGTAAGTCTAATGCATTCATTTGCATAACATTTCAGACTAAAAAAGTGTTCGGTCCGAGATCGGAGCAGTCAAAGGATCGACAAGTCACTACAAGCTAAGAGTAACGTGTTTTGTCTTTATGAACTCCTAGTATGGTGGCAAAGTAGTTAAAGTAATTATACTAGTCTTGTGGCCCTACTATTGTGTATATGTTGCCTATGTTTTGTATAAGATTTTAAAGCTATAATGAATTTTGAGTTAGTAATAAAATTTACATAATTGGCACTAAAATATTGGTTAAAAAGGTTTAAGATTTATGTCTCCGATCTCCGTTATGTTTTTCGGTAGCGCTCTCCGACCCGGTTCTCTACCAGGCCGGGAAGGGGGTGTTACATGCGCACTAACGAACAAGCACACACAAAAATGCCAACTAAAGCTTATTTATAACCAAGAATTGTGTCTTTCCTCTTTAGATTCTCCAGCTTTGCCAAGGTCACTTTATAACCTTCCCTCACTTGAGGGGCAATTGTTAGTACCTATAAATACCTAGCGCCACATATCGAGACCAGAATGAATAAGACTGCGAACAATGTAACACAAAGGGCATTCAGCGATGAACATAACAACGCACGCAAACCACAACGCATAGAACTGCCCGCGAACTGCGCGATACCCTTCACAGACTACAATCGCATGAACAACCAAATCACGGTTCTTTGTGAACACGACATGCGAACATGGCTTCGGATCATGTGGCGAGGCACGTGATCCACACTGACACCCGAGTCACGATAACTTGACTCACTAAGACACATGCCCTCCTGAATTGACACATGTCCATGCCCTATCCAATCTCTTATAAGAGATCATTCACCTCTAAAACAAAGGAAGCTTTCCCACTACCCAAGAGAGACTCTTCATAGTTCACACATAAGCTCTCCACAACTTAAACATAGCTCCATCATTTCCCTACTCTCCACCATCCAAACAACCATGAATCATGGTCCAAAAGAGTTATACATTTTGGCCATCAACAATGTATATAATTAAAAAATTGATTACACCAAATATCTATTAAAACTAGCCCAATAATCAATCCTTGGAAAAAATTTAAAATTCCTGTCAAAATTCTTATGTTTAGCTTCGCAGCCTTTTTGACATGGGAGTTATTATGAAAGTCATTATGTCAACTTCATTGTACTAGGGGTGTTAATAGTAATACCTCGCGAAGCTCGAGCTTAATTCAGTCAATGTTAGACTTTTTACTTGAATTTGAGTTCAATTCGAGATTGTAATAAGTTGAGTAAGATTCAGCTTAACTCGATAAGTTCATTATTATATAGTTTATTTTTTTATAATATGTTAGTTTCGTGTATACGTGTATTGTTATTTTGGAGTTTAAATTTTAGAATTGTTTTACAAGTTATTTTTTAAATTTTTTTTTGTTAAATTTGTTAATTTATGTTTATATTAAGCTCTATATAGTATTACTAGATTTTACATACATTAAAAACAACTTAAAATTTTGACAAGATTAACGAGCAACGAGTGGAGTCGTGCAACGAGCTTTTTTAATGAGCACAAAATCAAAAAAAAATTTATCGAATTTATCGAATATCAAATCGAGTTGAACACAAATTGGTTTGTTTATTTTATTATTATTTATTTATTATTTAAATGTATATAAATTTAAATATATGATATGTAATAATATAATAACTAATAATATTAATAATAAATATATATAATTAATAAAAAATAAAAAATATATATAGAATATGCATATAAATAAAATATGTGTTATATATATAACTAATTATATACTTAATATATTATAACCTAATGTCATAATTTTCTGTCGTATTTTCATCTTCTCGGGAAGGGGTGACATATATGAGCATGTTTATTTTTTTATCTCCCGTGAATTGTATGTTTGTAACAATAGGGATATAATTTCTTCAACTCCAATCGACTAGGCGTATTGTGTCGATTTTTTTAATAATATACTTGGAAATGCCCGTTGATTCCTTATTAACATTAACGTCGTTTCAAACACAACTGGTACATTGTGAGATGGCGTGGAGTGTGTTGAATTCATTCTTTACGTGGTGGGGGTGTCGATTGTAAGGCCTTGGCGGATTGGGGAAATCATTAGTCAATGTTGCCATAGTTTTTTTGTTAGCGAAACTCGTCAATGGTGGATTATTGGTTGTGTGAGTGTCTTGTAGTCGTTGTGGCTTGCACGGAATGAGCTCATGTTTAGGGTTAAACGTCCCACGAGTAAGGCGGTTTTCTTCTTGGTGCAATTCTGTTCTTTTTATTGGACTCGTGCCTGGTTTGACTCCCCTTGCTTGAGTGAAGCGGCGTGGTGGGATAACCCGCACCTGTGTAGAGCAGCGCCTTTGGCTAAGGCAAATGAGAGGATGGGGGTTGTTTGGTCCCCTCCTCTAATGGGGGTGTGAAAATTTAATGTGGATGGAGCGGCTCCAGGTAAACCGGGCATGGCTGGTTGCGGGGGCGTGTTAAGAGATTGGAGTAGTCGGATTGTGGCATTATTCTCAGGCTCGATTGGGGTGGTTGACTCTAATGAGGCTGAGCTGCAGGCAATTGTCTTTGCCTTACGGATGCTCCAAGAGCTTACGTGGAATGGGGTGAGATCGGTGGTGATTGAGTCGGATTCGTCGGTGGCGGTTTAGTGGGTGCTTGGGTTGGAACGAAGGATTTGGAAACTTTGGCGTTGGTTTTATCAGATCGATGAGGCATGTGAGGTATTGTCAGGTGTGTGCTTCTCTAATGTTTTCCGAGAAGCTAATAGTGTTGTTGATGCCCTTGCTAAGGGTGGCGTTGTTAGGACAAATTGGGTTTGGGTGAGTTCCGGTTGAACGTTGTGTCATGTTCATGGGTGATGTTTTGTTTGCCACACTCACCGGTACTTTTTTCCTCCACCTAGGATTAGGGAGGTTTTTAATGAGGATGGTGTTGTGTGTAGATATGTATGATTGATTCTTTTAATAAAGTCATACATTTGCCGATAAAAAAAACACAACTGGTACATTCCAAAATAATTGTTACTCGAACATCTTTACTCTTGGCCATGAACCTCCTTTGAGTTTTTAATTCACCCAACTTTTCTATTTTCCGATCAAAAGCGAAGAAGAAAGAAATAAAAAAATAAAAAAAAAATAAAAGTTGCTAACTCAAAACGAAATCTTGATGCAATCAATGAATCAGAAATTTCTCTAGTCTAGCATATTGCTTAACTCTTGATTGATTCGTTCAATAAATATTGTACAATTGCCAAATGGTTAGTGGCCAAAACTAGTGCCTACCAGATTAAAATGCTTATCCGTCTAAATGTTGCTTTGAATGACAAAAATACTCAGATCATCAAACAATTGAGCTTTGTTTAAATGCTTACATTATACATACAATAACAATATCATATCACTGTAGTGTAAGTCTAACATGTGTGTAATTTGGTATTGTTTCCTTGATCCTAGTAAGGACGTCTAATACGGTTAATTTCATCAAACATTTTGATTGAACTTTTAAAGTATCGGTATCTCATCAAACAAATCTTTAAAGCACAGATAAATATGTGTACATGTTATATAAACAAATTAGATTTATGTGTTTATAAAAAGAAAAATTTTGATAAACTCCATGATGACCATTTTTTTGTTAGTATATGTTAGAAGTTGTAACCTAAATTTTATTTTGTTTTGACCCCAAAATGAAATTATATATGTTAGTATAATTTTGATTAATCCCCAGATTCCCGCGCCTAGGAACATTCATTGAGATTCAACTAAATCAATACAAGGCAAGGAATCTTGGACATGCTGGGACTCTCTTGTGCCCAAATCTTATTATGGCCCAAATGGTTCGGGGGCCCATAATAGTGTTGACACTCTTATGATCACTGATTAGAAGGATAGTCTGATTGAACAAGGAAAAGGCTTGAAACAACCACACAATTAGTCTCTATCATCAAGAGTTTCCCCTATTGTGGATTCGAATTATGCAACTACTTTCACATCGGCCGACCTACGGGAACAGGTCCGACGAGCATCATGAAACTCATAAGATGGAATGTCTGGGGTTTTGGTCAATCCTGGGCAGTCGGTCGTCTCCGACAGAAGCTACGAGACGAAAATCCTTGCATGTTTTTCTTATTGAAACAAAATTACCGAGTCCGAAGATGGCTCGGGTTCGCAACAAGTGTGGATATCCAAATGGAATAGATGTGAGTTCTAATGAGTGCAGTGGTGGGCTTAGTTTTGGGTGGAGAAATTCTTGTGTCATTTCTTTACGCTCGTATTCAGATAGACACATAGATGTTATGATTGATGATAATTCGACGGGTAAAAATAGAGGTGCATTGGATTCTATGGAGCTCCAGAGGAACAACGTCGTTCGGTGTCTTGAGACTTATTGCGGAATTTAAATGATATACCTGGAGCTCCTTGGGTGGTGATAGGTGAATCTAATGAAATCATCATCGCTTTAGAAAAAATGGTGGTTTGACTCACAGCATCAAGCAAATGGAGGCTTTCCGAGAGGCCCTCTATGATTGTTCGCTGGAGGAGATGAGTTACTCTGGTGCTTGGTTCACATGGGAGAAAGGGCGTACTATAAGGAACAATATCAGAGAACGGCTGAATATAAGTGTGGTGAATTTTGAATGGTGGATTGTTTCCTAATTCTCATATACATCATTTGGTTCACTCGTTTCCGGACCATTTCCTTCTGCTTCTTTCAACAGGGTTTGAGCATCCCCGTTCTAGACAAAAAATTTGGCACTTTCGATTTTAGGCTGCCTAGTTAATGGAGGAATCCTGTGAGGATACTGTTAAAGTTTTATGGGGTAGCGTTGAAGGCGATTTTTTAACACAGTTATAGTTTACTTGTCGCGGGATGAATGAATGGTTCAAGCACATATGCGGGGTAAAGAAGCTGTCTATTAAAGATTTACAAAATAAACTAGAGCAATTGAATGACATGGTACCCACTGATGAGGTTTTGGGAGAAATTATGGACACCAAATTGGCAATGAATTTTGAGTTGGATAGGGAGGAACTACATTGAGAGCAGCGGGCTCGGTCGACTTGGCTTCAACACGGTGATCGCAACACAGCTTTTTTCCATCATGTTGCCTCCCAACGCAAGCGTCACAACAAGATCCTAGGTTTGCAAGATACTACTAGCACTATTATAGCAGTTGAACTAGAGATGGCTGAATTTGCTCGTAATTATTTTATCAATTTATTTTCCTCCCAAGGAGTAACTAACCCTGATCGTATACTTCAAGGTGTGGAGCATTGTATTTCATACGACATCAGTCAGTCACTATTACGTGAGTTTCAACCAGATGAGATTCATCAGGCTGTAAAATCTATGAACCCTATGAAAACAGCTGGAGAGGATGGCCTATGTGCTCTCTTTTATCAGAGATTCTGGCACATTATCAGCCATGATGTGACTTCTTTTTGTCCATTATTGAGTGTGTAAAAGTTATATTATTTACACCCTATTTAACCCATATTTCTGCTGCATTCAAGCATAATTCATTGCATTTAGGTTAGTTTACAGTTAGACATCACAAACATATTAAAAGGCACAGTTTCTACTGAAATTGGTTGCTTTTGCAGGTTGCTGCTGTAGCAGATGGAGAGGCAGGCGCTGGGCAGTGAAGTAGAAGAGCTGGAACTGGACGAGCAGTCAAGGAGGACGATGCTGCCATGGTTGCCGCCGTGACAGCAGAGGACGACAGCAGTTTTGAGGAGAAGAAGCAAAGTGGACCTCGACAGATAGAGAAAATTAAGCCCGTTTGTCGTGGAAAACCAGTATATTTTTCCAAGCCATAGATTAGAAGGAATGCCAAGCCCAAAGTTCAAGGAGAGAAAATCCCAAGCAAGAAGGAGGACGATTTAAAGTTAGATTCTCTGAAGATTTAGTCTTTATTAGAGTTGTACTTTAATTTAAACTTGTATTCTTGCTATTTTAGAAAACTTGGACCCAAAGCCTATATAAAGGCATGTATTTCGACCTAGGAGGGACATAACCTATCTCTAGCCTTCTTCCCAAAACCCTAGCCGTTTTCATCCTCTCATCATGTTCTAAATTCCCCTTAGGGCCACGGGTTGATTTGTAAAGTAGTTGCAAGGGTTGCTTTTGTTTTAGAAATTTTCAGTTCAATAAAATAAACTTCAAGTTCTCTTATTCTGGTTATTAACATCTTGCAAGAGTATCGGGAGAGCATTGCGAGGTTATCTATTTACTTAATATCGGGAGAGTTAAGTATACGAAAGGAATAAGTGCGAGTTCTCTAGTTTATAGTTGAACTATCTCGGACCTAGGGATAGGACGAGGTTAAGTGGCTAAAGAAGAATTCAACAACATCGGTGTTCATCCTTCGATTCACGCCGGGAGGTATCATCAAAGACGTGATCATCGACAGACTTGGACCTAGGGATAGGCCAAAGCACAGCAAGGATTCTTGCCAAACTTGAAGTACGGAGTTGAGTGTTCGCTGCCGCGACAGGTGCTGCCGCGACGGGGACGACAACAGAACTGAATTTCCCAGACTTAGCAATACCTACACTACTGAGCAATTCAATATCAGCCCATTCTCTCTATCTTGATTTCTCTACTCTTTTATTTAAGTTTTCTTTATTATTCTCGTGACAAACATCTTAAATATTTTCTTTACTTTCGTGCAGTAATTCAAGGTGAAGCTATTAGCCCAGTCCTTGTGGAGACGATATCCGATAATTCCGTATCACTTTACTACTTGCGTCGTGTACACTTGCACTACAATTGCGATAGACACTTTTACACGCAACAAGTTTTTGGCGTCGTTGCCGGGGACTGGCAACATAACTCTACCTTTTCTTTTACTGCACTTTTCTTTTTATTTTTATTTTTCTGTTTTAATTTGATTTGCTCAACTTTTTCTTTTCACAAGGTTTCTTGTTTATGCGCAGATCGAGATGAGGAAAAGAACATGAGTATCCATTAGATCCTGAAATCGAACGTTCGTTCAATCTTAGGAACCGACTTCGTCACGTACTAGCCAGGAACGAGTACCTTGAGGAACAGTTAGAGACGATGCAAAACCAAGGGAACCCCCAGGGTGATGATCCTGCCAGAGATTGAGAGATTATCCCTCCTGTCGGCAACCCGCCTGCCGCTGCCACACGACGGTCCTGTCGAGACTACATGCTGAATGATCATGTAGAACTAGAAACCACGCTGCCGGATATAGATGTGGACAACTTCGAGCTGAAACTTGTTATGTTTAGCATGATCAACAATGTCGGTCAATTTAGTGGTGCTGCTACAGAGGATGCTAGGGAGCATCTAAAAACGTTCTAGGAAATCTGCGGTTCGTTTAGACTACCAGGAGTTAATCTGGAGATACTGAGGCTTCGGTTATTTCCCCATTCATTGAGGGACAGAGCAAAGACTTGGTGGAATAAACTTACGTCGGGTTCAATTAGAACTTGGGCATATTTGTCTCGTGAATTTTTATCTCGTTTCAATCCTTCACACTTATCTGAGCGATTACGTAATGAAATTGCTACTTTTCAACAGGAAGATGATGAGCCGATGCACGAGGCATGGGACAGATTTACCACTCTTCTACGGAACTGCCCAATGCATGGATTCCCCGTCTGGAACCAGGTAACAAAGTTTTATAACGCTGCCAATTTACAAACTCGTATTCGAATTGACTCAGCAGCAAATGGATTACTACTGGACAAAGACCCAGATGAGGCTATGCAAGTATTGAAAAATCTGGCTAAAAATGAGGAGCAGTTTCCGACAGCAAGAAGAGGGGGTAAACGGGTCTTAGCTGTTAAGGATTATGAGGCCGACAGCACGATGAAATCACATGTGGCATACCTTACTAAGGCAATGAAGAAGCTTTTGAACGATGATTCACAACTGGTATTTGCTGTCGAAGAGGTATGTGAAATTTGTGAAGGAAATCACAGTTCGGATGAATGTCCTATACAGTTAGAAGAGGGAAAGTATGTTGGAAATTACAATAAGCAGAATTACAACTCCAACACCTATAATCCCAGCTGGAGAAAGGATCCCAAGTTCTCTTGGAGCAATCCTAATAATGCCATGAATCCTCAAGCACACAATAATCAGAATCAGGGAGGACCTAGATTGCTGACTCGACAGCAATTGCAGTCGCAGCAACAGCAGCAACAGCCACCAACTGCCACAAACAGTATACTGGAACAGACTCTGGCTACGTTTATGTCTCAAACAGGAACTTATATTGAGAACATGAATCAATTTGTCAAGAAGACGGAGACATTCATGGATAAAACAGAGATGCGAATGACAAATCATGAAGCTACTCTGAAATCGTTGGAGACATAGATGGGTCAGGTTTCCCAGCATATCAACCCAAGGCAGACTGGCGGATTTCCTAGCAATACTGAAAATGCTAGGCAGCCCACACACGAGCAGTGTAAAGCCATTACTACTAGGAGTGGGAAGAAACTACCAGGGCTAGAGAAAGAAGCTGAAATAGTGAAGAAACCAGCCTTGGACATACCTGCCGAGGAAGCTGCCCCGACAGGTAACAAACAACCTGCTACCGATGAGCCTGTCACGACAGCAGAAGCGACAAAGGAGAAAGATGATGAACCCAAACCTCCTCAGATTCGTATGCAGTGGGAAGGACATATTGCTGATTATCGTCCTCCACCTCTTTTTCCTCAACGGTTACAGAAACTGAAACAAGAATCACAGCTTAAAAAGATTTATGATATTTTTAAGCAGGTTCATATCAACATCCCGCTGTTAGATGCCGTTAGGGAGATGCCCGGTTATGCAAAATTTCTCAAGAAAGTTATGTCGAAGAAATCTAGACTTGGGGAATTTGAAACGGTTAAGATGACAGAAGGATGCATGAGTATTCTGTACAAGCATCCACCCCAGAAAAAGAAGGATCCGGGGAGCTTCATCATACCTTGTGTAATCGAAGATAAATATGTGGGTAAGGCACTTTGTGATCTTGGTGCTAGTATAAATTTAATGCCAAAATCTGTTTTTCAAAAATTATGTATTGGAAAAGCTCGGCCCACAACAGTAATTCTACAGCTGGCAGACCGCTCTTACATTCATCCGGAAGGAAAAATCGAAGATATTCTGGTAAGAGTGGATAAGTTTATTTTTCCTGCTGACTTTCTTGTTTTAGATTGTGAAGCATATGAAAACGCACCAATCATCCTGGGGCGACCCTTCTTAGCCACGGGAAGATCACTGATTGATGTGGAAAAAGGAGAACTCACCATGATAGTAAACGATCAAGAAATAAAGTTGAATGTTCTCCAAGCTATGAAGCACGTTGATGCAGAAGAAGAATGCAAGGTTATCACTGAAGTTACCCTTGACCAACCCTGCATCAGGTCGGGCTGTCACGACATCAACATTGGTCACTGCCTCGGCAGCCACTTACAAGACTGTCACGACAGCACCGACGACAGCAACTCCTCAGAATCCGATACATCTGATACTGAAGATCAGGAGGAGGTAAACTGGATAAGCAATCGTCCAGGTAAGTTATTCGAGCCTTTAAATTATACCTCGGATAACCATGCAATCCAAAAGCCATCAACTGTTGAGCCCCCTGTTTTAGATTTTAAGCCCCTGCCAGGGCAGCTAAAATATGCTCTTCTTGGTTTAAATGATACATTGCCCGTAATCATCTCTTCTAAGTTGATGCAGGAACAGGAACAACAGTTAATAGAGATGCTGCAGCAGCACAAAAAGGCTATTGGATGGACGATAGCTGATATTCAAGGCATTAGTCTGGCATTATGTATGGATAAAATCCTTCTCGAGGATGATCATAAGCCGACTATAGATGCTCAAAGGCGGCTGAACCATGCGATGAAAGAGGTCGTGCGAAAAGATAATCAAATGGTTAGATGCTGAAATAATCTACGCCATCTCGGACAGCAAATGGGTGAGCCCGGTGCAATGTGTTCCCAAGAAAGGAGGAATGACCGTGGTGACCAACGAAAACATTGAGCTAATCCCAACCAGGACTGTGACCGGTTGGAGGGTTTGTATGGACTATCGGAAGCTTAACAAAGCTACCCGAAAGGACCACTTCCCTTTACCCTTTATTGATCAAATGCTTGATAGATTAGCGGGTAAACCTTACTACTGTTTTCTTGATGGTTATTCAGGTTACAATCAAATAGCTATCGCACCGGAAGATCAAGAAAAGACGACGTTCACATGCCCCTACGGAACATACGCTTTTAGGAGAATGCCATTTGGACTATGCAATGCACCAGCCACCTTCCAAAGGTGCATGATGGCCATATTCTCCGATATGGTGGAGGACTTCCTAGAGATTTTTATGGATGATTTTTCAGTCTTTGGAGACGACTCTGAAAGCTGCCTAGGCAACCTACAAAAGGTACTCGAAAGATGTGAAAAAGCAAACTTAGTGTTGAACTGGGAAAAATGTCACTTCATGGTGGATGAAGGGATAGTCCTTGGCCATAAGATTAGCTGTCGTGGCATAGAAGTCGACAGAGCCAAGATAGAAGTGACCGAGAAGCTGCCACCGCCCACCACAGTCAAGGGAATCAGAAGTTTCTTAGGACATGCTGGTTTTTATCGGAGGTTCATTGCGAACTTTTCAAAAATCACCAAGCCCATATGCCATCTTCTGGAGCAGAACCGACCCTTCGACTTTAATGATGAATGTACTGAAGCATTCAAGGTTCTGAAGGAAAAGCTGGTAACAGCCCCAATAGTACAACCACCAGAGTGGACACAGCCATTTGAGATCATGTGTGATGCTAGTGACTATGCTGTCGGGGCAGCACTTGGGCAGCGGAAAGACAAATTATTTCATGTCATACACTATGCCAGCAAGACCCTGAACGACGCCCAAGTGAACTACACCACCACAGAGAAGGAGTTATTAGTTGTGGTATTCTCCATTGACAAGTTTTGTTCTTATATACTTGGAACGAAGGTCATATGCATACAGACCACTCTGCATTGAAGTATCTGTTCGCGAAAAAGGATGCAAAGCCTTGATTGATACGTTGGATCCTCCTATTGCAAGAATTCGACCTTGAAATCAAGGACAAAAAGGGGACAGAGAATCAAGTGGCAGATCACTTGTCAAGGTTGGAGAAGGGAAAGAGTCTACCGACAGATGAGATAAACATATTGGAGACCTTCCCAAATGAGCAGCTCTTTGCTGCCGCAGTCACTGCCGCGACAGCCATGGCGGCAGGTAAGTCTTCTGAACTCCCCTGGTATGCTGATTTCGTTAATTTCTTAGTTAGCGGAATAATCCCTTCTGACCTTAATTATCAAGCCAGGAAGAGGTTCCAAAATGATGTTAAGCATTATTATTGGGACGAACCTCTTCTTTTCAAAATCCGTGCAGATCAGGTTATAAGGAGATGCGTACCACATGATGAACAAGAAGATATACTTCATCACTGCCATGCTTCACAGTATGGAGGACACTTAGGAGGCAACAAAACTGCTGCCAAGGTTCTGCAGTCAGGATTTTATTGGCAGTCACTGTATAAAGATGCGCAAATCTTCTACAAGATCTGTGACAAGTGCCAACGGACAGGAAACATCTCAAGGAGGCACGAGATGCCGCTGTAGAATATTCTTGAAGTCGAGATCTTCGACGTTTGGGGGATTGATTTTATGGGACCATTCCCATCTTCATGTGTGAATCTATACATCATCCTGGCAGTAGATTATGTATCTAAGTGGGTTGAAGCTATCGCCACTCAAAAGAATGATGCCAAGACAGTTCAAAGGTTTTTACACAAAAACATCTTTTCTCGGTTTGGCATCCCTGAGGCAATCATCAGTGATGAAGGGAGGCATTTCGATAACAGGGTTATTGTTGTTGCCTTGAAGAAGTATGGTGCCATGCATCAGATCGCAACAGCATATCACCCACAGACCAATGGACAAGCTGAAATCTCCAACAGGGAAGTCAAGACCATTCTTGAAAAGAAGGTTAAGCCAACTAGGAAAGATTGGTCTTTACACCTGAATGATGCATTATGGGCTTATAGGACAGCTTTCAAAACTCCATTAGGAATGTCTCCTTACCGATTGATTTATGGGAAAACATGTCATTTACCTGTCGAGATAGAGCACAGAGCATACTGAGCAATCAAGGCAGTTAATATGGACTTGGAAAAGGCAGGGCAGAAAAGGCTACTGGATTTGAACGAAATTGAAGAAATTCGGACAATGGCCTATGACAATGCAAGAATCTACAAGGATAAAACTAAAAAGTGGCATGATAAAAAGTTGCTGCCACGACAGTTCTGCCCAGGGCAGCTTGTATTGCTATTCAATTCTAGATTGAAACTCTTCACAGGGAAGCTGAAATCTAGATGGTCTGGCCCGTTCCAAGTTGTACAGGTTTTCCTCATGGTGCCATCACAATCCGATCGTTAAAAACGGGCCCCAATTCAAAGTCAACGGACAACGCTTGAAGCATTATTAGGAGACTGAAGCCCCAGGAATGCAAGAAGTGGTTACCTTAGGAGATGCCCCACCTGGCATCCCTAATCTAATCTAACCTAATTTTTATTTTTCGTTTTATTATTACTTATTTTTTATTAGGAAATAAGATTTATTTAAATAATGTTTTTGTTTTAATTGTTTTTAGGAAATAAAGGAGTCAAGAAGAACAGGAGAAGTGAACTCAGCCCACCATCCATCCACCAGCCCACAAAGCCCAAATTTTGGAGCCTGTCGTTACAGCTGCCTCGACAGACGCGGAAAATACAGGCTGTCAACACACTGTCGCGATAGACATGGAAACGCGTAACAGACGCGCAGCAGACACGGAAACGCGTGACAGACGCGTCAGACACGCTACTGCGTAATAGCTGGCCCCGTTATTCACGCCTGTCGTTACAGCTCCAGCGGGCAGCAAATCCTTTTCTATATAAACCCCGTCATTTGATCCAGCTGCCACGACAGCAGACACGACAGAGCAGCCGGAGACTGAACCTGCTGCCACAGAAGCCAGGCAGCAACCAGCAGCAGCAGCCCCAACTGACTCCTCCTCCCAGATTCTTGCTGCTATCCAGAAGTTGGAGGAACGACAGCTCGATCTGATGAGCTTCATCAGGGATTTTACTACATCTACGGTACATTTTATCCAAAACTCTTTAAATTTCCCTGATGTTGTATTTCCCACCTTCCCTGCACATTATTTTACTGTACCAACACCTGCACACACCCCAACACCTGCTGCCACACCATGGACACCCTCTGCCGCATCAACACCATCATCTGCCCCGACAGTCGCTGGCAGCAACCGTGCTGAGACATCTATCCGTGGAACAAAACGCATAATGCCCTCGGAAGAGCTTGACGCCTTCATTGCCGTTTTTTCTTCCTCCTCCGTTTGGGCCACAAGCGACAATGAACCCTCTGTTAAGAGGAATCTCTCAAAGGAGTTTACACCGGTGAAAAGGCAGAAGCGAATGGCAGACAAAAACAATATGACAAGAGCCAGCAGTGACAGCAGCAGTGGTGCGGACAGCAGCAACAGCTCAGAAGTCCAAGTTGTGGAGAAACCCCCTCATATCTCCCCAACCAGGATTCAACCACCGAGGGAGGCCAAAACGAAGAACACATCTGCCTCCCCCATCAGCCAGCCAGCTCCGAAGGCCCGTGCCCGCCGCCAGATCCGAGTCAACAGCAGCAGTGACGACAACGATTAAAATTTGAGTTTCTTAACTTATTTTGTTGTCTGCTTATATATTTTGTGATGTACTGTTTTTATTTTTTTTATCTTGTCATTTGCATTGAGGGCAATGAAACCCTCGAGTTTGGGGGTGGCATCCCTCCATTAATGGAGTCCATTTTAGTCTTAAAATTGCGTCTTTACTTAGTTTATTTTTGCTATAAAAAATGAAAATATAAAATTTTGGCTTAAGTTTGTGAACTGAACTTACCTGTCGTGACAACTCTGTCGTGGTAGTGCCTTTAGGATAGCTTTAGGAGCAGTTTAGAGCCTTTCTGTAGTTCTGAAAACTTAAACACTATTTGTGACTGTTATACTGCTTAGAACTCTTTTAGTCAACTAGAATAGGAAGCTTAGCACTTGAATAGCCCCTAGAGGTGCCTAACACTGGCTCTAGGAAAGAAGTTTAGCAAAAGAGACTCAACAGCCCTAGAGGTGCCCGAAACTGGCTCTAGGAAGTTAGCTAGATGTGCCCGAAACTGGCTCTAGTGAAACTTTAGCTTAAAAAATAAATGAAATCGAGTCAAAACAAAAAATCAAAGGAGCATAAAAATGCTTTCAAAAGATAAACTTTGGCATAAAAATTCGAGTTAAGAATGAAATATTCTAGTGAAACTAAGAAAGTCTTGGCATATAACTGTTCACAAGCATGCACATACTGCACGAGGACTATAGTGAGACTCTGGACAAATCCTAGGTTATCCGACAGGGTGCTGCCGTCAAAGAGAACGAATGAAGGGTAAGGGAAAGTTCACTGTTTTTAAGCCAATACTAAAATATTTTATTTTTCTTTTAGGTTTGGATTGCTTGAGGGCAAGCAAAAACTTGAGTTTGGGGTGTGTTGAGTGTGTAAAAGTTCTATTATTTACACCCTATTTAACCCATATTTCTGCTGTATTCAAGCATAATTCATTGCATTTAGGTTAGTTTACAGTTAGACATCACAAACATATTAAAAGGCACAGTATCTACTAAAATTGGTTGCTTTTGCAGGTTGCTGTTGTAGCAGATGGAGAGGCAGGCGCTGGGCAGTGAAGCAGAAGAGCTGGAACTGGACGAGCAGTCAAGGAGGACGATGCTGCCATAGTTGCCGTCGTGACAGCAGAGGACGATAGCAGTTTCGAGGAGAAGAAGCAAAGTGGACCTCGACAGATAGAGAAAATTAAGCCTGTTTGTCGTAGAAAACCAGTATATTTTTCCAAGCCCTAGATCAGAAGGAATGCCAAGCCCAAAGTTCAAGGAGAGAAAATCCCAAGCAAGAAGAAGGATGATTTAAAGTTAGATTCTCTGAAGATTTAGTCTTTATTAGAGTTGTACTTTAATTTAAACTTGTATTCTTGCTATTTTAGAAAACATGGACCCAAAGCCTATATAAAGGCATGTATTTCGACCTAGGAGGGACATAACCTATCTCTAGCCTTCTTCCCAAAACCCTAGCCGTTTTCATCCTCTCATCATGTTCTAAATTCCCCTTAGGGCCACGGGTTGATTTGTAAAGTAGTTGCAAGGGTTGCTTTTGTTTTAGGAATTTTCAGTTCAATAAAACAAACTTCAAGTTCTCTTATTCTGGTTATTAACATCTTGCAAGAGTATCGGGAGAGCATTGCGAGGTTATCTATTTATTTAATATCGGGAGAGTTAAGTATATGAAAGGAATAAGTGCGAGTTCTCTAGTTTATAGTTGAACTATCTCGGACCTAGGGATAGGACGAGGTTAAGTGGCTAAAGAAGAATTCAACAACATCGGTGTTCATCCTTCGATTCACGTCGGGAGGTATCATCAAAGACGTGATCATCGACAGACTTGTACCTAGAGATAGGCCAAGGCACAACAGGGATTCTTGCCAAACTTGAAGTGCGGAGTTGAGTGTTCGCTGCCGTGACAAGCAACAGACTGTCGCCGCGACAGGTGCTGCCGCAACGGGGACGACGACAGAACTGAATTTCCCAGACTTAGCAATACCTACACTACTAAGCAATTCAATACCAGCCCATTCTCTCTATCTTGATTTCTCTACTCTTTTATTTAAGTTTTCTTTATTATTCTCGTGACAAACATCTTAAATATTTTCTTTACTTTCGTGCAGTAATTCAAGGTGAAGCTATTAGCCCAGTCCCTGTGGAGACGATATCTGATACTTCCGTATCACTTTACTACTTGCGTCGTGTACACTTGCACTACAATTGCGATAGACACTTTTACACGCAACATCTATCGATCTTACGGGGTGAGTGTTGGATGGCAGCTATTAATCAAACCCGGATTGTTCTTATCCCAAAGGTTGTGGAGGTAAACTGTATGGAGAAATATCGTCCGATCAGCCTTTGCAGCGTGCTTTCCAAGATTGTCTCAAAGTGCATTGTAAATCGCTTGTAGAGTATAATCTCGTGTTGTATTGATGAGGCTCAGAGTGCATTTGTGCCAGATCGCCTTATTTCGGATAACATCCTGGCAGCGTATGAGATTATACATTTTATGCGCAATAAACACCTCGGAGCAAAGAGGTTTTATGCTCTAAAACTCGATATGAGTAAAGCATACGACAAAGTGGAGTAGAGTTTCATTGAAGGGATGATGTTGAGAATGGGTTTCTATCCAGACTGGGTTTCTCTTATTAAGCGTTGTATCTCCATTGTATCTTACTCTCTCGTTATGAATGGCTCAGTTGGAGACAGATTTCTGCCAAGCATGGGCCTTCGACAAGGCGATCCTTTAAGTCTGTACTTATTTCTCATTTTTAACAAAAAGCTATCATCTTTACTGCGCCAAGCTATTAGGCCGGGTGAGCCCATTGGGGTCTGAATTTCTAGAGGACACCTACTGTCTCACACTTATTTTTCACCGACGACAGCTTAATTTTTGACGAAACAACAACGAGAGGTGTCGCTATTCCACAAGACCTTTTGTTTAGCGCTAATGTTATTAAGGAAAACCAAAATGATGTGAGACAGGTTATGAGGATTACAAGTTCTCTAAACTTGGAAAAGTATCTTGATTTGCCTATTATTGTAGACAGAAACAAGAAGAAGGCTTTTTCCCATCTGCGTGATCGTTTCATCGCTTGCATAAACTCTTGGTGTGCTCGTGTTCTTTCCCAATGAGGTAGGTAGGTGTTTACAAAGCAGTCCTACAAGCTACTCCTATGTATACGATGAGTTGTTTTTTACTACCAAATACTTTTTGTTCTAACCTAGAATCTATAATAGCTCCTTTTTGGTGGCAACACTCCAAAGACCGAAGAAGGATCCATTGGTGCACTTGGGCGGAGCTGTGTAACCTTAAAGATAGTGGCGGTTTGGGTTTCAGGGATTTTGCAAAGTTCAACATTGCCCTCCTGGCAAAACAAGGATGTCGATTAATTCATAACCCTTCTTCTCCGGTGGCTCGACTGCTTCGAGCAAAATATTATCCCGCTACGAATTTTGCTCATGCGAGGCTTGGCTCTAATCCATCTATGACTTGAAGGAGTATATGGAGTGCATGCGAATTATTGGAAAAGGGTTTAAGATGGAAGGTTGGAAATGGCAGTTCCATATCAATATGGAACGATTGTTGGCTTCCAAGTTCTACCCCAACAAAGGTTTCATCACCTGCAAATGAAGCCTATGTAGTGGTCTCGGATTTAATCAACCCTTTTACAAGGGAATGGCGGACTGAGGTTGTACATAATCTATTTAATGAAAAGAAAGCTACTGTAATTCTTAGAATACCTTTGTCAAGAGATATGCAATTCAGTGTCCTGGTTTGGAGGGGGAACACACCGAAAATATATAGTGCGTAGTGGCTATAGAAGATTGATCTCAGGCCCTAATCTAAGCAACAACGATCAAGCTTTATTTCGTAAGGTGAGACAATTAAAGTGCCCATCAAAAATCAAAATTCAGTGCTAGAAAGTTTATTAAGAATTATGTGCCTACAAAGGTAAATTTGTGTGTAAGAAGAGTTGCAAGTGATCCTACATGTGCCCGCTGTTTCCAGGCACTTGAAGACACTTCCCATGTACTTAAGAATTACCCCTTCGCGCAACAAGTCTGGTCTTGCTTAAATTTTCATAATTTACCCACTGTGAATGGAGGATTATTATTTGAATTTCCTTTATGGTTGCATGCTCTATAGGAAATCTATGGCTAGAAATAAACTATTATTTGAAGGCAAAGAACAAAGACCACTGGATTTAGCTACTTTTGTTAGAAGCTAGCCGATGGAGTTGAATGTGTTGTCAAGTAGACTTGCTCTACGACCTTCAGATTTTAGTCGGACATAGGTGCTGCCGCCTCATTCTCTTTGCAAGATCAACGTTGACGCTAGCTTTAAACCAGCCGAATTTGTTGCAGGGCTGAGAGTAGTCATTCTTGATGAAGACGATCACATCCTAGGCGCATAATGTTTTTTTAGCTAACCACGTTCTGCCCGTGTTTGTTGCTGAAGCTTTGGATGCACGAGGGGGTTTGCGTTTTGCACATAATTTGAGTATCAGACAAGTAATTTTAGAAGGAGATGTGCTAACGATTATCAAAAAATTACAAATGGGGGAAAAAGACTTATTTGAGATTAACACGATCATTTCTGATACAAAGTCCCTTGCTAAAGATTTCCAAGAATTTCAGTTCTCTTTCATCCCGAGAAGTGGAAATCGTGTTGCCCACGCCCTCGTCAATAAATGTTTCTCTATGTCGAAAGATCATGCATGGATCGAAGAAACCCTGAAACATATTTTAGCTCTAATCGACGAGGACTAGAGATGCTCAGACCCACAATAGTGTGATGTTTTTTTTGGCTAAGATTTGACTCCCTCTGTACTTATCGTGTCGTATCTTAGCCTTTACCTCGCTCGCCGTGTGCTGCTTTTTGCTTTTTTTTTTCTCTGGCGTTCGCTCTTGAAGTTTTCAACCGGCCTAACTCCCCTCGTACTTGCCCTGAGGGTTTTTTTTGTTTGTTTTTTTCTCAACTTTACTCTTTTGTTTACCTTTGTTTTTGTCGCTTTTGTTTCCGTTTGTGGTTTGCTGCTTCGGACCATTGGTTTTTTTCTTTGGTTTTGTTTTAGTTCAATAAAGCTAGCTGATATTACTTTTAAAAGAAAAAAGATCTTCGGTGGAACTAACCACATATATATGTATATGAACCAAGTATACTTTGAAGCCCAAATATAGTTTGGTTTCAGTAAGAAAGGCTATCATGAAACAAAAAGAATGTTTTATTATTTAATATATCAAAATAATTTCGCAGACATTACTCACATCAAACTTTTGAAAATTATGTGCTTTATATTTTTTTAAAATGACGTATTAAATAATAATACTATTTTTTCAAAAATAAAACCAATATTTTACTCTTATTGTTAAATTTTATAGGGAATAAAAAAATTCATGTTATTAATCACTACAATGTTATTAATTAATCATTCTCTGTTTACTATTGACGTAAAATCCAAAAACAAAAAAATGTACAATCCATGCTTTTAAATATAAGTTCAAAGATAATTATATTTAAATTAAAAAGCAAAAAAGGTGAAATCTTCAATTTTCGATCTACCCAACTGCTTATTTACGGGCACATCCACCGGTACACTCATAGACTTTCAGTCTCGTGTTACCATATGATACGCCTAAATCTAGTATCTCTTCAATTTCAACGGCCACCATTTCCACCCTCTAAAACGGCTTCTGCAGGTACATAAAAATATCCTGGAACGACGACATCTGATTATTGTTACCCTGCACCTGCGAAGCGAATCCGATGTCCAGAGTGGAATCCACGTAATTATAAAGAGAATCGAGGACATTGTCGTTGTCCGGTTCGTCCTTCCATTTGGGCATGCTCTGAATCTCCGTTGGGAACTCCGACAGCATCACGTGCTCCGAACAGCTGGAGTCCGTGTGGACCCTCGGCATCGAGTCCGACGAGTCAAAATACATGTAATCGTTGGCGGCGGGCGGCAAACCGCACGTGGCCTTGCCCAATGTCTCGATGTCCGGCTTCTTGTCCTCGATCTCCGTCACGCCGGCTTCTTTCGTAACGCTTCCCTGCGGCTGCGGTTGTTTCTCGATGTGACCTTTCTTGTTGTAAATCCGGCACAGAACCCAATCGTCCAACTACAAAATAAATGAATTCTCGTCTAAATTCCATGAATTTGAAATTTTTTACTTCATGGAAATTGGAAAGTGATATTTTGGTTCCTGGGGACTGGGGTGTTATTGAGTGAGTGTAGGTGTAGGGTAAATTAAATATTTGGTATTCATCTATTCTCATATTTTGGTTTTGGTCATTCAATTATTTTTTTGATAAATAATACTAATAGTATTATATTTTGGTATATCACTGTTAAAAAAATTAACAAAGTTAATGTGTCACCACATAATTATGAAAAATATATTTTTTTTAAAATATTACGTCAGTTTTATCAAACAAAACCTAATAATAAGTATTATTTTATCAAAAAAAATAATTAATTGACCAAAACAGAAACACTAAAATAAATAAGTTACAAAATAATAGGTAAAATTATTTAATGTACCCCGCTGTAATTTTTCAAGTACCATAAAGTCAAAACGATTATTTAACCTACACGTCCCCCGGTCAAAACTCTTATCATGCATGTAAACAGTAAACCTAGAGTTTACCCCTAATTTTTAGCCAGTACGAGACTCGAGAGAAAGAGTTGGAATTGTACCCTTAAGCTGTTCTTCTTGCGAACCGACCGGTCAACGGCGGCTAACCGATACTCGTGCATAATCCAATTAGTTTTCTCTCCTTTCGGAGCTTTCCCGGAGTAAAACACCAAAGCCTTTTTGATACCGACCGGTTTCGGTTGTCCGATCGGCTTATCAGCCCCGGTTGCCTTCCAGTACCCAGATCCAGCAGCACGGTTCGGCCTTGAACCGTTCGGATACTTCCTGTCTCTCGGCGAAAAGAAGTACCATTCTTTCTCACCGTACAACGCCAAATCTGTAAATACAAAGAAAAAGATAAATAAAAAACAAACCCAGTAAAGTTGACTTAAACCATAAAACAGTAAGGTTTTAGAGAAATTTACCGGGCAGATCCCAAGGATCGTATTTGTAAAGGTCGAGTTCGGCGATAATAGGGACGGCGATCGGCTGCGACGCACATTTACGGCAGAGATAGTGCATCACCAGCTCCTCGTCCGTTGGATGGAACCGGAAACCAGGAGGTAACTGTAACTCTAACTCTGCCGCGGTCATTTTTTTACCGTCAGGGATATTTTTACCCTCACCGGCAACTTCTACCCCTCTCTAGTCTCTATTGTATATGGTGACGGCACTTGAAACTTAAATCATAAGGGAGAGCGATTAATTTATAGGGACAGAAGGGGAACACGTGTCGAGAGGAGAGGTGTAGTGTTCTTCTAAGAATCAACGTGAGCGACGATAAACTATTAAATAAATTCGGCTCATCATGTCATTTATGTTCTCAAACAATGAGTCTCATTTTTTACTTTTATATAATTATTTATTTTTTCTTCACATTTGAAAGAGGTGAATATCACTTTGGAAAAATGACATGAAAAAATATTATTGGATGACCATGGATGACGTAGTGAGTCAGACCCATCTAATAATTTATTGTGAGTGACGAGATGATTTTGTCGAAAAATTATTAGATAGACTCGACTCACCACGTTATCTGTGATCTCAGCCAATAAAATCCATCCATCTCGATTTTTCAAGGTGAATCTTCACCTTTTTTACATGTAAATAAAAAATGAATGATTATTTGAAAGTTATTTTGAGATAGATAAATTTTATTGGTTGAGAGGTGAGTCTGGTCTATTTAATAATTTTTACTTTTGTGAGAGGAGGGACACGTGGAGGACATGGAAGTGATGTGGACATCCAACATGCGCCGTGATTTTGTCACTGCTTACGCTATTTATTTTGGACGGACGCTGGGACATTTTTGTTTGTGTCCGAAAACAAAAGGCCCCCCTTGAGATTCGTGTAATAAGACCAGCGTGCTCTGATCTATATACATGATTTTTTTATTTATTTGGTCTATTCTTATTGGTTTCAGACTCGAGCTGACGGTTTCACGGTGGATTTGGACTACAAGTCAGCTCACTAAACATGTTCATGCATCCGCTACGAATTTATTTCGAATCGGGATTTAAGTTTGGTTCATATTTTAAATATTTTTTTAAAACATGTATTGCTAATTTAATGTTGTTGATGCCAAAAATCTGTGACATCAAAATAAAGTTATGGACAGCGGTTATGGTGATTTTAAAAGGTTCATCCAGAGACGAATTCACATGTATTGTAGGAGGGGCAATTACGTCTCTCAAATTTGATAGATTAATTATATTTAAGTTTTTAATAATTTTAAAACTATTATAATTAAACTCTTGTTCCTCTCAGATTTTTCTGGTTTATTATTTGTTTCAGACCCTATTATTTAAAATTAATAAAATTAAATTTTAACTCATCATTTTTTCGTTTAATTACTTTTTAAGGCTTAATTTTAAAATTTATAAAACTAAAGTTAAAACCTTATATTTGGGTACTTTTTTTTGTCAGTCCCAAACAAAGTATTTAAGGAGGAGGTCTGACACTTTTGACTGGCAAGTATCGAATTAGGCTTGATTAAGTGATGCTTAGTAACTCGTTAGCTTGACGGGCAAAGCAGTGTGCCAGGAGCTAAACTTGACAAGTGAAATAAGTAGACTTGACATCGATCTTAACAGGATCTTGAAGGGCCGAAGGAGGTAATTAAGTGGTTTTAAGATGATCTTTCTTAGGCATTTTAAAGGAGCTTATAGAGTTCGGTAGGAGGAAGATTGATCGGAGAATTCATCTTGCTAAGGTTTGAGTGATGGAGAATAAAGGGATATACTAAATATTCTATTAAGTTCTTGAAATAATAAGTGTATAATTCTATTCTAAATACTTTTAATCATCGATAATAACTACAAATGTAACCCTATAGTGAGATTTTTTTTGATACACAACCCAAGTTTCTTTTATTTTAGGAGTTAAAGATTTAGATTTTAGTTTGTAGTGTTTAAAATTTGAGATTTGTATTTTGGTGATTCAAGATTAAGGACATAGATTTTTTATTTTAAAGAGTAAATATGTAGACTTGTATAATTTTTTTTTACACGAGTATGCTAAAAAATTACTACAATAAATTAGTATTTAGAAAAATATTTTAAAAGAATGACTTTATTTTGTTTGTTATGTATAATAAAAAACAAATTAAAATGATGGACTGAAATTTATAAAAACATATTTAATTGGTATGTCTAACGAGATTAAATGTTATGTTTATTTAGTTGCGGAACTTGAAGTAACAGTTTGAAGTTAAATGCTCAGAAAATACTAAATTTAAGCTTTTTACGGATGTCATTTTAAAATATCATCCGCGCAAGGGATGATTGCTTTGTGTCGTGCTGCCAAGGATATGGGGAAGGATCAGGTGGCGGCTTTCGACTTGATTTCACCTTCCTTTTTAAGACAGTTTTCCTCCCATTCTTTTGCTTCTTCGGTTGTTTTCCTTGTCCAATGTTGTTTGTTGGTCTTGAACCAGGTTTGGAGGTACTGTGCCCTGTTGGTTCTTGTTATTGGCCTCGCCATTGGATCAAGGTTAAGTTGGTGTTCGACTCCGTTCTATCGTTTTACTCTTATGACTAGGTCCTTATATGATACTCATCTCCAGCCCTGGAGCTCTCTAAGAAGTAAGCCGATGTTCGAGAATTGGTTTCGTTCTCTTTTGAGTCCTTTGATCCATGTGTGTTTTGTTGAGTGGATCGAAAGATCGATATTTACCAAGAGGGGGGGTGAATTGGAAATTTTAAGGATTGTAGTGGAAATTGGCAAATTAAAATTGAAAGACAAGGAATTTAGAGTGGTTCAAGTTCCAAATGAACTCTACATCCACTACCTTAGTCTCACTAAGGATTTGCAACAATTTCACTAAATTGATCTTCCCCTTTTCTAGGACAAGGAGGCAACCCTTTACAATATCGGTTGATTTTTTTACCCAAAAATCAACCCAACCCTCACACAAGAAAACAAAGGAATTTGTAGGCTAAATAAGTATCTCTCAATACAAATGATAGCCCCAATACAAGCACTCAACCCAATTTTACAAAATATGAATGAAGAACACAAATTGGGATTTTACACAAATTTGGGATTTTTGCTCTAATGCTTGAATTTGATGTTTGGATGTTTGCTTGAAGTTCAATAGTTGTTGCTGATGCTTTTGGATGTCCCTTTTATACCTTCTCATTGAATTCTAGCCGTTTGGGTGGTTGGGGACTTAATTAGAGCCGTTGGAACCCTCTCTTACCACCATAAATGCACTTCTGCAGCTACCGGTATCGGTACGCGGGAAGGAGTATCGGTACCTGTCTCAGAAAAGAAAGAGCCGTTGTGTGCATTTAATACAGGGGTATCGATACGCACGTAAGCGTATCGGTACGGGGTATCGAAACAGCAAGGGCCGTATCGATACTATTTTGTGAACTTAGCTTACTGTCCAACCTCCGTATCGGTACGGAATTTAGGCGTATCGATACGGGTCAACTAACTTTTAAAGATTGGTTACCAACCAACTGACACCAACGGTCATATTTTTTAAACCGACTTATTTTAAGAAATTATAAAGCACGTATCGATACGGGGTTAGCCGTATCGGTACCGTATTCAAACTCATTGAATTTTAACACAGGGGAGTATCGATACTAGGGTTTGGGGTATCGATACCAGGGTTTGGCAGTGACCAAGTTTGGCAAAATGGTATCGATACGCTAGGTGCTGTATCGATACGCCTGGACGTTTTTTGAGTGGTTTTGCCTTGGAACACTTAGAAAATATTTTGAGTTTGAGTTTTATAAATCAGTTTCAAAGTGTTGGTGTTTTTAAAAACTTATTAAGGGACTTAAAAACTAATTTTAAGTTTTACAAAATAATCCTCAATAATTTAATTATATCAAAATCAAACATAGGTTTTACAATCTCCCCTTTTTGATATAACAAAACTAAAACTTAAAATTTTTGAAAAATCTTCATGAAGAACTCCCCCTTAATATAAGCTTGGTAACCTTTGAATTTAAATCAAAATATTTTAAAGTGTAAGCTAGTTTCTTCTCCCCCTTTTTGTTATAGCAAAAAATCTTTGAGACAATTAAGTGCATAAAGAAATCAAAGGTATAATAAGCAACATAGGTATTTATTCATTAAAGCAACATACTTAAAATCCAAACAAAGGCAAAAATAGAAATCAAAGCATAGGTTTTAATCCTAAGACAAACTTAATCCTAAAAACATAAAGCATAGGTGCAAAATAATATAAAGTCCTAAATGATATGCATGACAAACAAGAGAAAAACGTCTAAGCATCGTCTTCGTCGTCTTCATCTTCTTCATCATCATCTCCTAAAGGCTCATTGGTGCGCATACTATTACGCCACTCATCATGGAAAGCGGCAATGGAGATATTCAAGGAATTTTGCCCACTTTCAAGAGATGTGAGGCGATTCTCAAAACCCGTCATCCTCGTGTCAAAAGTAGTTTCCATGGATGTGAGACGAGTATTCATGTCCGTACGTAATCCGGTGAATTGCTCATTAAGATAGGTCATGAGAGCATCCATATTGGGTTGTTGGACTTGAGGGGCTTGAGGAGCTTGAGCCGCTTGAGCCGCTTCATGCATTGCGGCAACTTCCGGTGGTAACTCGGCAAGACGTACCCATTCACCATTAACAAAAGAGAATTTTGCCCGAGCAAGGGAGTGCTCATCAATAGGATCGGTGAGTGGAGTTGCAATGTCATATGAGCAATCAATTCCCTTTTTAACAAAGAAATAGCTCAAAGCCGTACCGTATGTGAAGGAGGTGACATGAGGAGTGTGACGATGTTGAACGAGATAGACTATCTCCGCAAACATAAGACGAGCAAGATTTGGTCGTTTGGCTTCACGGAAACACCGAATCCAAAAGTCATCCACTTGACGGATGGTGGAATATTTTCCTCCGGAGGGGCGAAACCACCACGATACCATCAAATGTAGAATTCGGTCATGAGCATTGAGGGCGGTAACGGATCCACTTAGAACATGCCCCCCATGGTGCTCATCATCGAGGCCTTCATCATCCAACTTGAAAACCTCACAGATAGACTCGACATCAAGGGTTATTTTCTTCCCCATAAGATAGGAGTTAATTGCAACGACTTCCCCATTTCGACTAACACATCTCGCATTAGCATAGAAAATCAAAACCAAGAGACGATAAAAAATACCGGGAATAGAGAGAAAATGGATGAAATTCCAACGATGAAGCAAGGGGAGATATTCAAACTTGAAACGCTCCGAATTGAGAAAAGGGATGGATATTACCCTTTCGGCACGGATCTTGTAATTCTCATACTGACGAAAGTGATTGAGACCCGAATTGCTTTCAAAGGATTGCTCGTAGATAGTCGAGTAGTTAGGACGAGCAATCACTCCAAGGTTGGAGGATTCACCGGCTTGATTAGCCCTTTGTCGCTTCCTCGATGGCTCTTTTGGTGCCATGATCTTGATAGAAACTTGAAGAGTTGAAGAAAACTTGAACAAAGATGAGAAAGAGAGCACAAAGCCTTGCTTGATTTGAAAAACTCTTTTAGGTTTGAGTTGAGATGTGAAAAATATGAAGGAGGAAGTGCCTTTTTATAGGCAAAAACGGCTAGGGTTAATTAGGTTTTGAAAAGTTTGAATTTAGGTAAAAGGTGAACTCATTAAAGGCTAATTAAAGCCATCAGCGCAGTCGGGTATCGATACGCCCGATGGTGTATCGATACGGGGGTAAAGATGTCTTTTTGCAAATATGCCCGTTGGAACAGTCGTATCGAAACGGAGGGGTCCGTATCGAAACGACCTGTATCGGTACGGGATGAACCGTATCGATACGCGTGAAGCGAAAAGAATTCTGGGAAACGAAATGAAGAACAGGTATCGATACACGTATACCTGTATCGATACCGCAAGCCCAGAAAAGCATATTTGGTACAAAGAACAACCAAAAGCTCGAACCTAATCTCTCCTATGAGTATGCAAATGATGTATGAGCAGTTCTAAACATATTTTGACAGAAACATACTCCCCCTAACTATAGGCATGGAAGAATTTTGGAGTCTAAGCATACAAACATGACATTTCACAAGATCAAGCATATTTAAGCACAAAAGAGGTCCTAAAAGGTCAAGATAGGCTAGCTAGACCTAACTCTCTCCTAAGGGACCAAAAACGCTCTTTGTCTAAGGGTTTTGTAAAAATGTCCGCTAATTGATTCAAGGTGTCTACATACTCTATAACCACATCTTCCTTAAGGACATGATCTCTAATGAAATGATGCCTTATTTCTATATGTTTGGTTCTAGAGTGTTGGATGGGATTTTTAGTTAAGCATATTGCACTAGTGTTGTCACATTTTAGGGGTATGGTTCCAACTTTAATTCCATAATCTAAGAGTTGTTGCTTCATCCAAAGGACTTGAGCACAACAACTCCCTAAGGATATGTACTCGGCTTCGGTGGTAGATAAGGCTACACTATTTTGTTTCTTAGAGAACCAAGATATGAGCATACTACCTAAGAATTGGCAAGTTCCCGAAGTACTTTTCCTATCAATTTTGCAACCCCCATAGTCCGCATCCGAATAAGCATGTAGGTTGAAGGTAGAGTCTCTAGGATACCAAAGGCCTAAACAAGGAGTGTCTCTAAGGTATCTAAAGATCCTCTTAACGGCTATAAGGTGAGACTCTCTAGGACTAGCTTGAAACCTAGCACACAAGCAAACACTAAACAAGATATCCGGTCTACTTGCGGTAAGGTAAAGCAAGGATCCAATCATAGAACGATAAAGTTTAGAGTCAACACACTTACCTCCTTCATCTTTGTCAAGCTTTGTAGATGAGCTCATAGGAGTGGCTTGAGGCTTTGCATTCTCCAAGCCAAACTTCTTGAGCATATCCTTTATGTATTTTGCTTGGTTGATGAAGGTGCCATCCTTCTTTTGCTTGATTTGGAGTCCCAAAAAGAATGAGAGCTCTCCCATCATGCTCATCTCAAATTCACCTTGCATTAGCTTAGCAAACTCTTGACAATGACATTCATTAGTAGAACCAAAAATTATATCATCAACATAAATTTGAACTACTAAAATGTCATTTTTATACATTTTTATGAAAAGTGTAGTGTCCACCTTACCTTTTTCAAAACCTTTTTCAATTAAAAAGTTTGAAAGCCTTTCATACCAAGCTCTAGGAGCTTGTTTTAAACCATAAAGAGCTTTGGTAAGTTTAAAAACATGATTTGGAAATTTTGAATCTTCAAAACCCGGTGGTTGTTCCACATACACTTCTTCATTTATAAAACCATTTAAAAATGCGCTTTTAACATCCATTTGAAAAAGCTTGAAATTATGATAACATGCATATGCAAGCAACATCCTAATGGCTTCCATTCTAGCTACGGGTGCATAGGTTTCATCAAAATCTATTCCCTCTTCTTGAGTGTAACCTTGTGCTACAAGTCTAGCTTTATTTCTCACAATGTTACCACTCTCATCTAGTTTGTTCCTAAAGACCCATTTAGTTCCTATTCTAGATTGATTACTAGGCCTATCAACTAATGTCCATACATTACTTCTCTCAAATTGATTTAACTCTTCTTGCATAGCCATAATCCAAAAGTCATCTTTCAATGCTTCTTTTATGTTTTTAGGCTCTATGCATGAGATAAATGCAACATGGTTCATTAATTTAAGAGAAGAACGAGTGGTTACCCCCTTAGATGGATCACCCAAGATTTCACCATCTTTGACATAGTTCAACTCCCTTGGGTAGCTCACTTCCTTTTCCTCAATAGCCAAGTCTTTCAAGGCTTCAAGAGGTGGATCTTGTGTGTCTTCTTCTTTTGGTTGAATCTCATCCTCCTTTGAAGTTTGACCTCCATCAAAGGTATTTATGATTCCTACATCATCTTCATCACAAGAATCCTTCCTAGGAAGGAGGTTATCATCGAATACAACATGAATGGATTCTTCTACTACTAAAGTTCTTTTGTTAAATACTCGATAGGCTTTAGAGGTTAAAGAGTAACCTATAAAAATAGCTTCATCACTTTTTGCATCAAATTTACCTAAGTTATCTTTTCCATTATTTAAAACAAAACACTTACACCCAAAAGGGTGAAAATAGCTAATGTTAGGCTTTTTAGATTTTAAAATCTCATAAGGTGTTTTCTTTAAAATTGGCCTAATCATTACTCGATTTACAATATAACAAGCGGTGTTTGTGGCTTCCGCCCAAAAATATTTAGGTAAATTATTTTCACAAAGCATAGTTCTAGCCATTTCTTGTAAAGTTCTATTTTTCCTCTCAACTACCCCATTTTGTTGAGGAGTTCGAGGAGCCGAAAAATTATGGCTAATACCATTTTCATTCAAAAATTCTTCAAACCCTAAATTTTGAAACTCGGTTCCATGATCACTTCTAATGTGTGAAATTCTAAGTTCAAGATCATTTTGGGTTAATTTTGAAAATGTGATGAATTTTTCCAAAGCCTCATCTTTAGTACTTAAAAAGAGAACCCAAGTAAATCTAGAAAAATCATCAACTAACACGAATGCATAAGATTTACCACCCAAGCTCATAGTCCTAATTGGCCCAAATAAATCCATGTGAATTAATTGTAAGCATCTACTAGTAGAAACATCATTAATGGATTTAAAGGAAGACTTATGTTGTTTAACCTTAGAGCATGCATCACAAATTTTGTCATTTGAAAATTTAATTTTGGGCAAACCTCTAACTAGATTTAGAGAGACTAGTTTTTCCAAAACACTAATGCTAGCATGTCCTAGCTTCCTATGCCACAACCATGCATCATTTTCATTTTGAGCAACTAAACATGCATGAGATGTATGTATGTCATCTAAATGCACCATGTATATGTTTCCTATGCGATGACCTATGAGCATAATATTATTAGATTTAATGTCAACAATTTTGCATCCATTTTTATCAAATAAAACATTAAATCCTTTATCACACAATTGACTTATGCTCAATAAATTATGTTTAAGACCATCGACATATAAGACATTTTCAATGAGAATGGTAGAGTGATTACCTATGGAGCCAATACCTTTAATGTGGCCTTTGGAGTTGTCACCAAATGTTACTACTCCTCCACTTTTTGGCTTTAAATCCATGAATCGACTCTTGTCTCCGGTCATGTGTCTCGAGCATCCACTATCAAGGTACCATGAGTTTTGACTTTGTGCTTTGGCCTTGTAGCAATGCTCCCCCTACAAACAAAGATATTAAACCTTGATTTTTGGTACCCAAATCATTTTGGGTCCATGAGTGTTAGCTCCCAAAACCTTGGTTCCCTTAGGAATCCAAGATGACATAGCAATAATATTATTAGATTTTACTAGTTCCTTAGGAACCCATACACTTCTAATTCTTTTAGCTCTACTATGTCTAGGGTAGCTACTTTGTTTGTAGTAATTAGTCTTTTTCTTAGGTTGGTGTGTTCTAGAGGATTCTCCTACTTCATGTTTGACACTACCAACATTTTTTAAGGACTTTTTGAGCTCATTTAGCTCACCTAACACCTTTTGGTGTTCACTATTGCATTGAGACAAAAGATTATTAAGATCAACATTTTCATCTTGAAAGAATTTAAGTTCATCTTTTAATCCTAAAATCTTTTTCTCAAATTTAGAATTAGCTTGAGTGAGTGAGTCATTTTTCTCATTTAGCTCTAAAATGATTTTCTTGTTTTTAATGACCGACCCTTTAAACTTCTCAACTAATTCATCATATACCTCTTGCAACTCATCATATGCATCATTTAATTCTTCATATGAAAAATCTAAAGTAGATGAGTTAGAGGTTACCAAGGAGGAATCTTCCTCAAGTGCCATGAGACAAAGGTTGGCCACTTCTTGTTCGTCATCCTCCGATGACTCCTCATCACTCCAAGTAGCAAGTTTGGCTTTGAGTTTCTTCTTCTTCTCAAAGCTCTTCTTCTTGAGTTGAGGGCACTCCGAACGGATGTGGCCGGGTTGTTTGCACTCATAGCAAATGATGGGATCCTTTCCTTCTTCTTTGCTCTTGCTCTTGAAGTCCATTTTTCTTTGGATTTTTCTACCCCGGTTGGACCTCATGAATCGTGAGAATCGTTTGGCTATCATAGCCAATTCTTCAAGTTCGTCCTCATCACTAGATGAGCTCTCATCAAGTTGTGAAGCTTTAGCCTTGAGAGCTATTCCCATCTTCTTCTTCTTTTCAACTTCAAGTTTCTCTACTCTTTTCTCTTCTTTCTTTTTCTCATCTTCCCTTCCTTGCTTCATGATCTCATGAGTAAGGAGAGAACCCACAAGCTCATCAAGCTTTAATGTCTTCAAGTTCTTTGCTTCGATGATGGCGGTTCTCTTCCCATCCCAAGCTTCGGGAAGTGAATAGAGTAGCTTCCGGACAAGCTTGTCTTCCGGTATGATCTCTCCATAGCCCTTTAGCCCGTTGACAATTGTGGAGAATCGATCAAACATCTTTGACACCGTCTCATCGGGCTCCATCTTGAAATTTTCATAACTAAGATTGAGAAGACCAATCTTAGTTTCCTTGACATCATTGGTGCCTTCATAAGTAGTCTCAAGTGTGTCCCACACTTCTTTGGCATTTTCAATGGAAGAGACCTTTGAATAGATGTCCGGACCGAAAGCACAAAAAAGCATGTGGAGAGCTTTATCGTTGACTTGAATCTTCTTCCTCTCCTCTTCACTCATTTCGGCTTTCTTCTTCAACACCATCTTGCCTTCACCATCTTGCTTCAATGGAATGTATGGCCCATCCTCAATGACATCCCATACAAGGTAGTCACTTGACTTGATGAATAGCCTCATTTTGTTCTTCCAAAAGGAGTAGTTGTCACCATTGAAGAAAGGAGGCTTGGTGGTTGATTGTGACTCGTACATGCCGGAACCGGAGGTTGAAGCCATCTCTTGATATTTTGATGATCACACTCTTCCAAGGATCTCCTCTTGTGGTTGTTAATCCTCAAAGAGTTAAGCTCTGATACCAATTGTTGAGTGGATCGAAAGATCGATATTTACCAAGAGGGGGGGTGAATTGGAAATTTTAAGGATTGTAGTGGAAATTGGCAAATTAAAATTGAAGGACAAGGAATTTAGAGTGGTTCAAGTTCCAAATGAACTCTACATCCACTACCTTAGTCTCACTAAGGATTTGCAACAATTTCACTAAATTGATCTTCCCCTTTTCTAGGACAAGGAGGCAACCCTTTACAATATCGGTTGATTTTTCTACCCAAAAATCAACCCAACCCTCACACAAGAAAACAAAGGAATTTGTAGGCTAAATAAGTATCTCTCAATACAAATGATAGCCCCAATACAAGCACTCAACCCAATTTTACAAAATATGAATGAAGAACACAAATTGGGATTTTACACAAATTTGGGATTTTTGCTCTAATGCTTGAATTTGATGTTTGGATGTTTGCTTGAAGTTCAATAGTTGTTGCTGATGCTTTTGGATGTCCCTTTTATACCTTCTCATTGAATTCTAGCCGTTTGGGTGGTTGGGGACTTAATTAGAGCCGTTGGAACCCTCTCTTACCACCATAAATGCACTTCTGCAGCTACCGGTATCGGTACGCGGGAAGGAGTATCGGTACCTGTCTCAGAAAAGAAAGAGCCGTTGTGTGCATTTAATACAGGGGTATCGATACGCACGTAAGCGTATCGGTACGGGGTATCGAAACAGCAAGGGCCGTATCGATACTATTTTGTGAACTTAGCTTACTGTCCAACCTCCGTATCGGTACGGAATTTAGGCGTATCGATACGGGTCAACTAACTTTTAAAGATTGGTTACCAACCAACTGACACCAACGGTCATATTTTTTAAACCGACTTATTTTAAGAAATTATAAAGCACGTATCGATACGGGGTTAGCCGTATCGGTACCGTATTCAAACTCATTGAATTTTAACACAAGGGAGTATCGATACTAGGGTTTGGGGTATCGATACCAGGGTTTGGCAGTGACCAAGTTTGGCAAAATGGTATCGATACGCTAGGTGCTGTATCGATACGCCTGGACGTTTTTTGAGTGGTTTTGCCTTGGAACACTTAGAAAATATTTTGAGTTTGAGTTTTATAAATCAGTTTCAAAGTGTTGGTGTTTTTAAAAACTTATTAAGGGACTTAAAAACTAATTTTAAGTTTTACAAAATAATCCTCAATAATTTAATTATATCAAAATCAAACATAGGTTTTACATGTTTGCTTTTTTATTTTTCTGTCGGTGTTCGTTTTGTTTTCTTTGTGTTCCTTGTCGGTCATGTAGGACAAATTCGCGTCCTGAAAAAGTGAATTCGAAATTCGCGTTCTATAGAACGCGAATTTCAGTGCCATGTCAGTATCCAATCATTGGCGGGACGACTGAATATTTTAAACCAGAACTCGCGTCTTGTAGGACGTGAATTCAACGATTTATTACCCCCCCCCCCCACACGAGAAATTGAGGAGGAAGATGTATTCAAACCAACAAAATTTGATTGGGTAGCTATATTTTTTATCGAATAACGGGTTATCTGGGGACCCCATTATAATTTTTGAACTATAACGGTGTCATACTGAAACATATCTTTAAGATGGTGTGAAGATACGAGCGTATACAACATCCTAAGATGTTTGGAAATGGCCTGCAAATGGGCAAGTTACAATGTTTTAGAAGGAAACATTACTGTATAATCATGTTTAAATGCAATTTACGGTGTGTTTTGACCTTTTTTTGTTTTTTCTATGTTTGGAAACAAAATGTGCAGCTTAATTTTACAGTGGTGCTAAAGTTCAGAGGAAGAAGGTGTCCGAAAATGTGAGAAAATTGTGTTAAAAATGCTATTAAAGTAACATTTTCCAAGAAAAAAATTTGTCCATAGGCATGTTTAAATATATTTCGCGATATCTTTCGCATAATTTTTTGCGTTTGTCTAAGGTTGAAGGCCTAGTCATGTAACAAATGTTTACATCGGCGTGAAAATTGCGTCCTAAAGTGTCAGAAAATCGCGTTAAGAATGCTATCTAATGATGTTTTTAGAAGCAAACATGGGTACATAGGGAGGTTTAATTGGATTTTCGAGTATGGTCGGAGTATTTGTTTGCTTTTGTCTAAGTTGGTCTCTATAATTATGTAACATATGTTTACAGCAGTAAAAAAAATATCATGAATATGTCGTCGTAGCATGTATGAAAATCGCGTTAAAATTGCAAGTAACATATAAAACAAAGCAAAAAAGATCGTTTAAATTAAAATACAACGGAAGATATCACACATAGGTTGATCTAGTTTATTCGGGGGCCGATCCTAAGAGGACATTTCCTAATATCATGTCCAGTGTTCCCACATTTACTGCACCGCTTAGGTTGTCTAGTCTTTTCTTGAGGAACCATATCCTCGACACAGTGAATCCTCGTTGATTTTGGTCGGCCTTCTTTCTTTCGTCGTAGAGAGGGATCTGGGCATATCTTTGATTCATTGTTGATTATACGACGGTGATGTGCATTTTCAATTGGAGGGAACTCATTTCGGTAAACCTTGAAAATCGTTTCGAGCCTGTAGACGGAATCAATGAATGTCGTTGCATCAAAATGAACTGATGCACATGCTGCGAAAGCATGCAAACACGGGAACATGAACGTTTGGAACACCCCGAAATCGCACGTTCTTTTTTGCAAATCAACCACGTAGGTGTATTGTGTTATTCCTTGCAGCGGTTGCAAAAATTCTGTTACCTCAAACATGTGTTCCTGACAAGAGAAGCACATCACACCCATCGAGTTTGCATGCGCAATGGACGCTTGGATTTTTTTTACTGAAGATCTGGATGAAATATGTGGCCACCTGCCATCCAGTTCATTGCTTGTTTCCTGGGGGTTGCGAAAAGGGTTGCCAATCGATAATACGTTTCTTTGACAACGGACGTGATAGGTAAATGACGTGTTCCCTTAAGAGACAAATTGATCGCCTCATCCAAGTTTGTTGTCATATGACCGTATCGGCGACCCTCGTCATAACATCGCAACCATTTCTCCTTCGGGATATCCATAAGATAGTTATACCCTTGTGGATTCCTTAATTGCAACTCCTCCAACAACTCTTCAACTTGGTTAACCCGATGTGCGTTGCTTGTTGAATAAGACATGCAATAGTCAAAGTACCAGTCAATGAGCCTGACCCAGATGAGCATTATATGCTTACACTATCATATAAGAAAGATGTGCGGAAGATGTTTAGGGCATACAAATGTGCTAGGGGAACAAACATCGACCGTAGCGTGAAATTTGATGACGAGTCAAGTTCTTCAACGAATGCGTTAGCTGACCAAGACGAGAATGACGTGTTCATACAAAATTATCAGAGACGGGAGGAGTAAAGAACAAATAATTGAGAAACTAAACTTAACATCTGACATAAGTACCGACTACGATTAGTAATGTAATTTTGATGAAGTTATGTAAGTTATTTATCTTTCGTACTTGTATTTTGTGAACTGAGTCCTTCCGATGTAGTTTTTAAAATTGTAGGATGTTATTGCAAGACTATGAAACTTGAGGTGTTTAATGTTAATTTTTTAACATTGAAAGGCATGGAGTTTAAGTTAGAGATTTGATTTGGACGTAATTGTAAGTTTTTAAATATGAAAGTATCATTTCAATATGAAAGTATCAATTACTAATTTCGAACATATAGTATTTCAATTGCGAAAATATATATTAACAGTACTTATAAAAAACTAACATTAAAATAAAAAAATATAGTCCTAAGTTTGCAGGAACTAATTTCGAAAAACATAGAAAAAATATGACTACTGCCTATGTCCGCCGGTACCACAACTTGGTGGATGTCGAGTTCGAGCAGGATTGCGTCGTCCACGTTGGACCACAACTAGTTGCGGACCATCATCATCTTCGTCTCCAGCAGTACCACTCGGTCTGACAGGCCCGCTAGAATAGAATAATGACTGCGGAGGTGTTTGTTAAACGAACCCAGCGCCCGGAATATCATAAGGCCTAACATGAAACAAGTACAAGGGGAAAAATCAGAGGGAAAAGTAGCGTCGAAGATCCGCCCATCATGTTAGGAAATGAACCGTACACAGTCGGCGTGGAAGATCCACCCATCATTCCCACAAAAGGAGTGAAAAAGTCTTCCATCGAACTCGGGGGTCGCGGTTGAATCATTAACTGGGTGGGGGCCTGTGGGCGAATCAAATCGGTGGCCTGGGGGCGAATCGGATCGGTGGCATCAGCTGCCCCCGTGCTTTGGAGAATGAAGCAGTTCTCCGATGTTGTGATCTACCTACTCCCCTGATACGATAAGTCCGGGGGCGGTTGTACTGCACAGGCTCCACGACGACTGCTTGTTCATCCGGAGTGAGGAGATACAATTTCACATTGCTAAAGTACCATGCAAAGTAGTCATTGGTCACCATAGGCTCCTCAAACATTCTGTACTCATTCAGTGCCTTCCGCTGATGCCTTTCCTGCCACTGTGCAATGTACTGTACGTGTTTCACCGACCAGTCCACCTACCACAGAACATCAACAAAATTATTGTTTATAAATTGTAAAGTATGTATAAATCGATAACTATTAAACCAAATTTAATTATTGTACCTCAAGTTTCCTTTGTCGGGTCATCCTATGTAATTGGTCAAAATTGGGAGGATCTACCAAAATAGTTTGAAGACGACCGAATTGGCGTTGTACACGATCTACCGGATGCCACTCAACTACAGCGTACTAGATGAGAGGTACCACGGTCGTCCAAACGGACACCGTCTCAGGCGAAAAAATCGGCAGACACTCGTTGATCTCTGAATCCGAATACGAGGTCCACAAAAACTGTAAATTAAATATAGAAATAATTTAAAATAAGTAAACTATATTCATATTAAACTTAATATAAAAATTAAAATATTGACCTCATTTGTAGATTTATTGTCAATATGTTGCCTAATAGAATGCATCATACTAGGAAGCCCAACATGACTTAAAGCATTGAGCCACCTACATAACATCAAAATATAACTTTAATATTTAAAAAAATATATTAAGAAAATAACCAATTTATAAATAAAATTTAGTTAAGATTATGTTCCTTACCGTAAACATAGTGGATATGCATAGGCAAGTGGCGCGGACAACTCAGGGCGTAAAAATGGCATTCTAAACCACTCTCAAGCCTAAAGTAGCAAAAGACATCCTCCGATGTCGTGTCTATCAGCATGCACGATCCTGCACAACTCCCTATACAGATATGCAAGTACTGCTGAACCCCAACTTAATTTACCGACCTCTTCGAAATCCCGCAAATGTTGCAACCACAACATGTGAACTTTATTGCGGGTTTCGTCGGTCACCAATATTCCCCCAATGATTTGTAGGATATGCGCCCGAGCATATGCCTACAATATGAAAAAATATTAAAATATAATAAATTTATAATTTCATTACTACTAACAAAAAAAATAAATTTTTTACCTTCTTAACATCTTCATTTGTGTCTTTGGGTAAATTGGAGAAATTCTCACGCAACCACTAAGATACACACATCCACCCTCTAGTTTGTTTGGCACTACCCCTAACAAGTCCAAACACAAGCTCTCCCAGTCGTTATTGGCGGAACCGGTGATAGCCTCCCCATCTACAAGCAAGCCAAGAATATGCGACACATCTTCTAATTTATGGTCGCCTCACCATAGGGTAAGTGAAAGGTATGTGTCTCTGGCCTCCACCTCTCCACAAGCACGTTGATTAAATCAACATCTAATTTTGCACCTCCTCCAACAATCCTCGACACATGCCTAAATCCGGCTTGAACTATGTAATTTGCTAGATGAGGATCCGATTCCGTCCTCATCCGAGTGATAAAAACCTCTAACCGACGTTCTTCACCATTCTACAAATAATTAAAGACGCACACAAATTTAATGTGTTAATGAATCATTTAATGCGTGTAACTAAATTTTAAATTTTGAAATTGTTGAGGATGAAATTGAAAGTTTTGAAGTTGGATGATCAAATACAGAAAGATCTTAAAGTTGGATGATTATCTAAGCAGTTTACTCATTTTATACATACCACGGATGTCCCCGTCCTTTTCATTACTCCGTATAATAGTCAACTAAGCTTGTCGATTGTGGAAGGGATAAGAATGATAACATGTTGTATGTCTACAACTTTTTTTTGAAAAGGGTACCATCTGGCATTTATTCCATTAATTAAACGAAAGCATTATTACATAGCCAAGCCCGAGGCCAGCTCAACAGACCTAGGGACCATAACCCACAGTTCATGAGAAGTCTTTTCCTGATCGATGAAATCGATCCAGGTAAAACCACACCCAGCAACTTAAACCAACAACAACAAAACGAAAAGTCAGCTAAAACCAAAGAAACAAACCAACAAAAACCAAAAGAAAAAAATCAGCAAAAACCAAAAAGAAAACCAACAAAAATCAAAACACAGAATCCTAAAACAAAGACGACGGTCAGATGATCAAGAACCTGATCGACTTTTTCGAAGTGAAATTTAGAGCACCTAAGCAGATCAAAAAAATGTGTGGGTTGCAGATGATGGTTGATACCCACAAATTCAAAAACCCAAATGAACTATGGCGGATCGATAAACCTTCTATCCAGATCTGCCTCCGATTTTGCCTCCGCCGGAACCTCCTCCACCCAGTACCGGTCTTCTGTAGATCTCCTACCCAGTGAAGCCATTGCATGTGCACTCTTGTTTCCACTCCGGCCAGTAAAGGTAAACGTACATCTCCTAAAACTTGTGGCCACATTTTTTGCATCAGTGATTAAGGGTCTAATATTCGATCTGTCTGTTTCCGGAGTTGTTAATTTTTTGATGACAGTTCTGAAATCTCTTTCGACGACAACCTCTCCAAACCTTAGATCCCGTGCGAACTCGAGGCCTTGGACCATCGATTTTGCTTCAGCTTCAAAAATCATTTGAATAATTGCGTTGAATCAGTAAGCCGATCCTAACACTTGACCTCTTGAATCTCTCACAATAATTCCTGACCAAGATATTTTTTGTTGTATGGAGAAACTGGTATCAACGTTTACTTTAACCAAAGGAGGCTGTGGGGGAGCCCATCGATTTTCCGCATGAGTTCGAGGGTGGGAAAACCGAGATGACATTGCCTTCAATTCTGCTACGTAGCTTTTCACAAAGGTAAAAACCAAACTCGGACTCTGTTGTATCCCTTCATGAAAAAACTTATTCCTCGAATATCATAATGCCCAGAAAATTACTGCTATTTCAGTGTGATTTGTACTATTATAATTTGCAACAATCCACTGTAACCAATCATAAAATGTTGCTTGATCAATGTCATTAGACAACTTTTGAATTATCTGAATTTAAATCTCATAAATCTACTTAAATACTAATTTTTGTTATCTTCAAAATATTTTATTATTAATTGAATAAAAATTAAATATTTTCTCGTCGTACATCAGAATCCACATAGAAATGTTATTTTAGATAAGGAACACAAGGGAGATAAAGCTACAGAGTAGAAATCGGATGTCCCTTTTCGGTGCCTCTACTTATGTTCTTTCATTAAAAGATTAAGTTTAAGGTTTAGGATTATAGTTTAATGTTAGAGCTTATGGTTAGAGTTTAAAATATTGGGTGTATGGTGTAGGTTTAAGTTTTAAAATTTAAGGTTAAATCTTAAGATTTAAATTTTTAATGTTGAGACACAAAAAATGGGCGCAAAAATGAGAGAAAAAAATTTTGTTCTAAAGCTACTCATTATAAAAATTAATAATTCAAGTGTAAAAGAAAGCCTTTCCGTGTTAGTAAAAGTTGAGGTCCTCGAACTCAAAGTCTCGTATTCAAATCTCATTAAACGTAAATTTAAGGAACTGTAGACTCCTAGCTTTAATTATTTTGTGATGACAAATTTTTAGCTTCTTCCACCCCAATCAGAGTACAATAATTTTTTGTTAGAAAAATGGTGTAGTAATAATCCAAGAATGATACAATATCGTAAGAAAAATAAATAATAATAAATTAAAAATAGAACCTGAAATTGGACAGAGTTGAAAATCAGAAGAATTTTTGTTGAGGCCTGTATGAACAGTTTTCTTAAGATTGATTCGTCCTCTCCTCGGTGCTTGAGTAACGTTGGACGTCTATCTCCCATGATACAAAAACAAACGTTCACAACAGTAGCACAATTGCTGTGAACAATTGAACTCAATCTTGCCTTCCTCTACCACCGGAAATCAAAAACATTTTTCTATGTTTTTTTCGTAAGTTGATGTGAAAAATGAGTCACAACAATCCTTTAAATAATGGATGAAAAAATTGAACCGTTTGATAAAAAGATTAAACCTTTTGATGGAAAGATTTGTTGAAAAGTTAATAGATTCGATTGAATGGATGCAACTTTAAGCCAATAATTAATAAGTCTATTCATCAAGTGACACGACTTATTATTAGCATGTAACACCCGTGTTTTGGGTTAGGAGTTAGTCAGGTTAGTGGTCCGAGTCAGTAAAATTAAATTAAATCAATTCAACCTTAATTAGGATATAATTGGGTTTTAAATAATAAAGAAGGGACCTTGTTGGCGATTTAGCCAATTTAAAATGGAAGACAACTTTTCAAATCAAAAAGAAAGGAAAAAGCTCTCATCTTTCTCCACTCTCTTTCCCCCAACGTTAGAAACCCCAAAGCTCTCTAAAACTACCAAGTTACTATTCCATTGAATCTCATCTTCATTCCAAGGCCATTTTGAGAGGTAAAAACATTTTCTAACTATTCTCTTCATCCTCTATCTACTCATGGTCATAGATTTTAAAACTACCCACTTTTGAAAAGTTAGGGTTTGGTGAAAGTTTGAGTTTTTATGAAGATTTCCAATTTGTTTTGAAATGTAGAGTTGGGTTTTAGTTTATCCACATTAAAATGTACATTATATGTTAAAATGGTTAGGTTTGGGTGAAAACCCGAAATGGGTCCTTGAGACAATTTTTAAGGTGTCTAAAACTTGATTTTTGGTGGGTTTTAGGTTGAAATTAAAGGGCTGATGGTTTATGTATGTTAGGAGGATGTTTTGGGACCATTTGGGGGGTCATTTGGATGATTGAAAATGGAATTTTCAGCTAGAGTTTGAGGGAGCACGAAAATTGGCATTTTTGGGGGTTTGATTTGATTGGGAAATTTGTTGAAGTTGGTTTGAGCTCAAGAGTTTAGTGTTGACTGAATTTTAGCATTGATTGGGATTAATGGATGTGTTTTTGGTTGGCTAGAAGCAAGAGGAGACGTCGAAAGAACATTGGGATCGAATCCGGGCTTGTAGGAGGCTTACTTTGGTTGCTAAGGAAGGGTGGTGAGTGATTTTAAACATGTTTTAAAGTTTGGTTCAAGTGTGTGAAGTGTGCGAGTTGAAATGTGCTTGGTAGGCCATTTCTATGTGAATTCAAGTTGTTAATTTAGCTATTGATTTCCATTAAATGCTATTGTGGTTGCCTATTTATGCTCTTGTAAAATGTGGGTTAATTTGTACATGTATACCATGATATGTATATGTTATGAGCATGAGATGTGGTTGATGGATATGCGATGTGGTAAATGAAAATTGACACTAGTTAACTTACCGGGTGTAAATGATCGACCATTAGGATTAGTGTGCATACAAATTGAGTCAAAACGTACGTGGCCTTGATGGCGTTGAGTCATCAAGGAGGAGTACAATGATGTAATATTCCACCGAAAGCTTATATATATATTCTACGGGATGATAAGTGGAATCCCATCCGTAGGGCATGTGGTGATGAGTGGAATCCCGCCCATACAAGGTCCGGTTATGAGTGAAATCCCATCGAGGTAATGTGAATGTTGAGGTTAAATCTGCACATCCGGGTAATCTAATAGTGGCCAATTGAACTTGTTCTTATACTTGTGATGCATGTATTTGATATGTGATGGTTGAGCTTAGTATGATGTAAGATGCCATATTATGCCTCTTGAAAGACTAACTAGGTCTACTTGTCACTTTATCTATGCATGATAGAAATGAGAATTAGGGAATACATGCTTGAACCCTGCATTGTTGATGTTTTCAGTTTTAGAGCATCCTCACTAAGCTTATAGCTTACGCTCTCATTTTCAACAATGTAGATCATTAGCGTGGTGTTAGCTCGGAGCAAGGCAAGAAGGGATTTCCAAGTTTTGTTGCTCAAGTACGATTATTAATTATGTAGTAGTTTAGTAATGTGGCAAGGGTGTGTTTGAATGAGCTTTGTAAGACTCATATATGATTTTGATGTCCATGGCTTGACTTGGTTTGTAAGCATGATATAACTTGCAAAATGCTTGAATGATGTATGTCTCATGGATGCTTAAGATTGCTTGATGGCATGTGAACCTATATGTGACGATTTGGTATCTTTTGTCTATTAAAGTCTTCAAGCATGCTTTTTATGATATGTCTTTAAAGTGTATTTGCCATGTATGAAAGATTGTTTAAATCCATGTCTTGTGGGTGTTTGAGTATGCTAAACCTAGGATGTATGCCTCTAGACTTTGTTTGTTAGTGTGGTGTGCCATTAGGGGTCCTATGGGACCTTTAGACTTGTTGAAATTCCCCTAAATCTGTCTTTCAAAGGTTGCAGGCAGCCCGCGTTTCGAAATGGGCTGAGTCGTTTCGGAACGGGCAGGCTTCAGGGACCCCGTATCGGAACGCGTTTCGATACGGTTTGGCCTCTAAGAGCCCCTGTTCCGATACGGGTTTCGGAACGTTTTGGCTATTGGAATTCTGAGAAAATGACGAGATGAAGGCGTTTCGAAACGGGTTTGAGGGTTTCGAAACGGTGAAAATCTCGTTGACCACGAGAAGTTAACCGTTGAGGGCGTTTTGGAATGGTTGACCCTCGTTTCGATACGGCCCCTTATAAGGGCTCTGGGGCAGTTGACCTGGTCAAGGCGTTTCGATACGCCTCAAGGGTGTTTCGAAACGGCCTGTTCAAAAGATAAAAATTGGGCTGTTTAAATGTTGTTTTGGGTTCGAATGATTATCTCATGTATTTTATTCCGTTGTTTGATCACATAGGACTTAAATTAATTCTTAGAAAAGATTAAGTTAAAGAAAAAAATAGGGTTGCTAACCGAGGGGGAACCTTAACGGGTTTCGCTTCGGTTTTCCCCGTGTGGCCCACTTGGACCGGTCATCCGGTCAGACCGGGACGAGGGGGTTACATAGCATGTCTATTCTCCAAGGGACATGACTTAGCATCAATATTATTCAACCAATATATATATATAGTTTTTCCAACAATCCCCTACATGAATAAAATTGATGGTTCAAAAACATTGACTCGATGTGGTGATAGATTTTATGTTCGAGATTTACATAGGATAGGTAGGCATCCCCCTTTGAACCTTCCCTTGTGAAAATATGTTTACCTTACTGGCTGTCCGGTAGACATGATGTCCTTGAATTGTCCTGCCGTTTGTGTAAGCGACGACATACTTTACACAAATACCTCACTGACAAGAATTTGGTTCTCATGGTTATGTTCATATAGCCTTGGACATCTCCTAGTTTTGCAAGAGCTTAGAGAACTATGCCCCAAATGTCTCCTTGAAGCAGCTCCACCTCACTCTCACATAGGTGACTTATGCTGTTCGGTTTATCAAAACACAGAATGGTCATTAAAAGCATTGCTTAACCTCTTCCATATTTTAGTCACTGTCTACATCATAGGAACGAACTTGGGGATAAGAACCCCCACAGTGACCACACAAGATCTGTGCAAGTAGGTTGTCCCTTTGAACCTAGATCTTGGGATCTCCAGTCAACTAGGTAGGGTTTTCCTTCACATTTTGCCTTAAATTTTTATGGGCTTTAGTCACATTACTTTCGATGTTTTATCAACTTGATCTCGATTTAACTCTTTGGTTAACAGATCTACAATGTTATCTTTTTATCTCACAAAATTAATAGAGATAACTGTTGGGTCACGTCGGCACGCCTCGTGGCACAGCGGAAAAAATTAATCCGACGTAATCCAGCCAGGATCCATGTAGAGGAACGAATCCAGGGTGAAAAGATGAAGAGTTACCTTTTAAAACTCTGGAAACTGGAAAACCGATAGTATGTCAGAATAACCACGCCAAGTAAAACCGGAATCGTCACAAGTTTGCAACGACCTCTACGGAGTCCACCCGAACAAAACGAACAAAGTTTATGCCTCCCTAACACTTAGGGATAAATTTCGACAGGTTTGAACACCTTCAATTCTTGTGGGAGTCTAAAATCGACTAGGGGTTCAACTTGGACTTGGATTCGAACTAGGGAATCGCCAAAAATTTTCCAGGGGCAAGAGGAACACCCAAAAAATATCGAACAGCTTCTCAGAAGAAATCTGGGACTTGTCGAAAATTCCAGAGGGAATTCCCAAGGATATGTCAAAATTTGCAAGGAGGAATAGGGATGATTTGGTTGCTAGCCCTTGTCCCTTTAAATAATATTCAGAGATACTTAATTCTAGTTGAATTCCTTAAATCAAAGTTCAACCAAAATTCATAGAATCTAATTCTACTTGAAATTGGTTTATATTAAATATACATTATATTTAATAATATTAAATGAAATATATATATATATATATTTAATTATGTAGAATCTTATTCTACATAAAACATGGATTTAAATATACATTATATTTAATCCATATATATATATATATATATTTTATTATATAGAATCTCATTCTATCTTTACTTGGATTTAAATATATATTTTTAATTATGTATGATCTAATTCTACATAAACTTGGAATTAAATATACATTATATAAATTCCAAATATATATTTAAATTTCTATAATCTTATTCTATAATATTTAAGTCTCTAAATATTTTCCATGCTCTAAATAATATTTGATAAATACAATATTTATCTAATATTATTCCCATTTAAGGGAATTGTCGATTTCCCCTATCTCGTAGGGGATTTTCGGCAACCTCCTTAAAATAGAGAGTATGGTTTCTAATTTTTGTTCGTTTCATTCGAAGGGCGTGACCCTTGTAGGTTCATGCAACGTTAGCAACAAAATTAGAACTGTTCTAATTTTACAAACAATGAGTGGCATCTAGCATTTTGATGACTACCATCATCAAGACCACGCGCGCATTTTGACTCACGTGTGCACATTAAACATCCTAATGATCGTTCATTTGTACCCAAGCATACTAGTGCCAATACTACACATTTCATTAATCTCTCACAATATCATTTCATAACAACTTCCGTGCTTAGCACGTACTCACCATGACTCACCGTCATGCTCAAACCACGTTTCCATGCCTAGCATGTATCACCATGATCCTCGGATCATACAATTACCTCATAATATAATTTCGCGTGTCAACACCACATGTACATCATTAACACAATATCACATCATATTTCATGCATATGTATATCTCCATCATGTTTATCATCATAATGCACATAACAATGCATCGACCATGCCTCAACATACATGTATACAAATACATAACCAACATCATCACAATTTAACACGAGGCATAAACAACCATTAAAGAGTGCAACCAAAGTCACTAATCAAAGCTTGAGATTAGGCTACCACTCTAATCCCAACTCTAGGTGGGTTTACCAAGCCCATCCTAGGTTCACATGCTTGAACCAAATACTCAAAACCATTTTAAAAATATTTGACCACTCACCTCCACCTCCTAGCTCAACTACTAAGCAAGCAACACCTTCAAGTTTCTGAATTTCTTCCCGATGCTTCACCGACCCAAGTTCTCGCTTCTAAACAACCTCAATACAATTCAAATAACATCAAGTCAGCTCAAACATCAAAACACTAACCCGGAACACAATTCAAACACAATTCACAATGTTTAAAGCCATGAACAAACCCCACATTTAGCAAACTCGGGCAGCCCCAAAACCTCATCCAAAATCCATGTTTCCAACACCTTTTACACCCATAAATGATCCCAAATCAACCTCTAACCATAGTACTACCATTGGACTATCAATTCCCACATAAAACAACCCCCAAAACTCACCCAAAATTCTCCAAAAACCCAATTTATACCCAAATTCGGGAATCTCAATAAAATACTTTAAAAATCATATATGTTGGACCTTATGGTTCCTAGACAACATATCTAACCATAATAACCCAAAATCTTTGATAAAGAATCATAAAGTCACTACCTTTAATCTTTTTCCATGAAAACCCAAATTCCTAAAACATGGATGAAAATAAAAACAAATGGTACTTTTGAGGAGAGGAAGTTAAGAGCAAAATGAAAACGTAATTACCCTTCAAAATCGAGCCAAAATGAAGGAGCAAAGAAATGGAATAGTGAAAGGGGGAGGGAGCTTCTCCTTGTCGTGAGTTTTGAAATTGGAGTGGGGAAGAAGATGAGCACATGTCTATTTTAACAAAAAGGGGGATTTTTATTGAAAGTCCATTTATTTACCATTTTGCCATTAATGAGATGGCAACTCCATTTATTCTAAAATCCATAAGAAAATGAGTTTCAATCAATTTGGTCCAACATAAATTGTCGCTTTGAAATCATGAAGCCTACAATAATATATTATTATTTTAATTATAAAACCGAAACCCCATAATATTATTTTATTATTTTCACCCGACCCTTAAACTCGGGTGTTACAACTCTCCCCCACTTAAGGAAATTTCGTCCCCGAAATTTATCGGACATGGAAATACCACGAAATCTACTTCTCCACACTTACCTTCTCCCCACAACATACTAACCAACTCGGTAGACTTACCACGCAACAACAACTATCTAATGCTTAGATCTCAACTGGTTCCTTCAAGGCATGTCAATTTTAAACTCAACTCGATCTCTTTAACAACCATAGCACAAGACAGATCAGCTCCAAATTTCTGAATCATAGATACATGGAACACATCACAAACTTCTTTCTAACTCTGGTGGTAGCCGCAACAAATAAACAACAGACTAGCCCGATTCACAAACTCATACAACATTGTTTGAAACTTGACTCATAACTTCTTCTGACTGGTCATCTGACTTCAACAGATAACCAAACACTATGCAGATGTCTTCAAAGATCTAGTTGAAATCTCGAACCTCTATTACCCACTTTGATTAAGAATCTTCCACGAATGGAGCAAACTAGAAGAAAACTGATGCTCAGTCTTGACACGCTGGCAATTTACACACTTACTCTCATACTGAACAATGTCATCCATCAACTCAATCCATAAGTACTCATCTTCAACTCACAATACGTATTCATACTACTCAGATGCAATGCAAATGAACTGTTGTATGCTTCGGCCAACACATTACGTCTCAAAACACTATGCCAATCAGTACAACAATTCTATCTCTAACAATACAAACTCTATCATCTCTGAACTGTATTATGAAGGTCTTCTTTCTGCCATGTCTTGCACGTGAGGTGCCACGAACCTGTCTTGCAACTGTTTCTCTTCAAGTATCTGACTTAATGTAGGCTTAACATGAAACTCGGCCACAAGACTAATATCATTCGGTAAACTAAATCTGGCAAACACAGCTCGCAACTCTACTACTAATATAACAACAAATATAACTCGGAACATCAGTTACTACGTTGACTCTCTTCGGATGGTACTCAATCTTGGGATTACGGTCTTCAAGCAGTTCTAGGAACTCCTTCTGTTCAAGTTCCAACCCTTTCTAAGTTGTCTAACAATTTAAGTTCTGATGATAAGTATATATTGTGCATTTCTTACTATACGTGCTTTGTCTCTAAGTCTTCGAAGCAAATACAACTGTAATTAACTCCGTGTCTTGTGTCAGATAATTCTTTTCAAGGTCTTTCAATTATCTCAATGAATAAACCACAATCTTCTGTCTTGCATAAGCACACAACCTAACCCTACATGTAACGCAACATTATGGTTCACAAATTCTCTCTCTAATATAGGCTGGATCAAGGTCGAAGTTCTCTTCAAAGTTTCTTTCGGTTTCTCAAGGGCTCATTGTCTCGCATCTGACCACACAACTGAACATTCTTCTGTAGCAATCTGTCAAAGGAGCAACTATCTTCAAATGACTATTTACAATTCTCTGAAAGTAACAATGCTAGACCTAGGAACTATGGATACCTGTCACAATCTTAAATTTCTTCCAACTCACATCTTCTTATGCCTACTTGGGATTTTCTCTAACACACTCGGTTGAACTACATGTCCTAGGAGAAAATCTTCCTTAACTTGGAGTTTACGTTTGCTCAACTTGGCATACAACTAATTCTCTAATAGGATCTACAACACTAACTTCAAAGCTTGTCATGGCCCTCTTCGGTACGTGAATATACCCATGTGTCATCTATAAGAACTACTACAACTGATCAAGGAACTCGGGAATTATTCTGCTCAACATCTCTATGAAGGTAACTAATACACTAGTCAAACAAAGCGGCATAAGTCAGAACTCAAAGCGATCACATCTTGCCCCAAAAGTTGTCTTCAATACTTCAACTTCTCTCACTTCCAACTGGTAGTAATCGGATCTCAAATTAATCTTCGAAAAGACTGAAGCACCCACTACTGATCAACTAATCAGTAACACTCAGAAATGGATGTTAATTATTCACTGTCACTTGTTTCAACTACCTGTGATCTAAACACATTCTTGTATTGTCTTCTTTCTTCTTCACAAATTGTATTGTCGCACTCTAAGATGATACACTAGGCCTAATGAGTCTAAGGTCCAAAAAACCTCATAATTGATCCTTCGACACTCTCAACTCTTTCGGGAGTCGTAAGATACAGAGCAATCAAAACGGGAGCAAACTCGGAGACGGTCTCAATATCAAACTCTTCTCCTCTAATCAAGAGATAAGCTGGCAATTCTTCCAAACACTTCTAGGGAAAAGAAAACACAAACTATCCTAACATTATGCGATCTAGTCTTCATTCAAAAATCAAATCCATTACAATTGCTAAGCAAGCCTGTCAACTAAACTCAATCAATCCTTGACCTCTAAAACTGGATCAACATTCGACAAGAAGTTCACATCCTCACCTACCACTACAGTCTCACAAAAATTTGCAACTTCAAGGAAACTCTCTCTTTGTCTCAATGTATATCCTAGCTTTGTGCTCTACAAGCCAAACCATGTCAAAAAGGTACATTGAAACCGTAGAAAGACAATCACTTCACATCTACTAGAAACTAGTAACCCTGAACCACCAACAAACATCTTTTGTACATTTTTCTGATCACTATTATCTCCCAAAAGGTCTAGTCACATGCGTCCCTACATCTAAAATCTCAACAGAGATATATCAAATTCCTTTGCATGCTCACATAAACGGAAGAGTATGCAGAAATTGCAACTTCACAAGTACACAACTGTTAGTCTTCGGCCCTCTTGTCTTCAGGTTGGTCCTTCAACAAAATCTAACTCTTCTAAATTGTTCTTAGAGTATCTCGAAACCTCAAAATTTAGTTCTGATCCCACACAAACAATCATACTTGAACTTGTTCTATAACATCGGTCCTGACGACTCAAAACATCCCGCTACCAAACAATTTGGAGTCAAAGCTCAAGACTTCCTCCTCGGCTCAACCATATCGGAAGTGAATGCGTCTCTCCTTCTTGCTGGAAGACAACTCAGGCGCACATTGGCCTTATCACACAAATTGATTTCCACTCACGGATACTGACCGGCTGATTTGTATTAAAACCATAGGCCGAACCCCAACGATCATTGACTAACATTTCTGAGTTTTAGATTACTCACACGAGACCCGTACCTAGATCTCGCCAAAAGAACTAAGGTACTCATACCTACCTCTGACACCTCATCGGGCACATTCAAACTTGCATGCTTGTTAACAACATACGGAAGTACGGACTTAGAACCAATCAGAAGAGACAAACTCAAAACTATACCAAGGGCTTATCTACTATAACATAGATACCACTCTGACTCCCACTCATAGGTCTTCACTTCTTTTCACCAACTAATACCAGAATCGGTCTCATCGTCCCTCACCAACAAGAATCAACTCACATACATGCGGACTCGAGCAAACAAGTTGTACCTCAACTCCGGTACAACCATACTCCCCTAACTATAGCAAAGAACTTCCTCCACATCATCCACATTTTCAGAAACCACAACTTCCACTTACCAATTCACGGCCCATACACTGGCCTCAAACTACTAAAAGCAATAAATCAACAACAACAACGATAAAACACACAAGATTGGGTTAGCAAGGCAAGGCTTCCAAATGCTCAAGTATGATTCCCTCACTAAAAATCTCTTTTTCCGATGTAATAGAAGCAATGAGACTCTACTCAACATGTTTCAAACAAATCAGCACATATACATGCTCAACCAAGCATATAACAAGGCATACTTGCTAAACAAGCAAACGTATGCATACGATCAAACAACATACATTCTCAATCAAACAATCACACATCACATCATACACGGATAACGAGCAACAAGCTTACATGGCAAGCAAACACCGTGTAATTACAATGCAAGAACTTAACTTACCTCACTTACCTGCCCAAGGTTTCGGTAAACTTAGGCTCTGATACCAACAAATGTAACCCCCTCGTCCCGATCTGGTCGGATGACCGGTCTGAGTGGGCCACACGGGGAAAACCGAAGCGAAACCCATTAAGTTTCCTCCTTAGTTAACGACCCATAAAATTTCTTTTTAAATTAATCTTCGCAAAATGCACATTTAATTCTTATGTGATCACAGCAACGAAAGACAAGCATTCGCAAAGCAATAACTCGAACAATCTAAACAAAACAATCCATTTTTTATGTGATTTAACAGGCCCTTTTGAAACACCCTCAAGGTGTATCGAAACGCCTTGACCTGGTCAACAGTTCTAGGCCTACTCGAGGAGGCCGTATCGGAACGGAGGTCAACCGTTCCGAAACACCTTTCCTTGTCAACATCTCGTGGTCAACGAGATTTGACCATTTCAAAACTTCATCGACCCGTTTCAGAACACCTTCATCTCGCCAATTTCTCAAAATTCCAGTAGCAAAAGTGTACCGAAACGGCCCCGACACGTTTCGAAACGCCCGACCAAAACAAAGGGGATCGTATCGAAACAGGGTAACCCGTTTCGAAATGCCCTCTATCTGCAGACTGGTTTTAGCTAATTTATGGCACAAGGGTGCCCCTAAACCTCACTAAAACCTCCAACAACGCTCTAACAACAATCCTAAAGAAAAACCAACATACGAGCATGCTTGAACCTCATTATAACAAGACTAAACACTAAGGCACAACATCACAAGCCATACATCCATACATAACTTAAAAGGTATTAAGCTTTAACATGTCCAACACTTAGCCAATTTAACAAACACATACGAGGATTCTAACATGCTCCTAATCAACAACAACAACAATATATTCCAAAAAGCATCATAACACGACACCTATCACATTGCTCTACTATTACAATCTTTAAATTTAAATATCATACTTGAGCTAACCGTAAGCAACACTTGGAGGTCTTTCCTTGCCCTTACCACCCACAAGCTACCGATCTGCATTGTCGAACAAAAATGAGCGTAAGCATAAAAGCTTAGTGAGGGTAAGCTCATAAAACAAACCTTCGACAATGCAGGGTCCAAGTACGAGCTACAACCAAGATAAAATGCATGATCTTACCTCCGATCCGCATGAGCCATAATTATAGATGATGCATGAGCATATATTCAATATTATGTCATGCTCAACATGTTTAAATCCACAACATATGTAATCACATATATTAAACCATGTTAGCAACACATCCCCAAATCACATTGGCTCACAATTAATCACATAATGGCAGCATAAACCACAATCCGTATTGGCACCTAGCTATGACTCGAATACGCGGGTAACCGTTGGAACTCACATCCAACAAATCTACCATTACTTGACGGTGGGATTACACTCATCACCGTTCACGCGGAGGGGATTCCACTCATCACCGTTCACACGGAGGGGATTCCACTCATCCTCACGCCTCATTTCACGCGGAGGGGATTCCATTCATCCTCACGCCCGTCGATGGGATTCCACTCATCACCGACTATTATATATAAGAAGATTTTCGGGCGAACTCGTACTCCATCTTGATGACTACCATCATCAAGACCACGCGCGCATTTTGACTCACGTGTGCACACTAAACATCCTAATGATCGATCATTTGTACCCAAGCATACTAGTGCCAATACTACACATTTCATTAATCTCTCACAATATTATTTCATAACAACTTTCGTGCTTAGCACGTACTCACCATGACTCACCGTCATGCACAAACCACGTTTCCATGCCTAGCATGTACTCACCATGATCCTCGGATCATACAATTACCTCATAATATCATTTCGCGTGTTAACACCACATGTACATCATTAACACAATATCACATCATATTTCATGCATATGTATATCTCCATCATGTTTATCTTCATCATGCACATAACAATGCATCGACCATGCCTCAACATACATGTATACAAATATATAACCAACACCATCACAATTTAACACGAGGCATAAACAACCATTAAAGAGTGCAACCAAAGTCACTAATCAAAGCTTGGGATTAGGCTACCACTCTAATCCCAACTCTAGTTGGGTTTACCAAGCCCATCCTAGGTTCACATGCTTGAACCAAATACTCAAAACCATTTTAAAAATATTTGACCACTCACCTCCACCTCTTAGCTCAACTACCAAGCAAGCAACACCTTCAAGTTTCTGGATTTCCTCCCGATGCTTCACCGACCCAAGTTCTCGCTTCTAAACAACCTCAATACAATTCAAATAACCTCAAGTCAGCTCAAACATCAAAACACTAACCCGGAACACAATTCAAACACAATTCACAATGTTGCAAGCCATGAACAAACCCCACATTTAGCAAACTCGGGCAGCCCCAAAACCTCATCCAAAATCCATGTTTCCAACACCTTTTACACCGACAAATGATCCCAAATCAACCTCTAACCATAGTACTACCATTGGACTATCAATTCCCACATAAAACAACCCCCAAAACTCACCCAAAACCCTCCAAAAACCCCATTTATACCCAAATTCGGGAATCTCAATAAAACACTTTAAAAATCATATATGTTGGACCTTATGGTTCCTAGACAACATATCTAACCATAATAACCCAAAAGCTTTGATAAAGAATCATAAAGTCACTACCTTTAATATTTTTCCATGAAAACCCAAATTCCTAAAACATGGATGAAAATGAAAAACAAATGGTACTTTTGAAGAGAGGAAGTTAAGAGCAAAATGAAAACGTAATTACCTTTCAAAACCGAGCCAAAATGAAGGAGCAAAGAAATGGAATAGTGAAAGGGGGAGGGAGCTTCTCCTTGTCGTGAGTTTTGAAATTGGAGTGGGGAAGAAGATGAGCACATGTCTATTTTAACAAAAAAGGGGATTTTTATTGAAAGTCCATTTATTTACCATTTTGCCATTATTGAGATGGCAACTCCATTTATTCTAAAATCTATAAGAAAATGAGTTTCAATCAATTTGGTCCAACATAAATTGTTGCTTTGAAATCATGAAGCCTAAAATAATATATTATTATTTTAATTATAAAACTGAAACCCCATAATAATATTTAAATATTATTTTCACTCGACCCCTAAACTCGAGTGTTACAATTGATGCCTCAGCCAATGGAATCATCCTTGACAGACCACTAGAGGAGGCATTGCGTATTCTGAACCAAGCCGCTAAGAACGACTACAAGTATCCAATAGCCCGCCGCGGCGACGTTAGGTGGCCAACCACTATAAACAAGGTAGAAGCCTCAGAATCTGTCAATGCCTATCATGAAAAGCTGACAGAACTGGTCATGAGCATCGTGAAACCTGTTGGGAAAGTCTATGAGGCAAAGGTTGTAGAGTCGTTCTGTGATGAGTGTAGGGGAAATCCTGATTCCTCTTATTGCACCCCATCTGCCAACTTTATGGGAGGATACGAGAGGAACAACAGACCTGCCCAGAAAACCTACAACCTTGGATGGAAGAACCATCCCAACTTCTCCTGGAACAACCCAAAGACTGCTGCAAACCTACAACAACATGAAGATTATCAACAGTACCTGTCACGATAGCTGCCTCCACAGTAACTTAATACGAACACTTCTTCCTTAGAATCTACTCTACATACTTTTATATCTCGTACTAATAATTTTATTTCTAATACAAATACATTTATTGACAAAACTGAATCTTTCATGTACAAGACGGAAAGCATGATGAAAATTCAAAAGGCAGCGATAAAAAATCTAATGACTCAGTTCGAAAAGTTTGCTCAGGTTATCAATACTAGGCCAATGGGTGGATTACCGAGTGACACTGAAATCACGAAAGGGAAATCTCATGAACAGTGCAAAGCTATAACAACCAGAAGTGGGATAACACTACAAGACCCATCCATGCCGGCTGCAAGAGAAACAACACCTGCCGAACCAGTTCAAGCCGCCAGACAACCCGCCGCGGCGGCACCATATGAAAAAAACAAGGAACTAGAACAAAAACAGAAAGATGACACCAGAAATGAACAGCCAGATTCTGAACCAGTTACCTCTTCGCAAGATAGGATACCCCTAAAAGTAAAAATTGTCGGCCCAACACCTCAACCACCATTTCCACAAAGATTGAAAAACATAAACAAGATATGCATTATAAAAAATTCTTGGACGTTCTAAAGTAAGTCAAAATCAATCTTCCACTGGTAGAGTTGATCGAACAGACGCTTAACTATGCCAAATTCTTAAAAGATATGGTATCCAAAAGAACAAGAATTGGGAAATTTAAAACAGTAACAATGACAGAAGGATGCATGGTCATGCTGCACAATAAGGCGCCGCCCAAATAGAAAGATTCGGGTAGCTTCATAATTCCTTGCAAAATAGACAGCTTCATATATATATATATATATATATATATATATATATATATATATATATATATATATATATATATATATATATGCCGTTTAGGGATTTACACTTTCACTTTTAATTTTTTGGGTTGTTGGCTTGTTGCCGCCTCTCCCCAGTCTTATTTCTTCTTTTCTTTTCATTGTTGTACAAATTTTCCTTAATTTCTTTTCTGTTTTTTCTTTAATTTGTATTACACTTCTATTTCTTCTTCTTCACGTTTTGTTGTTCTTCTTTTCCTTAATTTCCTTTCGTTTTTTTTTTCTTTATATTTTTATCACTTCATTTCGTTCTTTCTATTTAAAGTTTCTTTTTTTTTTATCTTTTTCTCATTTATTCTTTTGCATGTTATTGTGAATATATTTTTAGGAGTATTGTTTTTCTTTTGTATTTTTCTTTTTTATGTTATTTTGAAAATAATTTTCAAATAAATTTGATTTTTGTTTTTTAAAGTTATTTTTTATTTTTAATAGCTTTAAAATTTATTTGTAATTGCATGTTCTCTGATTTGGATTTTACTTTCAGATATCCTATATTTTTCTTGGAAATAAGCCAATTGCTAAGAAAAAATTGTGTTTGGTTGCTAAGAATATGTGTTCTCAAAAGAGTTTTCTGGCGAAATAGGAATAGTCACAACAAATATTGATTTGGATCTATTTTTAATTTAATATACAACCTGTATTTGGTCATTTTAATAGAATTAACGTGTTTAATTGCAATCTGTAACTTGTGTGTTCTAATCTGATTTTGAGAAGTAAACCAGATTTGATTTTATTGATTAAGATGTAAAAAATTTAAATTCAACCGGGTCTGGTCAGTAGCGGGTATACATAGTTTATTTCGGGCTAGGTTAAACATTAAAAATACTCGAGGTGGGTCGAGGTCAAATTTTGATTCTTATTTTTCAGGTTAGGTTCGAGTTGGTCAAAAACTTGCCTTGTCCCGTTGTCATCCTAAAGATATTTATGAAAACTATTTTTCAGAAAATATAATTTATTGAAAAACTATTTTCTGTGAAACAAACAAAGCCTAAAATTACATCCAAAATCAAAACCTCACAAGAACTATAGGCACGACATACTTATCACACAAATAACACAAGAAATATTATTAGGAAAACCTAAAGAGTGCTTTTAGCAGAAAAAGTGATGCGTTTTTATTCATGTGATCTAGATTTGAGCAATTTAGTCTATAGATGTATTTGTCTAGATTTAAAATCGAACACGTGCATTATATTATACTAAAATAGAATTAATAAAAGAAAGAAATAGAATTTAAAATTAAGAAGTGGTCTCGATTGTAAATGGTACTGTAATTTAAAACTATACACATAGAATACCTTGTACTCGAATAAAATGAAGAAAAAAAATACTACGAAAGATTTCAAATTGTAAGGGTGTCTGATAAATCACTGAAAATTTTATTTTATTAAAATAAAAATATTCCGCACTTTTTTTCTTTCTTAAAACGTGTGATAATCATATTATTTCTTTACAAGATAAAAAATTCAACAAAAATGTTAAATAGGATAAATACGTAAATAGTCATGTATCGCTTAATATTGGAAAAAATAAAAGTTAATTTTTTTTCAAGAGTTGTACTTGAAATAAATTATTTTTTTTTAATTTCAAATTATGTTTTATCTGAAAGTATGGATAAAATTACATTTGGGTCACTCAATTATTAAAAGTTACGTTTGAGTCACTCAATTATGGGTAAGGTTACATTTGGGTCACCCAATTATTAAAGGTTACATTTAGATCACTCAATTATGGGCAATGTTACATTTGGGTCACCCTTCATATTTAAAAAAAGTATATTAACTTGTGTATTAGATTAATTAATGATTTCAAATGAAGTATTCTAATGTTAACAAGGGTATACAAGTGATTTTGAAGAAAAAATAACTAGATTAATGTACTTTTTTAAATATGAAGGGTGACCCAAACGTAACCTTACCCATAATTGAGTGACCCAAATGTAACCTTTAATAATTGGGTGACCCAAATGTAACCTTACCCATAATTGAGTGACCCAAATGTAACTTTTAATAATTAAGTGACCCAAATGTAACTTTACCCATAATTGAGCGACCTCCATTGTAGTTTTTCCTTTTTTAATTTATTATCCAAGTATGTCGAAAGGATTAATTGTTCAGCTATACAAATTGTTGTTTTTTCAAAATAGTTGAAGGGTCGGTAATTGTTCAGTTTAATTGAAAAGCTCATATTACGGATTTTTTTAATGAAATTTCAGATTAAAAACAATGAAAAATTAGCAAATTTAACTCACAAAGAGCAACAGAATTCCAGCATGATGTTAATGATGTAAGTCGTATCATTTTTTTCATAACCTAGCAAGACTGCATCACAATCCAATTCTATTGAACGACAGATAATCTGAAAAGAAGTTCTATAGAGAATCTTGAGAACACCGGTCGGCAGCATTCAATCCATCCTTCCCTTCAAGATCCTTTCCTTTACTTCTGTAGGTGTGCTGCACAGTGCAAATGATATCAAATAAATCACAATTGTATTAGGCGGACTCGAGTACAAGTGTCGGATACGGATATGTTCCAAGTTTTTCCTTGTATTTGAAGGATCCTTATAGGACTATATCTATATATCCCCTATGTTCCAAGTTTTTCCTTTTATTTGAAGCATCAGCGTTCGACATGAGTACTTGACGAAAATATGAATGGTTGTGGAGTAAGCTAATAACTATGATCCTAGGAATAAAATGCTGGCAAAAAGTATGCGTGTGTGTATATAACTATATATATGAATATAAACATCTGTAAATGCTTACACAAGATAGACATGTCCTCCCCAACCACTCAGACAGTCACGATCAACTGACGAAAGGAGAGCTTGGGAAATTGTTTCAAACAATTCCTCAGGTTCCTGGATAACAAAATAATGGGTCAACATAGCATGAATTCATGTTCCTGGCATGAACATTTAAGATCTAGCGACCATAATACTTTTTACACTGTAACCTTATTTACCTGAAAACGAGACACTGTAACATTATTTACTTGAAAACTAGACACCATATTTTAGCTTTCAGATAAAAAGCATATAAAGAATTCTATTTTAAAGTTGCATCACTAATGTGAATGTGTTTCAAATTCGAGCATAGGGAAAGATATAAAAATAACAAACCATGTCATCCTTGAACATCGACTCGCAGGCACCATAGAGGGACTCTGATGCAGTGCCAGCTACAACAAAATCTTTTGCAAGCTCCCTGCGTTTACAAGGAATACATATAAAAAACATTTGTGACGGTGTCAGGATTTGCTTCAAAAGTCTTTTAGTAGTCAAAACAAAGAAAATCAAGATATCATTACAATCATAAGATTTCAAATGGTATTTTATGGCTACACTAAAGGGCGTTTGTTAGTAAAATCATTTAGAAGAGAGATAGTCATGACAAGGAAATGACACATGAAAAACTGTTATATATAGAGCTGGTTCTATAATTATTAAAACTTACAAAAGAATAGAACCAACTTACTTGGCTCCAATGGAATCCATGGTGCAAATGAAGGGCTTGTCTTCATCTCCTAATCCAGCAATTACAGGTTGACAGAAGTATGGACCAAACCTATGGAAAAAATAATGTCATAAAACTTAACACTAACACATAAAAAAGGTTCACCCTTTTCAAATGTATCTCCTTCCCTAGAAAATTCCTCACTAGCTCAACATATCAAAAACGAAGGGCTAGAGTTTACTAGTAAAAGAAGAGTCAATTTCTTAGGTTCAAGGCTAAAAATTTAAAAAGGACAGGCTGGTAAGATCTTGAAGTTCAGTTTCTTGTCACAAGATAAATGGATTATTTCCCCTCGAGGACATAAAGAAGGATTTTTCTTCTCCTAAACTGGTATCCAGTATTATTCAAAAGTACGATAAAGCAAATCCAGAGCTTAGCTATTTGATTCATGCAGCCATCTTTAAGAGGTGAAATCCAGGTTTAGAGTCCAACTATCCCCAGGGTGCAACCTCCATGGCATCATAAAAAAGGGAAAGTACTATATTACCACTCCTTAACTATTTTTACTATCTCAATTCACAAGCTATTCTTGATTAATCAATTTCACTCCAATTGCATTTTTTAAATTAGTTAGAAGGCCAAGCTAAACAAGAGTAAGTATTTGGATGTATAAAACATAACTACATCTTCCCACTTCTTCCATTAATCTCAAGAACTAAGCTGGCAGCCTGAAATGTTAAAAAAAATCTAACTTCGCCAAATATTGAAGGGAGATGGGGGGGATTTAAACAAACCTTTTCTCGTAAAGAATGGCAGAAACAAGGTTAGCAAAAGTTTCAGGTTTCATGTCCCTTTCTTCTCTTAGTTGATACAGCTTGTGCCGAAAGACAAGCCTTTGATACCTTCAATTAGTATTATTAAAAAACCCCAAATATTAGGAAACATCATTGTTTTTTAAGGGGAAAATAGAAAGAAAAAAGGAGGAGAGGGAATACAAGGTTTGAGCATCTGTGGCAAGGCCGGAGAGACCGAGAAAGAGACGGTCGTGGATTTTAGAAATCCGCTGGAAGTCGGTGGCGATGGTTTGGAGTTGAACTCCGAGTCTCCGATCACTGGCAATGGCGAAGCAGTTCTTGCCTACCATGGCTACTAGGGCACTCCCATTGTACTCGAAGATCTGCATCATCCACCATCCAAACAATAAATTGTTAATTCAGTAAGGGTTTCAACAAAGCGATTCAAAAGAAAATGACATACCGACATCGAAGAACTAAAGGATTTTGTGCGAAGAAACTCAATTGAGTTCAGCAAACGCGAGCTTAAAAGACAGTAAAGATGGCTTGGAGATCACTCCAGTTTCCAAAGGTCCAACCTTTGCATTTCTTTATAAAAGAAGGCCTTTTCTTTACTTTTGGATAAACTGTTTGGGCTTCTTCTCTATCCCTTAGCCCTCACCCAATACATGTGTTGGGGTTTACATTTTCCAAACTCTGATATATATTATTACTGTTTGTCCTAAATATGAGTCATTAATGCCCCATCGAAAATGAATAGGTCATAGAATATAAAAACAAAAATATATCTTTTGGAAGAAGATAATGACCGTGACAAGTGGTAGTTACAAGGCGAAGGCATACCAAAGTAAGCTGAGGACACATCATTTTATATAAACTACATGACATTATTCATCCTAAAGAATGGAACAAAAGAACAGCCAAAGGGGCATGTCTCTCTTTCTGAAACTCTAGTCTTAGAGATGCTTCAGATGTGAAAGATTCACCGAGAAGTTGGACACTTGTGTTGTCGTTCGGATTGTGCGAAATTTACATGCATATTTAGCTCAACAGGCAACCGGTAATGACAGTCTCACCTTCACAGCCAAGCATTTCCAGTAATGTCAACAGATGTTTCCAATGGGAGCAAGGTTGCCACTTACGGCCATGCAGGGATCCACTTTGGCTTCTCAAATTGCAACGGAATACGCAACCCACTGTTAACCATCCTTCAATGAGGTCAGTATCTGGGACTAGCTCTGGTTAAGGTTGAAATGGAAGATTTGAGTGTAAGTGTGGCTTTTAGGGTTGAATTTCATTGCCATTGTTGCTCTGTTTCTGCACTTCAAAGAGAACAGGCAGCCTGGATAAACAGTGGAAGCCTGCCTATTGCTGCTTCTATGCATACAAGTTACCTGCGAAAGAGTCGTATATGTAGGAACTTGTCTTATAATTTGTTATTTTCAACAATCGGGGCAAATCTCAATCCTCAACAAGCTTAGATTATTCATATATGCTCATTATTTTATCAAATGTATAGTACACAGGAAGGACGAGGGAAATACCATGGAAGTACAACGATTTGGTTCACCAAACTGTTCTCACCATACAAATTTACAATACTCCAAATGCATATTATATTACTATGTTATGCAAGAAGAGCTTAGAATCATACACCGCATTGAGGCTTGGCTAACCATGATGGTTCGACCATGGTGCCACGGCTTGGCATTTCATTCAGCCAATGACAATCCTCAAAAGCACATTGGCTCTTCCTCGGCCACTCCACGTCAACGGCGTCGATGTAAAACGGCGACCACGTAGGGGTACCATCTTCATAAGAATTGTAGGTCAGCCTCTTCAACTCAGAACCGTCCAGTTTGATTGTGTATATCTCACCATATGGTTGATAGTGATGTGGGAGCGAGATTGGCTCAGCTGATATACCTCCATAATCTGTTGTAAATACTATTAACTTTCCATCTGGACTAAATGACGGGTGGTTGGTCCGGCCGGATGACCCACTACTAATCAACTTTCTTAATCCCGTGCCGTTCGGATGGATCAGAAATAACTCGAAACTACCCGAACCTGGATTGTGACGATCCGAAGCAAAAGCAATCCATTCACCGTTGGGTGACCAATTGCACATTGTGTCAGTCCATGGACCATCTGTTAATCTTTCAATCCCGCCTGCCTCCCCTTCCATTGCATCCATTATATATAAATTCTTGTAACCTGATCGACTCGACCTAAACACGATCCGTTTTCCATCAGGTGATGGTGAGGGAAATGCATTATTTTTCCCATCTAAGGTCAACCTTTTATAATTTGATTGGCTAACATCATCCACGTCGATGGCTACAATATCAACTTCTGTACTCACACTTGAAAACTCCGGTCCGGCACTTGTGTATACGATTCCTTTCCGGATCGGATCCCATGCGGTTGCAAAAGCATTCAAGGGGAATACCTGACGCAGGTTTGAACCGTCCCGGTTCACAACATAAATACCAGGGAACTCCACATAGGCTATTCGGTCACCCGTCGGTGAGAATGTAGGGAATGAACCTTCGACTCTAAAAAGAGAGAGATTCGGCACTGGACTTCTAACATTTTCAAGCAATAATTGGGGAGTTTTTCCTCCGTTACTTCCTCCCCTACACTTATGGTACCCAACTCGGGTTGAGTCGGGTGATATAAACGGGTTCAAGTGATGACTTGTAGGAGAAACATGCCGAGTTAGCTCAATAAACTCGTTTTTAACAGTGTCGAATAACTCTATGTGGCGAAAATCAGAATTGGGTCTTCTTGTAGCTACTGCTATGAACTTGTAGTTACCTGGAGAAGTAGCTGGGGTGAAAGCGTGGAGACCCGGTGGTGTGACTCGTTGAATTGACACTGACTCGGTCGAAACCGGTTTGTCTTTAGGTAATATCGCTTTATACACACTTATCCACTGCTCTTCACTTCTCCTATGGAAATACAGAGTTGAGTCATCAACCCAGCACGGCCACCCACCGTGTTCAACAACCTTAACTCGGTGACTCCCATCACGAGACAAGAAAACATAAATGTCAGTATTCAGCTCTTCCACTTCCCCATCCCAACCATCTCTCCCATACGAAGCCACGGCTGTCCAAACCCCAGACGGAGACACGGCTGGGCTAAAATCGGCGATTCCGTAAGGAGTGAGCCTTCGAGTCAAGCCGGTTCCTAAATGAGTGGAGTACACAGCAGCCCAACTCGTCCTGGGTTCACCCGGATCCTCATGATTCGACACGTAAATTAAATTCTCCCCACTCAAACTCGGCTTATCTTTCATCGAAACCCGATTCTTGTTTCCTTCTAAACCCAACAAAGGCGCCTGAAGTCGGACGGGAATCTCAAGCGCCGATCTCGATCTGGTACTCCTGGGCGTACTATAATAAAGCGCGTCATAGTAAATATTCGACGTACCGTTGCGTTCCGTCACATAGATGAGCTGAAGCGCCGGCAAAGAAGCTTCTGGGGCTTGAATTTGGCTTCGGTTGTGCAACAGCGAGAGAACAGAGGAAGGAGAGGATGAGGGGAAGTGGCCGTTGTAGTTAACGGATTCACCGTCGGTAACCCGAAGTTCATTCGAAGGACTTGGTGGGTCGGAGGCTGGAAGCGTGAAGATGTCCCAATCGTAATCCGGTCGGCCAAGTGTCGTGAAAACGATGGTTCCACCGTTTCTTGGAGCTTCATTCTCCGTCGCCGCCGTGCAAAGCAAAGCGAAGAAGAAACGGAGAAGAAAGGAGGCATAAAGCGATTGGGGTTTCATTGCTTAGAGCTTCACTAACACTGAACTGGAACTTTCGAGTGGAAATGGTTTTATTTGGATGAGAGGTTCGTGGCTTTTAATTAATTCTAAAAGGGAGATTCTTTTATGTGGTAAGGGATGACGTGGCTTTTTAATGTATGTCTAGATTAAATTAGTGGTTATCTTATTTATTATATTTTGATTTTAATTTCAAATTCCCTCCCGAAATTCCCTAGGCTCAATCTAGGTTTTTTTTGTTGCTTCCCGACCGGCAGGTGATCGGAAGAATATCGGGTAGGGTCGCCTGTGTTAGTGTTTTTTTTTTACGATGACGATTTCGAGAGCACTCCCCTAGATCGTGGTTTCTTGGTGGGTTCTTTTTCGTGGTTGGTTTGGAATAGGAGGATTGTGGTCGTGAGGGTCGCCTCGCCTCCGCTGGAGACGTCTTTGCCGGAGCTGGAGTGACTCCTGAGCTCGTAATCAGAACCGTGTTTTTCTCACTCTCGAGAAACGACATTCACGCCGCAGGAGAATCGAAACCTTGCTGGAAGGCGGTAATCTGCTATCTCCCCCTTATGGCGACTCCCCGTCTTCTGGTTGTCTTTCCCTTTTCCTCGCCATGTTGCCCCGTCTTTCCTGGTGACTTCTCGTTCTTCCCCTTGGCATGATCATAACGGTTTTTATCCACACTGTTTTTCCATTTCTTTGTCTCTGTTTGTACCTTCTGCGATGAGAGGGAGTACTGTTGGTTCTTAAGCTCCGTGTTTCAATAAGACTTGTTTGATGAGGCCTGATTTTGCTTCGACTTTTACTCTGAGGCTTTTGCCTTCGAATACTCTAGTTTTCGGTGATTGTATTGACAGGGTTTGATTTTCTGTCTAGTTGCGAAGTCTGCTCGTGCTCTGAGCTTTTGTCGTTCCTTTTCCATGAGGCCACTGCTCTGGGTTGGTTGCTTATTTTTGAATCAGTGGCTTTACTTTGGAGTTTGAATTTGAGGAATCAAATTTTTGTTCCTATCGAGGTTGTCGTATCTCGAACATGTCCATTCTGGCTTGAAATGTATGTGGTTTGGGGAATCGAGAAACAGTGAGAGCCCTCGACAACTCAGTGATCAAACATGGACCATGAATTATCTTCCTCAGCGAAACAAAGAAAAAGAAGAGGTTTTTAGAGAAGATCAAGATGAAGATGAAAATGAACTATTCTTTCTATGTGGAGCCAAGTGGTTAGCGGGAGGGCTGACCTTTTGGTGGTCGGACGAAGTAACCATCACTATCCTAAACCATACTAAGAACTTTATTGATACAAAGATGGTTGGTTAGGATGGAGGCGAATAGTTCGGAACGTTTATATATGGTCCCCCACACAGAGATGAAAGGCCATCTTTCTGGGAAGAGTTAGCTCAACTCTGAGATCCTGCAAATGAGAGATGGCTCATTATGGGCGACTCCAACATGGTGATCTGTCAAGAGGAAAAGGAAGGGGGAAACTCTTTCAACCCCGTTGAGGCGAAATGTTTCTTCGACTTCATTGATTCATCAAGTCTAGTTGAACTCCTAATAAAAGGCGGTAAATTTACTTGGTTCAATCAAAGAAGCGGAGACGATTCTATTCTTGAGAAGTTAGATCGAGTCTTGTGTTCAGTGGAATGAAGTCTGACTTTTCCTAAAGCTTTGGGTGTGATGGATATTGCTATTGCCTCAAACCATGTCCCCATTATTGTGTTCACTAAGGGCATCTCCAAGAAATATAAAAAAGACTTTAAATTTGAAAACAAATGGTTCCTGGAAGAGGATTGCCCCCAAACTATCTCCAGCGGCTGGGGAGAGCCCCCCCTCTACAAGAACTGTATTTAACTTTGGGAGGAAAATTAGGAGCACTAGAAGGGCTCTCCTTAGGTGGAGTAAAGCGAAGATGAAAACAAAAAATAAGACGACAAGGGCTTTGCTCACCAGGATTAAGAATCTTTAGGGGAGGAAACTCACAATACTGAGCTGGAAGAGTATAAACAGCTAAAAAAGGAGCTGGATTCTGAATGGGAGAAAGAGGAAAGGTATTGGCATCAACGCTCCAGAGTAAATTGGATAAAATGGGGTGATAGGAACACAAAATTCTTTCACGCAACAACCATCCAACATTGACGAACCAACTCCATTGTAAGACTAAAAGAAGATGGTGGGGTTTGGATGGAGGAACCAGCTGTAACCCTCTCGTCCCGGGCTAGACGACAGACCGGTCCGAGCAAGTTACATGGGGAAAACCGAAGCGAAACCCGTTAAGGCTCCACTTCGATTAACAACCCTAGAAAATTTCTTTTAAAGTTATCTTGTCTAGATGCTTTAGTATATCCTATGTGATAGGACACGCAACGGAAGAGACACACGGAAACAAATCCCACAAGACATGCAATTTAAATAGCCCATTTTAACTTTTATAACAGGCCGTATCGATACGCTAGATGACCGTATCGATACGCCTGGACATGGTCAACGCCTTAAAGTCAACCCAAGGAGACTGTATCGGTACACAACAAGACCGTACCAATACGCCCTCAACGGTCAACTTCTCTTGGTCAAACTACAAGGACCGTATCGATACCCTTAGGACCCGTACCGATACGCCAAAATCTCGCCAATTTCTCATATTTCCAGAGAGCCTTTGGCGTATCGATACGCCTCCGTGTATCGATACGCTCTACCTAAAATGAGCCCAAAAGTAAGGACCGTATCGGTACAGCTCTTGAGCGTACCGATACGCCCTACACTGCAAGTCTCATTTTAGCAGCTAAAAACACAAGGACTCAACTCTAGGTGCATTTGACGACTCGACTAGCAACATACCAACTCACATACATCACTAAGCAACTATAGATAAGCATACGAAGCAGTTTAAGCATACAATGAAACAACAAACACCAATCAAGCATACATAGAGGAAACTAGCAAACAAACATGCTTAGCAAACCAACAAAAGAGTTAAAGGCCTTAACAAACATACTCCCAAACCACAAGAAACAAGATACAACATACCCACAAGATATATAGGCATTACACCCTACTTCAAGCATGATCAAACATATAAACATGCATAACAAGGCCATTCATTTAAAAAGCATACATCCCCATAAGCATTGCAAAAACAAGATACATGCCTTCACGCAAGCATAAGCATTCAAAAGACACGGCTTACAAACTTCAACACAAAAGCATAGACATCTCAAAGAACATGGTTATAAGCCTTCCATACAAACACTTAGGCATTCAACTTAAACATGGTTTACAAATCCATCAACACAAGCATTAGCAACATAAAGCCAACACAAAGGAGTCTAGATACACACTCCTAAAACACGTAACATTTCCCATTGCTAAACTACTACATTATTTACCAAATCATACTTGAGCAAACTACCACACGCTTGGACGCCCTTTCTTTGCTCCTTGCTAACTCCACACTAATGATCTGCATTGTCGAAAAAAGGAGAGCGTAAGCATAAATCTTAGTGAGTGGGGCTCGAAAACATAACAACGACAATGCGGGTTCAAAGCTTCCTTTAAAACAAAAGCCAACACAAACAGTTCATCCAACGGCATAATCCTATTACTAACTCACAAGATCAACCATAAGTCAACAACATAGACATTTATCATGGCATCACACTTCATGGTATGCATAAAGGCATAATCAATCATAATATATCATGTCCCTCCAATAACATCATAGCAACTTACGATAACTCAATCACAACAAAATATAGCATGGCATCATACTTCATGTTATGCTCAACATAAATATGCTAACATTCATCTCACAACATCAACCACATAAACGAGAATCATATTGGCAACTAGTAAGTGTACTCGGATACGTGGATAACTTCCGTTGGAACTTTCATCCAACGTACTCAACAACAACATTACCTTCGGTGGGATAACACTCATCACCGGTCCTTGCGGATGTGATTCCACTCATCATCACGCATCGTCGATGGGATTCCACTCATCACCGACTAATATATATTTTCTGGTGGAATATTACATCACCGTACTCCTCCTTGATGACTATACGTCACCAAGGCCACGCACGAATTTGACTCAACCGTGTGTACACTCTCATTCTAATGATCGATCATTTGTACCCCAAGACATACTAGTGCCAATAGTTAACCAAAACATCAATATCAATAGCTCAAAATTTACCTCTTACCGCGTCCGTGCCTAGCACGTACTCACCACAACATTACATGTGTTGCATGTACTCACCATGATTCCACCAATCATGTAATACGATATACAAATCACCATCATGCAACATGGATACACTATATCATGCATGACCAAAAACACCTTGCAACAAAATCCACAATTATGCACAAACTTACTACTTACAATCTTACCAACCGCAAATGGTCTTACTTACCATTTCCGTGCACAATCTGTACCAACTTACATATACTTTACAATGCATAACAACAACACCATTGATTTCATCATGCATGATCAACAACATAATAACAAACAACATGCTTCCTTCCAAGGTATTGAATTTCATGCATAACAAGTTATCACCTCAAGTAATGAAAAACAAACGGTAAAAGGGGAATTTAAAGAGGCGATACACATCAACTCACTCTTGAGTTTAGATTGACCTTTCAAGCTTAATCTAAACTCTTTCAAAACCATCTTTGAACCAAAACGTTGCTTAAAACATTTCCACTCACCATTCGCACACCAATGTAAACCACAATATCGTTTCAAGCTTCCAAACTTTCCGTTACCGCGTTCGAACCGCCCAAGGCCAAATCTGTTGTTTCTAACCAATCAAAAACAATGTATTAACCTCTTAATGAACCATAAATTTGCTGTTATACATCAGCTCACAATTCCACAATATTTTATCAACAATTCAAAGCCGAATTTCTTCCAAATATTCTCATTTTTGTACTCCAGAAAAACCCAGCCATTACCCCTCAATTTAAACACTTAAAATACTCCAAAACATGCCCTAAAAGATCCATACGAGATTTCACCCAAAATCCCCACTTTTCATAAATCTTGAAATTTCAAGGATGAAAATTAATGGGCTTCAAATCCAACTTTAATTTAAGTTAAATTTAAGTAAAACAAGGAACAAAAAGAATTTACCTTCAAAGGTCTTCAATGGAGAAAAGGAGAAGAAAATGAGAGAATAAGGGTTTTTTAAGAAGATGAGTGGTTTTGATTTTTAAAACCCTCTTAAAATTTTCATTAATGGTGTTATCGTAAATATTGAGAACTTTTATAAAAATCAGCTCTTTAATTTAAATTTAACCCGAAACTAATCCTAGATCAAAACCGATAACTCTAGGGCCTAAAACTAGGGTGTTACAACTCTCCCCCACTTAAGGAATTTCGTCCTCAAAATTACCTGGCGGAAAGTGACACGAAAACCGTTTCTCCATATCTTCCTTTCTCTACCCCAAGTGGCTTTTTCCACACCTCTGTGTCGCTACTTAACCATAACAAGCTCGATAGATCTCCCACGCAACACTGAAGATCAATAATGCACATCTCAACATGTCCTCTAATATTTGAATATCTCTCTCTGACTGATCATCAGACTGAGGACGATACGATGTACTCAAATTCAGACGGGTACCCAAAGCACTATGCAGACATTCCCGAAATCCAACTGTAAACCTCAAATTTTTACTTGACACAATCGACTTCAACACACCACGCAATCTCACAATCTCACTGATGTACAAATCGGCCAACTTATCTAGAAAGTAGGTCATATGAACGGCTATGAAATGAGCACACTTTGTGAAACGGTCAACAATCACCCAAACTGAATTTTTCTTAGGAGTCAAAGGCAAACCTGGTACGAAGTCCATAGTGATATTTTCCCACATCCATTCCGGAATTCTCAACGATTGCAACAAACCTGAAGGAAACTGATGTTCCGCCTTCACTCTCTGGCATATCATACACTTACTCACATAATCGGCCACATCTTTCTTCAAACCAACCCAAAAGTACTCATTCTTCAAATCACGGTACATCTTTGTACTACCTGGATGCATAGCAAACGGGCTACTATGTGCTTCGGTCAAGATCGTACGTCTCAAATCACTGTCATCCGACACAACTATCCTATCTCTGAAACATAAAACCTCATCATCTTTGAAATTGTACTCTGTATGTCTTTCTTCCGATATATTTTGCACGTGAGGTGCCAAAGATCTGTCTTGCAACTGTTTCTTTCTCATCATCTGGCTCAACGTAGGTCTAACCTGAAGTTCGACCACTAAACCACCATCACTCGACAAGCTCAATCTAGCGAACATAGCTCGCAATTCAACTGCCACTTTTCTACTTAAAGCATCAGCTACTACGTTGGCGCTCCCGGATTATACTCAATCTAGAGATCATAGTCCTTAAACAATTTTAACCACCTACGTTGTCTAAGATTCCACTCTTTCTGTGTCATCGAATATTTCAAGCTCCGGTGATCTGTATACACTATGCTTTTCTCACCATACAAGTAAGGCATCTGAATCTTCTTCAAAGCAAACACAACTACAGCTAACTCTATGTCATGTGTCAGATAGTTACGCTCATGAGTCTTCAACTGTCTTGAGGCATAACCACCACTCTTCTGTCTTGTATGAGAAAACAACCTAACCCTGCATAAGAAGCATCATTGTAAATCACATAGTCCTTCCTCGACTCTAGCTGAATCAAAATCGGTGCATGGGTCAAAACTTCTTTCAATTTCTCAAAGGCTTGTTGTCTTGCATCTGACCACTCAAACTGGACATTCTTCTGAAGCAACCTTGTCAAAGAAGTGGCTATCTTTGAGAAACCATTCACAAACCTCCTATAGTATCCGACTAAGCCTTGAAAACTACAAATCTCTGTCACAGACTTCGGTTGCTTCCACTCAACAATGGCTTCTATCTTCTTCGGATCAACTCTAATCTCATCGGTTGTCACTACATGTCCAAGGAAGGCTACTTCTCAGATCCAGAACTCGCACTTACTCAACTTTTCATACAACTGGTTGCCTAAAAAGGTCTGTAAAACTATCTTCAAATGCCGGTCATTGTCTTCCTCGGTACGCGAATACACCAAAATATCATCTATGAAAACAACCACGAACTAATCTAAGTACTGATAGAAAATTTTGTTCATCATATCCACAAAAGCAGCTGGCACATTCGTCTAACCAAGCGGCATAACCAAGAATTTATAACGACCATATCTAGTCCTAAAAGTTGTCTTCGGTACATCAACCTCTTTTACCTTCAACTGGTAATACTCGGATCTCAAATCTAACTTCAAAAAGACTGATGCTTCTCTCAACTGATCAAACAAATCATCAATACGCGGCAAAGGGTATTTGTTCTTCACTGTCAACTGATTCAATTGTCTATAATCAATGCACATTCTCATACTGTCGTCTTTCTTCTTCACAAACAAAAAATCTGAATTTGATTGAAAAAAGTTTGAATCTGAATATATAAAAAGGTTCGAATCCTAATAGCATATATGTTGGATATGAACACTATTAGGGTTCGGTCTATATTTGAATATGAATCATGTGAACTTCAATATTTGTAAAGTTAGTAGATCATGTCCTAAAAGCTATCTCTTCTTTCTATCGGTTTCTCATTTTCATTAATTTTGCTTTACTCTGTTGGATGGAAATCGTCTGTCCCTTTATCCTGTTCCATTTTATGCCCCATACTTTAAAATAGTGGGTTTAGGTTTAAGTTTAGGGGTTGTGGTTAGGGTTTATAAAATTAAGGGTAGGGTGTATTTTTAGGGTGTAGAGTTTAGGATGTAGAAATTAAAGTTAGGGTTTAGAATTTAATTTTTAAGTGAATTTTAGTGTAGGACATAAAAAAAAGCATGATTAGGAGGAGACAATTTTTACCGTACTCTATTATAGTTACCAAGGCATTTTCCTTCGAAAAACATTATCACTAGTTAATAAGGAGTTGTGTATAGAACCGTGCTAGATAAGGACTTAAACCAAATCTAATATGAATGTGTTTACTGCCCAACTTCTGCCTTCTTTCTTTTGGGTGAGTTTTCAAGTATATATGGTAGCATTATAAAGACTTGTGTATTTAAATCGAACAACTTGTAATTAAATTAATGAGAGTAGATAAACGGAGTCTAAGGACATCAAGGAGCTCTTGGAAATTTAGGGGATTATATTACTCAAATTTTGCTTATGTACATGTTGGTTGCGTTTTTAATTCATTTCATCTTGAGTTATAGTATTTAAGCTATTATTTTAATTTTACTCGAACCTAGAGACTTGGAGTTTCTACTTTAGAAAAGATTTGTTTGAGTTGTTACTTTAAAAATCATTTGTTTGAGAAAAATTATTTATTGCGTTTTCAAATACATTTGTTTGAGCTGTCATTTTAGAAAATAAAAAGCTAATCAGACTTTGGATTCAGATTATGGATATTCTACTCGGATCAAACTTGGTGTATTCGGACTTGGATCGGTCTGAAAGTCCGATTATTAATCGGGTAGGATTCGGGCTTTATAGAATCCGATCCAATTCCGATCCATTGTCGTCCCTAAAGTATATCAACTTTTTTATTTTGGTACCTAAATTATTTTTTGTCAAAATAAGTACCTAAAGTATACTTTTTGGTTAAATTAGGTACCTAAAGTATAATTTTTGGTCAAAATAGGTACCTAGAGTATTTTTCGTTAAAGTAAGTATCTATAGTATATTTTTTATTCAAAATAGGTATCTAAAGTATTTTTTAGGTCAAAACAGGTACTTAAAGTATACATATTTTTTTATACATGTTCCTAAAAATTGTGATGTGACATTAATTAAAAGGATTATTACACTATACACTGGGGTTAGAAACTTTTTGTTTCCATAAGCCACTCAATTATAGGGTATAGGGTTTTAGTTTAGGGGTTTTAGTGTAGGGGTTTATAATTTAGGCTTCATTGTTAGAATTTAGGATTTATGTTTAGCACTTAGGGGTTAGGGTTTAAGGTAATATGGGTAGGGATTTAGGTTTTAACCTACAAACCCTAAATTTTAACCCTAAACCCAAAATTCTACCAACAACCCCTAAATTCAAAACTACTACACTTAAACCCATAAAGTTTAAACCCTAAAAAGAGTCCCTAACCCCTAAAACTAAGCCACTTGTGTAAAAAAGTTTCCACAAGTGCTTGTGTATAGAATAATTACCCTAATTAAAAAATACATTATCTGTCTATTTTAACGAGAAATATACTTAGGTACTTATTTTGACCAAAAATACTTTAGGTACTTACTCTGACGAAAAAAATACTTTAGGTACTTATTTTGACCAAAAATATACTTTAGTACCTAATTTAACCAAAATGTATACTTTAGGTACTAAAATGAAAAAGTTGGTATACTTTAGGTACTAATATGATATATAAGCCTAAAAAAATTATCCTTCAAATCTTTTTCGTGAATGAAGCAGTCTCGTTCCAAAAAGTTGTGGAGACCCTGTGTTACTTTTTAAAATGAGCCCCCTAAAATATATAAAATAAGGCGAAATTGTGAAATATCAAAATTTATAATATTACGACTCTTACAAAATAAAAAATTCCAAGCATATGAAACTAAGACAATAAAAAGTGTAACTTATATGAGAATATTGATAAATTTATGATACTAAAAGAGGAAAAGAATAACTTATATCCCCAATAAAAAAATAAAAGAAGAAGAAGAAGCATTATACATTTAACAAGACCACCGAATTGGAGAAGAAACAACTTCGAATTCTCAAAATCTTCAAATTTTTCAATTAAAAATTTAACATTCAAAACACTAATTAAAAGTTGTAGTATGAATTTTTTTTCCGGCTTTTAAACGATGAATACCACTAATTAGTAGTTGAATCTAGAGTAATTGAAGAAGATTAAAACTAGGATGAACATAAATAATATATTTTTTGTCCGTTAAACACCATATATTGGTGGTTCTTTTAAGAAGAATTGGTTACAATTGAATTCTTAAGATAATAAGAGAACAATTAGAAGATTTTATTTTTGTTGAGTCTTGCCATGAGAATTGATAAAGGAGAGATATTAAGAGTTTTCTTTATTGGTGTAGGGAACAAAGAATTGATGAGGAGAGATAATTGATGTAGAAATTAGAATAAAATTTTTACTGAGTTTTCTTCACGCGTGCGTATCATAGGGAAAATATTTTTTTGAGTTAGTAAAATTTTTCAAAGTGTGAGGCCCTCAAATTTGGAGACGCTATAAGTGTCACATGCCACACTTGCAAATAGACGGGTCTAGAATGAAGACTACCGTAGTCGAACCACCGATACAAGTGAATAATGATGTTTCAAGAAATTGTGAGACAAAATATTTGTGAAAAGACAACAAGAAAAACCCCACGCTTGAACATTTTGATTGTTTCCTCGAAAAATCTTATCCTCATGTTTGGTAAATATTTTTTTGAGTTGAAATTAAAAGTTTAAGTAGTTAAATTTATTAATTTAAATATTTGGTAAATAGTAGATTGTAATAGCGGATTGAGATGAAACATGTAAATATGAAGAAAAAAATTATTAAAATGAGCTTTTTAAGTTAAAGGTTTGAATACAAGAATTGTAAAGACTTTTTTTGTCCTTGATAATTTAAAAAAAATTTCTCTAAATAACATACATTTAAATAACTAATAAAATTAAAAATACAATTTCATAAATAAGAAATTAATATATACATACATCTAAATTAAATAGTTAATAAAATTATATTCAAAATATAATTTCATAAATAATAAATTAATGTATACATCTATATTTAATAATTATTAACATTATATTAAAAAATAATTTCACAAATAAGAAATTAATATATACATCATTCACATATGCTTAGTAATGATATTAAGAAATTTAATTATTATAATCTAACTAATATTAATAGATAAAATATATTAATAACTAATAAATTATTCAAACAAGTATTGAATATAATTATGTCTTTATACGTCATTTTGCTTGTTCAAATAATTAAATAATTATAAGCTATCAGTTAATTTTACCAAATGCTTTTATACAATCAACTAATACAATCCGTTAGTCGAATCAACTAATAATATCGGCTAATGTAATTCGCTATCAACTATCCGTTAATTGACAAACAGTATTATTATTTTTTATCATTGTTTTCTCCCTGAATAAACATGTTACTTCTTATTTTTTTATGCCTAAAATTTAATAATTTTGTGAAGGAACCAATGGTTTGCAATTTGCTTTTTCAATTGTTAAAGTTAGATATATTCGAGGTTACGATAAACTATATTTGAGATTACAATACGATACTCTTAGTCAATTTTTTTAAATAGTTTAAAAGAAGTGATTACAAAGTAGTATTTATTCATAAATAGTTTTAACTCTTTAACAATGCGCATACATCATGTAGACAAAACGATTTGAACACGTTCTTTTAAGATGAATACCATCCGACTTTTCACTGTTATACTTGTTGGGTTAAATATTTTTAGTCAATTTTATCTTAAATCAATAAAAAAAGTTTTGTATAAAAACATTATTTTATAAACTAAAATGACAATATAATCCCTTGGGTCGTAATCCGCACTGAATGCCACATAAAAATGCTAATGATGGAATATGATTAGTCTCCATATCTCATTCAAAAGCAAATCAAATATAATGGACCTAAAAGAAATAAAATGAAGTATATTATGGGGGGCAAAACCGGGTCCATCACCCTACCTAATCCCCAATTATTAAAGCTGTTTTTTTTATAAAAAAAAAATAAAGCACCCATTACTTAAAGAAGAAAACAATTCATCCATTATGAAAGAATAAAGCACCCAACGGTTGCAGAGACTTGTCCTTTAGTAGTGGAATTTGTCTGTGAAGTTTATTCATCGTGAAGCGAACATGATCGCTGATAGATTAACGAGTTTGGCTCAGAATAGACAGCTAAGAAATCTAATTTTTGATAGCCCACCATCAGAAGTGACCCAGTTGCTTGCAGATGATATTAGGTGAGGGTTTCTATGTAATCTTTTATCCGTAACACCATGTGTACTATTTCCCCCATTTAAATGTAGGGGGATTTTAACGAGGCACGTGGTGTTACACCACAATTTTTACATAAAAAAAACATTTTCAGGAGTTTTCGTCCTATATCTTTCCTTTCTTTAATAATGTAATAAGCAAAACGGTGTAGTGGTAATAAAAAAATATTGAAAGGAATATTTTAAATTTTCAAATACGAATAATAAAACATACATAAAAGTATTAAAATTATACATTGACTTCAATGTAATATATAATATGAAATCATTAATTCAGTGTAATTACACAAACTTTGATTCAGTTCATTGAAGACTAAACAATAAACAATGGCATTTGAGATCTTGTCCTTTTAGATTTAGATGTTCAATTAAATGAAAATAAAAATTTAAGTTGTACCCACATTTAACCTCAGACAAATTTCTTGAGATTTATATTCAATCTTTAAGAATCGACTTGAAAGAAAATTATAAATAAACAAACAAGAACAAACCTTGCATGACTGTTTGCAGTTACTAACTCGATAACAAATAGTTGAAAAAGAATACAAGAGAGCCCACAAGTGTTTGAGAATTAAACAAGACGATAATATAGAAAATGAAACGCAAGATAAAAATTTGACTCTTGCTTTCTTGGTATTTCTCGAGTAAAGAGTCATTGTAAGCATTGGTTTCCCACTTTTAATGACCTCTTGCACTTTAAGTATCAAAACTATTAATTGAGTATCCAAACTCATACAATAATTTTTAGGGTAAAAGACTTAAATCATCACTCAATTTTTTTCTCAGACCTATTTTGGTCACTGAATTTTCAAAACGGTCAATTTACTCACTAAATTTTACTTTTTGACCTATTTTTATCACTTTGAATTATTTTATTAATATTTTGATATGACTTGGAATATTTTATTATTATTAAAATATAAAAATTAATTAAAAAATTATATTTTATTATTATTAAATAAAAAATAAAAAACCCAAATCCCCCAACACTCAAAACCTCATGCTAGGGGTGAGTATTTGACCGAGTCGAGTCAAAATTTTTTGAGTTATTCGAGTTGACACGTCATATTTTATTTGAATTTTTTTGATTCAAGTTTTCGAGTTCCTATACAAATTTAATTGTAATTATTTATTATGTTATAGTCTAGTTTGATTCTAATATAAACGATTTTCTCTAACCATATAAGATATGCATATATATTTCTCCATATTTTTTCATATGTGACATTTATTTATTTTTTTCATATTTTTTTATTTTGGTATATAGGTAACAAGAAAATTTGAGGGACTCGACTCGAACTTAAAAATAAATCCACTAATCACTAAAAATTCCGAGTTGTTCGAGTTATTCGAATTTCCTTTTTACAACTCAAACTTTATTTAAAAATTTTTCGAGTCGAGTTAAAACGAGTTGAGTTTTTCTGCCTCGAGTCAAGTAAAAAATTTTAATTTTTTCGAGTCAAGTTTTGCTCACCCCTACCTCAAGCGTTACCCTCACCGGCCACCCACCCCTCGCCCACATCATCCTCACCTAAAATCAAAACCCAATGTGCTGCAATGTTTGATCAAACATTTGTGTGAATCTTTGTTTGTAGATGATCGAGCTTCTTACATATGTTTACTCGTCACTTTGTCGACCATTGTTTGTTTCATTACTGAAGATTGTCGTCTTTAATACCAAATTGTTATGGATATGTGTTTGAGATTGATATTTAGCTAGTTGCAGGAAGACTTAAACCTATCAACTTATTAAGCAGAGAGCAAAGGGGCGTGTAAATGATACCGACGAAGGAGTGGGTGGCCAGTAAGGGTAACATTGGCGAAGGGGTGAGTGGCCGGTGAGAGGTGGGTGGCTGGTGAGAATAACGTTGGTGAAGGGGTAGGTGGCCAGTAGGAGTGAAAGTGGTTTGATGTTTTGAGTGTTGAGGGAATTTGAGGTTTTTATTTAATAATAATAAAATATTTTTTTATTTTAAATTAATTTTTATATTTAATAATAATAAAATATGCCAAGTCATATCAAAATATTAATAAAATAATTTAAAGTGGCCAAAATAAGTCAAAAGGTAAAATTTAGTGAGTAAATTGATCGTTCTGAAAGTTCAATGACCAAAATAAGTCTAAGAGAAAAGTTGAGTGGTGATTTATGTATTTTAACCTAATTTTTAAAAATATGATCGTTATAACCTTGAGTATCAAAACTTGTATAAAAGTTTATAAATCATTGTAGTTAAAAATATTGAAGCTTCGTACCCAATTTCGAAAGTTTTTTTCTTCAGTTTTTATAAAAATTAAGTTATTTTTTACTCTTATAAATTTTCTTTGAAGAATTAGGTTTCGTTAAAGATTTTACAAGATAAAAGAAAAGTTTTAGTAAGATAAAAATACAAGAGTGCAAAATTCTCATCTTTCAAATCCATTTATAAAGTTAACAAATTCTTTTTCTAGATAACAAAAAAAATCTTTTAGCCTGTCATTATTTTTCTTCGACTCACTATTATCATTTTAGAAGTATAAGGACCCAACTACAATTTGTATTATAACATAGGGGCATCAATGAAAGAACTAAATAGAGTGTGGGAGTGACCAAATGTCCCTAATTTTTTTTTGGCCAAACGACGATAATTCCTAGAAGTGGATCCTCTATGGAAATTTTTTTGTGATCCTTCAAAATTTTAAAAATTTCTCTTGTATCTCTAAAAAAATATTAAAAAATTATTTTAATGACTCAAAATTTTTAAAATTATTTTAATTTTATAATTGGATCCCTCAAAGTCATTATTAAAATCCGTCCTTGATTTTACCCTCATTTATCTCAATCATAACTCTAGAATTCAAACTTATGGGTGAGCATTTGATCGAGTTGAGTCGAATTAAAAAAATTTAATTTATTCGAGTTGACGCGTCATATTTTACAACTCAAACTTTATTTGAATTTTTTTTATTCAAGTCGAGTGTGGTAATATTTTTACAACTCAAGAGTTGTTCACTATTGACATAACATTTTTTTTTATTCTGATTCTCTTCAACAATCCTAGGAGAATAACTCTTGCGTGGGGCAATGCTACATCTACTCAATGGGTAATCTACCCAGCTTATGTGACATATGATACATCAATTTCAATAAATATGAGTGAAGAAAAAAAATAAAATATGTTTTAAAAGTTTGATTAGGTAATACAAAGCAATTAATGTTTCTTTATCAATAAACAATTTTCAAGACCATAAATACAATACAATTAATACATATTTTACTATACATAAATGCTATTAAACCAAATAGCTAAACATGATTGAAATTTTAATTATTCCAGAAATAAAAAAATCAACAGAAAATAAAGAATAATACTTATATTTTTTAACACACAAATTGTCCTCAAATATTTTTTTTAATTTTATACTTAATGTCATTAGTGCTTCTAATGTCGTGAAATTCATTGGCAAACATATTTTTCGGCAAATATATATATATATATAACCAACAAAAAATAAAGAATAATACTTATATCAATATATATTTTTTAACACACAAATTGTCCTAAACAAATAAGTGACTAAACTATACATTTTTTAACTTTAGATGCATAAATTATTTTTTTGATAAAAGTATTGCCTAATGTTTCTTTTTGTTAATTCTAGATGCCTAAATTTTCAATCAATTACAGTTCTATGGCTGTGTTGTTAAAAAATGTATCACCCATTCAGATTTAGACACACAGTATTTATTTTTTCGTTTTTAATTTTCCTTTTTAACTGAAAATATAATAATTTAAAACTCAAAATCTTTCAAAATAGCCTTAAATCCCTAAACCAAAACCTCCCAAAATTTTCATCGTTGACACCATCGATAACCTCGTCAGACGTCGCCACTCGTTTTTCCTAACCACCCATCGTCAATAGGTGTGTCAATCGGACGTCGTTCGATTAAAACCTCTCGTGTTTGTTGTTCAACGCTTGATTGACATGTCTCCTATTGGTTACCGATGATAGGTTATTAGAGAAAATAGATGACGACGTCCGGTGAAGACAGTAGTCAGGTTCGACGAGGTTATCGGCGATGGCAATAACGATAATTTTGGAGGTTTATTGTTAGTGGTTTGGGACTATTTTGAGATACTTTTAAAATAATAGAAACTTAGGTGAAATAAAGCTTAATAATTCATAGTTCATATATGATATTTTATTTTTAATTTGATTAAAAATAATAGTAACCTTATTGTTTGTTGGGTTATTGATGAGCTGAAAAGGCAATTGAAAAATTTAAATTCAAGAGAAAAGACAAACCTAATGTCGTTTATTAAATTGAACAATGTATAAAGAAAAATATAAATTTAAAAATACTAAAATCATGATATTGATTAAAATCTCAATATTTAACAAATATCTCGAGTTAAAAAATTTCTAAAAAATTTCTAAAATACTAAAATCATGATGATGATTAAAATCTAAGTGTTTAACAAGTATCATGAGTTAAAAAAATTCATCTTTAACATGTTGAAATTTATCATTTACATGATCATATTTATATTATAACATTAAAATCATATAAAAGGTTAAGAGAGATAAATAGTAAATTAAAATTGAATGTGTTTGAATGATTCATTTAATGCCTTTTATTGTTATTTATATAACAATAATAAATACATAATCTATTATCTTCCACCCAATCTGCTACATCAGCTGGGTAATCTACGCAGTTGGTAGATTAAGTTTTCTCCATATGTGGTGTAATTTACCCTAAAAATACTAATTGTTGTAACCCCCTTGTCCCGGTCCGGGCGACTAACTGGTCCGAGCGGGCTACACGAGGATAACCGAGGCAAAACCCGTTAAGGCTTCACTTCGGTTAACAACCCGAGAAAACTTTTTCATTTATTATTATCTTGTCTAGATGCTTTAATTAAACCTATGTGTGAAGCGACAACGAAAAACAAGGCTCACGAGAAGCCTAACAACAAACATGGCCTAAGCCCAACCCTAGAGACACTTTAGAGATGTCAAAAGCCCATTTTCAGGCCTGTGTTTCGAAATGGGTAATGTTTTGAAACACGGGCTCCAGTTTAAAAAGCCAGACACCCGTACCGAAACGCATCCACCCCGTTTCGGAACAGGGTCCCATTTCGCCTAGACGTTCCGAAACTCATTCCGGAACATGCATTCACATTAGCCAAAGTGTTTCGAGACTCGTATCGGAACAGGGGCTCACAGTAGCCAAACCGTACCAGAATGCGTTCCGTTACGGGTGGCCCTGGAACCACACCCGTTCTGAAACAACACAACCCGTTCCGAAACACCTGCAGTCTGTGAGTTCCCAAAATCAGTTTTAAACATCTTTAAACGATCCCAAACACCTTTAACGACTTCAAGAAGCAACACAACATGCACACATAAACTCTAGAGGCATACACCCTATTATAAACACGCTCAAAACACATTACATACATGTAAAGGCCATGCATTCATAAGGGACTAGCATTCACCACAAAAGGGCATACATAGCATTTTAAGGTTTCATGCCTTAGAGCCAACATTCACAAACATTCAAGGTACGCAATAAAGCATGGTTTACAAATCAAACAAGGCATCCACAAGCCACACCGTAACATCAAATATCAAGGAGTCTAACATGCTCCTAACACCAACAACAACATAAATCCAAAACACTCAAATCTCATTGCTTGTCTATTACATCTCATAACTTAAATATCCATACTTGATAATATCAAAAGCTCAACTAGCACACTTGGAGGCCCTCTCCTTGCACAAGCAACCCACGAACTACAGATCTGCATTGTCGAACAAAAGAGAGCGTAAGCATAAACCTTAGTGAGGGTAAGCTCATAAAACAAACCTCTGCAATGCATGGTCCAATCATGAGCACACAACCAAGGTAAAATGCATGAGTTCTTACCTTTGAAACCACAAGAGTCAAGCGTGAATGATGCATGAACACAATATCAATATTATGCCATGCTCAACAAGTCCATAAACACAACATATGGAAACACATATATTAATGTATTAGCAAACACATTCCACAATTCGTATTGGCGCCTAGCTATGACCTAAATACACGGATAACTATTGGAACTCACATCCAACAACACAACCATTACCTTACGGTGCGATTACACTCATCGTCGTTTCACGCGGAGGGGATTCCACTCATCCTCACGCCTCGTCGATGGGATTCCACTCATCACCGACTAACATATACAAGAAGATTTCCAGGCGAACCCATACTCCATCTTGATGACTACCATCATCAAGACCACGCGCGCATTTTGACTCTCGTGTGCACACTAAACATCATAATAATCGATCATTGTACCCAAGCATACTAGTGTCAATACTAACACATTTCATAATCTTTCATAACACTATTACTTACCAATTTCCGTGCTTAGCACGAACTCACCATGATTTACCATCATGCACAAACCACATTTCCACAACCACATGCATATAACAATGTATCAATATCATGCCTCAACACACATGTATATCACAATATACATAACCACATTAATCATAATTAACATGAAACAAGAGGCATACTCAACATTTAAAGTTCAACCAAAGTCTCTAACTAAAGCTTGGGATTAGACTACCACTCTAATGTCAACTCTAGGTGGGTTTACCAAGCCCAACCTAGGTCCACATGCTTGAATCAACATTTGAAAACCAAGTTAAAAACATAGAACCACTCACCGACTAATCAAGCTCAACAACTCTAGCCGATCAAGCTCCCAACGGTTCCGGATTCCATCCCGAGGCTTCACCAACATAATTCCTCGCTTATAAGCAATTCAACACAATCAAAACAACCATATTTCAGTCCACAAATCACTGTAACAAACCCGGAACACAAACCAAGCAAGTATTCAACCCAAAACATTCTCAAAACCCCATTTTCGAGCAGCCCTTATGCACAACCAAAACCCATTGATTCCAATACTTTTAATACACCTAAAAGCTTCTAAAACAACCCTCAACCATCATACAACCATCAGCCATCAAGACTTCACCCAAAACAGCCCCAAAAACCAACCTAAAACATCTATAAAACCCAATTTCGGGAATCATCATAAAACCATGTAAAAATCGAGTATGTTGGACCTTTTAGATAGCAAATAACTTATATAACCTCAACAAATAAAAAACATGAGTTAAGGCTAATAAAGATGATATTTTTAATCTAAAACCTTAAAACTCCAAATTACAAAACTATGAGCTTTAATGAAAAATAAAGGTACAAACTTGTAGAGGAAAGAGAGGACAAGTCAAATATGGGTTTATCTTTCAAAAATAACCAAATATGAGAGAGTATGGTGATGGAATAGTAACCTTGAGGAGGGGAGGGGATTTTGTCGTGGAAATGGAAGATGGGTGGGGAAGAAGATGAGCCAAAAGTTATTTTTAATGTTTGTTTTAAATTTAAAAGCCAAAGACCATTTTACCCTTAATGTAATAAGGAATTTACAAAAGGAGGATTTCCATGGCTATTTGGGCGTGGTTTAAAATAAGTCCAACATAATTTATTTGTTTTGAAAACACGAGGCCTAAAATATTATTTTATTATTTTAATTTCACCTGACCCCCAAACCCGGGTGTTATAACTCTCCTCCACTTAAGGAATTTCGTCACCAAAATTACCTGACGAAAACAGATACAAAAACTTCTCAAGCATACCAGCATTCCTCTCCCACGTGGCCTCTTCCACACCTCTATGTCTCCACAACACCTTGACCAACTTTATGGTCTTGCCACGCAACACCTTGCTATCAGAAGCAAGTATCTCAATTGGTTCTTTATTGTAAGACAAATCCGGATTTAGTTCTATCTCCTCAACGGGCATAACATGAGACGGATTTGATCTATATCTCCTAAGCATCGACACATGAAAGACATCGTGGATCTTCTCTAACTCTGAAGGCAATCTCAAACGGTAAGCTACTGGCCCAAACCGCTCAACTATCTCATACGGACCAATAAACCTCGGACTCAACTTGCCTTTTCGGCCAAATCGCATCACCTTCTTCCACGAAGATACTTTCAGAAACACTTTCTCACCCACTGAAAACTCAATCTCTTTTCTCTTCAAATCGGCGTAAGAATTCTGACGATCGGAAGCTGCTTTCAAACGGTCACAAATAAACTTCACTTTATCGGTCGTCCCCTTAAGCAAATCTGGCATAGGTAACTGTTGAGTTGTAAGGTGCTCGATTCGTTCAACCGATGTTGCTCACCAAGTGGTGGAGAGGTGGAATTTTGGGTGGATGTGGTAAGGAAGCTAAAAAGATAATTGACACAATAATTTTAGAGTGGTTCAACCTTCTAACCAAGGTCTACATCCACTACCTTAGCTTCCCACTAAGGATTTCCAATCAATCCACTATTGATTTGTCCCCTTTTCTAGGCTTAAGAGGAAACCCTTATACACCAATCAAGCTTTCTACCCAAAGCCTTGATCAAACCCTCTTTTACAAAGAGATAAATAAAGCAAACACAAATCCCTCTAATAGGTGTTTGTTTGCACAATTAAAGCACTCACCCAAAACCTAAAACACTTGAGCAAATTTGACAATTTTGGCTCACTAGTGTTTGTCTATACAAGAATTGACAATTTAATCACTAAGACAATATTTGATCATTTGTTGATTGACAATATGAGCATTAACCATTACTTGATGCTTGGAGGTCCCTTTTATACTCCTTGATGAGTTTATAGCCGTTACTAGCCGTTGGGGATGATTTGGAGCCGTTGATGACTTTATTTCCAACCATAAATGCACTTCTGCAGCTCACCGTTTCGAAACACTCGTGACAGTTTCGAAACACCCTTTAAGTAGAAAGAGCCGTTGCAGTCTGATGCACACCCGTATCGAAACGCCTACCTCCGTATCGAAACAATTTGCATTTAAATGTTAGTTGGGAAATAATCGTTGGGGGTTATGACCGTTGAGGTCGATGCCATGTAGGCGTATCGAAACGGCATAGCCCGTTTCGGAACGCTGGGCAAAAATCTCATCCAGGGAATGCCCGTTTCGATACACGTATCGAAACGATTTTGCTATTAGAATCCCTCGTATCGAAACGCCTGGAAGGTTTTGTGTATTTTGGCTTTTGAAAACAAGCAAAACCCTTTAGAAACATCCCTAAACATAGTTTCAAGTTATTTGGAATTTGGAAATAGTTTTGAATTCTTTTTAAATCAGTCCAAAACATTTTTCAATTATTATATCAAAACATTAGTTCTACAATCTCCACCTTTTTGACATAATAAAACTATCTTGAAAAATTGTTTAGATTCTCCCCCTTTAACTTTAAAAATGTGAATAAGAGATTAAGGATAGGAAATCAAATAAAGCTCCCCCTTATTCATTTGAAAATTCAATTTTTCAAATCATTTCTCCCCCTTTTTGTTATATCAAAAAGAATTTAAAACATTAAGTTCATAATAACTATAGAGGAAAAATTTGACAAAAAATAGAATTTGGTTTTAAAATGGACCCCCCTTACTCAAGGCATCTTTAAAAAATTTAGTCCAACATATATGCTCATCTAGTTGAAATAGAAAGAAATAAATTAAAGGAAATAAAAAACAACTAGATTTTTACCAACACTTGAACCCAAGGGAGGATGTGAAGCCTTCCTTCTTCAAGTGTTCTTCCTTGTGTGCATGGAGCTCCCCCTCAATGTTTGACTTGTTAAACATCTTCATCATACCCAGCAAAAGACAATCAAGTGATTTTTGGTATCCAAATTGCTTTGGATCCATAAACGTTAGTAGCACAAATTTTAGTCCCCTTAGGAATCTATTTTTCAATGTCATCCTTTTTAATTGAAGTGGTTAGTCCTTTTGGGACCCAAACACTTCTAAAACATTTTCCTTTTACAAATCTAGGGGCACAAGATTGCCTTACATAGAAATTTGATTTTCCAAAATTGTTTTTCTTTTCTAGCTCTTTGGAAAACAAATCCTTTTCTTCTTGAACTTTTTGAAGAAAATTTTGTAAATCAAAACATTTTAATTCAAACTCTTCGAGTTTTGCTTCAAGTTCAAGTTTGGTTTTAGAAATCAAATCATTTTGAATTTTTAACTTTGAAATCAATTTATTGTTTTCAAAATGTGATTTTTAAACTCTAAAACCAAATCATCATAGGCATCTTGTAATTCATCAAAAGAGTAAGAACATGAAGTAGATGAATTAGAAGTTACCCTTGAATCTTTTTCGATGGCCATAAGGCAAAGGTTGGCTTGTTCATCGTCGGTGGAGTCCTCATCACTCCAAGTAGCCACATATGCCTTCTTCTTATGGCTTGAAGTGCTTGCCCTCTCCTTTTTCTTGGATTCTCGTTCAAGCTCTCTCAAAGCTTTCTTCATGAACGGGGCACACTTCTTGAAGAGATGAACTATCTCTTCTTCTTTATCCTCCTCTTCACTTGAATAAACATGATGGCAAGTGGAGGACTTGAGAGCCATGGCATTGGTGTTGATGCCAAGCCCCTTGAGCTTCTTCTCTCCTAGAGCTCTAATTTCTTCCCTCTTCTTCTCATCCTCTTTGTTCTTCTTCATGCTTTGATGAGTATGGAGTGACCCCATTTGTTCATCAAGCTTCAAGGTCTTCAAACTCTTTGCTTCGATGATGGCGGTCTTCTTTGAGTCCCAAGACTCGGGAAGTGAGTAGATGAGCTTTCGGACAAGTTTCTCCTCCGGAATGGCTTCTCCATAGCCCTTGAGACCATTGGTGATTGTGGAGAACCTATCAAACATCTTCTCGATGTTCTCTTCCGGATCCATCTTGAAGTTCTCATACTCTAAAGTGAGAAGCCCAATCTTGGTCACCTTGACTTCATCGGTTCCCTCGTATATGACTTCAAGCTTGTCCCATACCTCCTTGGCACTCTCACAAGAAGACATCTTCTCATAGATGGATGGGCCAAATGCACAAAAGAGAATGTACAAGGCTTTGCAATTTAGCTCCATCTTCTTGCGATCGTCGGCACTCCACTCCGCTTTGCTGCGTTGAGGCACGAACGAACCATCTTCAACTATGTCCCAGAGTTTGTAGTCTCTTGACTTTATGAAAAATTTCATCTTGGTCTTACAATGGGCATAGTAGGTTCCGTCGAAGAAAGGCGGTTTGTCGATGGATTGCGCCATTTGAGCCGGTTGGTGAAATGATGATCGAGCTTGCCGGATCTTCTCAATAGGATGTGAATCCTCTTCGATTGAGCCAAGCTCTGATACCAATTGTTGAGTTGTAAGGTGCTCGATTCCTTCAACCGATGTTGCTCACCAAGTGGTGGAGAGGTGAAATTTTGGGTGGATATGGTGTGGAAGCTAAAATATTAATGACACAATGATTTTAGAGTGGTTCAACCTTCTAACCAAGGTCTACATCCAGTACCTTAGCTCCCCACTAAGGATTTCCAATCAATCCACTATTGATTCGTCCCCTTTTCTAGGCTTAGGAGGAAACCCTTATACACCAATCAAACTTTCTACCCAAAGCCTTGATCAAACCCTTTTTTACAAAGAGATAATAAAAGCCTTAATGCAGCTCACCGTTTCGAAACACTCGTGACCGTTTCGAAACACCCTTTAAGTAGAAAGAGTCGTTGCAGTCTGATGCACACCCGTATCGAAACGCCCTTGGCCGTTTCGAAACACCCGTATCGAAACTCCTACCTCCGTATCAAAACGATCTGCATTTAAATGTTAGTTGGGAAATAGCTGTTGGGGGTTATGACCGTTGAGGTCGATGTCACGTAGGCGTATCGAAACGGCATAGCCCGTTTCGGAACGCTGGGCAAAAATCTCATCCAGGGAATGCCCGTTTCGATACACTTATCGAAACGATTTTGCTACTGGAATCCCTCGTATCGAAACGCCCTAAGGTGTTTCGAAACGCCTGGAAGGTTTTGTGTATTTTGGCTTTTGAAAACAAGCAAAACCCTTTAGAAAATATCCCTAAACACAGTTTTAAGTTATTTGGACTTTTGAAATAGTTTTGAATTCTTTTTAAATTTGTCCAAAACATTTTTCAATTATTATATCAAAACATTAGTTCTACAATCTCCCCTTTTTTGATATAATAAAACTATCTTGAAAAATTGTTTGGGATTCTCCCCCTTTAACTTTAAAAATGTGAATAAGAGATTAAGAATATGAAATCAGATAAAGCTCCCACTTATTCATTTGAAAATTCAATTTTTCAAACCATTTCTCTCTCTTTTTGTTATATCAAAAGGAATTTAAAACATTAAGCTCAAAATAACTATAGAGGAAAATTTTGACAAAAATAAGAATTTGGTTTTAAAATTGTCCCCCCTTACTCAAAGCATCATTAAAAATATTAGTCCAACATTTATGATCATCTAGTTGACATAAATAAAAATAAATCAAATAAACAAAAGCAACTAGATTTTTACCAACACTTGAACCCAATGGAGGATGTAAAGCCTTCCTTCTTCAAGTGTTCTTCCTTGTGTGCATGGAGCTCCCCCTCAATGTTTGACTTGTTAAACATCTTCATCATACCCAGCAAAAGACAATCAAGTGAATTTTGGTATCCAAATTGCTTTGGATCCATAAACGTTAGTAGCACAAATTTTAGTCCCCTTAGGAATCCATTTTTCAATGTATCCTTTTTAACTGAAGTGGTTAGTCCTTTTGGGACCCAAACACTTCTAAAACATTTTCCTTTTACAAATCTAGGGGCACTAGATTGCCTTACATAAAAATTTGATTTTCCAAAATTGTTTTTCTTTTCTAGCTCTTTGGAAATCAAATCATTTTCTTCTTGAACTTTTTGAAGCAAATTTTGTAAATCAAAACATTTTAATTCAAACACTTCGAGTTTTGCTTCAAGTTCAAGTTTGGTTTTAGAAATCAAGTCATTTTGAATTTTCAACTTTGAAATCAATTTATTGTTTTTCAAAATGTGATTTTTAAACTCTAAAACCAAATCATCAAAGGCATCTTGTAATTCATCAAAAGAGTAAGAACATGAAGTAGATGAATTAGAAGTTACCCTTGAATCTTCTTCGATGGCCATAAGGCAAAGGTTGGCTTGTTCATCGTCGGTGGAGTCCTCATCACTCCAAGTAGCCACATGTGTCTTCTTCTTATGGCTTGAATTGCTTGCTCTCTCCTTTTTCATGGATTCTTGTTCAAGCTCTCTCAATGCTTTCTTCATGAACGGGGCACACTTCTTGAAGAGATGAACTATCTCTTCTTCTTCATCCTCCTCCTCTTCACTTGAATAGACATGATGGCAAGTGGAGGACTTGAGAGCCATGACATTGGTGTTGATGCCAAGCCCCTTGATCTTCTTCTCTCCCATAGCTCTAATTTCTTCCCTCTTCTTCTCATCCTCTTTGTTCTTCTTCATGATTTGATGAGTAAGGAGTGACCCCATTTGTTCATCAAGCTTCAAGGTCTTCAAACTCTTTGCTTCGATGATGGCGGTCTTCTTTGAGTCCCAAGACTCGGGAAGTGAGTAGATGAGCTTTCGGACAAGTTTCTCCTCCGGAATGGCTTCTCCATAGCCCTTGAGACCATTGGTGATTGTGGAGAACCTATCAAACATCTTCTCGATGTTCTCTTCCGGATCCATCTTGAAGTTCTCATACTCTAAAGTGAGAAGCCCAATCTTGGTCACCTTGACTTCATCGGTTCCCTCGTATATGACTTCAAGCTTGTCCCATACCTCCTTGGCACTCTCACAAGAAGACATCTTCTCATAGATGGTTGGGCCAAATGCATAAAAGAGGATGTGCAAGGCTTTGCAATTAAGCTCCATTTTCTTGCGATCGTCGGCACTCCACTCCGCTTTGCTTCGTTGAGGCATGAACTGACCGTCTTCAACTATGTCTCATAGCTTGTAGTCTCTAGACTTGATGAAGAACTTCATCTTTATCTTCCAATGGGCATAGTAGGTTCCGTCGAAGAAAGGAGGTTTGTCGATGGATTGCACCATTTGAGCCGGTTGGTGAAATGATGATCGAGCTTCCCGGATCTTCTCAATAGAATGTTAATCCTCTTCGATTGAGCCAAGCTCTGATACCAATGTTTTGATTGTAGAACTAATGTTTTGATATAATAATTGAAAAATGTTTTAGACAAATATAAAAAGAATTCAAAACTATTTCAAAAGTCCAAATAACTTGAAACTTTGTTTAGGGATATTTTCTAAAGGGTTTTGCTTGTTTTCAAAAGCCAAAACACACAAAACCTTCCAGGCGTTTCAAAACACCTTTGGGCGTTTCGATACGAGGGATTCCAGTAGCAAAATCGTTTCGATACGTGTATTGAAACATGCATTCCATGGATGAGATTTTTGCCCAGCGTTCCGAAACGGGCTATGCCGTTTCGATACGCCTACGTGGCATCGACCTCAACGGTCATAACCCTCAACGGCTATTCTCCAACTAACATTTAAATGCATATTGTTTCGAGACGGAGGTAAGCGTTTCGATACGGGTGTTTCGAAACAGCCAATGGCATTTCGATACGGGTGTGCATCAGACTGCAACGGCTCTTTCTACTTAAAGGGTGTTTCAAAACGGTCACGAGTGTTTCGAAACGGTAAGCTGCAGAAGTGCATTTATTATGAGAAATAAAGTTCTCAACGGCTCCAAATCATCCCCAACAGCTAGTAATGGCTATAAACTCATCAAGGAGTATAAAAGGGACCTCCAAGCATCAAGATATGGTTAATGCTCATATTGTCAATCAACAAATGATCAAATATTGTCTTAGTGCTTAAATTGTCAATTCCTGTATAGACAAACACTAGTGAGCCAAAATTGTCAAATTTGCTCAAGTGTTTTAGGTTTTGGGTGAGTGCTTTAATTGTGCAAACAAACACCTATTAGAGGGATTTGTGTTTGCTTTTATAATCTCTTTGTAAAAGAGGGTTTGATCAAGGCTTTGGGTAGAAAACTTGATCGGTGTATAAGAGTTTCCTCCTAAGCCTAGAAAAGGGGACGAATCAATAGTGGATTGATTGGAAATCCTTAGTGGGGAGCTAAGGTAGTGGATGTAGACCTTGGTTAGAAGGTTGAACCACTCTAAAATCATTGTGTCATTAATATTTTAGCTTCCACACCATATCCACCCAAAATTCCACCTCTCCACCACTTGGTGAGCAACATCGGTTGAAGGAATCGAGCATCTCACAACTCAACAGTAACAACTTCTGACTCGTTTCGGCCCAACAGACCGGAGTCTTACATCTTCTACCATACAATGCCTCATAAGGAGTTATCTGTATACTAGCCTGGTAACTGTTGTTGTAAGCAAACTCGACTAAGGGCAAATGATTCTTTCAAGAACCCTGGAAGTCAATCACACAACAACGGAGCATATCCTCCAATACTTGTATCACTTGCTCTGATTGACCATCTGACTGCGGATGATACGAAGTACTGAAAGCAAACGGCTACCTAAGGCACTATGCAAACAACTCCAGAACTTTGTTGTGAATCTCGGATCCATGTCTGATACAATAGACTTCGGAACTCCGTGCAATCTCACAATCTCGCGGATGTACAAATCCGCCAACTTGTCTAAAGAATCTGTGGTGTTCACTGCTAAGAAATGAGCACACTTAGTGAATCTATCAACTATCACCCAAACAGAATTCTTCTTCGAAGGAGACAACGGCAACCCTGACACAAAGTCCATAGTGATTCTCTCCCATTTCCATTCCGGAATTTTCAAAGGCTGTAACAAACCTGAAGGAACCTGATGTTCTACCTTTACTCTTTGACAAACCATGCAACGACTCACATACTCGGCTACATCCTTCTTCAAACCAACCCAGAAATAATCATTCTTCAAATCTTGGTACATCTTAGTACTGCTCGGATGCATAGAAAAAGGACTCGAATGTGCTTCATTCAGAATCGTACATCTCAACTCAACATCTTCAGGTACTATAACTCTGTCTCTAAAACACAACACATTCTCATCACTGAAATTGTACTCTGTCGGTCTACCTTCTGCAATGTCCTGAACATGTGAAGCTAAAGATACATCTTGCAACTGTTTCTCTCTGATCATCTGAATCAACGAAGGCTTCACTTGCAACTCGGTAATCAAACCACCATCCCCTGATACACTCAATCTAGCAAACATAGCTCGCAACTCAACTGCAACTTTTCTGCTCAACGTGTCGGCCACTACATTTGCCTTACCCGGATGGTACTCGATAGTAAAATCATAATCTTTCAATAGTTCAAGCCATCTTCTTTGTCTTAGGTTCAAATCTCTCTGAGTCATCGAATAATTCAAGCTTTTATGATCAGTGTAAACCGTGCACTTCTCACCATATATATAGTGACGCCAAATCTTCAACGCAAACACAACTGCTGCTAACTCAATGTCGTGCGTAGGGTAGTTCTTCTCGTGCACCTTCAACTATCTCGAAGCATAAGCAACAACTCTTCTTTCTTGCATCAGAACACAACCTAAACCTACGTAGGAAGCATCGCTATAGATCACGAACTCTTTTCCTGAAACTGACTGTACTAACACTGGAGCATTCGTCAAAGCTTCTTTCAATTTCTCAAAAGCCTTTTGTCTCGCATCTGACCACTCAAACTTCACTTCTTTTTGCAACAATTTAGTCAACGGAGCAGCTACTCTAGAGAAACAATCAACGAACCTCCTATAGTAATCGGCTAGTCCTAGAAAACTCCTAATCTCAGTCACTGACTTAGGTTGTTTCCACTCAACAATGGCTTCAATCTTTGTCGGATCAACACGGATACCTTCAGCTGACACAACGTGGCCAAGAAACACAACCTCTCGAATCCAGAACTCACATTTACTAAGCTTAGCATATAACTAATTACTCATCAACCTCTGTAAAACAAGTCTCAAGTGCACATCATGTTCTTCTTCTGATCTCGAGTACACAAGGATGTCATCTATGAAAACAACTATAAACCGGTCTAGATAGTCTCTAAAAATTCTGTTCATCATATCCATGAAAGCTGCTGGTGCATTCGTGAGCTCAAACGGCATCACAATGAACTCATAATGACCATATCTAGTCCTAAAGGCTGTCTTCGGAACATCACACTCTTTTACCTTCAACTTATAGTACTCTGATCTCAAGTCTATCTTCGAAAAGACTGAGGCACCTCTCAACTGATCAAACAAGTCATCTATACGAGGCAACGGATACTTGTTCTTTACTGTCAACTGGTTCAACTGCCTGTAGTCGATACACATCATTATATTGCCATCCTTCTTCTTCACAAACAACACAGGAGCACCCCAAGGCGAACTACTAGGTCTAATAAAACCTCGGTCTAACAACTCCTGAAGCTGACTTTTCAACTCTTTCAACTCTTTTGGAGCCATACGATACGGAGCAATAGAAACTGGAGTAGACCCTGAAACAGTCTCAATCACAAACTCTACATCTCTGTTAGGAGGCAAACCCGATAACTCTTATGGAAACACATCCGGATAATCACAAATTGTTCTGATATCTTTCGGTCTAACCTCACTCATATTCGGATTCATCACATACGCTACATAAGCCCCACAACCGGAATCCATCAACCTATGAGCCTCTAAAGCTGACACCACATTCGATAAGAACTTAACGTTCTCGCCTACTACCACTACCTCGTAGTCATAAAAAAGCTTCAATGAAATTCTTTTTGTCTCAAAATCTACACTAGCTCTGTGCTCAACCAACCAATATATACCCAAAATAATATCAAAACCGTAGAACAGAAGCTCCATCATATCAACAGGAAACACATGACCCTGAATCTTCAGCGGACACCTCCTATACATTCGTCTAACTACAACTGTCTCATCGAAGGAACTAGTCACATGCATCCCTACATCTAAGATCTCAACAGGTATGTCTAACTTTTTTGCATGCTCACTCAAAATGTAAGAATGCGTGGAACCCGAATCAACTAAGGAAAACAAAGACATGGACTGTAACTCAAAATTACCTGCTATCACATCTGTGTCATTCCATGCCTCTCTCTGTGCGTAGACTCTAGCTGGTCTACCGGCCTCTGGCTGAACTACCACAACATGAGCAAGATTCCTCGGTGCCTCTATCCTAGGTGCATCAGCCCTCGGCTAGAAGTAACCTCGACCGCGCCCACGGCCTCTCTGATAGTCGATTGCTCTTACAGGAGCTCGTGCCTGAATCGGTGCCTGTGCCGCCTGATGCGAACACTCTCTCCTGAAGTGGTCTCTCGATCCACAGTTCCAGCAAGCATGAAAGTTCTCCCACAACGGGCACACTCGGGCAAACGCCCTCCAGCTCAATGGCCATGATGGCCCCTACCATGGTGGCCACCGCCACGCCTATGGTCTAAGTGATGTCTACTACCCCGATGCCTCTTGGCATCACCACGATCAAAGTTTTTGTGCCTCTTCCCTGAACTGGATCCTCTCGAACGCTTGGTCAGCCCCAAGCTATGCTCAATGTCTTTGGCCCTAGCGACCAAGACATCAAAACCTGAATAATCTGTGGCTAAGGTGTACCTCTTGACTTCTTCATGAAGCCCATATCTGAACTGATCACAACGGTCCCTCTCAGTAGGAACAAACTCTAGAGCATACTGACTCAGTCGAACAAAGCGGATCTCATAATATGTCACCGATGCATCTCCCTGAACAAGATCCATGAACTCCTGCTTCTTTTCATCCAGATATCTCGGCCCCAAATACCTCTTCCTGAAAGCAGTCTCAAAGAAATTTCAGCTGATCTCAGCCTCAGGCACACGAGTAGTAATGGTGACCCACCAGGTGTAGGCATCACCCTGAAGCAACGAAACTACACAGCCCAACTTACGAGCTCCAACACATCCCATCTGAGCTAAAATATGGATTGTCTTCTCCAACCACAACTCTGATCTCTCAGGTGTAGATCCTATGAACTCATCCGCTCCGAGGCTACTAAGCCTTTCTAAAGGTAAGCTAGTATCATCACCTCTCGGCTGAGCTGCAACCTGAAACACTCCCACTATAGCTTGAACTAGCGGAGTCATATCTATCCCTGCAGGACCTTGGCCACCCTGGCCAACCTGAGATCCCGCTCCCTCAGCTCCAGCCTCGCCTCCCACTTCAGGCTGAGGTGGTGGTGGTGGTGGAGCTCCGACTCCAACAACAGGCTCTTCCACTAGAGCCTCTACTCCAGCCACCGACTCATTAACAAGAGCCGCAACACGAGGTTCTTGACGAACCATCCTCGGTCTACCTCTAGGCCTCGACATAAGCGCTCACAGATAACAACTACAACAATAACATACAAAGATAGGGTTAGCAAGGGAAAGGGTCCAAGTGGCTCAAGTATGTTTCCCTCACTTAAAAATCCTTTTTCCGATGTAATAGAAGCAATGAGACTCTACTCATCATGCTTCAAACAACATACTCAACGATCAATTTAAACAAGCATCAAGCATACTTGATAAACAAGCAAACATGCTTACAAGGCAAGCAAACATCGTGCATTCGCAATAAAAGAACTTAACTTACCTCACTTACCTGCCCGAGGTCTCAGAAACCTCAGGCTCTGATACCAACAAGTATAACCCCCCGTCCCGGTCTGGGCGACTGACCGGTCCGAGCGGGCTACACGGGGATAACCGAGGCGAAACCCGTTAAGGCTTCACTTTGGTTAAAAACCCGAGAAAACTTTTTCATTTATTATTATCTTGTCTATATGCGTTAATTAAACATATGTGTGAAGCGACATCAGAAAACAAGGCTCACGAGAAGCCTAACAACAAACATGACCTAAGCCCAACCCTAGAGACCCTTTAGAGATGTCAAAAGCCCATTTTCAGGCCTGTGTTTCGAAACAGACATTGCCCGTTTCGAAACACGGGCTCCAGTTTAAAAAGCCAGACACCCGTACTGAAACGCATCCACCCCGTTTCGGAACAGGGTCCTATTTCACCTAGACGTTTTGAAACTCGTTCCGGAACATGCATTCACAGTAGCCGAACCGTACCGAAATGCGTTCCAATACGGGTGGCCTTGGAACCACACTCGTTCCGAAACACCTGCAGTTTGTGAGTTCCCAAAATCAATTTTAAACATCTCTAAACGATCCCAAACACCCTTAACGACTTCAAGAAGCAAACACAATATGCACACATAAACTCTAGAGGCATACACCCTATTATAAACACGCTCAAAAATCATTACATACATGTAAAGGCCATACATTCATAAGGGACTAACATTCACCACAAAAGGGCATACATAGCATTTTAAGGTTTCATGCCTTAGAGCCAACATTCAAAAACATTCAAGGTACGCAATAAAGCATGGTTTACAAATCAAATAAGGCATCCACAAGCCACACCGTAACATCAAATATCAAGGAGTCTAACATGCTCCTAACACCAATAACAACATAAATCCAAAACACTCAAATCCCATTGCTTGTCTATTACATCTCATAACTTAAAAATCCATACTTGATAATATCAAAAGCTCAACTAGCACACTTGGAGGCCCTCTCCTTGCACAAGCAACCCACGAACTACGGATCTGTATTGTCGAACAAAAGTGAGCGTAAGCATAAAACTTAGTGAGTGTAAGCTCATAAAACAAACCTCGACAATGCATGGTCCAAGCACGAGCACACAACCAAGGTAGAATGCATGAGTTCTTACCTTTGAAACCACAAGAGTCAAGCGTGAATGATGCATGAAAAAAATATCAATATTATGCCATGCACAACAAGTCAATAAACACAACATATGGAAACACATATATCAATGTATTAGCAAACACATTCCGCAATTCGTATTGGCACCTAGCTATGACCCAAATACGCGGATAACCGTTGGAACTCACATCCAACAACACAACCATTACCTTACGGTGCGATTACACTCATCGCCGTTTCACACGGAGGGGATTCCACTCATCATCACGCCCCGTCGATGGGATTCCACTCATCACCGACTAACATATACAAGAAGATTTCCAGGCGAACCCATACTCCATCTTGATGACTACCATCACCAAGACCACGCACGCATTTTGACTCTCGTGTGCACACTAAACATCCTAATGATCGATCATTATACCCAAGCATACTAGTGCCAATACTAACACATTTCATAATCTTTCACAACACTATTACTTACCAATTTCCGTGCTTAGCACGAACTCACCATGATTTACCATCATGCACAAACCACATTTCCACAGCCACATGCATATAACAATGCATCAATATCATGCCTCAACAAACATGTATATCACAATATACATAACCACATTAATCACAATTAACATTAAACAAGAGGCATACTCAACATTTAAAGTTTAACCAAAGTCTCCAACTAAAGCTTGGGATTAGACTACCACTCTAATCTCAACTCTAGGCGGGTTTACCAAGCCCAACCTAGGTCCACATGCTTGAACCAACGTTTGAAAACTAAGTTAAAAACATAGAACCACTCACTGACTAATCCAAGCTCAACAACTCTAGCCGATCAAGCTCCCAACGGTTCCGGATTCAATCCCGAGGCTTCACCAACACAATTCCTCGCTTCTAAGCAATTCAACACAATCAAAACAACCATATTTCAGTCCACAAATCACTGTAACAAACCCGAAACACAAACCAAGTAAGTATTTAACCCAAAACATTCTCAAAACCCCATTTTCGAGCAGCCCTTATGCACAGCCAAAACCCATTGATTTCAATACTTTTAATACGCCTAAAAGCTTCCAAAACAACCCTCAACCATCATACAACCATGAGCCATCAAGACTTCACCCAAAACAGCCCCAAAAACCAACCTAAAACCCCTCTAAAACCTCTTTAAAACCCAATTTCGGGAATCATCATAAAACCATGTAAAGATCGAGTATGTTGGACCTTTTAGATAGCAAATAACTTATATAACCTCAACAAATCAAAAACTTGAGGTAAGGCTAATAAAGATGACATTTTTAATCTAAAACCTCAAAACTCCAAATTACAAAACCATGAACTTTAATGAAAAATAAAGGTACAAACTTGTAGAGGAAAGAGAAGACAAGTCAAATATGGGTTTACCTTTCAAAAGTCACCAAAGATGAGAGAGTATGGTGATGAAATAGTAACCTTCAGGAGGGGGGATGTTGTCATGGAAATGGAAGATGGGTGGGGAAGAAGATGAGCCAAAAAGTTATTTTTAATGTTTGTTTTAAATTTAAAAGCTAAAGATTATTTTACCCTTAATGAAATAAGGTATTTACAAAAGGAGGATATCCATGGCTATTTGGGCTTGGTTTAAAATAAGTCCAACATAATTTATTTGTTTTGAAAACACGAGGCCCAAAATATTATTTTATTATTTTAATTTCACCCGACCCTAAATCTGGGTGTTACAATTGTATAGTTTGATTCAGTGATTAAACATTAGAGTTTTTTGCATAAATTTTGATGAAATTCTGAACAAATCTCGAACGTAGCTCAGGCTAGACGCTTGACCCACGTGCAAGAGGTTTAGGGTTTGAATCCCCGAAGCATGGCATATTTTCTTTGATTTCATTTGACCAAACTTATTTATTAATAAATAATAATTCAATGGAACTCATTGAGTGAACCAAATAGAAAAAAAAGAGCGTTGTTATTTCTAAAAAAATCAGGTTTTAGTAGTTTATTTCTACGATGTATATGGGTTTTCAAAGGGATAAGAGTAAATAACATATATTATAATATAAGCACATTAGAATGTTCAAAAAATAAATATAAATATATATTTGGTACTCGAACTAAACATTTTTCCAAGTTCCACTTAAAAAATCTTTGCTCCCAAATTGGCTCCTGAATTAGGCATCTTTTCTTAAGTTGGTACCTAAAGAATCTTTATTCTCAAGTGTGTACTTGAACTAGACATTTTCTTTCAAATTGATACCAAAACTTATACTTTTTATAAAGGTAAAAGATCAAAAGTAGCCCCTAACGTTTGACCTTTCGGTCTCTTTGGCCCCTATTCTTTTTTTTTTGGTCCAACGCCTAAGGATGATGTGGCATGTTTGCATGGCATGGGGAGATGACGTGGCAATGCCATATGGCATTTTGCTGACGTGTAATTTTCAAAATAAAAATAATTATTTTTTAAAAAATTATTTTTTAAAAATAACCCCAAATTTTCCAGATTTCACAAAATAGCCCCCAAATTTTAAAATCCCTAACTCTTCCAAACCCAAATCTCGATTTGAGCTGATTCTGCCGCTGATTGCCACACCGTCGCTCACCATATTGGTTGCCAGACCATCACGATCATTTACCCCCACCATCTCGTCGCCGGAAGTCGACTGGCGCCATGTGAAACGTCGGACGAAGGCAAAATTGTCGAATGGTTCATTTCAACGATTCACGGCCAACGACGGCAGAACGGACGACGAACGATGTATGGGTCATTCGGCGTGGGGAGGGTTCTTCAATTCGTTGTTGGCAACGCAACCAACGCCAACGTGAGTGGCTGAATTTGGGGGTTTAGGGTTTTGAGGACTATTTTGAAAATTTTAGGAATTTTTAAATATATATAATAATTATTTTTTAAATATATATTTTTAATCAATCAGATAATGTCACGTCAGCAAAGTGCCACGTGACATCATCTGATTAGTTAAAAATATTTTAAAAAAATGTTTTTTTAATTTAAATTTTTTTTAAATTTCACGTCAGCAAAATGCCAAGTAGTACTGCCACGTCATCTCCCTATGCCATGCAGACATGCCACGCTAACCGGGGTGAAATTTGAACAAAAATAAAACGTTAGGTGGTTGTTTGGACAAAAAAAAGAATATGGGTCAAAGTGACCAAAATGTCAAACATTGGGGGATACTTTTGACCTTTTGCCTTTTATAAATTTGGTCCTAAATTGAAACAAATCAAAAAATTTAGCCCTTTATATTTAAAAACCTATCAATTTACTCTTTGGTATTCTCACATAAATGTTATATTACTTTTATGATATAATAAGAGTTTATAAATAACTTATTGTTTTATCCTGGAATGAAGTTATCCAACTATTTCTTTGATCTGATAGACTCGCTTAGTTTGATAGTATCGTAATTTTTTTTAACTAAATTGATGTAATATTTAAATATGATGTGTTAAATTTAATGAATTATTTTGAATTAGGATCAATTTGATAGAAAATATAAGTTTTGAGGACTAAAATTATTAAAAGAAGTACCAAAGCAGTGAATGAAATTAAAGTTGGTGTACCAACTTGAGAGCAAAAGTTATTTAGGTACTAACATGGGAGAAGGTACTTAATTCATGTACTAATTAAAAAATGTGTGTAGTTCAAGTACCAAAACTAACTTTATTTTATTTAAAAGTAATTAGGTTGAGATTGGATTTATAGAATTATGCAAAGATTTCGTACATCAAGACTAGTCTCATCATACTTTTTTGGTTGTTCCGGCTCATCATACATATTTACCATCCAGGCATCCATTATATATAAGTTTTTGTGTCCGATCGACCCGACCTAAAGACCATCCATTTTCCATTCTATACTCATTTTTTTATAATTTGATTGGCTAACATCATCAACGTGGATGGCTACAATATCAACGTCCGTACTCTCACTTGAAAACACCGGTCCGGCACTTGTGTACAATATTTTTTAATAGGTTAGAATCAAATATACTCAATTCTCTTAAACTCTAAAAAAATCAATCTCTTAAAAAATTTATAAAGTAACTATTAAATTTGATTTTTATTTTTTTAAGAGATAATTTTACTTATAATTTTAGTTCTTTAGATTTTTAATTTTTTTTTTAAAAATAATAGTATTCATCGGTGTTCATCGTTAGTGGTGTTCATCAATGTTCGTCGTACGTGGTAGACTCATCCTATATATATATATATATATATATATATATATATATATATATATATATATGATTTAATAATTTCGGTTAATTATGTTAGTTAACTGATTTTGAACAGAATTAACTGGTAATCGAAATTTAAAAAAGTCATTAATCATTAACCGTTCGAACCTAAAATTAACCAATCGATAAACCGAAAAATCTTTAGTTTGGTGAGTTAACTCGGTTAAAACTGAACACCCAAGTTTTACAAGAAGATCATGGCTACGTTGAAATTAGTAGGCAAAAACGTATTCTAATTTCTTAAATGTTTTACAAAATAAAGGGTAGTAATAAAGCTTAATAATGTGAAGTTTTTCTCACTGAAAGCGAATTACGATAAACATTGTTGTTATTTATTTAATTGAAATTCGTTAGTTTTATTAAACGAAAATATATTTAAAATTATAATAAAAGTTTATATTTAAGTAAATAAAAACACATAATTCGTACATATTCCTACAATCATTCGAACAAGAAATTAACGTTTTGAGATCATACAAGAAAATAGTAAAAACTTAACTCAAAGACTCAAAACAAAAATAGATACAGACATCACCAAAGATCAGCGATGAAAGGTAAAACAAAAAAAACAACACCAAAATACATATTACAATAAGACAAGACTGTTATTACCATGACTCAATCGCAAACAAGAAACTGTGATTGTGAACGTGTATCCAAATTCAGTTCGAGGGTCTAAAATAGGGAGATCAACAAGATAACCAAAAGAGCGTCATCTTGATTAGTTGTCACGAAGTCAAATACAACCCTAATAGAAAACCAAATAAAAAAAGGGCCAAATGACCGATAAATAAAATAAAAAGTGTCAAAAGACAGAGAAAAAGACATAAAGCTAAAAAAATGCCCCCAACATTTGACTGAATAGTCACTTTGACTCCTATTCTTTTTTGGAGCAATTCAACCATCAACATTTTATTTTGGGTAAAAGTGACCCCTATGCTGATGAAAACTGTCTGCTAATTGACGGTAAATGGCTTCAAACAAGTGACAAACCTATATGTCAGTGCACACTGACATGACAATATCATATAAACAAATGTGTTGACATGAAAAAATGTTACACCAGTAAAAAATAATTATATAAAATATTTTTTTATGTCGGCTTATCATTCTATCAAGTCATTTTAAACTGTTTACTATCAGTTTTCTAACAATTTTCATCCGCATAGGGGCCATTTTAACCCAAAATAAAATGTTGAGAGTTGAATTGCTCCAAAAAAATATATGGGCCAAAGTGTCTATTCAGTCAAACGTTGGTGGTACTTTTTGACGTTATGCCAGAGAAAAAATGTACCAAAAGATTGTGAGTTATTTATTAAAAAATAGAACAAATGGTTGTGAGTTAAAAAAATAGCCTGATTAAATTAAAAATGTTATGAATATTTATCTATGTGGATGTCTATCATGATTAGAACTTTATCTAAGGAGTTTGATTTATTTATTATTAGGAATATTATCTCTATTATTTAGTGTTTAATGTGTTATGTAATTCTTATGCCTATAAATAGATGATTCATTGAAGGCATTGTACACAATTCTATATTTTGAGAATAATACAATCTCCCTCTTTCTCTCATCTCTTTGTTCTTCTTGTTCTTATTCGTGTTCTTCTTTATTTTATTCACAACACGTTATCAGCACGAGTTTGCTCGAAGAATTTTGACGAAACCAAAAACCAAATTAATCTTCAGTCGGACGTGTCGATGGTCTTACTCCAAAAATGTTGCTAATATGTTGCGGCAATCGAAAATCCCAATCATCAAGATTCTTGATCAAAGAATACTAATTCTGCATACGGCGATAAAGTTCCCTAATGACATTCAGGTAAAACTATTAATGTTTTCAACTTTAGTTACATAATCAAGTTTATGTATTTGACTTGAATTGAATTTCTTAAAAAAACTTTTTAATGCGGTTTATTGAATTTTTATCAAATTTAATTTGATTTGAATTGTATTCCGTTAAACATCCCGATTTGATAAATAATTATCATTATTGTTTGAACTTTTCTAGTTGAAGTCTTTTTAATCTAATTGATATTTTATGCTTATTTCATGAATTTTTCATTTGATCGAATAATATAATCAAAAGAATAGAAATTGTCTTTATCTATGATTAAAGGATGTGATTATGTATTATATTTATTAATTTTCATATCAATAAGTTTCTAAAGAATAGAAATTGTCTTATTTTATATTATTCTATTGATGATTGATGAGAATTGATGTTTTTAACCGCGTTTTGAGTTTTACATGATATCTTTAAATGGCTTGGAAAGGGATATGACATAAAGAGATTATGAGAAGCTGTCTTGGTTATTTGCTACGTCTCAATTGTCCTCAAGAGGAAAATCAATATCGATAAATTCTGATTTTATTTTATTTTCCTTTAAATTATGATTTTAATGTGTGATAAATCATGGTGAATTTTAATCTATAAAAAGATTGTTATAAAGTCTATATTTGCTCGAAAGCAATATTTATTCTTTGTCGAAAAACTCGATCATAGACTTCTCCCAATTTCAAGTTACGAAAATTCATCTTGGTCCAAAAAGTTTTATGGGAGGCATTCCCTGAAGTGAATGCAAAGCATGATATTTATTCCATTCGATTATCAATGATGGGGCATTCCCTGAAGTGAATGCAAGCATGATGTTTATTCCATGCGATTATCGATGATGGGGCATTTCCTGAAGTGAATGCAAGTATGATGTTTATTCCATGCGATTATTGGAACTGTTTCATTCCCTGAAGTGAATGCAAACATGGTAAATCATTATTCAATTAGAGACATAATTTTGATATAATCTAAGTATATTGGCTGGACATCCCGTTCTGCGAGGCTACTGGTCTCAAAGAAGGTTTTTAAAGGACCTTGTGGACAGGTTTAACAATGCCGCGTACGAGGATTAAATCTTTGTTCTCTGTGATAAGGATATGTGAAAAAGATTTCAAAGGCCCATTGGCTCTACTCCATTCCCTGAAGTGAATGTGAGATTATATTATGGAAGGAATAAAAAAACACATTAAAAGTTGTGGTCGTGGTCGTGGTCGAGGCTATGAATATACACATGAAAAAATATAGTCGTTTTAAGAATACTTCTATCCGCTGGTAGCGAAGTTATAAGGATGACAAGAGTGATAAAGATCATTCTAACGAAGTGAAATCCTTTTATCAATGTTATGTTATAAACCATTGGTTTCGTAATTGTCAAACGCCAAAGTATTATGGACTTTATCCATAATCATGAATGATAAATGAAATAAAATATAAACAAAATTTATTTATGGCGAAAATAATTATGGCATTATTGGTCCAACTCAATTGGATATTGTTAATTTTCTCATAACCCTTGAAGAAAATAATTTACCATTTATTTTATTTCCCTTATAACCTCTAAAAGGAATAATTGATTTTTTTATTTTATTTTATTTATGTTAATTCGTTTTATCTATTACTTATTTATGTTAGTTTGCTTTATGTTTATTTATTTTACATATTATTTATTTACGCTTTATGTTAATTTATTATTTGAAGAATATGATTACTTCTGGAATAAATTATACAATGAATTGTGGCTATTTATGCCTAGAATTGTGGCTATTTATGCCTAGAATTGTGGCTATTTATGCCTAGCAGATAATGCAAGTACTCATATTGTACTTAAGCATAAGAAATATTTTTCCCATTTAAATGCAAGGGGAAATATGAGTAATATTTCTCAAAGTACTAAAATATCAATGCTTCGGAAGAGCACTTGAAAGTTCATCTCTGATAGATAATCGACTTGATATGATGTGCTATATTTTATATTTTTCATTCCTCGAAGTGAATGATACAAAGTACATATTTTCATTACCCGAAGTAAATGAAACAAAGCACAATTTGAAAGGTGCATAATTATGCATTTCTCGATTAAAATGCAAGGGAATAATGTGAGTACTATATCCGAAAGTACTAATATCACAAAAGGCTCTGGTTGAACAAATATGTTATTGTCAAAATGGAACTTTATTCCATATTCACAGTGCGTTATACTCGTCAAAGTCATAAAGAGACTTATTTAATTTTAAATATATTCACGGTAATAGATATCATATTGAGATCATTAATCAATGGGATGTTGACTATCTCAATATTATGAGTATAAATCAAGGCAATAATAAAAACTTGAAAAAGTTATATGCACTATCATCCATAGTGTACTACAATATAATTAGTACAAATTGAAGCTCATGCTATTGTGAATCAGAAGTTTACTGATAACTTTATTATTTGGCAATGACCGGTTAGACCATCCCGGTTCAATTATGATGCGAAAATTTGTTGACACTTTTATGTGGTAATTTATTGAAGAGTTGAAATTTTCTTCAAAGTAATGTTTTCATGTGATACTTGCTATCAAAGCAAACCGATTATTCAATCATAATCAGCTATGATAGATTGCGAATCTATTAATTTTTTTCCTTTTGGAACGGATACAAAGGTGATATATGTGGGCTCATACACCTTTCTTATAGTCCATCTAGATATTTTATGATTTTGATCGATGCATCGAATAGATGGTCATATGTATCCTTGTTATCAACCTGTAACTTGGTGTTTGCGAGGCTACTTGCTCAGTTGATAAAATTATGAGCACATTTTCCAGATTACCTTATAAAGACAATCGATCTTGATAATGCTGGTGACATGTCATTTTACATGTAGTATCACTAATTCGCATCAAGCCAACAAATTATTATAAGTTCTCCCCATTACAAATGGTTTTTGGTCAAAACCAAATATTTCTCATCTTAGATTTTTTTTTCTTGTGTGCGGTATATGTTTTGATTCCTCTGCCACAACACACAAAGATGAGTTCTCAAAGGAGGTTGGGAATATATGTAGATTCAAATTTCCCTAGATAATTAAATATCTTGAGCTTCTGATAGGGAATTTATTTACGGCTCGATTTACTACTAACATTTCAATGAGTCGATTTTCTCAACATTAGGGGAAGAAAATAAAATAGCTGGGAAAAGAAATAAATTGGAATGAATTATCATTGTCTTAGTTTGATCCACGTACTCAACAATGTGAACTATAAGTTCAAAGGATAATTCATTTAGCAAATCAATTGTCAGATGATTTTGCTGACCTTAATAGAGTGACTAAGTCACATATACCAGCTATGAATGCTCCGTTTAAATTTGATGTCCCGGAAGGACAAACTCTAGTTGCTAATGAGTCTAACTTACGCCTGTAGCGTGGTAGACAAGTAGGTTCCAAAGATAAAAAATCCTCGAAAAAAAAAAGGGAGCTATAATTATGATAGTCTGATCGAGGAATTAATGAATTATGAAAATCTCAAGAAGAGATTAAAAGGTCTCCAATAGAGGCATTAACATGACACAAGTACCTGATAATAAAGAGATCTCAATAGATTATGTCATGTCTGGTAATAAATGGAACTGAAATCAAATCGACGTCGATAATACATTTGCATGCAATGTAGCACTAGAGATTTTATTTGATGATGTGGATCATGAATCATTGTCAATTGGACAATGTAAACAAAGAAATGATTGGCCAATATGGAAAGAGGCAATTGAGGCAAAACTAATATCTCTTTAGAAAAGAGAAGTATTTGGGCCTATAGCTCGTATATTGAAATGTGTAAAGCTCGTGGATATTAATGAGCCTTTGTGAGAAAGAGAAATCAAAAGGAGAAATCATAAGATATAAGTTTTTTTGGTTGCACAAAGATTCTCACAAAGACATGAAAATCGATTATGAGAAAAGTATATTTTCCGGTGGTGGATGCAGTTACTTTTAGATAGTCTGACAATAAATGAAATAACTCAGTTTCCGCTTAATGGATGTTGTTAAATCTTATTTGTATGAGCCTCTTGATAACAACATTTATATGAAACTTCTGGAAGGATTTAGACTGCCATAAGTAGTTAATTCAAGTTCTCGAGAACATTATTCAATTATATTAAATATATCTTTTTATGGATTAAAATATTTTGGGCACATTTAGTATAATCGCCCCATTGAATACTTATTAGCGGAAGGCTATAAGAATGATTTAATTTCCAGAGCATTTTATTAAGAGGTTTAGCTCTGGATTTGTCTTTGTTTTTATTATGTATGTTGGCGATTCATTGAGACTCATGAAGAGATCTCCTTAATAATGAAATCCTTGTGCAGCAATCGGCAAACACAGAAAATGTTTAAAGAGACTTTACATGCATAACTCATATTTGTTGACCACTATTTGGTTGCTAGGTCTCTTAATGTAAACAAAGATCCATTCCGCCCTCGAGAAAAAAAGTGATGATATTCTTGGTCTAAAAGCACCATATATACATTAATTGATCTGGAAGCATCGTATCTTGGTTGGTCCAGAAATACTATCTAAGTGCTACGAGACCATTGCCTTTAAATAATTGCTACGCATGAGGCAAAGCCGAAATATGTGTTTGGCTAAACATATCCAGAAGATATGTGAATTGCTTTCACAAGATAAGATGCAAGCTATTTTATGTAGAGATAATGCAGAACTTATATCTCAAGGTGGATACATCAAATGTGATAAAACGAAACATATCTCTTTAAAGTTTCGTCTCTCATGATTTTTCAGAAGAATAGTATTTGATGGATCATTTCAAGCAATAATTTGGAAGATTTATCCACTAGTGCATACTCTATTTTCAACATTTGAAGATTATATTCAAGATTGAATTATGAAGATTCAAAGATCTTATGTGATATTTTTATGAGGGGGGAGTAAATACGCGTTGCACTCTTTTTCCCTTAACCGAGGTTTTGTCCCAATGGGTTTTCCTGGTAAGGTTTTTAATGAGGCAACATGTTATGCGTACTAAAGATGTGTGTACTCTTTTTCCTTCACTAATGAAATTTTTTTCCCACTGGGTTTTTATCTTAGTAAGGTTTTAACGAGACACATTATTTTCATAGACATCCAAGGGGGAGTGTTATGAATATTTATCTATGTGGATGTCTATCATGATTAGAACTTTATCTAAGGAGTTTGATTTATTTATTATTAGGAATATTATCTCTATTATTTAGAGTTTAATGTGTTATGTACTTCTTATGCCTATAAATAGATGATTCATTGAAGGCATTGTACACAATTCTATATTTTGAGAATAATACAATCCCCCTCTTTCTCTCATCTCTTTGTTCTTCTTGTTCTTATTCTTGTTCTTCTTTATTTTATTCACAACAAAAAATAGGCTTTGTTTGGTTTTAGAAAATATTTTATATTTTTATTTTCAAAAAATAATTTCCATTCTCACTTTTCTAAAAATTAGAAAACACTTTTAGTTAATAGAGATGGAGAATTATTTTCAAAAATGAAAATGTTGAAAATGTGTTTGGTATATAGCTTTTCAAAATAAAAATAAAAAAAAATAATTATTAAATAATTAAAATAAAATATAGTTAGAAAATAATTTTTTATAATAATAATAAATAAAATATGAGTAAATAAGCCAAAAAATTTTAAAAAATAGCATTAGAAATATCCGAAACCGGATGAAAATAAAAAACCCTTGTTTTTAAAATTTTTCATTTTTCTAAAATATTTTCAATGAAAACATCTTTTTTATGTTTTCAAATTTTTACTTATTTTTATTTTTATTTTCTAAAAATTCGACATGTTTTCTTCATATTTTTTTTATTTTTTTTAAAAAAATAAAAATGAAAATAGCCTTCATTCTCTCCCTAATAGTCTGATTAAATTGATTGATAGTATATAAAAAATAGAAGAAATGGTTGTGTGAGTTAACAAAAACCGAAAATTATCAAAAAAAAAAAAAACTGAAAACCTAACCCATTATTTTTATAAATTTGTATTTAATTACTATTGAACCAGTACTTTAACCGGTTAAAATTTATTTATTTCGAATAGTCTTTAACTGATTGAAATTTAAAATTAACGAAATTTAAAATATTAGTAGGCTAAATGAAATTTAACCGGTTGATATTATAGTTTTTATTCTATGAATTTACGTCTTTAAAAAAATTTGACCACGGCCGAAAAATAAGATATAAGATGACATTGGAAACAAAATCGAAATTTTAAAATTGAAACAGTCTGAGTAAAATATAATAGGGTAAACTAGTGCAGGGTCACTTACGTTTAGCGTCTGTACAGAGTTAGTCACCAATTTTGAAAAGTGCCTATTAGTAGTCCTTTACGTTTTCGATGTGTAAATACTTGGTCACTCCGACGTTAACTCCGTTAGTCCCCTAACGGATTGCTGATGTGGCGAAATTAAAATAAGGATAAATTACTGCAATAGCCATTAAAATTTATCTCATGTACATTTTTTCTCCTCAATTTAAAAAAGTAAACATTATAGTCACTAATAAAAATGTTTCTTTATAATTTCACCCTTAAATTTTTAAAAATTCATTTTTCAATCCTAAAACTTTACAATCAATTAACACAATAATATTATAAATGCTTAGATGAAAAATAGGTGCCCAAAGTATACCCTTTGAAACTTAGGTGCCCAAATTGCTCCTATTTAATAACTCAAACTTAAAAATTTAGTCCATTAACTACTAAAAAATTCGAGTTATTGGAATTTCTATTTTATAATTCAAACTTTTTGAATTTTTGAGTCGAGTTTATGAAATTATGAGTCGAGTATTTTCACATCAAACCAAAAAATTTAATTTTTTCGAGTCAAGTCGAGTTATTGGAATTTCTATTTTATAATTTAAACTTTATTTTGAATTTTTGAGTCGAGTTTATAAAATTATGAGTCGAGTATTTTCACATCAAACCTAAAAATTTAATTTTTTCGAGTCAAGTCGAGTTATTGGAATTTCTATTTTATAATTCAAACTTTATTTTGAATTTTTGAGTCGAGTTTATGAAATTATGAGTCGAGTATTTTCACATCAAACCTAAAAATTTAATTTTTTCGAGTCAAATCGAGTGTTGCACTTCCCTACATATAATTTTTATTTTTAATCCGTGTTTGTCCCAAGAAAAACTTCGGATTAAAATTAAAAATTATATGTAGGGAAGTGCAACACTCGACTTGATTCGAAAAAATTAAAATTTTAGGTTTGATGTGAAAATACTCGACTCATAATTTCATAAACTCGACTCAAAAATTCAAAATAAAGTTTGAATTATAAAATAGAAATTCCAATAACTCGACTTGACTCAAAAAAATTAAATTTTTAGGTTTGATGTGAAAATACTCGACTCATAATTTCATAAACTCGACTCAAAAATTCAAAATAAAGTTTGAATTATAAAATAGAAATTCCAATAACTCGACTTGACTCGAAAAAATTAATTTTTTTGGTTTGATGTGAAAATACTCGACTCATAATTTCATAAACTCGACTCAAAAATTCAAAATAGAGTTTGAATTATAAAATAGAAATTCCAATAACTCGACTTGACTCGAAAAAATTAAATTTTTTGGTTTGATGTGAAAATACTCTACTCATAATTTCATAAACTCGACTCAAAAATTCAAAATAAAGTTTGAATTATAAAATAGAAATTCCAATAACTCGATTTTTTTAGTAGTTAGTGGACTAAATTTTTAAGTTTGAGTTATTAAATAGGAGCAATTTGGGCACCTAAATTTCAAAGGGTATACTTTGGGCACCTATTTTTCATCTAAGCATTTATAATATTATTGTGTTAATTGATTGTAAAGTTTTAGGATTGAAAAATGAATTTTTAAAAATTTAAGGGTGAAATTATAAAGAAACATTTTTATTAGTGACTATAATGTTTACTTTTTTAAATTGAGGAGAAAAAATGTACATGAGATAAATTTTAATGGCTATTGCAGTAATTTATCCTTATTTTACTTTCGCCACATCAACAATCCGTTAGGGGACTAACGGAGTTAACGTCGGAGTGACCAAGTATTTACACATCGAAAACGTAGAGGACTACTAATAGGCACTTTTCAAAAGTGGTGACTAACTCTGTACAGACGCTAAACGTAAGTGACTCATGCAGTAGTTTATCCAATATAATAAGCTAACGCTAGGGATGATAAAGAAACCTCGAAATTGTCGATTCTATATGGATAGTTTTTTTTAATTCGACTTTTCAGGTTGTTTATTTTTTTTTTCATTAGGTCAAGCAAAGTCAAATTTAGGTAAAATTCAACTGAATATATTTATTAAAAGTAAATGATATTATACATTGATATATCAATTTTTAATAAGCGAACCTCTATAATTATTACGTCTTATTTAGAGTTTTATATTTTAAGGTTTTAAGATTTTAATTTAAGATTTGAAATTTACGAGCCATGATTTAGGGTTCCTTGCATAAGCCATATGCCAATATTAGATGTCCGCTTGTAAAAAATTCTACTGTTAGTATATGAAATAATCATTTATTAACGAAAATTATTTGATATTCAAATTGTGTAAAATTTAGATTACATAACTTTGTTTATTTCTATGACGTTTACTCTATGTAGAATTTTATGGTGTAGAGTTTAAAGTTTGAAATTTAAGATTTTATGGTTTAAGATTGAAATAATCCAAAAAGTCACTCGAATCAGTAAGTCTCAATCAGTCTCAATTAACGGGAAGTACCCTGAATTTTGGAGATTCAATGAAATTCATTGCTTCATATCTAGAGGAGGCAATCGAGTCGTTCGGGTCAGGCCATTTCGGGTTGATTTGATTTTTCGATTCAGGCTGCTTTTAGTTTAGGTTTGATTCGGGTCGGGTTAGATCGAGTTTGCTTTGGATTTTGTTTTGGGTTTATGTTATTTTCGAGGTGAGGATCGGACAAATATCATATCGATAGATTTTTGGGTCTTTTTAATATTATATCGGTTGAATTTTCGGATTGAGTCAATATCAGATCAGACAATTTTTGATTCAAGTAAATATTTGATCGACTATTTTTTCGGGTCAAGTTAATATCAGATAGGTTAGTTTTCAATTTAAGTCTATATGAAGATGATCTTTTAAAGGAAAAAATGTGACATTAAACTATTAAGCTTTACTAAAGGTGGTTATTAATTAGTAATATAATATAAAAAAAATATAAAACATATATATTTGAGCAAATTAAATTCGAGGTGCTTTCAATTTGAGATACTTTCAGTTAGGTTGATTTTCGGTTCAGCTATAGTTTGAATTAATTTATTTTAAATTTAAATCAAATTTTGATCATTATATTTGAGTTTATATCATATCAGTTAAATTTGTTCGGATGTCGAGTTTGAGATAAGTTTACAAGATATATTCATATCCAAGTGAAGAAATTCCTGCAAATTACTTCCTCTAATCATTGTTTACCAAATCATCCCGCTTTTACACACTTTCTCTATATATGAGAAGCATCCTCAATGATAGCTCCACAAATTTCACAACTTGTATCCTCCCACAAATGCCTTCGAACTATGGGCGAGCAAAACTTTATTCGACTCGAAAAAATTAAATTCTTTTGACTAAACTCGATGCGAAAAAACTCGACTCGACTTGAAATTTTAGACTTGACTCGAAAAAATTTTAAATAAAGTTTGAGTTGTAAAATGAAAATTTGAATAACTCGAAAATTTTAATAATTAGTTGATTCATTTTTAAGTTCGAGTCAAGTCCCTTAATTTTTCTTGATATATATACATACAAATATAAAAAATATGAAAAAAATGAAGAAATATATATGCATATCTTATATGATTAGAGAAATTCGTTTAAAATAGAATCAAATAATAGTATAACATGATAAACAATTATAATTAAATTTGTATAGGAACACGAAAACTCGACTCGGCTCGAATCGAAAAAAAATCAAATAAAGTTTAAGTTGTAAAATATAACGTGTCAACTCAAATAACTCAAAAAATTTTGATTCGATTCGACTTGACTCGATCGAATACTCACCCCTACTTCGAACTCTCTCACAAGAATAATCTCGAACATTTTCAAAACTCTAAACGAAAATTTATAATTTTATTACTAAAAAATATACTAAAATTATAAAGGAAGAAGCCGAAGGATGTGACCCGGAGCTCATGTTGTTCTCCTCTGACCATATCTTGGACTATTCGATATTACCTTATGACAACAGATCAATCATAAAAAAAAGTTTTAAAACAAGTTGGCAATTGGCCGCCTAAATTTTGGACTTAACTTATTCCCCGCCGCTTGCTTGCCCATCCAAGAAGCTTCCCAAATAGAAACTCATATTATTATTATTTCTTTTGAACAACTCAATTTAAATTTTAAGTTTGTTGGATAAATAGGGTTAAATTTGAAATAATAAAACCTAATAAAGGGTAAAGTACACAGACGATCACTGAACTTTGGTAAAAAAAATAAAATGGTAATCAAACTTTTAAAAATCACAAAATGGCAATTAAACTTTATGTTTTATAACAAAATGGTAACTAGACGTTAAATGCCGTTAAATAGCTGTTATAAAATTTGGTATAATAACACATTTAGTCCTTCATATTTATACATTCAATCAATTTAACCCTAATTCGAACCAATTCACTAAATTTAGCCCTCGTAATTTATACATTCTTTCAATTTGGTCCTTAAAGCAAAATTCCAAAGTATGGTAACATAATAAATAATTACAATTAAATTTTTATAGGAACTCGAAAACTCGACTCGAATCGAAAAAATTTCAAATAAAGTTTGAGTTGTAAAATATGACGCGTCAACTCGAATAACTCGAAATATTCGAATATTTTTTAAAATAGAATATTTAATATTTTCATATTTAAATCACATCGATTATTTAATAACAACTTTAAATATTCGATTTAAAAGAAAAATTGATTTAAAATATTCGAATATTTAATTAAATTTTTATAGGAACTCGAAAACGCGACTCGAATCGAAAAAATTTCAAATAAAATTTGAGTTGTAAAATATGACGCGTAAACTCGAATAACTCGAATTTTTTTGACTCGACTCGATCGAACGCTTACATCTTTCTTAAGATATGATGCGTCAACTCGAATAACTCGAAATATTCGAATATTTTAAATTATTTTTTCTTTTAAATAGAATATTTAATATTTTCATATTTAAATCACATCGAATATTTAATAACTATTTTAAATATTCGATTTAATTTAAAAATATTCGATTTAAAAGAAAAAAATTGATTTAAAATATTTGAATATTTAATTAAATTTTTATAGGAACTCAAAAACTCGACTCGACTCGAATAAAAAAATTTCAAATAAAGTTTGAGTTGTAAAATATGACGCGTCAACTCGAATAACTCGAAATTTTTTGACTCGACTCGATCGAACGCTCACCTCCATCTTAAGATATGATGCGTCAACTCGAATAACTCGAAATATTCGAATATTTTAAATCATTTTTTCTTTTAAATCACATCGGATATTTAATAACTACTTTAAATATTCGATTTAATTTAAAAATATTCGATTTACAAGAAAAAATTGATTTAAAATATTCGAATATTTAATAAATATTTAAAGTAGTTATTAAATATTCGAATATTTAAAAGAAAAAATATTTAAAATAGTTATTAAATATTAGAATATTTTAAATCAATTTTTCTTTTAAATGGAATATTTTTAATTTAAATTGAATATTTAAAGTAGTTATTAAATATTCGATATTTTAAATCATTTTTCTTTTAAATCGAATATTTTTAAATTAAATTGAATATTTAAAGTAGTTATTAAATATTCGATGTGATTTAAATATGAAAATATTAAATATTCTATTTTAAAAAATATTCGATTTAAAAGGAAAAATGATTTAAAATATTCGAATATTTTGAGTTATTCGAGTTGACGCGTCATATCTTAAGATAGAGATGGCCGTTCGATCGAGTCGAGGCAAAAAATTTTGAATTATTCGAGTTGACGCGTCATATTTTACAACTCAAACTTTATTTGAAATTTTTTCGATTCGAATCGAGTCGAGTTTTCGAGTTCCTATAAAAATTTAATTGTAATTATTTATCATGTTATCATACTTTGGAATTTTGCTTTAAGGACCAAATTGAAAGAATGCGTAATTAACGAGGGGTAAATTTAGTGAATTGTTTTGAATTAGGACTAAATTGATTGAATGTATAAATATGAAGGACTAAATGTGTTATTATACCAAATTTTATAACAGCCATTTAACGGCATTTAACGTCTAGTTACCATTTTTTTATAAAATATAAAGTTTAATTGCCATTTTGTGATTTTTGAAAGTTTGGTTACCATTTTGTTTTTTTTACCAAAGTTCAGTGACCGTCTGTGTACTTTACCCTAAAATAAATTAATTTAAATAAACAAAATATTGAAATTAACAGATTTGAAATAATCGAAAATATTTGTTGAGGCCTGCACGAACACAGACCACTTATCGGTGCTTGAGTTCTTTAGTTGTCAGTCTTCCAAGATACAACAACAGATGATTTTCGACATAAGCACTACTGAAGAAATAACGAACAATACTCAAGCCTTTGACTATCACAAAAAATAATGCGGTTTTTGGGAGAAGAAGAGATTTTCGAATTGTGTTTAAAACCAAAAATAATCCATGTATTTATAGGAGAAAATTAGGTTAAACATGAGAAAAATTATTCCAACTTTGCCCCTAATTGGATAATTGAGTGGGCTGCAAGCAAAAATTCAAATTTTAAATCCGAAAATATCCCTTAATTTTTGGGATAATCTACTATTCAAAAGGAAAAAAATAATTCGAACGTGGTAAAACATCTGCAGGTCCACGTAGGGCCTGACCGATCCGAACATTCACATCACCCACGTTGTGCGGGTGCGCCCCAACACAAAAGTGATTGGATTCGCACCCCATTACGCACGAGGCATATGTTCATCTCAAGTCATTCAATGACCACAAGTAGGGTAAGTATATATAAACACTTCCCAATCCATTTATCCCATCCATGTGGGATATGGGGTTACATTTCCTTTTTTTCCTAATTCCCAACCTCCTTACTTTGACCATCAATTTCTCATTATTACTCAACCATTTTGAGCATGTGAGATATCATTGTAAATGTCTCACGGAGTAGAATAAGATCTAATCGAATCCTTATTCGAATCTTCACCTTTACTCATTCAAATTATGGCTCAAAGTTACCATTTTCTTACATTTTTCCAACAGTCCCCCACATAAATGAAATTGATGCATTTTATCAAAACATTTTATGTAACCCCTTCGTCCCGGTCTGGCCGGATGACCGGTCCGAGTGGGCCACACGGGGAAAACCGAAGCGAAACCCGTTAAGGTTCCCCCTCGGTTAGCAACCCTATTTTTTTCTTTAACTTAATCTTCACTAAAAATTCATTTAAGTCCTATGTGATCAAACAACGGAAATAAAATATAAAAGGTAACCATTCGAATCCAAGACAACATTTAAACAACCCAATTTTAATCCTTTAAGCAGACCGTTTCGAAACACCCTCTAGGCGTATCGAAACGTCTTGACCAGGTCAACTGCCCCAAAGCCCTTACAAGTGGCCGTATCGAAACGGAGGTCAACCGTTCTGAAACGCCCTCAACGGTCAACTTCTCGTGGTCAACGAGATTCTGACCGTTTCGAAACCCTTAGACCCGTTTCGATACGCCTTCATCTCGTCATTTTCTCAGAATTCCAGTAGCCAAAATGTTCCGATACGCGTTTCGGAACAGGGGTTTCAAAGGCCAAACCGTATCGAAACGCGTTCCGATACGGGGTCCCTAAAGCCTTACCCGTTCTGAAACGGCCCAACCCGTTTCGAAACGCGGGCTGTCTGCAACCTTTGAAAACCAGACTTAGGCGAATTTTAACAAGTCTAAAGGTCCTAAACGACCTCTAAAGGCACTCAACTCAAGCAAACAAAGTCTAGAGGCATACATCCTAGGTCTAGCATGCTCAAACACCCACAAAGCATAGATTTAAACAATCTATCATACATGGCAATCACACATTAATAACATATCATAGAAGGCATGCTCGAAGACATTAATAGTCAAAGACACCATTCAACTCATATAAGTTTACATGCCATCAAAACAATCTTATACATCCATAAGGCATTCATCACACACGCATTTGGCAAGATAAATCATGCTTACAAACCAAGTCTATTCATAAACATCAAAACCATATATGAGTCATACAAAGCTCATTCAAACACACCCTTGCCACATTGCTAAGATACTACATAATTATTAACCGTACTTGAGCAACAAAAACTTGGAAGCCCTTCTTGCCTTGCTCCGAGCTAACACCACGCTAATTATCTGCATTTTTGAAAATGAGAGCGTAAGCTATAAGCTTAGTGAGGATGCTCTAAAATCGAAAACATCAACAATGCAGGGTCCAAGCATGCAATCCTTAAAACTCACATACATAGGTAAAATATCAAGTAGACCTAGCTAGTCTTTCAAGAGTCATGTATGGCATCTCACATCATACTAAGCTCAAACATCGCATATCAATATTATGCATCACAAGTACAAGAACAAGTTCAATTGGCCACTATTAGTTTACCCGGATGTGCGGATTTAATCTCAACAATCACTATACCTCGGTGGGATTACACTCATCACCGGACCTTGCATGGGCGAGATTCCACTCATCACCACATGCTCTACGGATGGGATTCCACTCATCATCCCGTATAATATATATAAGCTTCCGGTGGAAATTTACATCACCGTACTCCTCCTTGATGACTTAACGCCATCAAGGCCACGTACATTTTGACTCAATTTGTGTGCACACTAATCCTAATGATCGATCATTTACACCCGGTAAGTTAATTAGTGCCAATTTTCATTTACCACATCACATATCCATCAATCATATCTCATGCTCATCACATACACATATCATGGTACACATGTGCAAATCAACCCACATATCACAAGAGCATAAATAGGCAAACACAAATAGCATTTAATGGAAATCAAGAGCTAAGTTAACAATTTAAATCTACATAGAAATGGCCTACCAAGCACATTTCAACTCATACACTACACACACTCGAACCAAACTTTAAAACACATTTAAAGTCACTCACCACCCTTCCTTAGCAACCAAAGCAAGCCTTCTACAAGCCCGGATTCGATCCCGATGCCTCTTCAACGTCTCCTCTTGCTTCTAGCCAATCAAAAACACATCCATTATTCCCAATCAATGCTAAAACTCAGTCATCACTCAACTCCTAAGCTCAAGCCAAGCTTCAACAATTTTTCCAATCAAATTAATCCCCCAAAAAGCCCATTTTCGTGCTCCTTCAAACCCTAGCTGAAAATCCCATTTTCAAACACCCAAATGACACCCAAATGGTCCCAAAACATCCTTCTAACATACATAAACCATCAGCCCTCCAATTTAAACCTAAAACCCACCAAAAACTAAGTTTTTGACACTTTGAAATTTGCCTCAAGAACCCATTTCGGGTTTTCACCCAAACCTAACCATTTTAACATATTATGTTCATTTTAAGGTGAATAAACTAAAACCCAACATTATATTTCAAAAGAAATTGAAAATCTCCATAAAAACCTTAACTTTCATTAAACCCTAATTTTCAAAAGTTCATAGTTTGAAAATCTACAACTATGTATGGATAGGGAAAGGAGAGGAGAGTTCAAAAACATGTTTACCTTTGAAAATTGCCTTAAGGTGAAGGTGACATTCAATGGAATAGTGATTTTGGGTATTAGGGGGTTTTGAAAGTTTTCCCACGTTGGAAGAGGGGAGAGGATAGAGAAGATGATAGCTTTTTCCTTTTTGTTCTCTTTTAAAATTCTAAAAGTTGTCTAGCTTTTAAAACATTTGGGTTAAATCACCGTATTGGTCCCTCCTTTTTATTTTAAAACCCAATTAGCCCAAGTCAAGGTCAAATTAATTTAATTTAACTTTACCAACTCGGACCACTAACCCGACTAACTCCTAACCCCAAAATGCGGGTGTTACAACTCTCTCCCACTTAAGGAATTTCATCCCCGAAATTACCTGACTGAAAGAGATACGGAAACTGCCTTTCCATATCCTCCTTCCTCTCCCAAGTGGCCTCGTCCACACCTCGACGTTGCCACCGCACTTTTACTAACTCAATCGATCTACCCCGCAACACTTTACTGTCAGAAGCTAGGATCTCAACTAGTTCTTCCTCATAGGTCAAATTCGGATTCAATTCAATCTCCTTTACGGGCATAACATGTGATGGATCGGACCTATACTTACGGAGCATCGAAACATGGAATACATCGTGTATCTTCTCTAGCTAGGATGGCAAACGCAACTGATAAGCAACCGGACCAACCCTCTTCACAATCTCATACGGTCCTATGTACCTCGGACTCAACTTCCCTTTTCGGCCAAATCTCATTACTTTCTTCCACGGAGACACTTTCAAGAACACCTTCTCACCCACTAAGAACTCAACTTCCTTCCTCTTCAAGTCGGCATAGGACTTCTGCCTATCCGAAGCAGCCTTCAAACGGTCACAAATCAATTTTACCTTGTCGGTTGTCCCCTTGAGCAAATCCGGCATAGGCAACAACTTTTGTCCCACTTCGGCCCAACAAACTGGAGTTCTACACTTTCGGCCGTATAAGGCCTCATACGGAGCCATTTGAATGCTCGACTAGAAGCTATTATTGTAAGCAAACTCAACTAGAGGCAAGTGCTTCTCCCACGTGCCCTGAAAGTCAATGATGCAACAACGCAACATATCCTCTAAGATCTGAATAACTCTCTCTGACTGACCATCTGACTGAGGATGATAAGACGTGCTGAAGTTCAAACGGGTACCCAAAGCTGTATGCAGACACTCCCAAAATCGAGATGTAAACCGCGGATCTCTATCTGACACAATAGACTTCGGCACACCATGCAGTCTAACAATCTCACCAATATACAAATCGGCCAATCTATCTAGAGTGTAAGTAGTATTGACTGCCAAGAAGTGAGCACACTTCGTAAAACGATCTACTATCACCCAAACTGAGTTCTTCTTCGTAGGAGTCAAAGGCAAACCCGAAACAAAATCCATAGTGATGTTCTCCCATTTCCATTCAGGAATCCTCAACGGTTGCAACAAACCTGAGGGAACCTGATGTTCCGCCTTTACCCTCTGACATACCAAACATTTACTCACAAAGTCGGCTACATCTCTCTTCAAGCCAACCCAAAAGTACTCATTCTTCAAATCACAGTACATCTTCGTACTTCCAGGATGCATAGCAAACGGACTACTGTGTGCTTCAGTCAAGATCGTACGTCGCAAGTCACTGTCCTCTAGCACGACTATCCTATCTTTGAAACACAAAACCCCATCAGCACTGAAACTGTAGCCTGAAGATCTACCTTCGGCTATATCTTGCACGTGAGGTGCTAAAGATCTATCTAAGAGCTGCTTCTCTCTAATCAACTGACCTAAAGTTTGTCTAACCTGAAGCTCGGCTACCAAGCCACCATCTCCGGACAAGCTCAATCTAGCAAACATGGCTCTCAAGTTCACGACTATCTTCCTACTCAATGCATCGGCCACTACATTGGCCTTACCCGGATGGTACTCAATGGTAAGATCATAGTCTTTTAGCAACTCTAACCATCTGCGCTGTCTGAGATTCAAATCTCGCTGAGTCATAATGTACTTCAAACTCTTGTGATCGGTGTACACCGTGCATTTCTCACCGTACAAATAGTGCCTCCAAATCTTCAGAGCAAACACAACTGCAGCTAACTCTATGTCATGGGTCGGGTAGTTGCGCTCATGAGTCTTCAACTGTCTTGAAGCATAAGCCACCACTCTCCTGTCTTGCATGAGAACACACCCTAGCCCTACATAAGAAGCATCACTGTAAACTACATAGTCCTTCCCGGATTCAGGCTGAATCAAGATCAGTGCTTGGGTCAAAGCTTCTTTCAATTTCTCAAAGGCTCTCTGTCTTGCATCTGTCCACTCAAACTGAACACTCTTCTAAAGTTACTGTGTCAATGGAGCGACTAACTTAGAGAAACCCTCTACGAACCTTCTATAGTATCCAGCTAACCCTAGGAAGCTACGTACCTCTGTTACGGACTTCGGTTGCTTCCATTCAACAATGGCCTCAATCTTCTTCGGGTCAACCCTAATCCCATCGGCTGCCACTACATGTCCTAAGAAGACTACCTCTCGGATCCAGAATTCACACTTGCTCAACTTCGCATACAACTGATGATCTAGCAAAGTCTTCAAAACTAGTCTCAAGTGTCGGTCATGGTCTTCTTCAGTTCGCGAATACACCAAGATGTCATCTATAAACACAACTACAAACTGATCTAAGTACTGATGAAAAATCATATTCATCATATCCATGAAAGCAGCAGGTGCATTAGTCAACCCAAAAGGCATGACTAAAAACTCATAATGACCATACCTAGTCCTAAAGGCCGTCTTCGGTACATCAACCTCTCTTACCTTTAGCTGGTAGTAACCCGATCTCAAGTCAATCTTCGAAAAGACTGATGCTCCTCTCAACTGGTCAAACAAATCATCAATTCTAGGCAACAGATACTTATTCTTCACTGTCAACTGATTCAACTGTCTGTAATCTATACACATTCTCATGCTTCCATCTTTCTTCTTCACAAACAAAACTGGTGCACCCCAAGGTGAAGAACTAGGTCGAATGAAACCTCTATCTGTCAATTCTTGCAACTGAGTCTTCAACTCTTTCAGTTCTTTCGGTGCCATGCGATACGGAGCAATCGAAACATGAGTTGAATCAGAATAAGTCTCAATAGTGAACTCTACTTCTCTGTCCGGTGGTAACCCTGGAAGCTCTTTCGGAAACACACTAGGAAAGTCACATACTGTCCGGATGTCCTGAGGTCTAACCTCACTCATGTTAGGGTTCATCACATACGCCAAGTATGCTTCACACCCCAACTCAACTAACCTCTTAGCCTCTAAAACTGAAACTACATTGGACAAGAACTTCACGTTCTCACCCACCACTACAATCTCATAATCATCTGTGAGCCTCAAAGAAATCCTCTTAGTTTCAAAGTCTATCCTAGCTCTATGCTCCGTGAGCCAGTCCATACCAGAATTACATCAAAACCATAGAAAGGAAGCTCCATCATATCCACTGGAAACACATGTCCTTGAACCATCAACGGACACTTTCGGTACATTTTTCTAACTACAACCGTGTCCCCAAAGGAACTAGTAACACTAACTCCTACCTCTAACATTTCACAAGGCAAATTCAACGACTGTGCACGCTCACTCAATATGTAGGAATGTGTAGACCCAGAGTCAATCAAAGAAAGCAAACCCAAAGACTGTATCGAGAAGTTACCTGCGATCACATCGGTGTCATGCTGATCCCCACGCTGAGCGTAAACTCTGGCCTGGCCTCCGCCCTCCGGCTGAACTGCGACTACATGTGCTATGTTCTTCTGACCATCATTCCTCGGCTGGAAGTTACCTCTACCGCGCTCGCGGCCTCTCTGAAAGTCATTGGCTCTAGCAGGAGCCTGAGCTGGTGCCTGCCCCACCTGATGTGGACAGTCACGTCTAATGTGGTCTCTAGCTCCACAACTCCAACACGAGTGGAAATTTCCCCAACACTCACCGGTGTGGTTCCTCCCGCAAGTAGCACATGTGGGCAACTTCCCACCAGCTCTCTAGCCCTGTTGGCCCCTACCGTGGTTACCGCCACCACGTCTATGATAATAATGATGCTTGTTGTCTCGATGTCTCTTGGCATCACCTCTATCAAAGTTACTAGACCTCTTACCCGAACTAGAACCACCAGACCGCTTGGTCAAGCTCAAACTGTGCTCCAAGTCCTTGGCCCTCGAGACCAAGACATCAAAATCAGTGTAGTCTGAAGCTAGAGTATACGTCTTGATCTCTTCATTCAGCCCATAACGAAAACGGTTACAACGTTCCACCTCAGTAGGAACAAGCTCAGGTGCACACTGACTCAGTCTGACAAATCGAATCTCATAGTCTGTCACGGTCATACTCCCCTGAAGCAAAGCCATAAATTCCCTTTTCCTCTTATCAAGATATCGCAGACCTAGATACTTCTTACGAAATGCTGACTCAAAGAACTCCCAAGAAATCTCGGCCTCATCCATACCCGTAGTAATGGTGACCCACCAAGTGTAGGCATCACCCTGAAGTAAGGACTCAACATATCCTAACTTGCGCTCACCAGTACACCTCATCTGAGCGAGAATACGGACAATCTTCTCAAACCACAACTCCGATCTTTCTGGAGTAGACCCTCTAAACTCTTCGGCCCCTAGGCCCCGGAGTCTCTCTAAAGGCAAACCAGTGCCCTCTCCCTGATGATGGCGGCTGCCTGACCCCCAGCTACTGCAGCCTAAAATGCCCCAGCTATCGCTTGAACCAAGGGAGCTAAGTCTATTCCGGCTGGTCCTTGGCCACCTTGGCCTCCCTGAGGTCCCTCTCCTTCGGCCCCGACCTCGCCTCCTACTCCGGGTGGAGGAGGTGGTGGTGGTGGTGGAGGTGGTGGAGGAGCTCCAACTCCAACCACAGGTTCTCCCACTTGAGCCTCAACTCTAACTACTGGCTCAACTCCCGAAGCCACTGCCCGTGGTTCCGGTCGAACCATCCTAGGCCTCCCGCGTGGTCTCACGATACCGCTAGCAAGATAATAACTACAACAAGAATAAATAAGGATTACGTTAGCCAAAGCAAGGGTCCAACAGTGCTCAAGTACTCCCTTTTCAATAAAAATTCCTTTTAAATTAAGTAATAGTAGCAATGGGCACACACTTTATACCAGACGCAACAATTCATGCTTCAAAACATCATGCGAACAGTCAAACATCAAGATTTCATGGCAAGCACATATCGAGCAATGCAATTACTTAGCACATCAAGCTTACCTCACTTACCTGCCCGAGGTCTCGGTAACCTCAGGCTCTGATACCAACAAATGTAACCCCTTCATCCCGGTCTGGCCGGATGACCGGTCCGAGTGGGCCACACGGGGAAAACCAAAGCGAAACCCGTTAAGGTTCCCCCTCGGTTAGCAACCCTATTTTTTTTCTTTAACTTAATCTTCACTAAAAATTCATTTAAGTCCTATGTGATCAAACAACGGAAATAAAATACAAAAGGTAACCATTCGAATCCAAGACAGCATATAAACAGCCAAATTTTAATCCTTCAAGCAGGCCGTTTCGAAACACCCTCTAGGCGTATCGAAACGCCTTGACCAGGTTAACTGCCCCAAAGCCCTTACAAGTGGCCGTATCGAAACGGAGGTCAACCATTTCGAAACGCCCTCAACGGTCAACTTCTCGTGGTCAACGAGATTCTGACTGTTTCGAAACCCTTAGACCCGTTTCGATACGCCTTCACCTCATCATTTTCTCAGAATTCCAGTAGCCAAAACGTTCCGATACGCGTTTCGGAACAGGGGTTTCAAAGGCCAAACCGTATCGAAACGCGTTCCGATACGGGGTCCCTAAAGCCTTACCCGTTCTGAAACGGCCCAACCCGTTTCGAAATGCGGGCTGTCTGCAACCTTTGAAAACCAAACTTAGGCGAATTTTAACAAGTCTAAAGGTCCCAAACGACCTCTAAAGGCACTCAACTCAAGCAAACAAAGTCTAGAGGCATACATCCTAGGTCTAGCATGCTCAAACACCCACAAAACATAGATTTAAACAATCTATCATACATGGCAATAACACATTAATAACATATCATAGAAGGCATGCTCGAAGACATTAATAGTCAAAGACACCATTCAACTCATATAGGTTTACATGCCATCAAAACAATCTTATACATCCATAAGGCATTCATCACACAAGCATTTGGCAAGATAAATCATGCTTACAAACCAAGTCTATTCATAAACATCAAAACCATTTATGAGTCATACAAAGCTCATTCAAACACACCCTTGCCACATTGCTAAGCTACTACATAATTATTAACCGTACTTGAGCAACAAAAACTTGGAAGCCCTTCTTGCCTTGCTCCGAGCTAACACCACGCTAATGATCTGCATTGTTGAAAATGAGAGCGTAAGCTATAAGCTTAGTGAGGATTCTCTAAAATCGAAAACATCAACAATGCAGGGTCCAAGCATGCAATCCTTAAAACTCACATACATAGGCAAAATATCAAGTAGACCTAGCTAATCTTTCAAGAGTCATGTATGGCATCTCACATCATACTAAGCTCAAACATCACATATCAATATTATGCATCACAAGTACAAGAACAAGTTCAATTGGCCACTATTAGTTTACCCGGATGTGCAGATTTAATCTCAACAATCACTTTACCTCGGTGGGATTACACTCATCACCGAACCTTGCATGGGCGGGATTCCACTCATCACCACATGCCCTACGGATGGGATTCCACTCATCATCCCGTAGAATATATATAAGCTTCCGGTGGAATATTACATCACCGTACTCCTCCTTGATGACTTAACGCCATCAAGGCCACGTACGTTTTGACTCAATTTGTGTACACACTAATCCTAATGATCGATCATTTACACCCGGTAAGTTAATTAGTGCTAATTTTCATTTACCACATCACATATCCATCAATCATATCCCATGCTCATCACATACACATATCATGGTACACATGTGCAAATCAACCCACATATCACAAGAGCATAAATAGGCAAACACAAATAGCATTTAATGGAAATCAAGAGCTAAGTTAACAATTTAAATCTACATAGAAATGGCCTACCAAGCACATTTCAACTCATACACTACACACAATCGAACCAAACTTTAAAACACATTTAAAGTCACTCACCACCCTTCCTTAGCAACCAAAGCAAGCCTCCTACAAGCCCGGATTCGATCTCGATGCCTCTTCAACGTCTCTTCTTGCTTCTAGCCAATCAAAAACACATCTATTATTCCCAATCAATGCTAAAACTCAGTCATCACTCAACTCCTAAGCTCAAGCCAAGCTTCAACAATTTTTCCAATCAAATTAATCCCCCAAAAAGCCCATTTTCGTGCTCCTTCAAACCCTAGCTGAAAATCCCATTTTCAAACACCCAAATGACACCCAAATGGTCCCAAAACATCCTCCTAACATACATAAACCATCAGCCCTCCAATTTAAACCTAAAACCCACCAAAAACCAAGTTTTTGACACTTTGAAATTTGCCTCAAGAACCCATTTCGGGTTTTCACCCAAACCTAACCATTTTAACATATTATGTTCATTTTAAGGTGAATAAACTAAAACCCAACATTATATTTCAAAACAAATTGAAAATCTCCATAAAAACCTTAACTTTCATTAAACCCTAGTTTTCAAAAGTTCATAGTTTGAAAATCTACAACTATGTATGGATAGGGAAAGGAGAGGAAAGTTCAAAAACATGTTTACCTTTGAAAATGACCTTAAGGTGAAGGTGACATTCAATGGAATTTTCCTCAAAAAAAGACATTCAATGGAATAGTGATTTTGGGTATTAGGGGGTTTTGAAAGTTTTCCCACGTTGGAAGAGGGGAGAGGATAGAGAAGATGATAACTTTTTCCTTTTTGTTCTCTTTTAAAATTCTAAAAGTTGTCTAGCTTTTAAAACATTTGGGTTAAATCACCGTATTGGTCCCTCCTTTTTATTTTAAAACCCAATTAGCCCAAGTCAAGGTCAAATTAATTTAATTTAACTTTACCGACTCGGACCACTAACCCGACTAACTCCTAACCCCAAAACACGGGTGTTACATTTTAACTCGATGTGGTCATAGTTTTATGATTGATAGTTGCATAGGATAGGTAGGTGTCCTCCCTTGAATCTTCCCTTGTGAATGTATATTTAACTTACTGACTGCCTAGTAGACGTGATGTCTTTGAACTGTTTTGTCATTTGTGTAAACGATGATACACTCCACACAACTAATGTTCTGACCCGAGTTTAGTTCTCATGGTTATGTCCATATGACTGTGGACATCGCCTGGTTCTGCGAGAGTTTGAGAGAACTATGCCCAAATAGTCTCCTTGAATTGGCCACACTTCACTCTTACATAGGTGACTTATGTTGCTCGGTTCACCGATGTACACAATGGTCATTAAAAGCATTGCTTAACCTGTTTCGTTTTTAGTCACTATTTACATCATAGGAATGGACTTGGGAGAGTAACCCCCCATAGTGACCGCACAAGGTATATGTGATTAGGTTATCCCTTTGAACCTAGATCTTGGGATCTCTAGTCAACTAGGTAGGGTTTTCCTTCTCATAGCGCCTTAAATTTCCATAGGCTTTAGTCTCATTCTTTCGATGTTTTCTCAATTTGATCTCGGTGTAACCCTTTGGTTAACGGATCCGCAATGTTATCCTTTGATTTGACATAATCAACAGAGATAACTCCATTTGAGATCAGTTGTCTAACGATGTTATGTCGGCGACGCATATGACTCGACTTACCGTTGCACATACAATTTTGTGCCCTAGCAATCATTGCTTAGTTATCGTAGTATATGCATACTGTGGGCACATGTTTTTGGCCATTCAAGAATATCCTTAAAAAATTACATGAGTCATTTGGATTCTTCTCCGGATTTATCTAGAGCAAAAAACTTAGATTCCATCGTGGATTTGGTTATAATAGTTTGTCTTAAGGATTTTCATGGCACGGATCCTCCTCCCAAAGTGAAGACATATCCACTTGTTCCTTTGGTATCTTGAATATCAAATATCTAACTGGCACCAGAGTATCCTTCCAGCACAGCAGGATCTCTGGAATAATGCAATCTGTAATCTTGAATATATATAAGATATCCCAATACACTCACAAACGCTTTCCAATAGGTTTCACTTGGATTGATTGTGAATCTGCTTAAACTGCTCACAGTAAAAGTTATATCTGGTCTAGTGTAGCTCACGAGGTACATTAGATTGCCTATGACCTTTGCATATTCTACTTGATTAATATTTTGACGTTTATTCTTGGGTAGATGTTGGCTCATGTTTATTGAAGTTCTGGCTATATCAGAATCATCCTTGCTAAAATTATCAAGAACTTATCCACATAGTGTGACTAAGTTAATATGAGACCTTCACATGACCGTTTGATTTGGATGCTCAAAATCAATTGTTTCATTCTCATATTTTCATGTCAAATCTTGAGTTTAACATGTCATTGCCACGTTTAACATTTTATTGTTACATATAACAATGAGTGTGTCATAGGATCATATATCATAATCCACACATTTGTCACACTATTATTTGTCATCATGACAATATTTTTCGTTTCAACCTTTTTATTGAACGCATGGACTATTTTCTAAAGTCCGTTTCATTAAATTTGGACCAACTTCCCTAAACATTTAAGAATTATATTTCAAGGAATGAAACATTCTTTACTTTTCATTATTACATTCTTGCGTATCTATTTTTACATAAGAAATAGATATTCGTTAAATAGTCAATGAAAATATAGTCCACTTATTTTCATTTATTTCGGTAATGAGAATATTACCTTTGCAAAACACTCCCCACATGTTTATGTAGTTGTAGGACGATTTACTTCCTTCCGTAACTCATATGGTGTCTAATTAGTTGATAGAACATCTCCCTCACATATTAGGAACATTTTGAATCTTCAAAATCATTGTACCCTTTAATGTTGTGATGTTACTCTCATAGAATTTTTCCCTTAAATTAATTAATTTATTAATTTTGGGTTTTAACATCTTACTCGTAGAGAGCAATTTTTCTATAATATCTTTGCTCTTAAAAAAATTAGTTTGTTCTATCGTTTAAATAAACATCGTTATGATTTAGATCAAGCAGTTTCATACTTCTTCGTATGTTTCATATTTGAAGCAAAAGGGATTTGTTCCATGTTAATTAGTCTACACAAAAAATCAAAATTACCATGTTCATGCCATAAATCATGTAAATGAAAAGAACAATATTCTTTATTCATAATTTTTTGGTTTTTACAGAGATTATAACATATCCCACCCACAAACATTCCCTTTTATTAGGCATATAATTCTTCCTCATCCACAATATTAGCCTTATTGACTTTCTTTGCATGTCTCCATTCAGAGGATCTGTGCCCCACCTTGACACAATTGAAACATGCTCCCTTGAATTTCTCTTTTTTTAAAAATTTCACCATTAGGCTCCAACCTTGTTTTGACTTGGTGTTGCTGGGGTTGTCTTCCCCTTATGTCTTCGAAAATATTTACCTCAGCCTTCTGAAAGGTTTGTTTATTGAGTTTTCTATCATTGCCTTTGTTGTCTTCTTCAATACGAAGTCTGACAATCAGTTCTTCCACCGACATCTCTTTTCTTTTGTGCTTCAGATAATTTTTGAAGTCATTTCATCCGGGAGGTAGTTTTTCTGTGATGGCAACTACTTGAAAAGAGTCGTTTATCATCATTCCTTCAGCAAGAATTTCATGAATAATCAGTTGGAGTTCTTCCACTTGACTTACTACTGATTTTAAATCAACCATAGTAAAATTCAAGAATTTCGCGACTAAGAATTTCTTAGTTCCAGCATCTTCTACTTTGTAATTTCTATTCAATGCAGCCCATAGTTCTAATGTTGTTTTGTACGCATCATATACCAGATAAAAAGAATCTTGTAGTCCGTTGAGGATGTATTTCCGACATAGATAATCACCATTTTTTCAGTCCTCAATAATGCAAAAGGCGGTGAGTTCATCCACCTCTCCTTCTTCGTCTCATTCTGTGAAAATCAGAGAATCTTTCTTCAGATATTTTATTAGGTTCAATATGGTCAGATATAACAACATCTTTTGTTGACATATTTTGAAATTCAGCCTACAAAATTTCACTGGCTTCTCATTGTGGTTCATTGTCGCTGCCGTTGCGTTTAGATTTGGGTTAGGATGTTTTGAACCCTGGCCCTAGGTCGACACCTCGGTGTTCGACAAATCAACAGACTTATCAGTAGTCATTGTTTCTGTTAGCAAAGAAACCAATACTCGGAATCAGTTATACTTCCAATAAATCGAAATTCAATTTCGTTTATTTTTTATTTTTGGTTTTTCACAAAAATTTGTAACCTTAGTTACTTTTTAACAACAATTTATGTAACACAGATTTGTCCCGTTTTATTTCTGAGATCTAAGCAAACCCGTTAAAACGACAGGATAAATCCTGAAATAAATTTGTTTTCTTTCTCACAACTGTATTTATTTTGAATCGCCTTGGATATGATATGTCTTAAGATTGTTGGACAAATATGGTTAAATTCGAAATAATAAAATACATTAATTTAAATAAACAAAATACCGAAATTAACAGATCTGGAATAATCGAAAATATTTGTTGAGGCCTGCACGAACACAGTTTCCTTAAGAGAGATTCGACCACTCCTCGGTGCTTGAGTTCTTTAATCGTCAGTCTCCCAAGATACAACAACAAATGATTTTCGACAGAAGCACTACTGAAGAAATCACCAATAGTACTCGAGCCTTTGACTATCACAAAAAATAATGTAATTTTTGGGAGAAAACAGATTTTTGAATTGTATTTAAAACAAAAAATAATCTATGTATTTATAGGAGAAAATTAGGTTAAACATGAGAAACATTATTCTGATTTTGCCTCTAATCAGATAATTGAGTGGGTTGCAAGCAATAATTCAAATTTTAAATTCAAAATATCCCTTAATTTTTAGGATAATCTACTATTCAAAAGGAAAAAAAAAATTCGAGCGTGGTAAGATATCCGCAAGTCCACGTAGGGCCCGACCGATCCAGACATTCGTGTCGCCCACGTCGTGTGGGTGCGCCCCAACCCAAATGAAATTGGATTCGCACCCCTGCGCGTGAGGCACATGTTCCTCTCAAGTCATTCAATAACAACAAGTAGGGTAAGTGTATATAAACACTTCCCAATCCATTTATCCCATCCATGTGGGATATGGGGTTCCATTTTCTTTTTTCCTAATTCCCAACCTCCTTACTTTGACCATCAATTTCTCATTCATTACTCAACCATTTTGAGCATGTGAGATACCGTTGTAAAGTTCTCACAAAGTAGAATAAGATCCAATCAAATCCTTATTCGAATCTCCACCTTTACTCATTAAAATTATGGCTTAAAGTTACCATTTTCTCACATTTTCCCAACAAAGTTGTCAACCGTCATGAGTTTCTCGATGCAATATTCTATTTTAAGTTTGAATTGAACTAAAACTAGTCATAATTTGTAGGGCTGTAAATGAGATGAGACAAATCGCGAGCTATTCGAGTCTGACTAGGTCAAAGTTCAACCCGAGCTTGAGTTCTTAACGATCCGAACCGAGCTACTTGATACCAGACTCGAAAAGCTTGTGAGCTACTCGAAAATATAATATATTATTTTTTTATTTTTTAAAATTTAAAATCTAAATTCCTAAACCCCTAAAACATAAACCCTAAACATAAGTCCTAAACCTAAAATCTAAATCTTAAACCCAATAATTTAAACTTCTAAACCCTAAACTAACCACTAAACCCTAAAATTAACAAGCTTGAGTTTACACAACTTGTGTATCCAAGTTTTTCCCTAATAGGGCTTTAAATGAGATGTGGCAGATCGTGAGCTACTCGAGTCCGACACGGTCAAAGATCAGTCAACACTTGGCTCGATTAAGCTCGAATCAAGCTCGAACTCAACTCGAGTTCTTAACGAGCCGAGTTTAGCTCATATTTCTCAGGCTCATTAAAAATTAGTCGAGCTCGACTCGGCTCATTTATACCCCTAATAATTTGAATTAACTCAGTATAATCCTTTCGATACTACATTTATTCGTAATGTTGAGTGGATCGATTGAATGCTCAAGACCAAGAGGGGGTGAATTGGGATTTAAAAACTTTGTGAAGTGAAAGGGCAATTTAAAAATGAAGAACAAAGGATTTTAGAGTGGTTCAAGTTCCAAATGAACTCTACATCCACTACCTTAGCTACCACTAAGGATTTCAACAATTCACTATTTGTTCTTCCCCTTTTCAAGGCTTAGAAGGTAACCTTTACACAACCGGTCAAATTTTCTACCCAAAATTTGACCAAACCCTCACCAATAATCAAAGAAGAAATTGGACAAGAAGTATATCTTTCAAATACAAATTTGTCCCTAGAAATACAACACTCAACCCAAATTTGAAGATAGAATAAGAATTGGATACAACACAATTTGGGAATTACAAGAGATTGGAAATTTAGCACACTTGAGGTTGGATTTTTGCTTGAATGTTTGTCTTTTATGCAATAGTTGTTGCTGGTCTTCAAAGAGCTTCAATTTATACCTCCTCTATCAATTCTAGCCGTTTGGGTGGTTGGGGAATTGAATAGATTCGTTGGGACCCTCTCTTTCCACCATAAATGCACTTCTGCAGCTATCTGTATCGGTACACGGGGAGCCGTATCGATACCTGTCTCAAAAAAGAAAGAGCCGTTGTACATAATAAATAGGGGGTATCGAAACGCACGTAGGCGTATCGATACGGGGTATCGAAACGGATAAGCCCGTATCGATACCTTTTTCTCAACTTAGCTCACTGGAAGTTTCCGTTTCGATACGAGGGTTTACCGTATCGATACGGGTCAACTGCCAATTTAAATTTTGGTTACCTAACAACTGACACCAACGGTCGAAAGCATTTAAAACAATCTGAATTAAAAATTTGGTAAAAACCGTATCGATACGGGTGAAGCCGTATCGGTACACCATTCAAACTCTTTCAGACTTTACAAAGGGGTGTATCGATATAGATTGAATCTGTTTCGATACGGTTAAGGGCGTATCGAAACGAATTCCTCCAGTAGCCAACTTTGTTAAAAAGGTATCGATACGGCTGTAAGCGTATCAATACACTTGGACGGTTTTCAATAGTTTGGCCTTGGAACACTTAGAAAATATTTTGAGTTTGAGTTTTTCAAATCAGTTTTAAAGTGTTGGTGATTTAAAACTTATTAAGGGACTTATAAAACAATTTTAAGTTTTTCAATTTGATCCTTAATGATTTAATTATATCAAAATCAAACATAGGTTTCACAATCTCCCCCTTTTTGATATAACAAAACTAAAACTTAAAATTTTTGACACTTTGAAAAACTTTGCAAACTTTACTCCCCCTTAATATTAGCTAGGTAACTTTTAAGTTGAAAATCAAAATTTTTAAGTGTTGTGAGCTTCCCTCTCCCCCCTTTTGTTAGATCAAAAAAAATTGAGACAAAGTAAAGTGCATAACATAGACAAAGGTATAAATAGGCAACATAAATATCATTAAGTCCAAGATAAAGCATAACATTAACTTAAAAATCTAACAAAACAGAAAATCAAAGCATAGGTTGAAAATAAAACAAACTTAGTCCTAAGAACATGAAACAAAGGTGCATAAATAGAAATATCCTAGATGATATGCATGAAATGCAAGGAGAAGCTACTATGGAAATATTCATAGAGTTATGACCGCCTTCAAGAGAGGTTAGACGATTCTCCACATTCGTCATCCTTGTTTCAAGGCTTGTGAAACGAGTATCAATCGTGGTAAAGCCCGAAGACATATCCGTGCGCAACCCCGTGAATTACTCATTAAGGAAGGTCATAAGAGCATCCATGGAAGGTGGAGGAGGAGGTGGAGAAGCTTGAGGAACTTGTTCACCTTGAGAATTTTTCCAATTGTGCCGCGGCCTCGGGTGGTAGCTCGAAAAGACGTAACCAACTACCATTAAAATAATGGAACTTACCCCGTGCAAGAGAGCGTTCATCAATAGGATCGGTGAGGGGAGTTGGGAAGTCATGCGAGCAATCAATATCCTTTTTCAAAAAGAAATAGCTTAGGGTCGTACCATAAGTGAAGGAGGTGACAAGAGAGGTGTGGCGATGTTGCACAAGATAAACAATCTCCGCAAACATGATACGAGCAAGGTTTGGACGTTTTCTCTCACGGAAGCAACGAATCCAAAAGTCATCCACTTGACAGATGGTAGAGTACTTTCCTCTGGAAGGCTTAAGCCACCAAGAGACCATCAAATGGAGGATCCGATCTTGAGCATTGAGGGCGGTGACGGAACCACTAAGAACATGGCCTAAAGCATTCTCATCATCAAGGCCTTCATCCTCCAACTTAAAAACTTCACATATAGATTTTACATCAAGAAGGATTTTCTTGCCCATGAGATAGGAACTAATTCCGGTAACAACCCCATTACGATTAGCACAACATTTGGCATTAGCATACAAGATTAAAACCAAAAGACGAAAATAAAACACGGGAATGGAGAGAAAATCCATAAAATTCCAAAGTTGAAGCAAAGAGAGATATTCAAATTTGAATCGCTCTGAGTCAAGAAAAGGAATAGATATTACCCTTTCCGGACGAATCTTGTAGTTTTGGAATTGACAAAAATAGGTGAGAGCTCCGGGAGTTTCAAAGGAGTGTTCATAGATTTGGGCAAAATTCGGACGAGCACCCTCTCCGGGATTAGATGATTCACCAGTTTGAGTAACACGAGATCTCTTCCTAGATGGTGCCATGAACTAGAAAAACAAGTGTATGCATTTAAATTCCTTCATTCAAGTCATTGAGAAATCAAAGATCAAGGTAAAGAAAAAAAATTGCAAAATAAAATTTGAAGAAGAAAATTTGAAAGACAAAATTTTGTTAAGAAGACAAATATAAAAACAAAACAAAATAAAATAAAAGAAAAAGAAAAAGAAAGGGTTTTACCTTGATAGTGATTAGAGAGGAATGAAGAAAAGCCTAGCACCAAATTGATGAGAAAAACCTTAGAGCTTTGCTTGATTTGAAACCCTCTTGAAGTTTTTGAGTTGTGGTGTGAAAATATGAGGGAGGAAGAGCCTATTTATAGGCTAAAAACGGCTAGGGTTTTTAGGGTTTTGAGAATTTTAGTTTTGGTAAAAGTTGAAGACTTTAAATGCCAAAATTAAAGTTGTCTGCGCAATCGCGTATCGATACGCCTGAGGGTGTATCGATACGGGGGTAAAAGCGTAATTCCCTTAAAAATGCCCGTTGAAGAATCGTATCGAAACAGATGCAATCCGTATCGAAACGATTGAAGCTCGTATCGAAATGGGTTTAACCGTATCGATACCCGTTTAAGGCAAAAAGAAGCCTGGGAAGCTAATGAAGTACTCGTATCGATACGCGTAGGGCCGTATCGATACCCTGTGCCCAGAAATACATTTTAGGCCTAAAGAACAACCATAGGCTCGATTTTAACACCTCCTAAAGGAATGCAAATGATGTGAACAGTTCTAAGCATATTTGAATAGAATCATACTCCCCCTAGCTATAGGCATGGAAAATTTTAAGAGTTACAACACACAAACATGCAATTTCACAAGATCAAGCAATTTTAAGCACAAAGAGGTCCTAAAAGGTCAAGATAGGCTAGCTAGACCTAACTCTCTCCTAAGGGACCAAAAACGCTCTTTGTCTAAAGGTTTTGTAAAAATGTCTGCTAATTGATTTAAGGTGTCTACATACTCTATAATCACATCTTCCTTAAGGACATGATCTCTAATGAAATGATGCCTTATTTCTATGTGTTTGGTTCTAGAGTATTGGATGGGATTTTTTGTCAAACATATAGCACTAGTGTTGTCACATTTTAGGGGTATGGTTTCAACCTTAATGCCATAATCTAAGAGTTGTTGCTTCATCCAAAGGACTTGAGCACAACAACTCCCTAAGGATATGTACTCGGCTTCGGTGGTAGATAAGGCTACACTATTTTGTTTCTTAGAGAACCAAGATATGAGCATACTACCTAGGAATTGACAAGTTCCCGAAGTACTCTTCCTATCGATTTTGCATCCCCCATAATCCGCATCCGAATAAGCATGAAGGTTGAAGGTGGAGTCTCTAGGGTACCAAAGACCTAAACAAGGAGTATCTCTAAGGTACCTAAAGATTCTCTTAACGGCTATAAGGTGAGACTCTCTAGGACTAGCTTGAAACCTAGCACACAAGCAAACACTAAACAAGATATTCGGTCTACTTGCGGTAAGGTAAAGCAGTGATCCAATCATATAACGGTAAAGCTTAGTGTAACAACCATAATATTCTAAGGTTAAAAAAAGAAGAGAAAAGCAGCCGAGGGGTTTTGAACCCATGACTACATAGGTCAATGGCTTAACCAATTGAGCTAACATAGCTCTTGGTTAGTGATTGCACCAGGGGAAATAAAAGTTATTACCTAAGATCCTAAAATAATAAAATAATAAAAATATCTTACCTGCCACCTTTAATGTAAATTAAATTGGGAACTTTTCCCAATATTTCCAGAATCACCCCTATCGACGTTCAAGTATCTCCCCTTTGAACCAAACCCGATCACCGTCCGTCAGCCTTCACCACCGCGCCGTGCCGCTCACCGCCGGTGCCCTTGAAACCACCGTTGCACGCCGACCAAAGCCCCTAAGGCCACTCGCGCGTTCATCGCGCCGATCACCGTCAATCGGCCGTTGAAGGTTCGTCAAACCTAGGGTTAAGACCCTATCGATTTTTGTCGGAGATTTCGGCCGCCGTGGGCGTCCGTTCGTCGCGCCACCACCGTCGTTAGACTCCCCATCACAGGTTGATCAAAACCCAAGTTTCCGTTCGCCTGTTCGTCGTGGTTTGCCCCATCGTCGGAGCTACGTCTTTTTCTGACGTGTTTGAACGGCTAAAGACAAATCCGGTGAGTTTTGGTTCGTTTCCAGTGTCTTTTCATTTCGTAGAGGTGTAATAAAATGACGGTGGGCTGATTGTGTCTTTTTCCGGCAGAAAACGGCGTGAAACGCACTTTTCCGGCGAGGTTCCGGTGACCGTCCGGCGACCTTCGGGTTCTTTAAGGTAAGAGCCAGTCTGCGTAGACCGAACCGGTCTGAACCGGCTGGTCCGGTTGGACCGGTCAACTCAGTCAAACCTGTTGACCCGACCCGTTGACCCGTTGACCGACTCGACCCGTTGACCGAGTCAACTCAGTGAGTCAACTCGTCCGAGTCAACTCAGTGAGTCAACTCGTCCGAGTCAACTCAGTGAGTCAACTCGCCGGGTCAGCCTTGGACCAGTGACGTCAGCATGACGTCAACGTTGACCGCTGACGTCAACATTGACTTTGACCAAAAAGTCAACTTTTTCTGAAAAGCCCTATTTTATGTTTTTCGACGTCCTGAGTCCGATTTTGAAGCCCGTTTCGTGAAATTCTAACCCGAAAGCCTCCAAATTGGACGTTGAACCCGAACATGCATACGTATAAGTTATGTCAATTAAGATAAACTGATGATTAAAGTCTGATATTAATCTTATGATTTAATAGGTACTCGTGGATCTCCCGATCGTGCCTACGCCCAGCCCAGCTCGTCTCGATCCGTACCGCCTCGTGATCCGATCGTCACTCGTACGACCCTAAACTTAGTATTTTAATACGAATCAAGGTGTAAATTTGATTATAACCATAATCCTTGTCTATTTAGGTTCCAGTACTATAGCGGAGCGTGAACCCGATGCTCGATAGACCTTTTGACTGACCGATCTCATCTTTTGAGGTGTGTTCCTTGTGTGCTATATGACTGTTGCACATTTACTGTTCTACATGCTTCACATGATTTAATAAAACATACTACGTGTATATGATTGCTAAACTTGATTTTGTAAAAAAGCTAGCATGTTTTCTGTTTATGAAAGAAATACGATTGTGTTGTATGTTTGAATTATGCTCTAGCATTCGATATGACAAGCATGCATATGATTTTCAGTTATCAGTGTAGAAATATGTTGTTGAGCATTGCTATGACTATGATGGTTGCATACTATGTTACTACCCAGACTAATTAGTAGAGGTACTTGTGGGTATGATGTGGAGATTATCGGCTCAGCCCTGATCCAGCTGGTAAGACCGCCCGTATTCGGATCCTAGGCTTCGGCCAGGTCCGCCCGTATTCGGATCCTAAGCTTCGGCTAGGTCCGCACGTATTCGGATCCTAAGCTTCGGCTAGGTCCACCCGTTTTCGGATCCTAGGCTTCGGCCAGGTCCGCCCATTTTCGGTTCCTAAGTTTCGACTAGGGTCGCCCGTATTCTAAGGTATAACCTTAGGATGGTACCCGCCCAATGGGCTTGGGTTAATGCCCGTATAAGATACTGTTCTGGGGAACTGTATCATGGTGTTCGGTTGGAGGGTAGATAGGTTGCATGAAAACTTTGATGCATTTTTTTATGATATGCTTTGCATAACATGATTTATTATTTATTGATGCAACTGTTTTACTTGCACTGTTGGAACACACTGAGCTTTATAGCTCACGCCCCAAATTCTTTCCCCTTTCAGATATTTTGGATAGGCCACCCCGTAGCTGACACTTGGAGGATCGACTCCTTTGGTATTTCTTTTTTATTGTAATGTTTCTATCCACTGTTTGTACTTTCAGGGTGACATGTGCCTATATTTTGTTATGTATGGTATTAAACTAAAAGTATTTTGATATGCTAACTGGTACTTATTTTGTAACCATCCTATGATGGGTTTATTTAAGTAATCATGGCTGCCTATATTATCTATGAAGTCTATGTTGTGAATGAATTTGGAAAATATTACGGTTTGACGTATTAAACAGGTTATTTAACTTGATGGTTTTCACTAAGTTCTGTCGTTATGCTGCCGAAATTAACGCTTAGTTTGCAAACATGTTTTCCACTTGAGTTTTAAACTTTAATGTGCCTTACTAGACTTGGTCATTCCGCATAGGCCGGTCTAGGGGGTTACACTTAGAGTCAACACACTTACCTCCTTCATCTTTGTCAAGCTTTGTAGATGATCTCATAGGTGTGGCTTGAGGCTTTGCATTCTCCAAGCCAAACTTCTTAAGCATATCCTTTATATACTTTGCTTGATTGATGAAGGTGCCATCCTTCTTTTGCTTGATTTGGAGTCCCAAAAAGAATGAGAGCTCCCCCATCATGCTCATCTCGAATTCACCTTGCATTAGCTTAGCAAACTCTTGGCAATGACATTCGTTAGTAGAGCCAAAGATAATATCATCAACATAAATTTGAACTATTAATATGTCATTTTTATACATTTTTATAAAAAGTGTAGTGTCCACCTTACCTTTTTCAAATCCTTTTCAATTAAAAAGTTTGAAAGTCTTTCATACCAAGCTCTAGGAGCTTGTTTTAAACCATAAAGAGCTTTAGTGAGTTTGAAAACATGATTTGGAAATTTTAAGTCTTCAAAACCCGGTGGTTGTTCCACATACACTTCCTCATTTATAAAACCATTTAAAAATGCACTTTTAACATCCATTTGAAAAGGCTTGAAATTATGATAACATGCATATGCAAGCAACGTTCTAATGGCTTCCATTCTAGCTACGGGTGTATAGGTTTCATCAAAATCTATTCTATATTCTTGAGTGTAAACTTGTGCTACTAGTCTAGCTTTATTTCTCACAATGTTACCACTCTCATCTAGCTTGTTCCTAAAGACCCATTTAGTTCCTATGGTAGATTGATTACTAGGCCTATCAACTAATGTCCACACATTACTTCTCTCAAATTGATTTAACTCTTCTTGCATAGCCATAATCCAAAAATCATCTTTCAATGCTTCTTTTATATTCTTAGGCTCTATGCATGAGATAAATGCAACACGATTCATTAATCTAAGAGAAGATCGAGTGGTAATCATTTCTACATTTTTCCTTTTATATCCAAAAATCATTTCTACATTTTTCTTCAACACCATCTTTCCTTCATTGTCTTGCTTCAAGGGAATGTAAGGACCATCTTCAATGACATCCCACACCAAGTAATCATTGGACTTGATGAAGAGGCGCATCCTATTCTTCCAAAAGGGATAGTTGTCACCATTGAAGAATGGTGGCTTTGTGGTGGATTGTGACTCATACATACTTGAACCGGAGGTAGAAACCATGGCTTGATTTTTTGTTGATCTCACTCTTCCTAGGAACTCCTCGTGTGGTTGTGAATCCTTCAAAGAGGTAGGCTCTGATACCAATTGTTGAGTGGATCGATTGAATGATCAAGACCAAGAGGGGGTGAATTGGGATTTAAAAACTTTGTGGAGTGAAAGGGCAATTTAAAAATGAAGAACAAAGGATTTTAGAGTGGTTCAAGTTCCAAATGAACTCTACATCCACTACCTTAGCTACCACTAAGGATTTCAACAATTCACTATTTGTTCTTCCCCTTTTCAAGGCTTAGGAGGTAACCTTTACACAACCGGTCAAATTTTCTACCCAAAATTTGACCAAACCCTCACCAATAATCAAAGAAGAAATTGGACAAGAAGTATATCTTTCAAATACAAATTTATCCCTAGAAATACAACACTCAACCCAAATTTGAAGATAGAATAAGAATTGGATACAACACAATTTGAGAATTACAAGAGATTGGAAATTTAGCACACTTGAGGTTGGATTTTTGCTTGAATGTTTGTCTTTTATGCAATAGTTGTTGCTGGTCTTCAAAGAGCTTCAATTTATACCTCCTCTATCAATTCTCGCCGTTTGAGTGGTTGGGGAATTGAATAGAGTCGTTGGTACCCTCTCTTTCCACCATAAATGCACTTCTGCAACTATCCGTATCGGTACACGGGGAGCCGTATCGATACCCGTCTCAAAAAGAAAGAGCCGTTGTACATAATAAATAGGGGGTATCGAAACGCACGTAGGCGTATCGATACGGGGTATCGAAACGGATAAGACCGTATCGATACCTTTTTCTCAACTTAGCTCATTGGAAGTTTCCGTTTCGATACGAGGGTTTACCGTATCGATACGGGTCAACTGCCAATTTAAATTTTGGTTACCTAACAACTGACACCAACGGTCGAAAGCATTTAAAACAATCTGAATTAAAAATTCGGTAAAAACCGTATCGATACGGGTGAAGCCGTATCGGTACACCATTCAAACTCTTTCAGACTTTACAAAGGGGCGTATCGATACAGATTGAATCTGTTTCGATACGGTGTTTCGATACGGCTAAGGGCGTATCGAAACGAATTCCTCCAGTAGCCAACTTTGTAAAAAAGGTATCGATACGGCTGGAAGCGTATCGATACACCTGGACGGTTTTCAATAGTTTGGCCTTGGAACACTTAGAAAATATTTTGAGTTTGAGTTTTTCAAATCAATTTTAAAGTGTTGGTGATTTAAAACTTATTAAGGGACTTATAAAACAATTTTAAGTTTTTCAATTTGATCCTTAATGATTTAATTATATCAAAATCAAACATAGGTTTCACACGTAAAAAATTGGTACCCATTTTTATATAATCTTTCGTTTTCTCTGTAAATTAGAGAGCGCTGCAATTTATTTTTGCTCTTGTCTCCTTAGCCGGTGGTTGGCTACCAATTTTAGTATTAGTTGTCGACCACCGGGTTTAATATTTTCTAATTTTTTTATCATTATATATATTTCTAATAAGAATCTCTATTTTTGTAGCACATTTTTTTCTCTGTCTTTGTAGCACACTTTTCTTTGTTTTGTGGTTTCGTTTTATCTCTCGTTTTGACATGATTTCAGCACACCATGGCGGTCGTTTGGTGCTCGCACAAAGATTTTAACGACGCTAGTTTCTAATTATGATTCTGTCGATGGTCATAGAAAGTTAGATCCTCACTCGGATGATGGTTGTTTTTCGATATAATTAGTCCTAGATAGAGGGACATTCTGCCTGATAGTTTGGGTCGCTCACCACTCATTCTCCACCCTGTTATGCGTCTTGATTGGATAGAGACAAGGAGATTCATGAAGGCTTATGAATTTTGATAGTATACTATTTTCTATGAAAGTATTCACTTTTCTTTGCACTTTTGGGTTTGTAAGAGATTTTGGTGGATTGACCCCATTATTCTCCCTTCTGGTTGCGTTGTATTTGTGATATTTATATAGATTTTTAATAAAAATTCAGTAATCATTATAAAAAAATTGATACCCAGACTGTTTAAACTAAAGTTTATATAAATCTTTTAGTTTTAGGGGTTAGAGATTTAGTTTAGATATTTAAATTTTAGGGTTTAGAATTTAAAGTTAATGCTTATAATTTAGAGTTTAGAATTTAAGGTTTAATTTTTAGGGTTGGCGTTAGGAATTCAGGTTAATTTTTATAAATTTTACACAGCTTGTATATCAAAATTTTACCCACGAAAAAAATCCTTCAATTTAGCAAGTTTTTTTTTGGTAAACTAGATAAATGGTCCCCGACTATGCTTCAATTCTTTTTTGTGTCCCTTAACTATCAGAAGTTACCAACTGGTCCCCGACTAAAAAAATATAACAAATTGGTCCGATGTCATTAAAAATAATGGACGATGATGTGGCAATTAACAAAAATTGGCATAATTGCACATTTAATCCTCAACTTTTACATTTTTTAAAATTGATCATAATTCTAAAAAAATAACCCATATAATTTTAATATTCTATCAATTTAATCCATATTTTTATTTCTTTAATTCATTCAAATAGTTGGAGACGGTTTATGTTTTGATATTAGATTTTTAAAAAATTTATTTTAAAATAAGATATATCAACTATTAAACTGCAAAAAGCAATAAGAAACGAAATTAATAGAGATCACCAACTTTTTTTTTGCTATAAAAGGGAGAGGATGACAGCAGGCCTAAACTCTCTAAACCTACATGAGAAAAAAAGTACCCACTATCAACTTTTACAAAATATCAGTGAGATTAACTCCGACAAAAAAACAAATTAAAAAACCATAGCATCCTCCCGAAGGAGATGAACAACATCCCCCTATCATCTCCCCGTTGATTTTTCTTCATTATTGAAGCTCAAGAACATGGGTGGCTGCAGAGATCGCAGATCAGAGGCAAATCCCCCTATCATCTCCGATGATCTTCGCAATGATTTAAAAATTTAGTCGTTTGGGTACTTTTATATGGGATATTTTGAAGAAACGTAGCTTTATCCATTGTTGGAGCTCAAATTGGCTGCCATGAATGCATTGAACAAGAAGCAGAAGCCATTAAAATGGTTTCTCTGTAACTTCAACGTCTCCAAATGGCTTAGATTTGCTAAGGCCTCGATAATTAGTGGATAAGTCCAGTTTTTGTATCGGACATGGTGTCGATCTCAACAAATCTTGTATTCGGTCTTTGAGTCCACATCCTACATTCCTACTAAGAAGATTCTGACAATTACGCTACCTACCTTGGAATGGAGCTTAGATTCAAGTTGTTGAAACAAAGGCTCAACAATATGGGACGACAATGTTGGTTCATTGACTTCAATATAACACCGGACAACTTATTGTCGCCCAGATGTAACTCTGACAAACCTCGTAGATTACCCAAGCTAGCGGAATGAGAATGACTGGAGTTATGGGAGGAAGAAGACAATGGGAAAAGAAATGAAAAAAAAATTAAATAAGTTATTTAAATTTTTTAGAATTAGTATCAAGTTAAACAAATTATAAAAATTGAGGACTAAATATATTATTATGCTAGTTTTTGTTAACTGCTACATCATCTACCATTAAATTTTTAACGGCATCAAACCAATTTGTTATATTTTTTTAGTCGGGAAACCAATTTATAATTTTTAATAGTCAAAGGACACAAAAAATTTAGAGCATAATCGAGTTTATTTTAAACATTCTTCAAAATCCTTTCAATTCCAGAATCAAACAAATTAAACCCTAACCTTTCCAGACAAAAATCCTCTATCTCTTTCTATGACGTAATACTAAAAAATTAAGGGTAAATATTCTATACACAGGCGGTGTAAACTGAAAGTATCCACAAGCGCCTTAGTTTTAGGGTATAGAGAGTTAGTTTAGGGTATATAGTTTAGGAGTTTAGGTGTAAGGGGTTAGAATTTAGGGATAGTTGTTTCAATTTAAGGTTTAGGATTATAATTTAGGGTTTATAGGTTACAACCTAAATCCTCACCATATTACCCTAAATACTAAACCCTAACATATAAACCCTAAATTATAACTCTAAACCTTAAATTAAAACAATTATCCTTAAATTCTAAACCTCTACACCTAAACCCCTATAGCCTATACTCTAAACTAACTCCTTAAACCCTAAAACTAAGGCACTTGTGGAAACTTTCAGTTTCCACCGCCTGTGTATAAGATATTAATCTAAAATTTAAATTCTAAACTATAACCTTAAACTTTAAATCTTAACTTAAACAATAAACCCTAAAATACACCCTACCCATAATTTCCTAAACCTTAGCCCTAAGTCCTAACCTTAAACCTTGAATTTTGATCTTAAACTTAATTTCTTTTTAACGTGTGACGTAAATAGAAACATTTAAAAAAAATTATTCAACCTCTTTACTTTTGTTTTAAAATAGATATTTTAATAATTAGACACTAAGTGTTATTTCATTCATATTTAGTTGATTGCATTGGTTGTTGTAATAAAGAAAATTAATGTCCATTTCCGAAAGCCTTGAACTGCTTGCTGAATGATTAAAGCATTGTTTTTTATAACCCCTTTCTCTAACCAGAGTTCAGAGTTCAGAGTTGAGACCCACACCTCATCCACAAAGAACACACCTAACCTAACCTAAGCCTCTAATTTTGCAACCAATCAAAGTCAAACTCTTTATAAAGAATTGTAAGAAAAAACAGTCCACAACGTGCAGTTTGACCAGCGCCAGCCAATTTTGATATTTCACTGCTGAATAAACCAATGCCCCTTTATACAAAAATAATGCCTCCCTTGATTTACATATCATAACACAAATAATTCACCATGAAAAACTTCTTCTTCTTCATCTCTCTTCTCCTTCCATTTTTCTCGATCATTTCCGCCATTGATTCCAACACTTCTTCATGTCCGATCGACCTCAGTTATGTCGAAACCTTCCCGTGGGATGTATCCACCTGCTTTAACCCACAAGGAACCCAGTGCTGCCAAACGCTGCTCAGTCTCTTCGGCATGGGGATGGCACAGTACCTCAAAGAAACCTCCGTTTTCCAGTTGCCGAATCCCGATGTCGCAGCTTCGTGTCTCTCCGCTTTCCAGAACAGAGTGGCTGCCAAGTCTGTACACCCATCTTTGGTCACTTCTTGCTTGAGGAACTCCACGCAATTCGTCACCAACACTTCCAACTGTGATGGGATTATAACGGTTCAAGACTGGATTCAAAAGCTTGGTCCGGTGACCGTATTGGATTCGGCTTGTAAAGGCGACGTGACCGGTTTGAATTGCAGACCCTGTATCGAAGCAGGCTACAATGTTAACTCGAGGCTATTGAGTCTCGATCCAAATTCGACAAAGTGTTTCGATTTCACTGTTTTGTATGCCATTGGTGTGATCAATGAATTTGGTCCAAAGGATCAAGGGGCTGCTAATTGCATACTCGGCTTGCCATTGGATAGCTCGGTTAATGAGAAATCGAGGCGAAGATTAAGTAACGACACCGTGTTGAGATTGGTATTCGGTTTCTTGGGTGCTTTTGTTGGCGTTTTGGTTGCTGCTGGACTGATAATTTTGTACAGGAGATGGTATAGGAAGAACAAGAGAAATGTTCCACATAGACAATTCGTGAACGGTTTCAGGACGGGCGTGTTGCCGAATTCGGGCGCCAAGTGGTTTCATTTATCGGAGCTCGAACGAGCCACCAATGGATTCTCCCAGAAGAATTTGATCGGCCGTGGTGCGTATGGAGTTGTGTACAAAGGAACCCTTGCAGATGGTACTTTGGTCGCTGTGAAACAGATCCTCGACTTGGAATCCGAAGGCGACGAGGATTTCTCGAACGAGGTCGAGATCATTAGCAAGATAAGGCACCGCAACCTTCTTTCGCTCCGAGGCTGTTGCGTTACCAGTGACACGGAGAAAGGCAGGAGAAGGTATCTGGTTTACGATTTCATGTCGAACGGCAGCCTCGGTGACCATCTGTTCAACGATTTCACTAGGCAAAAACTGAGTTGGCCTCAACGCAAGAACATAATTCTCGATGTAGCTAAAGGTCTGGCTTACCTGCACTACGGAATCAAACCATCGATTTATCATCGAGACATTAAGGCAACCAACATACTTCTAGACTCGGATATGAAAGCGAAAGTCGCCGATTTCGGATTGGCGAAGCAGAGTTCGGAAGGGCAGTCTCATCTCACAACAAGGGTCGCAGGCACACATGGTTACTTAGCACCAGAATATGCACTCTACGGACAACTAACAGAGAAAAGCGACGTCTACAGCTTCGGAATCGTAATCCTTGAGATCATGAGTGGGAGAAAAGTGATCGACACATCGAATTCATCCTACCTATTGATCACAGACTGGGCGTGGAAGCTCGCGAAATCAGGCAACGTGCAGGAAATTTTCGATGAATCGATAAGAGAGGAAGGACCGAAAGGGGTGATGGAAAGGTTTGTTCGAGTCGGAATTCTTTGTGCTCATGTAATGGTGGCTTTTAGGCCGAAAATCGCAGAGGCCTTGAAGATGCTAGAAGGTGACATCGACATTCCAAAGTTACCAGACAGGCCATTGCCACTGAGTCATGAGTCCTTCAGATCATCCTTGGGAAATACTGCATCAACAAGTGAATTCTTTCATTCACGGATTCAGGGTTGAATTCAGACCCTAGTTTAGTACATGTAGTTGTTCTTTAGAAAGCAAATTCTGGGATTTGAATTCCTTTTCTTATTTCCTCTGTAAAAAAAAGGGTAACTAGTCAAATTCATTAACCAATAGTGTTAGCATCATTCTTTGCTATACATCATGTTGTTCATAATTTCAAATCAAACAAGTAACCTTATATTTTTTTGATTGTGGTCGCGGTCGTATTTTGGTCGTTTTATGTTTACCGCGGTTACAAACACAATGGTATTATTGTGATTATTGTGCCTACCGCAGCGCGATTTTTTTATATAAAAGATACAATTGCAATGCAAGATGAGGAGAGAGAGGAATTGGGTTTAGTTTTAATAGAATTTACTAAGCAAAGTTGCAGAATTTGTACAATTTTGGGTATGCAAATGTTGGTTTCCAATACATGTATTTCTACAGGGGGTGACTAGTCTAAAGTGTCTCAAGAAGTAAAATGACAGCAAATACAGATTATGTTAACCAGACTCGGTATTCGGTACTCAAAGTGAATACCGGATATGGATCTTTTTATGTCAAATACGAATGTTTCAAGAAAAATTAAGGCTTCACATAATGCATATAATGAGAAAGATTAGATTTTGGGTGCACTGAGCACAAATTAGAGGCATACCAGTTGGTTTTTAATGTCAATTCTATTAAGGCCTTCGGTCTATGTTCTTTTGGGCTCAGAAGCCCGCCCGCAAACCCATGAAAAAAAATTTGATCTTTTAATTTTTTATGTTGCAACTATAAATAATATATATTCACCTTATTAAAGGGTTCAAAAAGACAATGATATTCGTTATACGATATTCAGATTCGAATAGTCTTACATGTAAAGTGGACATGCTATATTAAAGGGTTAAAGAAAAAATATAAACGGTTATTATCTTGTAATCACCTTAACACTATTAAAAAATGATTATCATAAATAACCATATTATGTTATAAAGTTTGGTATAAAAATGCATATTATAAAATACGATTGAATTGATAATTGGATTTAAATTAAATTAAAATTTAATTGAATTTAGCTTTAATGAATTTAAATTAAAGTAAAATATAAACAATTTAATGTGTTGAGAGAAAAACAATTGAAAACTCTTATTTCTATTCTTTTATATAAAAAAGAGGTTATTATCTGATGCCTTGTTAAAAGCCCTCTAAATTTAGTCGGAAAAAAAAAAGTACATCAGGCAATAAGTACAAAGATAACGAACGAGAGAACCTCATCGAGCATTACATATATAACAGCTCGAATTTCAGAATCTGTGAGTTGTTTTACATGAGCATGTGGCCTTGTGTGTTTGGGCCGAAGCCTTGAAAACCTATGTGGGCTTCTTGTGTGTTGAGTTTGAACTCTTGGGTTGCCATGTGGGCTTAGAGGATATTAAAAGAGTAAAGGTGTAGTTTCTCCCACTTTTAAAGAGAAAGAGTGGAAATTGTAAGAGTGGTGAGGTCAATCTTGTCTCCCCTTTATCTTTTTTCTTTTTTTCTTTAGAGTTTAAGATAAAAGATACTATATTCATTAAATCAAGTGTTAATCTCGAATTTTTGGTTGAAGGAAGTTTTATCTACATCAAGTGATCTATCCGTTGAGGTAAGAATGGAAGGTTTTGGTGGAGGAAGAAAGATTATGAGGCTTTGTGGGGTTGAAGATTAAGAACGAGAATAAAGGATTTAACTTCATTTTTCTGTTATAGAGTTCTTCCTTTTATGTTTATTTACCCTCTAGAGATATTGTAACATGTTTTACAACATCTTCTTGTAGTGAAAAAGGTTGTGGAGCACTCAAAAGCTCAAAGCAAATGAAGGGCTTGAGGCTGGTGTAAGAGGTTCTTTTGTGGTGTTTGGAGGAAGGTTAGTACACTTTCAACTCCCTAATTTCTTGCATATCCTAAATGTGAAACCTTGTATGCTTGTTTGAATGCTTGATTTGGGTGTTTGAATGCTTGATTTAGGTATTAATAGTGAAAATCGTAATTATTGTTAAAATAGTGTAAAAATGGTAGGAAACGGTTTAAGTTATCTTTCATAACTTGTAAGTTTGTTTTGATGGTTTTCTCATGAAGGTTTGGGGGTCTGGGGATGATTTTTGAGCTTCAGAATGTGAATTTTGGGCTGTGTACCGATATGGTATGAACCAATATCGATACCCCTTTTGTTGTGTGGAAATTCATGCAAGTTTAAAGGGAGGTATCAGTACGCGTGGGAGCGTATCGGTACCGTTCTTGTTCTATTAGATTCTAGTAGCGAAATTAGGTACTAGTACACTTGTGAGTGTATCGGTACAATGGGGGTATTAGTACACCATTCTCGTGTATCGGTATTGGGTTGTCGGTCAACCCTTCCCCTAAAAAGCCAGGTATCGGTACGCCTATGATGTGTATCAATACCCATTGAAGCGTATCAATACGCATATAAGGGTATCGATACTCTTTGGACAGTCTGCCCAAAAATATGAGTTTTTGTCTAGAAAGCTGAAAAATTATATTGATCGATCCAATAGACTCCTAAGGGCTAAGATAAATTATAAAAATAAAAAAGTCCTTCATTCTCGAGCATAAAACTTAAGAACTCGGTAAAAGTCTTGTGTGACTTATATGTTGATAGCAACCGTAGGATGGTTGGGTTATGTGATGTTGTTAGATGCCTTGTGGGCACTTAATTAATGGGATCCGGATACTCAAGACGTGTTGCAACACCATAATAAATAGTTACCGAATGAAGGTTACCGATGTTACGTGACTCGAGCCTTATTCGAAAGTGCTCGAGGGAGAATTTCGAGTACGTGTGTATGTTCCGATGATGCGTAACCCAACCTCACTCAAGGTGTATGTTCCAATGCTGTGTGACCCGGCCTCACCCATCGAGTATATGTTCCAGATGCTATATGACCCGGGCCTCACTCCTATGTTGATATGGTTTGGTATGTTGGGCCTTGTGTGCCTCATTGTTGTTGAGATGATGTTTATCATGTGTTTAGGCGATTCATGTTAGCACCATGTATTGTTATAACTGTCATATCATCTTGCTTAGCTCCATGCCTATGTTTATAATCTGTATGAAGCATGGCAGAGTAGAGGTGTATCCATTGAGCTTTGTGAGCTCAGTGTTTGAAACAACGATTTCATTACGCAAGTTTTTAGGTTGTTGTGTTGCTTTCAAAGGAGCCCTATCAGAGTAGGACTTCAGTTCATCGATGTGATCGTGAGTACAGTACCTAGGCTTGTTGGGCAATATATTCATAGGGCCCTTGATTTATGTCTGTAACTATTTGAATTTATTAATCATGATGAATGCTTTTAATTACTTTATTTTCAATTGGAGCTCCCATACAAACGGTTTAACTATTTTGTATTAACTCTTTTTCAAAACGTGGTAGGATTTATGAAAATGCTTATGTTTGAGCTAAATCTAGTTGCAAAATTTTATAAACGGGTTGGGCTTGAGGCTCAAATGTGACATCGGGTATAGGGTGATACAACATACTAGACCCACTCGAAAGCCTAAGTCATAACATCATCATGTAACAAAGGCAATATCTCATCCGGTGACGATCGAAACCGGTGACACATAAGCTCTTTGCTCCCAGCAAGCTTAGTCATTCCATTTTCTACCTTATTTCCTTTTCGAGGAACATGTGCAATCCGAACCACCCACGAACGCCTAATCAACCTCACGATACGAGTCACTAAGGAGGACACCATACAATTACCTCCAGCACCCCCTAATAAACCGAACTAACTCAAAACAATCGGATTCCAAAATTAAATTCAGTACACGCATTAACCATGCAAACAAAAGTCCCTCGTACATACCCCACAGTTCGGAGTCCAAACTCGAGTACATACCCGGTAGTCGAACAAAACCAATCATCCAAGGACTCGTCGTATCCCTAGCACCACAACCACATGATGCCATGCCATTTACCAAGCTTCTTGCACCATCCACATTCAATTTGCACCACGCATGTGGTGGAGCTGCCCAATGAAACGACGCCCGCACGATTGGTCACCCCGTACCCACATCTGTCCGAAATTCAGCTAGCATCTGACGACTCCTAAGCACCACAGGCTCACAATCGATAGATTCGGGATAAAAAATCAATTGACTCCTTTGCAACCAAATATTCCAAAGTAATGCCCCCCAAAAATATCTTACTCCGATTCATTTGCAAAATAATGTGGTTGTGTCAAGTTCATATGCACCCATGACTCTATATCTACCTGAAAAAATTCTTGTAGCTTTGCTCCTTGAATCAAGTCAATTCATAAGAAAATAATCAACGGATACTGCCATAGAATATGATCCACATCCTCCACGACTGCGCCACAGGCACCACAACAACTATCCTGCGAAATGTGTCTTCGGATAGTTGTTTATTTAAGAAGTTAGGAAACGATTGCTTATTTATTTATTTATTTATTTATAATATACATTTGTAGAAGAAAAGCCAAATGAAACCAGACAAATAAAATGATTTGTGAAAAATATTAGTTGACTTAATTTCTTTAATAAACATTTCCTTATTATTGTATTTCAACAGCTATTCTGGTTACATGATGTCCACTTTCACGTTGTCATTCCTCATGTCCATTACAAATTAAAATAAATTTATTTATATAATTATTTATTTTACTATCAATGTTCATGATTCATGCAATACCCGTATTTTGTTCGGGTGTATACGTGTGTATATATATACCGAATACTGAATATTAAAAATAAACAAAATAATAAAACAATACAAATATATATAATAAAGACTATTTACATAACAAATGTCTATTTTACATAAAACCCAATATCAATTATATTTCCCGCCCAAACTATATACAAATTGGTCCAAACAAACACATATAGCCCAAATGTGTTTTTAAAGCCCGCCAAAATGGACACATGTCGAGGTCTTGTTGGTCCATTTCGTTTCACGCGGATTACTACTCCAACTGGAGCCAACTGGCTTCGCGAGCGAGGACGCTGACGTCATGCTGGGTCACCCTATAAAAGGAAAGAGAGAGAGAGTTAGTGGGGAACAAGGAATTAATGCGCAATCATTACCAAAATTAAAAAAGAGAGAGAAAAATGAGCCGAAAAGACTTACTAGAGGAGAAATACCGTCGCAGGGATATTGACCAGACACCGTTGACCGTCGTTGGGGCTCGCCGGAGCTGTGACCACGCAACGAGAGGTATATTTCGTCCTTGTTATCTCGTTTCGTCACATAAAAGAATGCAAACGAGTTAGTTTAAACCCTAGATCTGAGAAAAACAATAAGGAAAATAGGTAAAAATTAATTAAAAGCCTAAATCTAGGTTGCATGTTCAAATTCAAAACGAAAATCGAAATAAACAGAACTAAAGAAAAAGAAAATGAGGTGAGAAGCTTATCTATGCAAGTGTTGTTGAGGTCGTTTGGAGTGAAGTTGAAGTGTTGACGAAGTTTTTTCTCGGTGCTGGTGGAGTCGAAAATGAGCATGAGTGTTTGGTTCGGGTAGATTTAGGTGGGGAAGCTGGAGTTTCTGATGAAACGGGTTAGCTAGGGTTGTAAATCAGGAAAAGAAATGAATTTTATAGTTTTTGCGTTCGAAGGCACGGCGGCGAACGGTGGCCGGAAATCGCCTTGTGGCGGTGATTGGTCGTCGGCATATGAACAAGGGTGATCGGAGTTTCAGGTTAGGTCGAGAAAGGAGACCGGAGTTTCAGTTTGGCCGAGAAAGGTGATCGAAGAAGGGTTTTGTTCAGAGAAGAAGGCCAGAGACGACGGCCAATAGAGGCCAGCGTCGCCTTCGACGGCAGGAAAGAAAAGGGGTTGAGAGAATTTTTGGGGTTCGGCTGAGTTGAGTTCGAGTTGAAAATGAAAAAAATGAGTGGGACCGGGTTAGAGGGTCTTATAGGCTCAGGCGTGCGACGTCGTTTTGGAGTTGGGTAGGATAGGATCCTTGCGTTTTCTACGCGGGCATGGATACGAGTCCGTGACCCGATCGAGATGGGTTTGGGTATGTTGGGGCAAGTCTCGGTTAGGCCGTGAATTTGGGCTGAAATCAAATGGGTTGGGTCATTCTTTTAGGGAATTTAGGTTTGGGCTCTCTAATTTTCCTTTTTCTACAAAATGGTCATTATTTCTTAGTAATTCAGCTCTTTAATTTTGAAATTGATTTAATTCAGTCCTATTTCAGTGTTAATTATTTTTATTTAATTGATTTGTTTAATTATTTAATTTAAATTGTATGCTTGCATATTTTAAATGGCATGTAGTATACTTGTTTAGGAGATTTAATCACATAATTAGAAACTAAGTAGAGCATTTAGTATAAATTTCTTAATTAAATAATTGAGTAAGAAAGGACATTGTAGAAAATAAATGGAGATTTGAAATAGAGTTTGAATATACAAGGTTGATCCGTATCACACTGTAACGTGTTGTTAATCAATGAGTATTCAAATTAAGATTTCAAAATTCCATTTAAACTTAGAAAATGGTATTCACATAATTAGCTTAAATAAAATTAAAAATTTGATAAACAATTAGTATTACCCTAAATTAGGAATGTTATTACTTTTGGACCCATTAAAGGTAGTGTCCAAATTACTTGGGTGTTACTATTCAAGTCCAAAAATTAATAATATTCATAGAAGCTTAATTAATTAAATTAATGGAGCCTTAATTAAGTCTTACTTAAAACTGACAAGACAATAATTGGACATGCATTGAACATTTTGTGTTGAGATACATTTTGAATATAAATTGAAGTGTCCTAATGTATTTGGGTGTTTCAAGACTTATATTCGTCCAAAATGTATTTTCTTACAAAAGGATATTCTCAATCGAAATGGAATTCATTTAACGATTAAAAGATTTAATTAAATTCAGAATAATGTTCAAAATGCCACATGGAATAAATGAGGTAGTGATAATGGGCGTTGTAGGGGTGCTAATCTTTTCCTACACGTAACCAACTCCCGAACCCAAATTTTATTAAAAAAAATCTATGGTCCGCTTTTTATGGTGTTCGGTCTACCAAAGTGGCCAGTGGCGTCTCCAAAATGATTTCTAAAAGAAATAAAGGAAATTTGATTAAAAATGGAAAGGGCTCTAATTTCAAGATCGAATTAAAATGAAAAACCTCAATTTTCAAAAACCTTAATCGCTAGGTTGTTTTCCACAAACAGGTCTAAAAAAATGGTCGCGACAGCTTGGTGACTCCACTGGGGACAAAATTGAGAGTTATGCCTATTAATTAATTCCACATGGCATTTTGGCATTTCGAATATAAATCTGAATTTAATTTCTTCTAAAGAATTGTTGGATGGATTTTCCGGAAAAGTGTGGGTAGCTTTTATGTATGATATATCTGTCATTCATGCATAGACCCTCTACCCGGGTTTTTTACCCTTAAGTGGGAGAAAGACAATATCCGACGTGATGCTCTCCAGCTCCGAGTTCGGATTTTTGTCTTCTTCCAATATACTAACCTTATGCGTCGTGGGGCCCATGCCTCCTTTATAAGGGATCTATACTACCAAATCGATGTTTTACTGTACGACAGTTCGGGAACCAATAGTCTAGAACAAAGCTCACATTCTGTTTTAGAAGTCTACCCGGCTAGAGCCAGACAGGGACCTAGGACAGGTGATACCGGTTTAAAATACATTTCTCTAGTTATTTCGCTGCTATAAATATTGTGCTTATCTGAATTATTAATTTATCTACTTGCTTTTCACATTAATTCCTGGTACTAACACAAGTTTTTTTGTTTTGTTTGTTTTTTTTAATTTTGTCATAAATTGTATTTATTTTGGCATTGAATTGGGAGTCAGTAAATTTAGAAGTATCCAATATGTCTCGAGAGTATAGGATTGGAGAAGATAATATTGCAGTCTGGACTTGGTCCGAGCAAACTCAACACGAGAAAAGGGATAGTCTTGGTAAAGGCGAAGTGTCTAAGATGAAAAGTTACGTGAAGATAAGCACTAATCAGAATACATGTTTGCCAAAATTAAAAGAAATATGGTATCAATAGGATAGTGAAATGAAGGAGCATTTCATGAAAGAATTCGGAGACATATCCTTACTGTTAAATATAAAGATTGATCAAGAGCTGCTTAGAGCCATGGCACAGTTTTGGAACCCAGCATACAATTGTTTCACCTTCGGACAAGTAGACATGACACCAACACTGGAGGAATATGAGATATTGGTCAACTGTCCAAGAATTAAAAGTGACAAGATTTATACCAGACCCGTCAATAATCCAAGTTTCATCAAGAAACTAATATCATTAACTGGAAAGACAAAAGAGTGGTTGGACTTGAAAATGGCAAATAATGACAGCAAAGATCAAAATGAAGATAGACAACGAATCAATTGAAGGAGCATTAAAGAACTGATATTGGCAAGTAATGATGAGCCTATTAGGTTGCAAAGCTTTTTTGCCTTGTGTATTTACGGTTTGGTTTTATTTCCAAGGACTCTGGGGTATATTGATATGTCGATTGTGGGACTATTTGAGTGACTAGACAAAAGAGTTAACCCAAGGCCTGCTATCCTGACAGAAACTTACAGATCGCTGACTGCTTGCAAGAAATCATGAGAAGGAAGGTTTTGAGGATGCGCATAGCTGCTTGAAAACTGGTTTAGAGGTCATAGGTGGAACACATCTTATAGAGGAATCAGATATCTTGACACATATTCACCAATTGAAGAACACGTAGCTAGTTGTCCTTTAGAGGAAAAGAGTGAAAAACACTGGGAAGAATACTTCAAGGACTTAAAGGATATTGATGTGGTATAGAAGGCTCCATGATTGAATAGAGGAACAACTTTCTTATATCAGTGTGGAGACAAGGATTGGGTCCCACTATCAAGAATTTGGGGAGGAACGACTTATTGTCCTTTGCTAGTATCTAGACAGTTTGGTTTAAGATAGTTTATACCGGCTATTGCGGGAATGGCTAAGCTCGAGTACGCCCATAAGACGAATGACTACAAAGGGATAGTAGTTTAGACTTCAAGAGCATGGGAAAAACTGAGAAGGGTCCAACCATATCAAGACTCAGAAGTGATGGCAAGATACGATGAATAAAGAATGCAAAGGGTCAATGACAACACATTTCAAGAAAGGGCAGTAAACGCTAGTTCCTCTACTCAGACTGCTAAGGAAGCACCCTCGGCCTTAGAAAAGCTCAAACATGACCGTGAGTTGGATTTGAAGAAATAAGAAAAGGGGATCAGTGATCTCACCAAAGAACTGACTATGGCAAAGCTACAAGTAAGCATGCATAAGGGAAAGGAAAAATAGTTGATGGAATAGAACAAGAAGATTAGTCGTGATCTGAAAGAGTTGCAAGGATTACACAATGATTATAAGGGAAAGCAAAAGGAAGGAGCGAGAAAAGTAGTGAAGAATCTATCTGAGAAACTGGATTCAATGACCAAGGACAGAGACAACTATAAGAAAATGTATGACAAGAAATCACGAGCAAGCAAAGAATCGAGCAGTAAAGCAAAAAAGAAGCTGGAAGAGGAGCAAGCTAGGAATTTTGAATTGACAAGCCAAGTAACACAACTAGAAGAATTAATTACAAAATATCATAATGAAGACAAAGTTCAGGTATAAATGGAAAAAGAAAAGTTATAGAAAAAGGTGATGGAATTAGAGAATGATTTCCATGATTTGAAAGAAAAGCTTACTGGTTACAAGGGAGCGCTAATGGTGGAAAGTGGATCGTGGAAGGACAAGTATGAAGCAGCACAGCACACAGTCCAAAGCCAGAATGATGAATTGGTAAGTTTCAAGAAGCAGGTCCGGGGTGTTGCCTCGTACGTCCAGATATTGTCAAGGCAAGCTACGAGTTTATTGGAACAACCCGACATCGAGCAAGAGCATGGAGAAGTTATCACACGCTTGCTGCACGAGATGGTCAACTTAGGAATTAGGGCTAGCAATTTCCTGTAGGAAATTTCTCTTTTCTTTGTATTCGGACAAATGGTTGTTTCTAAAAGACTAGTTCCTGAATTCAATGCCTCTTTTCTGCATTCATGCATACATTCACGCATTTAAATTTTCATATTATATTGCAAAATAAGAAATCTAATAAAGGGAAAGTTTAATGACAGTTTGCTTTAAACCGCAATCATACCGCATTCATATGGAACTCGCCTGCGCTCTAAAGCCATGGCTGTGGAAGATAGAATTGCTAGTCAGGAGAACGATCGGGTGGAGACACAAAATCGATTTGATAGAATGGAACAGTCTATCAAAGATCATTTCACCCAGACACATGCGGAGATTATTGGTCAGTTAATTGCCCTGTTAGGACCAAATGAGTCTAGAAAAGCTAAAGCTCCTGAAGGTGCTTCAAACGACGTGAATGATCAAGCTGAAACTACGTCTCACATCAGAATGCAGCCTGAAAAATCTCAACCTGTGAAGAAGGTCCACATCAACTTGGTAGGGGCGACACCCAATCACCCGATGCATGTTGGGGTAAACTTCGAGAGTGGTGAAGAGGTCCTAGATCTAAATACTTTGAATGCGATAGAAAAGATTCGTGCTGAAATTGAAAGGAAGTACGAAGAGCGTTGCAAAGCCTTAGAAGACTGCTTGTTGTAGTTACAAAAAGCAAATGAGTTGGGCCCAGGCACTGCTAAAATGAGTTTAGTGACTGACTTGATACTGCCTCCAAAATTTAAAGCCCTGGATTTTGAAAAATATGATGGGACAACTTGTCCAAAAGCCCACCTCACGATGTACTTCCAGAAAAGGGTTGCCCATTTGAAGGATGAGAAATTGTTGATACACTACTTCCAGGATAGCTTAACTGGTTCAGCGACCCGATGGTACATGCAGCTGAGCCGTGTGAACATACGATCGTGGAAGGATCTTTCAGGAGCGTTTGTAGAGCACTACAAACATATGACAGAAATGGTCCCTAGCTGAGTTATGTTGCAAAGAATGGAGCAGAAAACTGATGAAACGCTTCGGTAATATGCTCAAATATGGAGAGATGTAGCAGCACAAGTACAACCTCTGATGATGGAAAATGAGGTTGCCCACATGTTTGTTCAAACTCTGAAGGGGCCGCTTTTCGAGAGGCTGGTCAGTAATGCTGCTCAAAATTTTGTTGATATTGTAATGACTGAGGAATTGATAGAAGCTGCGATCAAGAGTGATCGAATTGAAAGTGGAGAGAGCTTCTGAAGGAATTATAAAAGGAAGGATAGTGAAGTGAATAATACAAGTACGTACAAGGCTCCGAAGAATGTGACCACTACCTCACCTAGAACTGCAGTGGGAAACTCACAGAATTCGAACAAGAAGGACTCATGTGGGTTGAGGAATGATAGGATGAATTTCACACCCATTCCGATGACATATGTCGAATTATATCCCTAGCTACATGAAGCAGATTTGGTGAGGCCGTATCATTTGACACCCCTGCAGCCACCATACCTTCCATGGTACAAATCTGATGCCCATTGTGAATTCTATGCCAGAATATCGGGGCAATCGATTGAGACATGCACGACATTCAAGAAAGTGGTACAGAATCTGATCAACACTGGGATCTTAAAGTTTGACGAACCAAGCATTGCTGCAAACCCTTTGCCAAGTCATGGTGGGCGAGGGGTGAATGCTATTGAAGAAGATGATGAAGCAAGACGGTTGAAGACTGGTGTCTCTGAAATAAGATCACCATTAAATGGGTGTTTAAACCGTTGTACAATGCCATGATTGAAATGGGCATGGAAGTGGAAATTGAGAAACAACCTGAGGTGTATTGTGAGTATCATTAAGAGTGCGGTCATGAGATTCAGTATTGTCAAGAGTTTAGGGACTTGATTCAAAAAATGATGGACACTAAGAGATTGAATTCTTTGAGAAAGCAAGAATATGGAAAGAAGTTGAGGTATGCACTTTTGAATGTTCCGAGGTCCATAAGCCCTTGATTCTCTTTGTTAAACTAAAGGCTGCAAGCGCAAAACTGGAAATAACCCTGAAGGTTGTGATCTCGACTCTTGCATTGTTTGCTTTCAAAAGTACCAATGCAGTTCCCTAGAATTACACAGCCAATGTGATCGTACCAGGAAAAGAAAAGCCACAAGAAGAAACAAAGCCAAATGATGAGAAGAAGGATGAGTTAGAAGGAAAGAAGAACAAGGAGCTTGATACAGGAGCAGTAAATGAAGTGGGATACTTTACCCGAAGTGGTAAGTGCTATTCTTCCCCAAAAGTACTTAAAGAAGCATAGAAGGTTAAAGGGAAGGCTGCGGTGACACCAGAGAAGTTTTTGGAGAAGATCCTGCTCCAAAGATAAATGAGCCAGTAACAAAAGAATAGGCACAAGAATTTTTGAGGTTTCTAAAGCACAGTGAATACATCATAGTTGAGCAGTTGAAGAGGCAGCAAGCAAGGATTTTTGTCTTGGAGTTACTGTTGAGCTCCAAAAGACACCGCAATGCTTTGATGAGGGTGCTTAATTAGACATTTGTACCAAATGACATATCCGTGGACAAGTTAGACAGAATCATAAATCATATCATTGCTGAAAACTACATCACATTCACTGATGATGAAATTTTCGAAGGTGGGATGGGATCGGTGAAGGCTTTGAACATTACCACACATTACAAAGGGTATGTGTTACCAGGAGTCCTAATTGATAACGGATCAGCGCTGAATGTTATGCCAATGACAACTCTACAAAGGTTGCCCATTGATGATTCTCATATGAAAACATACCAGAATATTGTAAGGGCCTTTGATGGAACAATGCGTAATGTGTTAGGGAGGATTGAAGTACCCCTGCTAATCGGGCCGACAATTTATAACATAGATTTTGTGGTAATAGACATTAAGCATATATACAACTATTTCTTGGGAAGGCCCTGGATTCAATCAGCTTGAGCAATCCCATCGTTCTTATACCAGAAGCTCAAATTTGTTATAGAAGGGAAACTGGTTAGTGTCGGTGTAGAGGAGGACATCATTGCCTCAATAACCACTGACGTCTTGTATATTCAAGCAGATAAAAACACCATTGAGTGTTCTTTTCGGGCTTTGGAGTTTGTAAATGCTACCTTTGTTGCTGAGGGCAAGCCCTTCTCGCGACCAAGGTTATCAAATTGTACTAAAATGACTGTGCAGGAAACACTAGGAAGGGGCGCGAAGACAAGAAAAGGACTTGGGAAACACTTGCAAGGACATCTACGTCCGAGGCCCATTATCATAAAGAATAACCATTTTGGGCTAGGGTTCAGTCCAAACATGCAAGACTGGCTGAGGGAACTGAAGAAAAGAAATTAACAGAGGAAAGCTCATTTACAGGGGACTGAAACTTCTTCTAGACTGGTAACTTCCTTTGACATTACAAAGATTTTCAAGTCCCGGGGATTTGCAAATGTTGAGAAACAATTGGAAGAGGTTAATCAAGAGACAGTACAGCTACACGATGAAGAGATTTTCGGCAATAACTTGGATGGGCTCGTCATTGGCGGAATTTTTGAGGGGGTTCAACATGGGGAATTTCTGAAACAGATCTGCCTCTGTCTCCTATGCGAGATGCTGAACAATTGGACCGCCGAAGATTTCCTTCTTGTAGATAAGAATAAAACAAAGTAAATGCCATGAACCACCTTATACTTTTTCCCGCAAGTATAAGGGATTGTCTGTAAAGGGTCGTTATACTCATCCATTATAATAAAGATGCTTTTCATGCTGATTCACAAATGGCAAACATGTTTTTAATTTTCGCATCCTTTTCAAAATATATTATTATTTACTTTGCAGGCCTTCAACTATCGACTGCATGAATGATCTTAAACCTAATCCTAGAGTAGGTTCTGAACCGTCAGTATGTTCAGTGGAAGTCAATGAAGTCGAGGATGAAAAAGAATGTGAAATCCATGAAGAACTACTAAGGTTGGTGGAAAATGAAGATAAGCAGATCTTACCTCATAAGGAAGAATTGGAAGTTCTCAACTTGGTGACAGATGAAATCAGAAGAGAAGTAAAAATAGGAACAACATTCTCATTAAAGGAGAAGCAAAAGCTGATTGATCTTCTACGAGAATTCAAAGATGTCTTCGATTGGTCTTATCAAGACATGTCAGGATTGAATAATGATATAGTAGTACACAAGTTACCCATAAGGCCAGAATGTAAACTGGTACAACAGAAGATAAGAAGATTGAGTCCAGAATGGTATTGAAAATAAAGGAAGAGGTACAGAAGCAGATCGATGATGGTTTTCTCGTAGTATCGCAATATCTAGAGTGGGTGGCCAATATAGTCCATGTGCGGAAGAAATATGGAAATGTATGAATGTGTGTGGACAATAGAAACTTGAATAAGGCTAGTCTGAAAGATAATTTTCCCTTGCCACACATAGATATTCTGGTAGACAACACGTCGGGGCATTCATGGTTTTCCTTCATGGATGGTTTCTCGAGGTACAATCAGATAAAGATGAATCCGGAGGACATGGTCAAAACAACATTCATAACTCTATGGAGCACATATTGCTACAAAGTGATGCCTTTTGGATTGAAGAATGTCGAGGCAACATATCAACGGGCAATGGTTACTTTGTTCCACGACATGATGCACAAGGAAGTTGAGGTGTATGTGGATGATATGATTGCTAAATCTCATACTAAGGAAGAGCAAATTCAAAACTTGAGGAAGTTGTTCTTAACATAGAAGAAGTACCAGTTAAAACTCAATCCCAATAAGTGCACTTTTGGAGTAACATTTGGAAAACTCCTAGGGTTTGTGGTTAACAGAAAAGGAATTGAGATAGATCCAGATAAGGTGAAGGTTATCTAGAATTTGCCACCACCCAGTTCACGAAAAGAAGTTCGTGGATTCCTTAGCAGGTTAAATTACGTTTCTCGGTTCATTTCATAATTGACCGATAAATGTAACTCAATCTTTAAGCTACTCAAAAAGAATAACCCTGGAGAGTGAAATGAAGAATGCCAAGAAACATTTGATAAAATCAAGAAATATTTGACAAATGCTCCAGTATTAGTGGCCCTAGTCCCCGGAAGACCGTTGATCCTCTACTTGACGGTTTATGAGAATTCAATGGGATGTGTGCTAGGGCAACATGATGATACAGGAAAGAAAGAAAGATCCATTTGTTACATGAGCAAAAAGTTTACTGAATGTGAAGTACGGTACCCGCCAATCCAAAAGTTATGTTGTGCTTTGGTTTGGGTAACCCGTAGGCTCAGGCAATATATGTTGTACCACACTACATGGCTAATTTCCTGCCTAGATCCGTTGAAGTTTATGATGGAAATACCGGCATTGACCGGAAGGTTAACACGTTAGAAAATGTTGTCAGAATTTGATATTGTATACGTGAGCCAAAAGGCAATAAAAGGAAGTGTCGTAGCAGATTTCTTAGCCAGTCGTGCAGCGGAAGATTATAAGCCCCTGAACTTTGATTTCCCATATGAGGATGTGATGAATGTCTCCATGACGGAAACTGGAATCCCAGATAGCGAAACCTGGAAATTATACTTTGATGGAGCGGCTAATGCCCTTGGACGTGGAATTGAAGCAATATTGATTTCTCCAAATAATGTACATTACCCGTTCACAAGCAAGTTAGAATTCCTTTGTACCACTAACATGGCAGAATATGAAGCCTGTGTCATGGGCCTGCGAGCTGCTATTGAAAGGAAGGTAGAAGTTTTGAAAGTATATGAGGATTCAACGTTTGTGATCTACCAACTTCGTGAAGAATGGGAAACAAAGAACGTAAAGTTGATTGGGTATAGAAAATTGATTCATGCGCTAATGAAAGAGTTTGAAGAAATCACCTTTAGATATATCCCCAGAGAAGACAATCAAATGGCGGATACCTTAGCTACACTGGCTTCGGTATTCCAAGCAAATAAGCCAGAAGACATGATGCCAGTTCGCATGCAAAGTTATGAAACCTATGCTCACTATTGTAGCATAGAAGAAGAGGTTGATAAGCATCCCTGGTATTATGACATTTTGCAATATCTATAGTATCAGACTTATCCCCTAGAGGCAAATGACAATGACAAAAGAACTATTAAAAGGATGGCTTCAGGATATATACTTGATGAAGAGATTCTTTATAAAAGGGGAAAGGATCAGATCCTATTAATATGTGTCAACGCCAATGAAACAAAGAATATTATGGCAGAAGTGCATGATGGAATATGTGGAACACATGCCAATGGATTCTCTATAGCCAGGAAAATCATAAGATACGGCTATTATTGGAAAACTATGGAAGGAAATTGCATTGAATATGCCAAGAAGTGCCATAAGTGTCAGATATATGCTGACAAGATTAATTCTCCACTAGTACCTCTTCACACAATGAATTCGCCATGGCCTTTTTCTGTCTGGGGCATGGATGTTATTGGACAGATCCGCCCTAAAGCTTCTAATGGACACCGTTTTATTCTTGTGGCCATAGACTATTTTACCAAGTGGGTAAAAGCAGCTTCTTATTCCAACATCATGAGAACAACAATTTGCAAGTTCTTGAAGAAAGAGATAATTTGTTGGTATGGTTTACCAGAAAGAATCGTCACGGATAATGCCACCAATTTAAACAATAAAGTGATAGCAGAAGCATGTGAGCAATTCAAAATCATTCATCACAATTCTGTGACTTGTCGCCCTAAGATGAATGGGGCAGTGGAGGCAGCCAACAAGAAGATCATATCAAAGACAATAGAAACTTACAAAGATTGGCATGAGAAACTACCTTTTGCATTGTTTGCATATCGAATTTCAATACGAACCTCAACTAGGGTAACACCTTACTCTTTGGTCTATGGGGCAGAAGCGGTACTCCCTATTAAGGTCAAAATTTCATTTCTTCATGTTTTTTCTGAAGTAAAGTTAGATGATGCGGAATGGCTACGGGTTCAATTTGACCAGTTAAATCTCATTGAGGAAAAGAGGTTGAAGGCAATCTGTCATAGCCAAATGTACCAAAAAAGGATGATGCAGGCATATGATATAAAGGTGCGCCTGAGAGAATTCTGAGAGGGGGATCTTGTGTTGAAAATGGTCCTACAAATACATCGAGATGACCGTGGAAAATGGATGCCTAACTGGGAAGGACCCTATGTTGTCAAGAAGGTCTTCTCTGGAGGAGCATTGATCTTGGTTGAAATGGACGGCAAGGAGTTACACAAGCCAGTGAACTCTGATTCAGTCAAGAAGTATTACGCTTGAAGAATTCAAAAAGAGAATGAAAAAAGAAAAAAAACGGAATGAAAACCCAAAAGGGCGCTTCCGCAAAATGAAAATATCTATGGTGAAAACTCGGAAAGGGCACCTTAGATATCTCAAATAAAAGAAAGAAAGAAAGAAAAAGAGAAAAATAATAAAATAATATAAAGGGGGTTCAAGATGAAAATCCGCAAAGGGCGTCTTGAAACAAAAGGAGGATCTGAGTTGAAAACCTGTTAAGGCAACTCAGATAAATGAAGTTAGGCATCTGATAATCAGGACCTCTCGGACGCCTGGTATTTTGGAAGGGATTTCACATCTGTAAGCATCTTGGCAACGTTTGAGGACCGTTGGACATGAGTGCAAGTTCAACCCTATAGCTGGTCGATGGGGTGGTTGTATCCTTCATGCCTTGGATGCCCGGAGATCTATCTTTTTTTTCTTGATTTTATTGTTTTCCATGATTATTTCTAACTCCGTTGTATTCCGATTTATAAGCTTCAATAAAATTCATGAATTCACTTCCGAGCTTTCTTTTTATTCCAGAGCATCATAAAATGGTTGATATAATGTATAAAAGTAGATAATTTTCTGATATTACTATGTTTTTGAAGTGCATGTAAACCTTTTCACTCTGGTATTGAAGAAAAATGTACAAGACAAGATGGTGTAAACTTGAAGACAGACCACAAAGATGTCAATACAGTCTGCCATCCGAAGAATAATGATTTTTATCTCTGTGTTTATGTTGAGATGATCATAACCACAAGGCCAACACGTTATCATGCTCTTTTGAATTAGCATTTCAGTCAGGACAGCTTATAAAGATTGGGAATAAGGAAGAATGTCCTTAGCCCCATGATCTACTGTTGAGAACCATCATTTTGTAAAGACTCTTGGTTTTGAAAAACTTTAACATTGAAAGATTGGGTATTTGCAATGTTGCCAAAACAAGGTGACATGGTTGGCCAGGACAAGATTGCGTCAGCAATAATACCTTCCCTTTATTCTCAAAAAAAAGAAAAAATTAAAAGAGAAAGAGAAAAGGGAAATTGAGGTGAAAACCCAGAAAAGGTGCCTTAGATATTTCAAAAAAAAGGAGGAAAAAAACCAAAGTGAAAACTCGAAAGGGCGCTTTGAGAAAAGCAACCTAAAGTGAAAACCTGAAAGGGCGTTTTAGAGCGAAAGGTCAGAAACGTAGAAAAGAAGGTTGTGACGGACGTTTCTGAATGTGAGATGGGAATTAGAAAAGAAGTATCCAAAAGGGTCCTAAAAGGGCAGAAGATGATTGATGAATCTCAGCAAGTCATGGTTCATGCATCATATAGAAAATAGGGTCATGCTAACCCTCATATTTTAGTTGTTTTGACAAGAGGTAGATGGAAAATGAGGGATTCATAATGAGAAGAGTCCGCCCCAGCAAAGAATAACTCCTAATGAGAAGAGTTCGCCCAGCAAAGAATAATTCATAATGAGAAGAGTCCGCTCCAGCAAAAAAGAATTCATAATGAGAATAGTCCGCCCCAACAAAAAAGAACTCCTAATGTGAAAAGTTCGCCCATCAAAGAAGGATTCATAATGAGAAGAGTCCGCCCTAGCAAAGAAGAGCTCCTAATGAGAAGAGTTCGCCCAACGAAGAAGGATTCCTAATGAGAAGAGTCCGCTCAGATAAAGACAAAGTTCCCAAAGAGAAGAGTTCATCCCCTGTTAAAGAATGAGATAAAGGAAGATTGAAGAATTTCATAATGAGAAAAATAGCTTCAAGATTCCATAAATGGATGGTTTGGACAAAATATGTGTCTTTTCAGTCTTTATCTTATTCTTGTTCCACAACAATGAGCAAAGAGGGGCAGTTGTAATACTCATATTTTGTCCGAGTGTATACGTCTATATATATACTGAATACCGAATATTAAAAATAAACAAAATAATAAAACAGTCTAAATATATATAATAAAGCCCATTTACATAACAAATGTCCATTTTACATAAAACCCAAATAAAATAGAGTTAGTGGGGAACAGGGAATTAATGCGCAATCATTACAAAAATTTAAAAAGAGAGAGAAAAGAGAGCCGAAAAGACTTACCATAGGAGAAATATCATCGTTGGGATATTGACCAGACACCGTTGACCGTCGCCGGATCCTGCCGGAGCTGTGACCACACAACAAGAGGTATATTTCGACCTTGTTATCTCGTTTCTTCAAATAAGAGAATGCAAATGAGTCATTTTAAACCTTAGATCTGAGAAAAACAGTAAGGAAAATAGGTAAAATTTAACTAAAAGCCTAAATCTAGGTTGCATATTCAAATCCGAAACAAAAATTGAAATAAACAGATCTAAAAAAGGAAAAGGAGGTGAGAAGCTTATCTGTGCGAGTGTTGTTGAGGTCGTTTGGAGTGAAGACGAAGTGTTGACGGAGTTTTTTCTCGGCGCCGGTGGAGTCAAAAATGAGCGTGAGTGTTTGGTTCAGGTAGATTTAGGTGGGGAAGCGGCGAGTTTCTGACGAAACGAGTTAGCTATGGCTGTAGATCGGGAAAAAAATGGAATTTTTTGGGTTCAAAGGCACGTCGACGAATGACGACCGGAAATCACCTTGCGACGGTGACCGGTCGCCGGCATAGAAACAAAGGTGATCGAAGTTTCAAGTTAGGTCGAGAAAGGTGAGCAGAGTTTCAGTTTGGCCGGGAAAGGTGATCGGAGAAGGGTTTTGGTCAGAGAAGAAGGCTAGAGACGACGACTGATAGAGGCCGACGTCGCCTTTGGCGGGCAGAAAGAAAAGGGGTTGAGAGCATTTTGGGGTTCGGCTGAGTTGATTTCGAGTTGAAAATGAAAAAATGAGCGAGTGGGTGTAACACCCGGGTTTGGGGACCGGAAGAAAATAATATTTAAATAATGGTTTGGGTTTCGGTTTTACAATTTAAAATAATAAAATACTATTTTGGGCTCGGGTTTATAATTAAAATAATCCTTTACGTTTCAGGTTTCATGAAATGGGACCAAATTGATTTAATTGCAAATTTGAGGAGCTTTTTAAAGAATAAGGGGATAGCCATTCATTAATGGCCTTTTGGTAATTTACCCACTTTTCAATTTAAATCCCCCCTTTTTCACAAATAAACACTATTCACTCTCTTCCTCACCCATTTCCAACGTGAAACAAGAGTTCTCTTCCCTTCATCACTATTCCATCAAAAAGCTCATCCATTTCAACTCTTTTTTGAAAGGTAACAACGTTTTTGACTTCCCCTCAACTCCCTCTCTTTAAAAGTACCATTTATTTTCATTTTCATTGAAGTTTTGAAATTGGGGTTTTCAAGAGATTTGATTAAAAATGGTGTCTTTGTGTAGCTAAACTTAATATTTTGATTTAGTATGGTTAGTTATGGAATATAGGAGCCAAATGGTTCAACATATGTGAATTTTGAATGATTTGGAGTAATTTCCGAAATTGGGTAAAAATGGGATTTTGGAGGGTTTTGGGTGAGTTTTGGGGGTTGTTTTAGGTGGAAATTGATAGCCCAATGGTAGTATTATGGTTAGGGGTTGATTTGGGATTGTTTGTGGGTGCTATGGATGTTGGAAACATGGTTTTTGGACATGGTTTAGGGGCTGCCCGAAATTGCCAAAAATGGAATTTGTTCATGGTTTGTAACATGGTAAATTGAATTTGAATTGTGTTCCGGGTTGGTCTTTCGATGTTGGGCTGATTTGAAATTGTTTGAAATGTGTTTGAGGTTGTTTAGAAGCGGGAATTCGTGTTGGAAAAGCTTCGGGAAGAAATCCGGAATTTGAGGGAGGTTGCTTGCTTGGCTTGGAGCTTGGAAGCTTAGGTGAGTGGTTAAATATTTTTAAAATGGTTTTGAGTATTTGGTTCAAGCATGTGAACCTAGGATGGGCTTGGTAAACCCACCTAGAGTTGGGATTAGAGTGGTAGCCTAATCCCAAGCTTTGATTAGAGACTTTGGTTGCACTCTTTAATGGTTGTATATGCCTCGTATTAAATTGTGACGATGTTGATTATATATATGTTGTATACATGTATGTTGAGGCATGTTGGATGCATTGTTATATGCATGATGATGATAGATGTGATATGGTTATACACATGTGCAAAATATGATGTGATATGTATGATAATGATGTACATGTGGTGTTGTCATGTGAAATGAGATTATGAGGTGATTGCTTGATCCGAGGATCATGGTGAGTGCATGCTAGGCATGGAAATGTGGTTTGTGCATGACGGTAAGTCATGGTGAGTACGTGCTAAGCACGGAAGTTGTTAATAAATGATATTGTGGAATGTGTTAGTATTGGCACTAGTATGCTTGGGTACAAATGATCGATCATTAGGATGTTTAGTGTGCACACGTGAGTCAAAATGCGCGCGTGGTCTTGATGATGGTAGTCATCAAGATGGAGTACGAGTTCGCCCGGAAATCTTCTTATATATCTATGTGTCGGTGATAAGTGGAATCCCATCGACGGGCGTGAGGATGAGTGAAATCCCCTCCGCGTTAAATGAGGCGTGAGGATGAGTGGAATCCCCTCCGCGTGAACGGTGATGAGTGTAATCCCACCGTCAGGTAATGGTAGAGTTGTTGGATGTGAGTTCCAACGGTTATCCGCGTATTCGAGTCATAGCTAGGTGCCAATACGGATTGTAGTTTATGTTGCCAACATGTGGTTAATTGTGAGCTAATGTGATTTGGGATGTGTTGCTAACATGGTTTAATATATGTGATTTCATATGTTGTGGTTTTAAACATGTTGAGCATGACATGAAATTGAATATATGATCATGCATCATCTATATTTATGGCTCGTGTGGATCAGAGGTAAGGTCATGCATTTTATCTTGGTCGTAGCTCGTGCTTGGACCCTGCATTGTCGAAGGTTTGTTTTACGAGCTTACCCTCACTAAGCTTTTATGCTTACGCTCTCTTTTGTTCGACAATGCAGATTAATGGCTTGTGGGTGGCAAGGGCAAGGAAAGGACTCCAAGTGTTGCTTACGGTTAGCTCAAGTATGATAGTTAAATCTAAAGATTGTAATAGTAAAGCAATGGGATAAGTGTCGTGTTATGATGCTTTTGGAATATATTGTTGTTGATGTTGTTTAGGAGCATGTTAGCCTTCCCGTATGTGTTTGTTAATTTGGCTTTTGGGATGTATGCCTTGCTTGAAACCATGCTAGTATTGTGCTACCTAGAATTGCCTAAGTGTTGGATATGTGAAAGCTTAATACCTATAATGACATGTATGGATGTGTGGCTTGTGATGTTGTGCCTTGGTGTTTAGTCTTGATATGATGTTGCTCAAGCATGCTTGTATGTGGTTTTGCCTTTAAAGTTGTTGTTATGATGTTGTAGGGTGTTTTGGTGATGTTTTGGGGCACCCTTGTGCCTTAAAATAGCCAAAACGAGTCTGCAGACAGGGGGCGTTTCAGAACGGGTCACCCTGTTCCGATACGGTCCCTTTGCAAATGGCCTGCCGTTTCGAAACGGGTGGGGGTCGTTTCGGAACATTTTTGCTACTGGAATTTTGAGAAATTGACGAGATAAAGGCGTTCCGAAACGGGCCTTTGATGTTTCGAAACGGTCAACTCTCGTTGACCACGAGAAATTGACCGTCAGGGTCGTTTCGATACGGGTCATCCCTGTTTCGAAACGGTCACCCTATGGTTGACCCTGGACTGTTGACTAAGTCAAGGCGTTTCGGAACACCCTAAGGGCGTTTCGAAACGGCCTGCTGTAAAGGACTAAAATGAGCTGTTTAATGTTTTGATTGGTCGGAGTATGTTGCATTGTTTGTATTTTCCGCTGCTGTGTCCTACATAGGATTTAATTATGCCTATAGACAAGATAAATAAACAGGAAATTTTCTGGGTCGCTAACCGAGGGGAAGCCTTAACGGATTTCGCTTCGGTTTTCCCCGTGTGGCCCACTCGGATCGGTCATCCGACCAGACCGGGACGAGGGGGTTACAGTGGGACCGAGTTAGAGGGTTTTATAGGCTCAGGCGTGCGACGTCGTTTTGGAGTCGGGTAGAATAGGATCCGCGCGTTTCTACGCGGGCATGGATACATGTTCGTGACCTGATCGAGATGGGTTTGGGTATGTTGGGCCAAGTCTCGGTTAGGCCGTGCATTTGGGCTGAAATCAAATGGGTTGGGTCATTCTTTTAGAGAATTTAGGTTTGGGCTCTCTAATTTTCCTTTTTCCACAAAATGGTCATTATTTCTTAGTAATTCAGCTCTTTAATTTTGAAATTGATTTAATTCAATCATATTCCAATGTTAATTATTTTTATGTAATTGCTTTGTTTAATTATTTAATTTAAATTATATGCTTGCATATTTTAAATGGCATGTAGTATACTTGTTTAGGAGATTTAATCACATAGTTAGAAACTAAGTGGAGCCTTTAGTATAGATTTCTTAATTAAATAATTGAGTAAGAAAGAACATTGTAGAAAATAAATGGAGATTTGAAATAGAGTTTGAATATACAAGGTTGATTAGTATCACATTATAACGTAATGTTAATCAATGAATATTCAAATTAAGATTTCAATATTCCATTTAAACTTAGAAAATGGTATTCACGTAATTAGCTTAAATAAAATAAAAAATAGGATAAACAATTAGTATCACCCTAAATTAGGAATGTTATTACTTTTGGACCCATTAAAGGTAGTGTCCAAATTACTTGGATGTTACTATTCAAGTCCAAAAATTAATAATATTCATAGAAGCTTAATTAATTAAATTAATGGAGCCTTAATTAGGTCTTACTTAAAACTGACAAGACAATAATTGGACATGCATTAAATATTTTGTGTTGAGATACATTTTGAATATAAATTGGAGTGTCCTATTGTATTTGGGCGTTTCAAGACTTATATTTATCCAAAATGTATTTTCTTACAAAAGGATATTCCCATAATTCGAAATGGAATTCATTTAACGATTAAAAGATTTAATTAAATTCAGAATAATGTTTGAAATGCCACGTGGAATTAATGAGGTACCGATAACGGGCGTTGTAGGGGTGCTAACCCTTCCCTACACGTAACCGACTCTCAAATTTTATTAAAAGAATCTATGGTCCGCTTATTATATTGTTTGATCTACCAAAGTGGCCGGTGGCGACTCCAAAATGATTTTTAAAGGAAATAAATGAAATTTGATTAAAAATGAAAAATGCTCTAACTTCAAGATCAAATTAAAATGAAAAAACCCTAATTTTTAAAAAAAAACCCTAATCATCAGGTTGTTTTTCACAAACGGGTCTAAAAAACGGTCGCGACAATTCATAATTATTTCTTGTACTAATTTCATGCTTTTATTTTCATTTTTAATATCAGATTAAACATGATTATAACCATTGTATTGAAAAAAAATTCTATCTCAATAAAATAAACAATATTAAATTGTTCAAAGTTTTTAGAATATTAATTTAATTAATACATAATTCATTTAAATTAAATTAATTGAAAATTGCTTTATTATATAAGAAGATATAGTTTTTTTTTAAATAAGCTTGATTATTAAATATAAAAAGTGGAAAACATAGACCAGAAAACCAAATCTATGTGCATGCTCCCTAGACCATTTTCTTAGTCAGCACCATGTGAAAGAAGAACACTTTTCTTCATTTCTAAACTATGTAAAGAAATTAAATTAAAAAATGGAATTAGGGCTCATATTTTAACTTATAATAATACTTTCAAACAATGCCCAAACCATCCGACCCTTTATATCAATAAACTGAAAGGTGTTGTGCGCTTAAGTTTGTTTTAATTTATATTTATATCGGTAACAATATCAACCGAATTAAGACTCGATCTGCGTTAGAAATTATAACTCAGAAATAATGTCTAAGAAGAATGGATTTAAAAGTGTTGCTGCCCTCAAATTAAATATCAATGGTAGTAATCCGCTAAAAATCCCAAAATAATTAAGGGTAAATTACATCAATGGTTATTAAATTATGAAAAAAAAATCATTTTAGTCATTTATCTTTCAAAAGTTATAAAATGGTTGTTAAATTTATTGAACTATTACAAAATAATCATTAGACATTATAAAATAATGTAACAATTCGATTAATTTAATGAAAGCTTTGTAACATTTCAATAAAAATTTAATAATCACTTTTTAACAGATTGATAAATTTAAGGCTTAATACATTTTCTCCCTTAAATTATATATTTTTTCCAACTTGTCCCTTAAAGTCCATTTTGACCATTTTTGTCCCCTAACGTTTTGCGACGTTTTTCATATTGCCCCCTACTCACATCACCTAATTATTTTATTTTCTTAAATTTTAATTTAATATATTAAAAATTCATTAAATTAATTTTATTCAACCAAATTACCCCACCTCTCTCCCTAAACCCCACCCCTCATCCTCTTCCCCTATCCCCTTTGTTCGCCAAACGATATTCCTACGGGGAGTAGAATGATGGTCGATGGTATAGGTTTGGCTCGCCTCGACTCAAGGAACTAAAAAAAGGTGGTGGTGCGGTGAAGGGACGAACGGCGAAACTAAAAAAATAATTACACTTGGTTTTGCCTCTGCCTTGGTTTCCCCTCCCCAAATCCATTAAAATGAACAGATTGATTGTTTATATTTGATGAGTTTTTATTTGATGAAAACCCATTTTTAATGTGATGAATATGAGTTGTTTTAATGTGTTTCTCTTTCAAAAGATGTTCAATTTTTCTGAATTTTTTGGGTGTTCAGTTTGATTTTTTAAGCAAAATTTTCTCCAAGTAAAACTTATATTTTAACTATATGTTTTAAACATTGAAAATTGTATTTTATTTTTATGTGTTCTTTTAATGATTTCAGGACTCGAATATATAATGAGATTTCTCAATCAAACAATTAAATTGAAAAAAAAAATAAAGAAAGACGAAGAAGAAAAATAAAAAGAAGAAGAAAAAAAAAAGGTGAAGTGTTTGACGAAAAGACTGTCACCGATGTTTGTTTTTAAGTTCCAGTTTCAAACTCAAACTTTGGAAGAATTCAACAACGAGTTCAGAGGAGATGAGAAGAATCATTGTGTTGTTGGCCTGGAGTCTAATCCTTCAATTATCACACCAACACCAAACAAGTATGAGTTCAATCCAAGTAATGATTTTAGTTGCATAATGGAGAATCCAAAGGATTCCATCTTTTGTGTCAACGAATTATATGCCAATTCCAGCAATGGGTTGTTTCAGAACAAGATTTTTGGGACAAAAACATGAAACATGAAACATGAATTTGTTGTTGTTGAAGAAACAATGGAGAATCAATAACAAATTTCTAGCAAAGATTGAACATCTTTTGAAAGAGAAACACATTAAAACAATTCATATCCATCTTTGAGTTTCTTGAGCCGAGGTGAGCCAAACTCATACCAGCAACCATCGTTTCGGTCATTATGAGACTGTCGAAATCGTTTGGTGGACGGAGGGGATGGGGAAGAGGAAGAGAGGTGGGCTTGGGGAAAGAAGTGAGGATATTTTGGTAAAATAAAAGTAATTTATTGAATATTTTATTATATTAAATTAAAATTTAAGAAAATAAAATAATTAGGTAACGCGGCACGTTCTGATTGGTCAATACATTTTTTTAACAATAAAGGGCAATATGGGTAACGTCGTAAAACGTTAGAGGGCAAAAGTGGTTAAAATGAACTTTAGGGGGCAAGTTGAGAAAACAAATATAGTTTAGGGATAAAGTGTATTAAGCCTAAATTTAATGGTCATTTTGTAACTTTTGATAGGTTAATGACTAAAAGGGTCATTTTTCATAACTTACTGACTACTTGTGTATATTACCAAAAAATTTAAAAAAAGTAATATAAAATATGTAAATAAATATATATATATGTGAAACTAATTAATAATAACTTATTTTGTAGATTAGTTTCTTTGTCGTAGAAGATTTATGTAATGAAAAAATTAGAAAGATCTTTACTTATTCAAAGGACCGTAAAAATATGGTTAAAATATGTTTCAAGTACTTGTTTTCTTTGTACATTTAGAATTTAGTTCTCTTATTTTTATTTTTAAAATTTTGTCCTCGTTTTTAATTTTTAAGAATTTAGTCATGTACTTTTTCATGTTTGGTTAAATTTTTAATGTACAAAAAATACATGCATTTTTGGAGTATATTTTTTTAGTTCTTTTCTCAGAATTAAATTTGTTGCTAATTTTACAAGTAGGATTAAGAAATTGTTACGCATCCTCAAACAATATTTAAAAATTAAAATAAAATAAATGAGAATATGATGATTTCTCAAACTCACTTGTAGAGTTAATAAACTTAACCCCGTATATCAGATAATAATTCTATTAATTAATCATGTAAACTTTGATTTTCTTTTTTTTATGGGCAAATAACAGTTAGTTGACATTTGGCCTACAAATCCATATTCTATCATTATTTAATTAAAAAATCTCATAATTAATTAAAGTCATGGTCGTCATTTTCTGGTTAATTAGTCTGCTCAGATCAAGCTTACGTGTACTTTAAACTAACAGTTGAATTTTTCTGCCCAAATTATTTTATTGAGGAGTCTTTGGTGAGAGATGACACTTTGATTACCGCATTCCTATACCCAAATAAGATGGAAATATTTATTTACTTTATTAGCAACATCTCAATGATTTTTTATTAAGGTGTTATTGGAGTGATTCTAACTGTAACCCCTAGACCCGCTTATGCGTTCTACGGATCCTAAGAAGTTATATTAGGGTCACGAGAGCGACCCACAGTAAAATCAACACATAAAAAAATATTTTCTCTCAAAGCGCTTATTAAATTGTAAAGTTAATTTCTATTTAAAATATTTTTTCAGGAAACCGAAAAACACATATGCCGTCTTTATCCTGCTTTTGGCAGTTTTTTTCTCTGTCTTTGACAATCCTCTGCTTTTGGCAGTTTTTCGTTTTCTCTTTGTTTTTCTCTTTTTTTTCTTACTCTCTCTAGTAATGGCAAACGTTGACGACTCCTTGGCGGGTCTCTCTCTGGGGGAGGCGGAGGAAAAGGAGATCCTACTGCAGGACGAAGATGTGGATTCAGAGATTTCCTACGATTTGTGCTTTGTGGGATCGTTTCTCTCGGCATCGTCAATTCACTTCCAATCAATGAGATCTACGTTGGCAAATGTATGGCATCCTATTGGAGGAATCTCTATATCAGATCTGGGTTCTGATCGCTACTTATTTCGGTTATACTATCTAATTGATGTGGACCGAATTGAAGCAGAGGGACCATGGTATTTTAATGCTCATCTTTTGGTTCTACATCGTTTGAAACCTGGCGAAAACCCTCTTTCGGTTCCGTTAACCCACACGGGTTTCTGGGTTCTCATTCATGATCTTCCGCCGGGCTGTGTGACGGTAAATGTGGCCAAACAGTTGGGTAATTTCATAGGGGCCTTCCTTGATTATGACAGTAAAGCGTTATCCCTGGGTTATAAAGGTTCCATGCGAATCCGGGTTTGGTTGGATGTTCGGCAGCCTTTGAAGCGAAGGAAAAAAATTGCGTTAAAATCGGGTTCGTCAGTTTTTGTGTGGTTTCAGTATGAGAAACTCAAATTATTTTGCTTTTTGTGCGGTCGGCTTGGCCATGCAGAATCTTTCTGTCCTATTCGTGTGTTACAGGAGAAGAGGGATCTGGTTTTCGAATGGGATGTATCTTTACGGGCGCCGGCTAAACGGAATATGGTGCCGGCCAGTAAGTGGCTCGTGGAGGATCCAATATCGGGCCTCCAATTGTTCCCGACAGTTACAGGCAAGAATTCCGGATCTCCCAATCTGTCTCGCTCAATTCCCGTGGGTCAACAGGACAGGACTGATGCTAATCCCTTGAAAGGTGCCCCTCTTAAATGTATGAGAGCTGGAGCTGGAGCTAATTCATCCCATCAGAAGGATGGTTTCCCTTTAAGTGCCTCAAATATTTTTAAGATTAATGGGCCTTTGTTGGGTCTCGCGGGCTCTCATCTTTTCAAAATGGCCCAGCTAGAAGCAATGGACACTAGTGAGGTTGAAGATGTCCCACTTGAGCATTCAGATGGTCTTAAAAGACAGCGGGTGGTTCCACTGCACATGGGTGTTTCTCCTAATCTTGGGGATTCGAATGATGCTTCTACTAATTTATCGGCGGCCCACACTAAACGGGCTGACCGGTCGCAATGAAACTGTTAAGTTGGAATGTTCGAGGTCTTGGGCGACCTCGAACTGTCGGTCGTCTCCGGCGTGTACTGAGAGACTTATGCCCGTCGGTGGTTTTCCTTAGTGAAACAAAACTACCGGATTTCAAAATGGCCAAAGTTAGACGGAGATGTGGTTACTCACATGGAATAGATGTTAGTGCTCGAGGACGGAGTGGAGGTCTTTCGATAGGTTGGAAGGAACAAGTTTCGGTCAAATTGCTTTCTTTTTCAGTGAGACATATTGACGTTGAGATTGATGACGTTGACCGTGGTTTCAAATGGCGTCTCACTGGTTTTTATGGGGCTCCAGAGGAGAGAAATCGAGCGGGTGCTTGGGATCTCCTTAGACATCTAAGTGCCTTAAATAATTTACCTTGGGTGGTCTTAGGTGATTTTAACGAGATTTTATATCCATTCGAAAAAGAGGGAGGGCTCCCACGCTGTGAAAGGCAAATGGAAGGTTTCAGGAGAGCTCTTTCGGATAGCTCCTTGGAGGATATGGGATATTCGGGGCCTTGGTTTACATGGGAGAAAGGCCGTTTTTCGTCTACAAACATCTGCGAACGGCTTGATCGTGGAGTTGCCAATGCTGATTGGTTCAGTCTATTCCCTCACTTCAAGCTCGAACATCTGGTACGTTCCTTCTCGGATCATAGTCCGACTTTACTTACCACTCTAGGCCCGAATTTGGCGAGTGGCCCGAGAAAATTTCGCTTTGAAGCCGCTTGGCTTATGGAAGATTCGTGCTTCGATACAGTTGCTCAGTTATGGGCTGTTGAGGATGGTCCTTTACCTCGGAAATTAGAAAAAGTAGCTGAAGGTTTAACCCGTTGGTATAATGGCATCTGCCGGGCTAAGAAGGCCCATTTAAAGGCTTTGCAGGTGAAGCTGAATTATCTTCAAGATCTTCCAGTCTCTGATGAAGTTCTAGGGGATATTATGGGTGTGAAAATGGACATCAATGCCGAGATTGACAGAGAAGAGGTCTACTGGGAACAAAGGGCGAGGGTTAATTGGATACAAAATGGAGATCGTAATACTCCTTTTTTTCACAGTCAAGCTACCTTGCGGAGGAAACATAACAAAATAGAAAGCCTTCTTGATGACGCGGATAATGTCATTTCCTCCGAACAAGCTCTGTTTGATCATGCTTCTGATTATTTCAAGCAGCTTTTCATGTCCCAGGGATCGCAAGCTGCGAATGTTATTCTGGATTTTATACATCCAGTTATTACACAAGAAATGAACAGTGATTTGTTGCAGCCGTTTACAAAGAAAGATGTTTGGGAGGCTCTTCGGAATATGCAGCCACTCAAAGCTTGTGGAGAGGACGGGTTTGGTGCTATTTTTTTCCAGAAATTCTGGAGTATAGTGGGCGATGAGGTCTTTCATTTTGTTTGTTCCATTTTAAAAGGGGATTCACAAATGTCGGATATTAATTCAACCCGGATTGTTCTTATTCCTAAGGTATCCAAACCGTCTCGCATAACTCAATTTCGTCCCATAAGTCTATGCAATATTATTTATAAGATAATTGCCAAGATGCTCGTTAACCGCTTCCAAAGGGTCCTACACTTGTGCATCGACGAAGCCCAAAGTGCGTTCGTTCCTGGGCGCCTAATTTCGGATAATGTTCTAACGGCCTATGAGTTACTGCATGCTTTTAAGAACAGGAGGCGTGGTAAGGAAGGTTTTTTTGCTCTTAAGTTGGATATGAGTAAAGCCTACGACAGAGTCGAATGGGGCTTCCTCACTTCTATCCTTTACCGTTTGGGTTTTGCGGCAGATTGGATTGAGCTGTTGATGACTTGTGTAACCACGGTTTCTTACTCAGTGGTCCTGAATGGGGTTTCGGGAGAGGTGTTTCTACCATCGAGGGGTCTTCGGCAAGGAGACCCTTTAAGTCCTTATCTCTTCCTCCTTTGTAGTGAAGGACTTTCGGCTCTTATTCGTTCGAGGGTACATATGGGTCTTTCGAAGGGTGCAAGAATCTCTAGAAATGCCCCTCCAATAACTCACCTACTATTTGCAGATGACTGCCTGCTATTTGGGGATGCCACAGCCGAAGGTGCTACGGTTTTGCGAGACCTTCTTTCTATTTATTCAGCAGCTTCGGGGCAACTGATTAATTTCGATAAGTCAGGGGTGTTCTTCAGCAGCAACGTTATAGTTTACAATAGAGACGACGTTTGCCGAATCCTTAATGTTAACAGTTCAAGTAATCTTGAACGTTATTTGGGTCTTCCTCCCATCGTTGGACGCAATAAGAAGGCGGCTTTTTCGGACTTATTTGGAAGGGTTCTTAACCGCAGCAATCATCTTAGCAACCGACTCCTTTCGGCGGGGGGTAAGGAAGTGTTTATTAAGTCTATTCTACAAGCTATGCCTATATATGCTATGTCTTGCTTCCTTCTTCCCGTAACTTTCTGCAGAAAATTGGAGGGTATTATGAGTCGCTTTTGGTGGCAAAAATCTTCAGTCAAGAGGGGAATTCATTGGTGTTCGTGGCAATCTTTATGTGAGCTGAAGGATTCAGGAGGCATGGGGTTCAAGGATATGGCCAAGTTCAACATTGCGCTTCTAGCGAAACAGGGTTGGCGGTTAATCAGCAACCCGAATTCTTTACTTGCTCGAACTCTTCGAGCCAAGTATTATCCTCATGGTTCCTTTCTCGATGCTCCTCTTGGTAGTAATCCAAGCTATACTTGGCGTAGCATTTGGATGGCTCGTTCACTGCTTGACAAGGGCCTCATCTGGCGGATTGGATCGGGTGTCCAAGTCTCTATCTGGAACTCGTATTGGTTACCCAGCTGCCCTCCGAGACTTGTTAGCTCGCCGGCTGTTAATGGCTTAAATTTCGTCTCAGATTTAATTCTTCTTAATCCGAGACGCTGGAATAGTGGTCTGATCAACGAGAGTTTTAATGTAGAGGATGCTAAGCTAATCGAAAGTATCCCTCTATCTAAAGAAGTACAAGAGGATCTACTCGTATGGGGTGGTGAACCAACCGGCTCGTACACAGTTCGGAGTGGTTATAGATTATTACTCAGCTCGACAAGCACTACCAATTCCTCTACGGTTATTTTTAAGGCTCTATGGAACACAAATTGCCCAGCTAAAGTTTTAATCTTTTGTTGGCGTCTACTTCGCAGTTTTGTTCCTACCCTGCAGAATCTTCATTTCAGGAAAGTCTCCCCTACTGCTATTTGTCCAAGATGCACTCAAGCACCAGAATCTATAGAGCATCTCATTAGGGATTGTTATTATGCTAAAGAAGTTTGGGCCCTAACTGGTATTACATGGCCACCTAGGCTAAATCAAGTTTCTTTTTTCGATTGGTTTTGCTGGATTTTTTCAACTAGTTCAAGCTCACAAAGACAACTATTCGTAATCACACTCTGGGCAGTTTGGTTTGCAAGAAATAAACTAGTCCATGAAAAGAAAATACAGACAGCATCGGAGTTATTTATCTTCTGCAAAAGTTACCTGTCTGATCTTCAGAAGTCTTCGATGTGTTTGCCCCAGCCTCATTTCGCTTCCAAGGTTCACTGGAGTCCTCCGATTGCACCGTTAGTGAAGGTTAATGTTGATGCCGCTTTCAACGCCTCTAATCACGGTTCTTGGTCGGGAGTAATCGTCAGAGACTTCGAGGGACAGGTCCTTGGTTCGTGTCTTAAGCCGAACTTCGATATCCCGACGGCTTTTGCGGCGGAGGCACAGGCGGTTCTGGACGGTCTTCATTTCGCTTCAAATCTGGGGTGCATGCAAGTCATTTTGGAGAGTGACGCCCTCGGTGTTATCCGGAAAGCCCAATCGACAGATGAGGATTTCTCCGTCCTTCGTCCGTACATCTCCGACGGGCGGGGTTGGATCCATCGTTTCTCGAGCTGTACCTTCCTTCACACCGGCAGAGGAGGAAATCAAGCGGCGCACGATCTGGCACGGTTAGGACAGCTCTACACAGAGGCGGTTTATTGGGTTGAGGAAGCTCCTCCTCAGATTTCTGGTGCTCTTCAAGCAGACCGTGAGGGGATCGCCGTCGATTGAGCGACGGTGACGTTTCGATTATTTGGGTTTTTCAGCCCTTTCTCTGGCTTCATGTTTTCTCTCTCTCGTTAAGGAGACCCAGAGAGTTAATGCCTGGTTGTATTATCTCTTCGTTTATTGTGTTTGACATTTATGATGTCTCCATTTATTAATAAATCTAATCCGGGTTTCTTTTTCAAAAAAAAAAATATTTTTTCAGGAAACCATTTAAACATATAACAGAAAATTTAGAAAAATATTTTACAGACACTATCATAAAACAATTCATGACGTACATGCCCACTAACTATGTCGGTACCGTACTCCAACAGCAATATCGAGAGAACTCCAAACACTGATGTTGATCATCAAGCCATGATAGATTTCTTTTACCTGAAATGGTGAAAACAACGTGAGCTTGAAAAAGCTCAGTAATACAGAACTACCAAATGATGCTATAAGCACATGCATATAAAGCAAGCATAACACGGTCACGATGTTCCAGGTAACAACAGTCTCCAATTACGATTCAATATTTCGATGAAGCGTTGCATTTGATGATAACGTAATTGTTCTTTATTCGGGCATTAAGTATCAGACAAGAAGTTTATCGTCCAAAGAATTGTATGGGTGTTGGATTAAGAAAATTAGACCAAGAAGTTTAGTGTGTTCCAGTAGTGCGAAGCTAATACATGTAATGTAACAGTACGGTAAACATTATATTTCGAGAACATGTAATCCGAGTAGCAGTAAGGTTCATATTAATTCTTTATCTACCCTCTAAACATACTCCAGTATACAGCTCCCCCGAACTGTAACTATAGGGGGCATTAACCCAGGCCCATTGGGCGTAGGTGCTAGCCTAAGGAGATGCCTTAGGTACGGTAAACGGTAAGAAATTACCCTAGCCGAAGCATAGGAACCTGAAACAGTAAGAAATTACCAGCCTGATCAGGGTTGAACCTGTGGTAACTTCATACTCTATCTCAAGAATATCGGTAACGATCTAGGCAGTGATAATAGTGATCGATAGTAATCGATAACAACAGTAATCGGTAATAATAATAATCAGTAATAAACAATTATAACAGTAGATATAAATCAACTTTAGTTTTCAGTTCAGATACAAAGGTATATTACGGTTAAATAATAGTCATGAATCAGATCAGGAGACAATCAACGGTTCAAGCGGAGAGAATACTATGTGCACTTGGAACACACTAGATGGAAAAATTTATTTCTCGGAGATACTTGGTATTTACAGGGAAAGAGGAAACACTGAACTTTTGATAATTCTGACATGATTTCAAAAAAAAAAATGGTGTCCCTACTAAAAAGGGCTTGAAATCAATGTCCCCAACCAGGCATTCGAAAATCAATACGATGCGATCATTTAGGACATCAAATATCAAGATTGTTCCGATCATTTTTGGCCAACAAGGGTATTTTGGTCATTTAACACTCTAGGGCAATTCCATAGTTTAACCCCGATGGAATAGGTCAATGATTTATTGCGCTAAAGATTGCTGACGATTTACCAGGCTTCCACGACCATTCCACTATACTCATCTAACCCATACATTACTTTTCATACATTCGAATTGGTACACTTTCTCTATGTTCACTATTTAATTCTGGTTGTGGCGTACATCTGTATAAATTGTTGTCACATTATCTCGGAACAAGCCTCGAGAGGTTGAACATGCATTTATGTAGTTTTCATCCATTAATGTACAATGTTAAGAAATGATTGACATACGTAAACCAAGCTTCAAACCCATTTGAGTATTACAGTCACTTGCGTGCAATCAGGAGCTTAGGATTTCAAAGACTTAACTTATCTCGAGTCAAAGGAGTATCTCGATTATTTAAAGTGCAATCATTCACGTTATTTTGGCCCCTTTGAATCACTTAATCATTTTTAATCTTTCGTTTATACCCCGTCGTGTGGTTAATTGGGTAGTTTCGGGTGTCCAATGGCATCTTAGTCATTTAGTCAATTTATACATATCAGTACTTTCAATCATTTTAGTTATTTCGATCCTTTCGATCTTTTTCCAACCATCTATTATTTCAAAACATGGGGGTAGACCCGTCATTTTAGTTAATCTAGAAATTCCAATGTCTGGTGACATTGGTCATTTGTTAATTCGGTCGCATCAGTATTTCTAATTCTCCAACTCGATTCAACCGCTAATGTCAATTATGTATCTTCAGACAATTTGATTGATCCGAACATACAAAGAGTTTCCCTCATAAATTTATTTTCAAAGATTTATTCAGGATTTAGGTTAGATCCAAGTACTTATCTTTTTTTTAATGTTTAAGTCTTATTACCATATCTTTCTGAGTAATTCAAGATTTTCTGATGAATCAATTGCTTTACCAGATCCAGTGTAGACTTCAGCACCACTTTCATCATTAGGGGTGTTTTTATCATTTCCACCTCGAGGGCATTTTCATAATTTCATATTCAAATACTTTTATCCCTTGACCATTTGACATTATTAATTGAGTTTGGAGATTGACCGCCTTGTTAATTGTTTATTGAACTTCAGATTCTTTCGATTTATCATTTTTTCATTCGATTATTACAATTTTATCTAGATTGTCATACTCATTTTCGTGTTCGGTTTGACTTAAGTAGAAATTAACAGTACTCATCATCATAGTTTTGCATGCATTAACTGAATATCAACATGCTCATAAGGCATACAATAGGTAGTAAAATACTACCTTTAATCTTTGCTATATCGATCAACCGTGGTACTCTATTCGATCACTCTCGAACCTGAATTTGACTTCCCTTGACATCTCGTAGACAAGGAACTGTGAATACCTTCAATTCTATAAATTTCAATTTTAGTCCTTATTTAAATTGTTATTAACTGAATAATTAAATACACATGAACGAACGAGTTCAAGGTCAGGTTCAAAGGCTTTCTGGTCAAAATTTCGTGAAACGGGCATCATAATCGGACTCAAAACGTCGAAAAAACATAAGAAAGGCTTTTCAGAAAAAGTTGACTTTTGGTCAAAGTCAACGCTGACGTCAGCAGTCAACAGTCAAAGTCGATGGTCAACGGTCAGAGTCAACGGCCAACGGTCAAAGTCAACAGAGTTGACTTGGTTAACTTGGTTTGAGTTGACTCGGTTGACTCGATTTGAGTTAACTCAATTGAGTCGGTTTAAGTTGACTCGGTTTGTCGGGTCGGGTTTGGGTTAACCGGGTCGGGTTCCACAGACTTGGGCTTGGATCCATTTTGGGCCTTACAGGCCGGTTCGGTTTCAAGGCTGGACCGATCCAAACTTGGGTCAGGCCTGGTTCACCTACCATGGTCGGAAACTCACCGAGATTTTCGCCGAAAAAGCGTAGGTGACTCTAATAAACTCGATTCTGCCGAATTTCAGAAGCCCATTAGTCTAAGAATTCAACCAACAAAAATGCCAACTTATTTAGGTCGGAAACTCACCTGAAAAATCACCAAAAAGGTAAAAACTTCACCGAAAAAGATGAAGCTCTGACGAAGCCCTTAACGGAGTCGGATGAACGAACGGTTAACTGGGTTCTGATCGCATTAACGTTGAGAGTTCAGATCTAAAGGCCAAACGCTATAGGAACGACGGTGGTGGCCAAAATTTCGAAGCATATCAACCTTAGGTTTGATGAACCTTTGACCCTCGATTCACAATGATCGAGACGGCGGTCGCACGAGCGGATAAAGGGGTTTTGGTCGGGGCTCAATGGTGAACAAACCCACGATGGTGGTGAAGGCCACGGCGTGGTGGTGGCCGAGATCGGAGGTGGAGGAAGGCGACCGGTTGGGTGTAAACTTCTCGAACTCTCCAACTTCATTCTCACGAAACATATGACAATTATCGGGGTAACTAGGGAGTTGCATTATTTGCACTATTTTCAGGATATCCAATAAGTTTAAGTTAACAACACGTTAAGGTAGATTCAAGGCAAGAGTGAACTTAGCCCCGATGGTTAAAATTGGGGCTTACAAAGCAAAGGTCGGGGGTTCAACACTCTAACGCTGCAAATCCTTTTTTTCTTTTCTTTCCTTCTTTCTTCTTTCCTTTTTTTTTTCTTTTTCATTTTCATTTTTAACACTTTTTTAGGGTGTGACACTAACGATTAATCATTTGTGTTTAGTTGGTCAATATAAATATAGGCATTGACCATAAGTTTTTTTCTGGTAATATGTACGTCTGTCATACGGTCCATATTCGAGGTGCGAGGTTGCCCCTCTTAACAATGTCGTCTCTAAGGTTTGAACTCACGTCCTCTTCTTGGGAGTGCAATGTGACTTATCAATGCACCCAACACTTGTTGGTGGCATTGACCAAAAGTTTTAAAACTGATATATGCCCAAAGTAAAAATCGAACTCTCAACCATTAGTTAAAATAAGATGGACTCTTACTATCTCACCTAAACTGATTTGTTTTTAAAATTTTGTTCAGAGTCAACCACACTTCAAGTATAATAGTAAATGATACTATTTTAGTTCTGATTGACATTAAATTCTGAATTTGATTTATATAAAAATACTTTGTTGGGATATTTAGCGTAAATAGTTAATGGGTAATTATTTTATGCACCGTCAGTAAAAAAAAATTCACAAACAGACTTCTAAAGCTGCTACGTGTTCCTTTTAGGGATATTAAACTCTAACTCCTAAACTATAAACTTTAAACCATGAAATATATTCTCAAACATTAAACCTAACCACAAACACTAAAATCTTAACACTAAACCTTAAAAATTAGGAAAACTTGTGGAAAACAAGTTTTCCACCGTCAATGTATAGAATATTTTCTCATAGTTAAAATACTAATTAATTTTTTATATATATGTGAACTATCCAAAATTTTAAACTTAAAAATATTATACAATACAACAATAATGATATCAACTAAACTGATACTCGATTAGAACGATGCTAACAATGGAGAATCAAAGGCATGGTGGTGCATAATTGTAAACATCCAAAACATGGCCAATTATGCATGCCTACAGAGTATATGCTTTGCCACAGCAATGAATTAAAATTAATTATTTTTGTAATCAAAGCTGTAACCTAACATTCAGACATTTTATGGAATACATATCACATTTTTTTTTGCCAAAAGATGCTACAATTGCATCTCATTTCCCCTAAATCATATAAAAATGCACTAGTAATTAATCAGCACTAATCTCAAATTCTCTCTCTATAATATATATATACTTTGTTGTAAATTTATAGACAAAAAAATATCAACACATAAAAGAAGATAAGATAAAAAAATAACTTTACTCAAATAATAACGTGACTCGACCCCACTATTTACCTTCTCGATCTCAAAATAAATAAATAAATCCATTTGATCACATTTTTGTACGGATAAAATTACAAACCCTCCTCTTAAAGAAATTAAACTATGTGACTTTTGCACACAAAAAAGTTAAAACCCTAACACTTAAAGAACTCTGCTAAAACTACGTCGTTTCTCAACCTATCACTACTTCTAAATGTTAAACCCTTACTCATGTCCTTAAACGCCTTTCAAACATTTGAAATTGAAAAAAAAAAAACCCTTGATGCCCTTCAATTAACTGGAATACGAAAAGACGGTGGAAAGAGAGAATCGTGAAAGAGAAATAAAAAAAATAATATAAAATAGAGTAAAGTACACAGACGGTCACATAACTTTGATAAAATAAAATAAAATAATAATCAACCTTTCAAAAAACATGAAATGGCAATTAAACTTTATATTTTAAAACAAAACGGTAACTAGGGCGTTGAACCCTGTTAACCCCTAACGGAAATCTGATTGGATATGTCACATCCCCACCTTATTTTCCACCTCATATAAAAAATAATAAAACTCTATTCCACGTCAGTTTCATGTCATCGTTTCTACTTCCATATCTGAACTTTTTTTTCTATTTTTCCACAACAGCCATGGTTTAAGTTCATATTTCAACTGAAAAACCGATTTTCAGAATGTTAACTCGGAAACAGCTCCAGTTCAAGGTGATCAACAATATTGGGATCCATTTGATCTGCCTTTCGCTTTCGTTGATCCTTACATTGAACTAAACAATAATTTTCTTCACCCCGAAAACTACACTCCTTTACTTCAATTGCCGTCGAAAACCATCTCGTACGAAAGCTTCAGCTCTTTTTCATGCCCTAAACACCAGAAACTAGTCGAAGATCAGTGTTTGACGCCTGATTTTTTTCGATGGGGTTGATCTAAATTCATGTTCGGTGCTGTTCCAAGACAATCATCATCAGATTCAAAGCACAAATCAAATTAACAGTAAAAAAAACGGCGACGAAAAATACGTGTCGGCGCAAAGAATCGCGGCGAGGGAGAAGAGGAGGAAGATAACTAGGAAGACTCAAGAGCTCAAGAAGCTTGTCCCTAGTGGGACGAAGATGAACACGGCCGAAATGCTTCAATCTGCTTTCAAATACGTCAAGTTCTTGCAAGCTCAGCTCGGAATCCTTCAACTTATGAACTCGTTTCCGGTAATTTTCTATAACAATTTGTATTTTTTCATATGAAAATATTGATGGTTAGATAAATAAGAAGAGGGGTTTTATTTATTTTTTAAGGAATATGACGTGGAATAGGGTTTTATTATTTTTTAAATATGAGGTGAAAAATAGGGTGGGGATGTGGCATACCCAATCAGATTTCCGTTAGAGGTTAACGGGGTTTAACACGCCCCAGTTACCGTTTTGTTTCAAAATATAAAATTTAATTGTCATTTTGTAATTTTTGAAAGGTTGGTTACCATTTTGTTTTATTTTACCAAAGTTCAGTGATCGTCTGTGTACTATACCCTATAAAATATTTTTATTTATGCCTAGTTTGATCCTCAAACTATAACTTGTTTTTAGTTTGTCATCCATGTGTCACTACTTAATTGGCTAAATGGACCGCGTCATTTTTTGACGTTGTCGGTAACAAGGCTAAAAACGGCGATAAATTGAAACTTTAAGGATCTATTTTAACTAAAAATGGAAATTCAGCTGTAGTTCAGGGCCAATTTGTTGATTAAGCCCAAAATAAAAGTTTGTTTTGGCAAGCCTTTACTCCACTTGGAAAGCGAACCGTTAATTCTATTTTTTTATTTGCTTACGCTTTCAAAATTGAAATTTGAAAGGGATGATTATTATATTACACATATATTCCCAATCCTTCCCCAAATATTAAATATATATATATATATATATATATATATTTCAACTATATTAATTAGAAAAATTATTTGATTATATATATATATATATATTACATAAAATTTAGGCTATACAACCTTAGTTGTTTCAATGACATGTCATATTTAGGATTTAAATTTTTCAGAGTATAAGATTTACGGTTTATAATTGAAATAGACAAAATTGTATGCGGGGGGGCGGAACCTTTATAGGACTAGAGGGGGCCATGACCCCCTAAATTTTGAGAAATTTAAATTTTGCCCCTAAACTTTTTAAAAAATTTAATTTGGTCACCTCAAGATTTTTAAAATTTTATATTAAATTTGAATATTTTTAATTAAATTTCATTTTAAAATTTTAAAAAATTTTGATTAAATCTCTCAAAATTATTTAAAAGTTAGTTAAAAAACTCTCAAATATTATAAAAAATTTTCGTTTAAGTCTCTAATTTTTTTATTAAAAAAATTATTCCCCCCCCCCCCCCCACTCTTACGAGTTCTGCCACTACACAATGTATAGATTTTACATAATGTGTCAAATAGCTTCTCTATAAATTAAGAGTTATTTTTATACATAAACCCTAAAATGTACTATAAACCTTAAAATATAAACCCTACAAATTAAACTCATTGACCCTAAAAACTAAACAAAATCCTTAATTCCTAATGCAGAAAGAACTGTGTTGTCTAAAGACCTTATGGCATGTGTATCAAATTAGTTATTTAATTCTCAAATTTAAAAACTTTTAACTTTTTATATATCCATATTTATAAATAAGGTTTAATCTAAAATATATTGTAGATATCTACTAATTGGCCTAGTATCTAAAGATGTTTATATTTCCTCATCTTATATGAGTTCGAATTTTGGTATGAGAATATAATATTTCTCTATTTAATTGAAAAAATATTATAGAAATTGAGATTTTGAATTGTGCACTTAAAAAACATTTTATTTATATGAACTAAATAAGTTGAACTTTGAATTCAAAAAGGTTTGATTGATTATATTAAAAAAAGAGTTGACAATAATAATATTATAAATAAAAAAGGTTAATGATAGCTTAGGTTTTATATACTAATGGCTTTTGCCACGCATTTGCTCATCCCTTAAACAATGGCTTCAAGAACTAACATGTTCATGTATTGGATGAGTCAATTAGTTATAAGATCAAGGAAAATGGGGCTAAGTCGGCAAATATTAAAAATTACAAAGTAATCAAATAATTTTTATATTATTTTGAGTTAGAGAATAGAGAACATATATTTTTTTATAATTATTAGTATCTGATTTTTTGTTGATCAATTTAAATAAAATACTATAAATATTTATTATAAAACAATATTTTTAATTTAATTTAATTTATTTATAACTGTCAGAATTTGAACTTTTAATTTTGTTTGAGAGATTTAACGCTTCGTTTCAATTGATTAACTTATAATTAGTTAGACAACATGTGATTGACACTTGGATTTTGTCATCTGGATTAAATTATATATTTACATGCTTTGACTCCAATTATTTGAAACCTGAACTTGGTTCAAGGCTTATTTGAGGAAATGAACTTGGGTTTAACTTAATTTAAAATAAATCGTTTTTTAGTGAAATGTAAAATTTAAATGAGCCTTAGTAAGATAATATATATATATAAATTAAATTGACTAATCTTTAAAAATTTACTTTTAGTTGAAATTGACTAATCTTTGTAATTTAGTCTATTAATTTAATATATTTATATTTTCGTTCATTTTAATTTCAAAGATTTAATTTTTAGCCAAAATTGACCTCTATTTATTCATATGGTATAATTACAAATTTGATAATTGGACTCTCAAATTTCTCCACTTTCAAATTGTCAATTTAGTCTACAATTTCAATTTTATGCTATATTTTATGATGAAATTATAAAATTGGTCACCAAGATCTCAAATTTTTATACTTCATTTTATTATTTATTATATTGTTAACAATATATATTCGGGTTAAAATCGGGTCAAAATTGGGTTAAAATCGGGTTAAAATCGGGTCGATATTCGGTTCAGCTTTCGGTTCGGGTAGCATTCGGTTCGGGTCCATTCGGTTCGGGTCTATTCGGTTCGGGTCTATTTCGGTTCGGGTCCATTTCGGTTCAACAAAAAATTTCGGTTCGGTTCGGTTCGATTCAGTTCGGTTCGGGTTTCGGGTCAACTTCGAATCATCATGTTCGGGTCAAAATCGGGTTTCGGTTCGAGTAATTCGGTTCGGGTTTCGGGTCTCGGGTCAAGTTTGCCAGGTCTACTCATCACTCCAGGCCAGCAACATTCAAACACCACACCATAACATGGAACTCTCGCAAAGGGCAACATTCAAACACCACACCAACAAACATAAAAAAGACGCAAAACCAAGCAGATCAGAGTACGCTGAGGACCCGGCTGGCCTAACGCTCAATTCGGCCTGTGGAAACTTTTTTTTTTTAAATAGAGTAGCTATCGGTCACTTTGGTAGACTGGACACTATAAAAATAATCAGAAATTTTAAAAGTTGGGAGTTCAAAAGTCGATTACGTATGGGGAAGAATTAGCACTCAATGCTCGAAATCAGCACCTTTTAATTTCTTGTTACATTTTAGTATTTAAGAATAATAATTAGAATTTGATTCATTAATTATTAATTGTATTTATATTTAAAATGAAAATATTCTTTTTGTAAAGAAATATATTTTATTTCTAATATAATATTGAAAACACTCATATACAAAACAATCAAGGCATCGTCATATATTCCTAAAATAGATTTTGCTTCTAAAAAGTTTTTTATGTGTGCAATTAATTAATAGTGATCGTAATTAAATCTAATAAATATTACTTATTTAATTTTAAAATTTATTTTAGGATAATATCCAATTGCATTAGGAAGTCATCCTTATCTGAATTCTAAAATTTATAAACAATATTCATTAATTAATTATTTAATTTGTGTGTTTTAAAGTATTGAACTTAATCTAAGGCTCTAAGTATTTATCTGAGTAATTAATTAAGTTTAATTAATACCCTAATAATTATTTATTCAATTTAAAAATTCAAATGGTTAATTATTTAATTTGTGTGTTTTAAAGTATTGAACTTAATCTAAGCACAAATGATATTTATTAATTACTATATATATATATATATTTTAGAATTGTTAATTACTATATTTTTTGGCATTCAATTATACGAGTTAAAAACCCATTTAAAAGATCCTAAGCTTGAAGGCTTTATCTAATGTTTTAATTTATTCAAAGCCTAAAGAACATAATTCAAATGATTTTAAGGTCCAAATGAATTAACACACAATTGCATTAGCGCATTAATCATTACATGGGTATTTAAATCATTTTAAAATATTAAAAAAATTGAAATAAATTCGAGCCTCGTTAAAAACTCCCTTCGTACCAATATTCAAGGAATACTAGCATTAGAAGGAGAAAAAGAGTGCCCTATTATTTTATTATCATACGTAATACCACCAGTCTGATACATAGTCATAAAAACATGTATACAGGAAACCAAACGAATAACAATAGCTACATAAAATAGTGTACCGTCTGACTCAAGGGGCCATCATCTTCTAAGTAGAGCAGTAGTCATAGCAGGACAAAACTATCCTTTCGAAATTTGGCATTTTATTCTTCGAAGAACCATTTTTGTGTTATAATTCTTCCAATGCCCGATTTAGCTAACGAATCAGCTTCAAAATTATCTTTCCTATTAATGGAATCGAATTTTCAGTTATTGCATGAAGCCCATTTACTGATCTCGACAACAAGTAGTTTGAAGTTGAGAGAAGTTTCGCCCGGTTTCTGATTCCAAGAAATCACAAGGGAGCTGTCGGATACAAATCACACTTTTTACCTGAAAATCTGGAAGCCGATTTACACAATATACATGCTTCTCTGATTGCTAATAATTCTGTTGTTGTCGCGTCTATAATCTCTGCTGATTTTAAAAATTTCGCCTGCTGTTTTCCTGAGGAGTCTTTTAACAAACCCCCAATACCTGCTTCACCGAAGCTACCCTTGACTGCTCCACCAACATGAAAAATAAAATCAGCATCAGATAAGGATGAGCAATCAGATAAGAGTTTTCTTTGTTTCACAATAGAGCATTTGGTCCCAGCCGGATTAGCTAAAAAATAGCTTTCGGATATGAAGGTCTCTGACCAGTTATTTTGGCACCAATGGTAAGTTCTGATTTGAGCCCCATCGAACAATTGATCTTCAGATTACCTTTTGTAGTTAAAAACTATTTTATTCCGATGCATCCAAATAGTCCAACAAAAGGCAAAGAATGATATACACCAAACTGCTCTGGATGATTTGTCGACATGACAGTCATACCAAGCTGCTAGGATACAAGAGAATGAACCCGAAAAAATAAAGAATAATCTTCACTTCGAGCACCATTTCATCCAGCATCTCCAACTTACTTGGCAAGCGAAGAAAAGGTCATGTTCGGTTTTCTCCTCGAGACCACACAAGGGGCAGCGATCATCGCTTATAAGAGAAAAATCTCTCTTGAGAAGGTTAACTTTAGTAGAGATTCTCCCATGTAAGAGTCTCCACATGAAGAACTGAATTTTTGATGGGATGCATTTGTCCCATATCAATTTTCATAAATCGTCTTTAACTTTGTCCAATGAAGAAGAAAGGTCACAGAATTTCTTAGGAGTATACCAACTACTAGAATCACCAACCCATCGTAAACTATCTGTAAGAATAGAGTGGCCTGAATTTTTGTTGATAGTATGTAAGAGTTGTTCCCACAATCCTAATTTCCAATCGAATAATTATCTACGGAATACAATCTGTCATTTCCAACCATACTGAAGTTTAGTACCGAACTCGTTTACCTTTCCCTTTTTCAACACTGCTAAAGCAAAGAATCTTGGAAATTAGTATGCAAGAGGTATGTTTCCGGCCCAAATAAGTTTACCATCACCCCGTATATCAGATAATAATTCTATTAATTAATCATGTAAACTTTGATTTTCTTTTTTTTATGGGCAAATAACAGTTAGTTGAAATTTTGCCTACAAATCCATATTCTATCATTATTTAATTAAAAAATCTCATAATTAATTAAAGTCATGGTCGTCATTTTCTGGTTAATTAGTCTGCTCAGATCAAGCTTACGTGTACTTTAAACTAACAGTTGAATTTTTCTGCTCAAATTATTTTATTGAAGAGTCTTTGGTGAGAGATGACACTTTGATTACCGCATTCCTATACCCAAATTAGATGGAAATATTTATTAACTTTATTAGCAACATCTCAATGATTTTTTTAAGGTGTTATTGGAGCGAGTCTAACGATTAATCATTCGTGTTTAGTTGGTTAAGATAAATATAGGCATTGACCATAAGTTTTTTTTTGGTAACATGTACGTCTGTCTTACGGTCTATGTTTGAGGTGTGAGGCTGTCTCTCCCAACAATATCATCTTTAAGGTTTGAACTCATTTTCTCTCCTTGGGAGTGCAATGTGCCTTATCAATGCACTCAACATTTGTTGATGGCATCGACCACAAGTTTTAAAGCTGTTATATACCCAAAGTAAAAATCGAGCTCTCAACCATTGGTTAAAATAAGATGAACTCTTATTATCTCATCTAAATTGATTTGTTTTTAAAAATCTGTTCGGAGTCGACCACACTTGTAGTGTAATGGTAAATGATACTATTTTACTTATGATTGACATTAAATTCTGAATTTGATCTATATAAAAATACTTTGTTGGGATATTTAACGCAAATAGTTAATGGGTAATTATTTTATGTACCGTCAGTGAAATTTTTTTTACAAGCGGACTTCTAAAGATGATACGTGTCCCTTTTAGGGGTTTTAAACCCAAACTCCTAAAGTATAAACTTTAAACCATAAAATATATTCTCAAACATTAAACCTAACAACAAACACTAAAATCCTAACACTAAACCCTAAAAATTAAGTGCTTCTGGAAAATAAATTTTTCACCATCAATGTATATAATATTTTCTCATAATTAAAATAGTAATTAATTAATTATATATATGTGTGTGTGAATTATCCAAAATTTTAAACTTAAAAATATTATACAATACAACAAAAACGATATAAAGTAAACTGATACTCGATTAGAACGATACTAACAATGGAGAATCAAAGGCATGGTGGTGCATAATTGTAAACATCCAAAACATGGCCAATTATGCATGCCTACAGAGTATATGCTTTGCCAGAGGTACAAACAAGTACAGCAATGAATTAAAATTAATTTTTTTGTAATCAAAGCTGTAACCTAACATTCAGACATTTTATGGAATACATTTTTTTTGCCAAAAGATGCTACAATTGCATCTCATTTCCCCTAAATCATATAAAAATGCACTAGTAATTAATTAGCACTAATCTCAAATTCTCTCTCTATAATATATATACTTTGTTGTAAATTTATAGACAAAAAAATATCAACACATAAAAGAAGATAAGATAAGAAAAATAACTTTACTCAAATAATAACGTGACTCGACCCCACTATTTACCTTCTCGATCTCAAAATAAATAAATAAAAATTACATTTATCACATTTTTGCACGGATAAAATTACAAACCCTCCTCTTAAAGAAATTAAACTATGTGACTTTTGCACACAAAAAAGTTAAAACCCTAACACTTAAAGAACTCTGCTAAAACTACGTCGTTTCTCAACCTATTACTACTTCTAAATGTTAAACCCTTACTCATGTCCTTAAACGCCTTTCAAACATTTGAAATTGTAAAAAAAAAACACCTTGAAGCCCTTCAATTAACTGGAATACGAGAAGACGGTGGAAAGAGAGAATCGTGAAAGAGAAATAAAAAATTGATATAAAATAGGGTAAAATACACAGGCGGTCACTGAACTTTGATAAAAAAATAAAATGGTAATCAACCTTTCAAAAATTAAGAAATGACAATTAAACTTTATATTTTAAAACAAAACGGTAAATGAGTCGTTAAATCCCGTTAACCCCTAACGAAAATCTAATTGGATATGCCACATCCCCACCCTATTTTCACCTCATATATAAAAATAAATAAAGCCTATTCCACTTCAGTTTCATGTCATCGTTTCTACCTCCATTTTTGAAATTTTTTTTCTTATTTTTCCACAGCAGCCATGGTTTTAAGTTCATACTCCAACTGGGAAACTGATTTTCAGAATGTTAACTCGAAAACAGTTCCAGTTCAAAGTGATCAACAATATTGGGATCCATTTGATCTGCCTTTCGCTTTCGTTGATCCTTACATTGAACTGAACACAAAATTTCTTCACCCCAAAAACTACACTTCTTTACTTCAATTGCCGTTGGAAACCATCTCGTACGAAAGCTTCAGCTCCTTTCCATGCCCTAAACGCCAAAAATTAATCGAAGATCAGTGTTTGACGCCCGGTTTCTTCAATGGGGTTGATCTAAATTCATGTTCTGTGCTGCTCCAAGACAATCATCATCAGATTCAAAGCACGAATCAGGTTAACAGTAAAAAGAATGGCGGCGAAAAATACGTGTCGGCGCAAAGCATCGCTGCGAAGGAGAAGAAGAGGAAGATAACTAGGAAGACTCGAGAGCTCAGGAAGCTTGTCCCCGATGGGACGAAGATGAACACGGCCGAAATGCTTCAATCTGCTTTCAAATACGTCAAGTTCTTGCAAGCTCAGCTCGGAATCCTTCAACTTATGAACTCGTTTCCGGTAATTTTCTATAACAATTTGTATTTTTTCATATGAAAATATTGATGGTTAGATAAATAAGCAAAGGGGTTTTATTTTATTTTTTTAAGGAATATGAATGGAATAGGGTTTTATTATTTTTTAGATATGAGGTAAAAAATAAGGTGGGGATATGGCATACTCAATCAGATTTTCGTTAGAGGTTAGCGGGGTTTAACGTCCAGTTACCGTTTTGTTTCAAAATATAAAGTTTAATTGTCATTTCGTGATTTTTGAAAGGTTGATTACCATTTTATTTTTTTTACCAAAGTTCAGTTACCGTATGTGTACTTTATCCTATAAAATATTTTTACTTATGCCTAGTTTGATCCTCAAACTATAACTTGTTTCTAGTTTGCTACCCATGTGTCATTAATTAATTGGCTAGATGGACCGCGTCATTTTTTGACGTTGTCCGCAACAAGGCTGAAAACGGTGATAGATTGAAACTTTAAGGATCTATTTTAACTAAAAATAGAAATTCAGCTGTAGTTCAGGGCCAATTTGTTGATTAAGCCTAAAATAAAAGTTTGTTTTGGCAAGCCTTTACTCCACTTGGAAAGCGAACTGTTAATTCTATTTTTTTTATTTGCTTACGCTTTCAAAAATGAAATTTGAAAGGGATGATTATTATATTACACATATATTCCCAATCCTTCCCCAAATATTAAAAAAAACATATATATTTTTATTTCAACTATATTAATTAGAAAAATTATTTGGTTATATATATATCATAAAACTTAGGCTATACAACCTTAGTTGTTTAAATGACATGTCATATTTAGGATTTAAGTTTTTCAAAGTATAGGATTTACGTTTTATAATTGAAATAGACAAGATTGTATATAGGGGCGGAACCTCTATAGGACTAGAGGGGGCCATGACCCTCTAAATTTTGAGAAATTCGAATTTTACCCCTAAACTTTTTAAAAATTTTAATTTAGTCACCTCAAGATTTTTAAAAATTTATATTAAGTTTGGATATTTTTAATTAAATTCCCTCTTAATTTTTTTAAAAATTTAAATTAAATATCTCAAAATTATTTAAAAAAAATAGTTAAAAAACCATCAAATATTTTGAAAACTTTCGTTTAAGTCTCTAGTTTTTTATTAAAAAATTTATCCTCAAACTCTTACTAAGAGTTCTACCACTGATTGTATAGTCTAGATTTTACATAATGTGTCAAATAGCTTCTCTATAAATTAAGAGTTATTTTTATACATAAACCTTAAAATGTACTATAAACCTTAAAATATAAACCCTACAAATTAAACTCATTAACCCTAAAAACTAAACAAAATCCTTAAATCCTAATGCAGAAAGAATGGTGTTGTCTCTAAAGACCATATAGCATGTGTATCAAATTAATTATTTAATTCTCAAATTTAAAAACTCTTAACTTTTTATATATCCATATTTATAAATAAGGTTTAATCTAAAATATATTATAGAGATCTACTAATTGGCCTAGTATCTAAAGATGTTTATATTTTTTTATCTTGTATGAGTTCGAATTTTTGTATAAAAAATATAATATTTCTCTATTTAATTGAAAAAATATTATAGAAATTGAGATTTTGAATTGTGCACTTAAAAAACATTTTATTTATATGAACTAAATAAGTTGAACTTTGAATTCAAAAAGGTTTGATTGATTATATTAAAAAAAGAGTTGACAATAATAATATTATAAATAAAAAAGGTTAATGATAGCTTAGGTTTTATATACTAATGGCTTTTGCCACGCATTTGCTCATCCCTTAAACAATGGCTTCAAGAGCTAACATGTTCATGTATTGGATGAGTCAATTAGTTATAAGATCAAGGCAAATGGGGCTGAGTCGGCAAATATTAAAAATTACAAAGTAATCAAATAAGATTAAAAAATAATTTTTATATTATTTTGAGTTAGAGAATAGATAACATATTTTTTTTATAATTATTAGTATCCGATTTTTTGTTGATCAGTTTAGATAGAATACTATAAATATTTATTATAAAATGATATTTTTAATTTAATCTATTTATAACTGTCAGAATTAAAAATTTTAATTCTGTTTAAGAGATCTAGCGCTTCGTCTCAAATTTCAATTGATTAACTTATAATTGGTTAGACAACATGTGATTGACACTTGGATCTTGTCATCTGGATTAAATTATATATTTACATGCTTTGACTTCAATTATTTGAAACTTGAACTTGGTTCAAGGCTTATTTGAGGAAATGAACTTGGGTTTAACTTAATTTAAAATAAATCGTTTTTTTGTTTTTTAGTGAAAAGTAAAATTTAAATGAGCCTTAGTAAGATAATATATATAAAAATTTATCATTTCAATTAACTCCTATTAGTTTTAAAATATTTTTAGTATAATAATCGACATTCAACTTATTTCAATTAACTCCTATTAGTTTTAAAATATTTTTAGTATAATAATCGACATTCAACTTATTAGCTAAGTAATCTGAATCGGGTACCGTAAAAGTTTATTATGAGAACAATCACTTCAACTCAATTTACTTTATTTACAAAGCCAAAATTAGACCATTGATTTTGATTAACATATTACTATTTAGAAAAAAATGACCAAAATCTCACCATTAAACTAAGAAGCAATTTGAATTATTTAAAGCTTTTGGAACAATATTTAAATTATTCTAAAACTTTAAAATAAAAGTAATTATATTTTGATATATAATATGTGTAAGCACATTTTCTTTTATATAAATTCTGTATTAAAATTTTAACAAGTTAAACTAATACCCTAAACCTTAAATTTAATAAACTAATTATATAAACTTTATTTAAACGCATTAAATTTATAATTTTTTTAAAAAAATATTAATCGAACTAAAACACAATTTAAAACATTTAAAGTTGAATGCCACAAACATTTAGCATTCAAACGAATAAAATTGTATTAGGCAGTGATTATTCCCAAGAGAAAATGTGCTTTTGTCGTGCATTAATTACCCATAAGCATCTCAAAGCATTGACCTTGCTTTTTATTATATTAATTAAATAAAATAATCATTGTGTCACCATCCCCACACCTCATCACAAATCACAATAATGGTGACTTGGAGAAACAAATTCAATGCTTTTGACAAATCCAACATAACTGGAAACTCTTTGCTTTTGCCTTTGCTCCACAACATGGACGGTCGTAAAATCTTATATAAAAAATTATATTAGATATATAAAGTTTAAAATTTAAAATTTTACTAATATGAATTTAAAATATTTTAAAAAGTGTGGTTGTCCTCTACGGCACCCTCCATTTATCCTCAGTTCTTCTATAAATAGGGCCAAACCCTCTTCCATTATTAATTGCACACACAACAAAAACTACTGCAAACTTAGCTAAGTAAGCGTTTCCACTCATATCTCCTTTCAATGGCGATTCCGGTGATTGATTTCTCTAAGCTCAATGGCCGAGAGAGGGCCGAGACACTAGCTCAGATTGCCAATGCATGCCAGGATTGGGGCTTTTTTCAGGTACCCTTTTAATATTGTAATGTTCGTGTTAGATATATTCGTATCAAACATATATTCGTGTTAAGTATATGCATATATGTTGCAGCTGGTGAACCATGGGATTGCTGAGGAAGTCCTAGAGAGGGTGAAGAAAGTTTCATCAGAGTTTTATAAGCTGGAAAGGGAAGAGAATTTCAACAACTCGGAGGTGGTGAATTTGTTGAATGAAACTGGTGATGAAAAGCTGGAGAATGTGGATTGGGAAGATGTTATAACTTTATCAGATGATAATCAATGGCCGTCCAAAACACCAGGATTCCAGTAAGTGAATGTTCATTAAAATTGAAGAACACGTTCTAATAAATTACACATGACCTCTTAAATCTTTGAATCATCTCTTTATGTACGTTGATGTTGGTGTTGATGACAGGGAAATCATGAAGGAATATAGATTTGAGTTGAAGAAACTGGCTGAAAAAATCATGGAAGTAATGGATGAAAACTTAGGGTTACCAAAGGGATACATCAAGAAAGCTTTCAATGGTGGAGAAGGCGAAAACAATGCCTTCTTTGGCACCAAGGTGAGCCACTACCCGCCGTGCCCGGACCCAGAGAAGGCGACCGGTCTCCGAGCTCACACTGATGCCGGCGGCGTCATCTTACTCTTCCAAGACGACCAAGTCGGGGGGCTTCAAGTGCTTAAAGACGGGCAATGGATCGACGTTCAGCCGTTGAAGAACACGATCGTCATCAACACCGGTGACCAAATCGAGGTCCTCAGCAACGGGCTGTATAAGAGTGCTTGGCACCGCGTGTTGAGCACCGTCGACGGCAACAGGCTGTCGATCGCTTCGTTTTACAACCCTTCACTGGAGGCCACCATTGCTCCGGCAACACAACTGGTGAAGGAAACGAAGGAAGAAATGGATCAAACGTATCCCAAGTTTGTTTTTGGTGATTATATGTCTGTTTATGTGCAGCAAAAGTTCCTCCCTAAAGAACCCAGGTTCCAAGCTGTAAGGGCCATTTAAGAAGATCAAGTAAGCTCTAAAAAATAATTTTAGAGCTTATTTGGTGATAATTCAAGTTAATTTATTCGATGAGCCGAGAATTATTAGTTAATGAAAATGGTTGAATTCATAACACTTTTAATCAATCATTTTCATCAACCAATAAATTTCGATTTATCGAATAAATTATCATGAATGATATGTACACAGTTTATGAAGTAATAATATTAATGTTTATTTTAGTAAATCTTAGTAATTTCATATATGATACAATTGCTTAAGAAATAGTTATATAAGTGAGATGCATTTCAAATATTAAGATATGTGCATGTCAAGTTGGTAAAGAGGAAGATGGCCAAATTTTATGAAACCTAATTTGAGATTTTTCTAGTTTCTAGTGAGATTATAAAATGGAACTGATTATTATTGCAATATTTATCTGTGGAACTTCAAATTATTAATTAATTATATTTATATGAGGATAAAAATATGTTTAAATTTATTTTAAACTCAAAAGTTCATAACAACATCAGTGTTAGTTGAACTATTTTCCTCATTTAACTTTATACTTGGTGTCAACCACAATCTGAAAATCAATAAAAATTTAATAATTTAAATAAAACTATTTGCGAATGGTTTAAAAATAAATAAAAGCATTTTAAAAAACATTTCCGCCTGAGTAAATACTTAAAATTTTGTAGTATTAAAATATGGGTAATCGTTTATTACATAGGCGGTGTAAAAAAATTTTTTTACAAGTGTCTCATAGTCTATTTAGGGTTTAATGTTTAAAGGTTTAAGTGTATGTGTTTTAAATTTAGGGGTGTGGTTAGAATTTAAGGTTTAAGGTTAGAATTTAGAGTTTATAGGTTAAAACTTAAATATATAATTGTATTACCATAAACCTTAACCTTTAAACCTTAAATTCTAACTCTAAAGTATAAATTCTAACCCCTATCCTTAAATTATAAACACTTACACCTAAATCTCTAAACTCTACACCCTAAACCAATACCCTAAACTCTAAAATTAAAGCGCTTGTGAAAACTTTCAATTTTCACCGCCAGTGTATTGAATATAAATCTTAAAAAATCTCATATTTTAATTTATACTATGTTTTGTTAGATTATATAGAGGGAGAGAATAGATTTATATATTCATAAAAGTTCCCTATTTGAATCTTAAATAGTAGTTTTAATTATTTTTTTAATGTTATATAAAAGTATAAAAATAAAAATACTCTTAAAATAATATTAACTATCATTTGAAATAATAATATTATTATAATAGTTGTATAGTGTAGATTCAAATAATTCTTTATTTTAAAAAACAGCTTGAATATAAAAAAATATAAATTTTTTAAATACAAGTTTTATTTAATGGGAAATTAAATATTGACCACTTTTCTGGATTTAATAAAAACATAAAAATTAAAATAATAAAGTTGGGATTTTTTTGTTTATTAAAACCCCTAAAATATGTTAAGCCGAAAGCAAAGCTGCCTAGCCTAGAAAATTAGGGTCTATTTGGTTTTAGAAAATATTTTCTGTTTTTTATTTTTATTTTCAGTTTTCTAAAAATTAGAAAACATGTTTAGTTAATAGAGATGAAAAATTATTTTTAAAAATAAAAATAGTGAAAATGTATTTGATTTATAACTTTTCAAAATAAGAATGAAAAAATAATCGAAAAAAATAATTATTAAATAATTGAAATAATAAATAAAATAGAAGTAAGTAAACCAAAATTTTAGAAAATGGCATTAGAAGAATTCGAATCTGAGTTAAAATAAAACTAAAATTAAAAAAACTTTATTTTTATATTTTTCATTGTGAAACCGATAACTAATTTTGATATAATTAAAGAATTTAAAGACTAATTTGACAAAGATAAAACAAATTTTTAAGTCCTCAAACCTCTCTATATATTTGAAGGAAAATGGTTAAGTTAAAAACTCAAGTTGTCAAAAACTTTTCTAAGTGTTTTTGAAGCCAAAACAGTGATTTTCGAGTCACCGTTTCGGAACGGCCTTAGGCGTTCCGGAACACTTTTGAAACTATAAACATGTGTTTCGGAACGGGTTTCGAAACAGTTTTGAAACTGTGAACCATTGTTTTGGAACGGGTTTCGAAACGGGTGAAGAACATCAGAACAGTTTGACCCGTTTCGATACGGTAGTATCGAAATGACTTCAAACATTTCGAAACGACATTCAAACCGTGTTTTAAAAATATGACCGTTGAAGTTTTTAACCGTTTTTATACTGGTCGTTAAGGTCTATCGAAACAACTTCAATCCGTTTCGATACGGGCTTTAACAGTAGCTAAGTGTTTCGAAACGAGTTTCGAAACGACTCTTAATCGTATCGAAACGATTGTGCCCGTTTCGGTACGGTCTATTTAATACACCCCAATAGCTCTTTCTTTTTTGGTCTGTTTCGAAACAGGATCGGGCGTTTTAAAACGGGTGGTTGCAGACTGCATTTATGGAGGGAAGATAACATCCCAACGGCTCTATTGATGAATGCAACAACCCCAACAGCTAGAATTCAATGAGAAGGTATAAAAGGGGCCTCTAAAAGCTCCAGCAACAACTATTGATCTCAAAGCAAACATCCAAACATCAAATTCAAGCAATTGAGCCTAAATCCCATTATTTCTTGTAAACCCCAATTGTAAAATTATAATTTTCATTCTTATCCTTTCAATTGGGTTGAGTGCTTGTAATTGGGCTACTTTGTGTATTGAGATATACTTGTTTAGCCATTAACTTCTTTGTAATTCTTGTGTGAGGATTTGATCAAATTTTGGGTAGAAAATTTGACCGATATTGTAACGGTTACCTCCTTAGCCTAGAAAAGGGGAAGAGCAATTAGTGAAATTGTTGAAAATCCTTAGTGAAGCTAAGGTAGTGGATGTAGAGTTCGATTGGAACTTGAACCACTCTAAATCCCCTTGTCTATCCTTTTATTTGTCAATTCCACTACCAAAAAGTCTAAAAATCCAATTCACCCCTCTTGGTTTATACCGATCATTTGATCCACTCAATGATTGATATCAGAGCCTACCTCTTTGAAGGATTAACAACCACAAGAGGAGTTCCTAGGAAGAGTGTGATCATCCATAAATCAAGCCATGACATCTACCTCCGGATCAAGCATGTTCAAGTCTCAATCCACCACAAAGCCATCATTCTTCAATGGTGACAACTATCCATTTTGGAAGAAACGGATGCGCCTCTTCATCAAATCCAATGATTATCTTGTTTGGGGTGTCATTGAAGATGGTCCCTATATTCCTTTGAAGATGGATGATGAAGGAAAATTGGTTCTAAAGAAGAAGATTGAGATGAGTGAAGATGAGAGAAAGAACATCCAAATTAATGACAAAGCTCTTCATATGCTATTTTATTCTTTCGGTCTCGACATCTACTCCAAAGTCTCCTCCATTGAAAGTGCCAAAGAAGTGTGGGATACACTAGAGACCACCTATGAAGGAACTAGTGATGTGAAGGAAACCAAGATTGGAATTCTCAATCTTAGTTATGAGAATTTCAAGATGGAGCCCGACGAAACCGTGTCCAAGATGTTCGATCGCTTCTCAACTATCGTCAACAGGCTTAAGGGTTTTGAAGAGACAATTCCGGAAGACAAACTTGTCCCGAAGCTACTCTACTCACTTCCCGAATCTTGGGATGGAAAGAGAACCGCCATCATCGAGGCCAAAAACTTAAAGACACTAAAACTTGATGAGCTAGTGGGTTCTCTCCTTACTCATGAGATAATGAAGCAAGGAAGGGAAGATGAAAAGAAGAATGAAGAGAAAAGAATGGAAAAGCTAGAGGTAGAAAAGAAGAAGAAAATAGGAGTGGCTCTCAAAGCTTCACTACATGAGGGGAGCACTTCTAGTGAAGAGGATGATTTAGAATAATTGGCTATGATAGCCAAAAGATTCTCACGATTCATGAGGTCCAACCGAGGAAGGAAGATTCAAAGAAAAATAGACTTCAAGGGCAAAAACAAAGAAGATGAGAGGGATCAAATCATTTTCTACGAGTGCAAAAAGCCCGATCACATTCGTTCGGAGTGCCCTCAACTCAAGAAGAAGGGCTTTGAGAAGAAGAAGAAGCTCAAAGCCAAGCTTGCTACTTGGAGTGACGAGGAGTCATCCGAGGATGACGAACAAGAAGTGGCCAACCTTTGCCTCATGACACTTGAGGAGGATTCCTCCATGGTAACCTCTAACTCATCATCTTTTGACTTTACATTTGATGAATTAAATGATGCATATGATGAGTTGCAAGAGGTTTATGATGAGTTAGTTGAGAAGTACAAAGAGTCGGTCATTAGAAATAAGAAAATTATTTTGGAATTAAATGATAAAAATGACTAACTCTCTCAAGCTAACTTAAAATTTGAGAAAAAGATTTTAGGTTTAAAATATGAACTTAAATTCTTACAAGATGAAAATGTAGACCTAAATAATCTTATTTCTCAATGCAATAGTGAACACCAAAATGTGTTAGATGAGCTTAACAAGCTCAAAGAGTCTTTCAAAAATATTGGTAATGTGAAGCATGAAAAAGGTGAATCATCTAAAACAATCCAACCTAGGAGAAAGACTAATAACTACAAACAAGGTAGCTTCCCTAGACATAATAGAACTAAAAAGATTAGGAGTGTATGGGTTCCTAAGGAACTTGTCAAATCTAATAATATTGTTGTTATGTCACCTTGGATTCCTAAGAGAACCAAGCTATTGGGAGCTAACACTCGTGGACCCAAAATGATTTGGGTACCAAAAACAAAAGTTTAATATCTTTGTTTGTAGGGGGAGCATTGCTACAAGGCAAAAGCACAAAGTCAAAATTCATGGTACCTTGATAGTGGATGCTCGAGGCATATGACCGGAGACAAGAGTAGATTCATGGACCTAAATCCAAAAAGTGGAGGAGTAGTGACATTTGGTGACAACTCCAAATGCCACATTAAAGGTATTGGCTACATAGGTAATCACTCTACTATTCTTATTGAAAATGTTTTACATGTCGATGGTCTTAAACATAATTTATTGAGCATAAGCCAATTATGTGATAAAAAGTTTAATGTCTTATTTGATAAAAATGGGTGCAAAATTGTTGACATTAAATCAAATAATATTATGCTCATAGGTCATCGCATAGATAATATTTACATGGTGCATTTAGATGACATACATACATCATATGCATGTTTAGTAGCTCAAAATGAAAATGATGCATGGCTATGGCATAGGAAACTAGGACATGCTAGCATTAGTGTTTTAGAAAAATTACTTTCCCTTGATCTAGTTAGAGGTTTACCCAAGATTAAGTTCTCAAATGACAAAATTTGTGATGCATGCTCTAAGGGTAAACAACATAAGTCATTCTTTAAATCCATTAATGATGTTTCTACAAGTAGGTGTTTACAACTTATTCATATGGATTTATTTGGGCCTATTAGGACTATGAGCTTGGGTGGTAAATCTTATGCATTTGTACTTGTTGATGATTTTTCTAGATTTACTTGGGTTCTATTTTTAAGTACTAAAGATGAGCCTTTAGAAAAAAAATCATCACATTTTCAAAATTAACCCAAAATGATCTTGAACTTAGAATTTCTCATATTAGAAGTGATCATGGAACCGAATTTCAAAATCTAGGGTTTGAAGAGTTTTTAAATGAAAATGGTATTAGCCACAATTTTTCGGCTCCTCGAACTCCTCAACAAAATAGGGTAGTTGAGAGGAAAAATAGAACTTTACAAGAAATGGCTAGAACCATGCTTTGCAAAAACAATTTACTTAAATATTTTTGGGCGGAAGCCACAAACACCGCTTGCTACATTGTAAACCGAGTAATGATTAGGCCAATTTTAAAGAAAACACCATATGAGATTTTAAAATCTAAAAAGTCTAACATTAGCTATCTCCATCCATTTGGTTGCAAGTGTTTTGTTTTAAATAATGGAAAAGATAACTTAGGTAAATTTGATGCAAAAAGTGATGAAGCTATTTTCACAGGATATTCCTTAAACTCTAAAGCCTATCGTGTATTTAACAAGAGAACTTTAGTAGTAGAATAATCTATACATGTTGTATCCGATGATAACCTCCTTCCAAGGAAGGATTCTTGTGGTGATGATGATGATGTAGGAATCATTAATGCCTTTGATGGAGGACAAACTTCAAAGGAGGATGAGATTCCAACAAAAGAAGAGGATGCACAAGATCCACCTCTTGAAGCCTTGAAGGACTTGGCTCTTGAGGGAAGTGAGCTACCCAAAGGAGTTCAACTATGTCAAAGGTGGTGAAATCTTGGGTGATCCATCCAAGGGGGTAACCACTAGATCTTCTCTTAAACTTATGAACCATGTTGCATTTATCTCATGCATAGAGCCTAAGAATATAAAAGAAGCATTAAAAGATGACTTTTGGATTATGGCTATGCAAGAAGAGTTAAATCAATTTGAGAGAAGTAATGTTTGGACATTAGTTGATAGGCCTAGTAATCAATCTACTATAGGAACTAAATGGGTCTTTAGGAACAAACTAGATGAGAGTGGTAACATTGTGAGAAATAAAGCTAGATTAGTAGCACAAGGTTACACTCAAGAAGAGGGAATAGATTTTGATGAAACCTATGCACCCGTAGCTAAAATGGAGGTCATTAGGATGTTGCTTGCTTATGTATGTTATAATGATTTCAAGCTTTTTCAAATGGATGTTAAAAGCGCATTTTTAAACGGTTTTATAAATGAGGAAGTGTATGTGGAACAATCATCAGGTTTTGAAGACTCAAAATTTCCAAATCATGTTTTCAAACTTACTAAAGCTCTTTATGGTTTAAAACTAGCTCATAGAGCTTGGTATGAAAGACTTTCAAACTTTTTGATTGAAAAGGGTTTTGAAAAAGGTAAGGTGGACACTACACTTTTCATAAAAAGGTATAAAAATGACATCTTAGTAGTACAAATATATGTTGATGACATTATTTTTGGATCTACTAATGAGTGTCATTGCAAGGAGTTTGCTAAGTTAATGCAAGGTGAATTCGAGATGAGCATGATGGGGGAGCTCTCATTCTTTTTGGGACTCCAAATCAAGCAAAGGAAGAATGACACCTTCATCAATCAAGCAAAGTACATCAAGGATATGCTCAAGAAGTTTGGCTTGGAGAATGCAAAGCCTCAAGCCACACCCATGAGCTCATCTACAAAGCTTGACAAAGATGAAAGAGGTAAGTGTGTTGACTCTAAGCTTTACCGTTCTATGATTGGATCATTGCTTTACCTTATCGCAAGTAGACCGGATATCTTGTTTAGTGTTTGCTTGTGTGCTAGGTTTCAAGCTAGTCCTAGAGAGTCTCACCTTATAGCTGTTAAGAGAATCTTTAGGTACCTTAGAGATACCCCTTGTTTAGGTCTTTGGTACCCTAGAGACTCAAACTTCAACCTTCATGCTTATTCGGATGTGGATTACGGGGGGTGTAAAATCGATAGGAAGAGTACTTCGGGAAAATGTCAATTCTTAGGTAGTATGCTCATATCTTGGTTCTCTAAGAAACAAAATAGTGTAGCTCTTTCTACCACCAAAGCTGAGTACATATCCTTAGGGAGTTGTTGTGCTCAAGTCCTTTGGATGAAGCAACAACTCTTAGATTATGGTATTAAAGTTGAAACCATTCCCCTTAAGTGTGATAACACTAGTTCCATTTGCTTAACAAAAAATCACAACCAACACTCTAGAATCAAACATATAGAGATAATGCATCATTTCATTAGAAATCATGTCCTTAAGGAAGATGTTGTTATAGAGTACGTTGACAAACCAACTAGCGGACATCTTTACAAAGCCTTTAGATAAAGAGCGTTTTTGGTCCCTTAGGAGAGAGTTAGGTCTAATTAGCCTTTCTTGACCTTTTAGGACCCTTTTTGTGCTTAAATTGCTTGATTTCTTGAAAATGTCATGTTTATGTGTTTTTACTCCTAATTTCATCCATGCTAATATTTAGGGGGAGTATGTTTTTGTTTATACATGGCTTTCCTGCACATTCATGTCATTCATGCAAATTAGGACTTCATAAAATCCATTTCTCTGCAATATTAGAGCCTCATCTACACTTTTAGGCCTAGGTGTATCGAAACGAGTTCAACTATTTCGATACGGGTGCCTTAAAAGATCTAACTATGATAAGGGTGTTTCGAAACGCCTTAAAAGGGTTTCGAAATGTTTTTGCTACTGCCAGGGGGTGTATCGAAACGAGTTTCGATACGGGTCAACAAGGATTTGATACGGTCAAGGATGAATCAGAACGATCATCTGGACTTGAAACGTCAGTCAACGTTTCGATACTCGCGTTCCGGAACGGTCGAGCCTGTTCTGAAACAGGTATGCAAACAGCTTTAAAGAAGGCTTTTAATGTTAAAATTCACTTTAATTAAAACTCTTTCAAACCCTAAAAACCCCAAATCGATTTTTCCCTATAAAGCCCTCTAAACCTCATTGTTTTTCATCAAAACTTGAGGGCTTTGATAAGCTCTCAAATATGACACTTTTTAATTGTTATTTTTCTAGTTTTTAGGATTTCTTGCTACCTAATTCATTTTGTTTTGCTATATTTTGCGCAAGGAACCTAATTATAGAAAATAGCAGCAAAAGAGGGCATTTCTGTAGTCTTTTTATTATTCTGGTAATGACTGGCATCGTGGGCACGACACTAGGCACGACGCGTCTGACGTGGCAGATGCTTGGCGACTTCTGGAAGATTCTGGAACGTTCTAGAAGACCTTATCAGCTTATCCGTTTCGATTTTCTGTATTTAAATTTCAAAAACATTTGAATTGTTTATCTTTCATTTATTATTTTGAATTTTCTTATCGTTTATCTTTGTAAATCAAAGCCTATAAATACCACTTCTTGGTAAAGGCTTAGGCATCGAATTTAGTCTTCATCTTCTAGCTTGAAAATACTTGTTATTTCTAGTTTTTAATTAAAGTTCTATTTTCTTTATTTTCATTCTTTTATGTTATTTAATCATTTATTTTATAAAATCAAGTTAAGTATGATAACTAATATCATGCTTAGCTAAATTTCTTGAGCCAAGAACTAGCCAAATCAATTCAAATCGTGAGAATTGAACATTGTCTAAATTCCTTCGGGAATACATTTTTATTTTTCTGTTTAGATAATTTGGCAATCGACCTTACTAAAGTTTTTAATCGTTTTTCAAATAAAAAAGAGCTTATTGGTCTGGAATCGTTTAAAAACATAGTTGTGAGGAATGATCGGCCTGTGGCAATTTCGACTTCCTGTGAACACTTTTAGCGGCGGTCCGCTAAGGAAAGATAAAATCAGAAGCGATTCTTTTTAAGATAATTTTTGAGTCGGGTTTTTCTTGTTTTCAAAACTAAATATTTTGACGGCGATAGACGTGGTTAATTTGTTTAAGAACCAACCTTCGAAGATAGACTTGGGAGGATTGGTTACTCGAGAGAGAAGCAAGTTGCGACGGGTTGGGCCTCGCATACTGTAACCGACATGATCCCCAGAGTAAAAATCCATTTCAATGATCGAAGGAATTGATAAGGGTAGCTCGAGGCTATTTTGCATATTTGGACTTTCTTATTATTTTCTTTACTTCTGCATTTAATTCTACTATTTCACTTTCACTCAATATCATATCACCCCCTTTTTACTTTTCTTGTTTTCGCAGATATTCCTGGAAGCATTAATCAAAGTAACATTCAGTCAAGAATTCCGACTAATCTCCATGTGGATCAACCCTCTTTCCCTATAACTACTTAATTTCTTTATTTTATTATTTGTTGAAAGAGGTTAATTTATTTATTTATTTTGACAGGGTAAAACGACGCCTGTCAGGCTTTTACACTCAAACACAAGTCTAAGCAAGCCTCATCAATATTGTGCAAGAGTTTTCACTCATTCATCCAAAATCCCCTTTCTAAGGTATATTTTCTTTTTTTCTTTTTCCTTTGATTTAATTCGATTCTTAGGTTAGAAAATTTTAATTTTGTATAAATTATACGTTTTTAAACTTGGGTTTTTTCAAAACTTGTAAAAAAATTCAAAATCTTAAATATTTTTGTTCGAATATATTTTTTTACTCGTATTTTTTGGTTTTTCAAAAGTTGTTTTTCTCTTAATTTTTTTTAAAAAAAATTTAACCTAAATGTGATTTGTTATTGGATTGAATTGAGGATATTCATGCATACACTTTAATTTCAAAATTGTTTGCTTTATGTTTTTAGGAGTTTTTCAATGGAGAACGTTGACAAGAAGCGTAAGACGGGTCTAGCAAGTGATGTCGGTATCCATCCTAATCTCACCCAGCTGTTTCTCAAAAATCTTCGGACTATAGAGATGAGGGAACGTTTCACTTATGTCAAGGAGATTTCCGTTCGTCGCGAACATGTGGTTGATGTTTCGTTCCTTGACTCGGAGCATTTCGCCTTTCGTTATCTAGAGCGTCTACGAGAATGGAGCTTCATGGCTCTCTTGAACAGTCCGGATATGGTCTACAAGCATATGGTTCTCATCTTCTACTCGAATGCTCGGCTTCTTGATAATGAGGATCGCTCCGAAGTTGTTGGCATTGAGTCCTATCTCTTGGGGAAGAGTTTCGTCAGAGACATACCCTTTTTAGAGACTACTCTTGGCCTTAAGAACGAAGTCATCGAGAATGAGACTCATTTTGGTTCTCACACTAGTTTTGTGCTTGCCTTGGATGCTCATTATAGGTTCCTCCACTTGATGATCTCGTGGTTTATTCGCCCCTCCGGAGGTAAATTCTCTCACGTTCGTCAAGTTGATTATTTTTGGCTTGAGTGTTTTCGCCGTGGAGAGCGCCCAAATCTTGTTAAGATTATGTTCGCCGAGATGGTCAACAATGTGAAGCTTCGTGAAACCGATGCTCTCAAATCCTTCACATATGGGACTGTTTTGAGCTATATCTTTGGGATGCTCAATTTTGATTGCACTTATGACTCTCCGGAACCCCGTAAGCAAAAGATTGGTGAAGCTTCTCTCCACAAGTTCGGGTTCCATTACAACATTAATGGCCAATGGGAACGAGTTGATAGGCATGCTCCTCCACCACAAGTTGAACCACAACCTCAAGCTCTGACTCCCAACAATGAAGCTCTTATGGCTTTTCTCACCGAGCGGTTCAACACAATGGAGGCGAGTCTTGGTACTATCAATAATCGCTTGCAATCTGTGGAAAATCATCTCACCTCCCTTGAGAATCAACTTCAATCCATGGACTTGTCATTCTCCGCCTTTTATGGTCAATGGATGACCTTTTATCGCTCGCAAGCTAGGAACGATGATGACTCCTCCGATGTTGATGGTGAGAATGACGAGGCTTAGGATCTTTTTTATTGTATCGCAAGACTATCATATTAGGATTAAGTTTGCACCTTTATTTCTTTATGTTTCATGAACCTATGCTTTGATTACTTTGTTTGGGATTGAGCTTTGAACCTTATTGTTTAAGTTTTATGTTTGGATTTGGATTTGGATTATATGAACTTATATTATGTTGCTTATTGCTTTTAACCTTGTTTCTTCTCTTTGAGCCTTGTTTATTATTCTTTTTATCTAACAAAAAGGGGAAGAAAGTATAAGAGCCAAAAATTTGTTTTAAGTGGTTTTGAGTTTTAAAACTTAAATTTTAAATCTTTTCAAAACTTTAAAACTCATCTTAAATTGAGGGGAGTTAGAATGTATTCAAAAGATCAAAACTCTTAAAAATTTTAACTTTGGTTTTGTTATATCGAAAAGGGGGAGATTGTGAAACCGATAATTAATTTTGATATAACTAAAGAATTTAAGGACTAATTTGAAAAAGATAAAACAATTTTTTAAGTCCTCAAATCTCCCTATATATTTGAAGGAAAATGGTTAAGTTAAAAACTCAAGTTGTCAAAACTTTTCTAAGTGTTTTGAAGCCTAAACAGTGATTTTCGAGTCACCGTTTCGGAATGGCCTTAGGCGTTCCGGAACATTTTTGAAACCGTGAACCTGTGTTTCGGAACGGGTTTTGAAACGGTTTTGAAACTGTGAACCATTGTTTCAGAACGGGTTTCGAAACGGGTGAAGAACATCAGAACGATTTGACCCGTTTCGATACGGTAGTATCGAAACGACTTCAAACGTTTCGAAACGACATTCAAATTGTGTTTTAAAAATATGACCGTTGAAGTTTTTAACCGTTTTTATACTGGTCGTTAAGGCGTATCGAAACAACTTCAATCCGTTTCGATACGGGCTTTGACAGTATCTAAGTGTTACGAAACGAGTTTCGAAACGACTCTTAATCGTATCGAAACGATCGTGCCCGTTTCGGTACGATCTATTTAATACACCCCAACGTCTCTTTCTTTTTTGGTCTGTTTCGAAAGAGGATCGGGCGTTTCGAAACGGGTGGTTGTAGACTGTATTTATGGAGGGAAGATAACAATCCCAACGGCTTTATTGATGAATGCAACAACCCCAACGGCTAGAATTCAATGAGAAGGTATAAAAGAGACCTTTAAAAGCTTCAGCAACAACTATTGATCTCAAAGCAAACATCCAAACATCAAATTCAAGCAATTGAGCCTAAATCCCATTATTTCTTGTAAACCCTAATTGTGAAATTGTAATTTCTATTCTTATCCTTTCAATTGGGTTGAGTGCTTGTAATTGGGCTACTTTGTGTATTGAGAGATACTTGTTTAGCCATTAACTTTTTTGTAATTCTTGTGTGAAGATTGGGTCAAATTTTGAGTAAAAAATTTGACCGATATTGTAATGGTTACCTCCTTAACCTAGAAAAGGGGAAGAACAATTAATGAAATTATTAAAAATCGTTAGTAAAGTTAAAGTAGTGGATGTAGAGTTTGATTGAAACTTGAACTATTCTAAATCTCCTTATCTATCCTTTTATTTGTCAATTCCACTACTAAAAAGTCTAAAAATTCAATTCACCCTCCTCTTGGTTTATATCTTAATCATTTGATCCACTCAACATCTATTTTTCTAACACATTTTTAATGAAAACAATGAAAACATCTTTTAATATTTTTAAATTTCCACTTATTTTTGTTTTCATCTTCTAAAATTTATTTTCTATTTTTCCAATCAAACACGTTTTCTTCGTTGTTTCCATTCTCTAAAACCGAACGCACACTTATATCTCCTACACGAACGAGTTATTGAGGCAAATTTATTTACAAAAATGGAACTCAGTAACTCCATAATGTAGCCAACATAAAAATTTAAAAGCTGAGATTCGAGTGTTTATGGTGTTAGCTTTAGTGTTCGAAACTCGTAGCTGTTACCGAAACATTTGATTTTGGAGCAAGATTCACCGGCTGTTTGACGGTCTTGTGCCGGTCTTTGGTGCCTTGTTGCGGGGCTAACTTTTCGGGCTGGAAATCAGGTTCGTCCAACTCCATTTCCGGCTTCCTTTTTACCTTTTTCTTTGGCAGTGAGGCATCCGCCATCTTGATTTCATCATCCATGGCACTGCTTGAGATGCCCTTTAACTTATCCTGTTTAAGTCTGTCGAAACTGGAATCGTTTGTCGAGGGACTCGGAACTCGGACAGAAGCTGTTGTGGTGTTGGAAATCGACTTATTTGTTGAAAGTAAAGCTTGAGTACCGGGATCACTAGCCGACCTCACTTGTGTGTGCTGTGACTGTGCATTGGAGGCAAAATCCACTGGAGCACTCTCCTCCGCTCCCGGTTCCGATATTCTTTTCCTCTTGATTTTCTCTTGATCCTATTAAAAAAGACAAAGAACACAATAAGCAAAAATCAATCAACCTGAAGAAAAATCAAAAAGTAGAATAGGACAATCAATAAATCGGAGACAAATCAAAAAATGGCAAGCAAAACACCCAGTATCCACCCGGTTCTGGTTCTTCTGAATCTGAAACCCTAGGAATAATTGCAAACATGGGCTAGGTTGAGCTAAATGTTCAGAAAAGAAAGATTTTCAATAGCCAAGCCTAACAAAACTTCGAAGCTAAAAATTTTCAAGATGGATCATGGATTGCATTCAATCTGCAGAAGACTTGCCACTTAATTTGAAAACATATTAACACCGTTAAATATAGTATCGCAACACTGGAAAAATGCCGAGAAGAGTACATACCTTACGTCTATTGTACCTTGCTCTCCGTCTTTCCTTCACCCTACAAATTGCATGTTTAATCTCATGGTTGTCCATCATACCATTTGGCCACAGCTGTGCAAGCTGTTCAAAGATGAACTCCAAATGTAAGATGATAATATATCCGAACATGAAGAATCATAACCGAGCATTAAAGCAATAATTGATAGCTATATCACCAACAAACTAAAAGCAAAAGCAACATGATCAAAACAAAGAACAAGAGATCCATTTAAGGTTATCGCAGGAAATGAGTTGAAGAACTTCACACGATTGGTTCAAATTATTTGAAAAAGAACAATAGTGACAATGTAGGATAAACTCTATGAATTCTGTTAAGCAACTAGCAATTGAAGGCATCTTTTAGGGTCGAAGGGAAGAAAATGTAATCATTCAAGAGAAGGGTACAAAAGGGAGAAAAAGAGAAGTAGGGAAGACAGAAGCGAAAAAGGTGACTCGAAAAGAAAGAAACAGAGCAATCTTAGGCAACACACTCATCCAAATGGCAAGAGTAATGATACCATCAATAGCTATTACAAAAAAAAATGATTGCAGAAACATATTTGTCCACATTCGAAGACTCCTAAAGCCAGCAATATAAAGATTTCCATTATGACTACCGCATTGTGAGTAGAGAAAGAATTGATTAGTGCCTAACCTCTACATAAAGCTTTCTAATTTGTGGACCAGCATCTTCATCTAATCCCTGCAGCGAAAAAACAATAGAAAAAGCGAAGAGATTCATTACGAACAAGATTTTTCCAAGATGAATTTGTCAATATGGGACATGTGATTACATCAACATAGAGGTCATAAAGTTCACAAATCTTGTTCTCCAGTGGTGCGTCCATGCTAAATTTTTTTCTAAAAACTCTTTCTTCAGAACCAACTTCTTGAAAATCATCAGAAGCTCTGGGTTGCTGTTCCAACATCTGAAAAAATGCATTTTTTTCATCACAAAATATTCCAACTTTGATTTATAATATAGGGTACCAAGTACCAACTATGAACAAGATTAAAGTCCATGGTTTTTATATACTAGGAAGGAGAGAGAAGAATAATCATGGAATCTACAATGAATTATCTAGAGAAAATTCACATGGAAATAAGGATACAAAATGAGTTACAACAGCATGGGGTGAGAATGTGGGCAAAGTTGCAAGCTCTATGTCGAAAGGTGTAGGAAAGATTTTTTTGCTTTTGATCTTAAGCAAGGCGAATAAAAGCTATAGTTCATTAGAGGGTGAAAAAGATGAAAGACTATCAAATTAGGAGCAACAAAGAGAGGGTAAATAAAATAAAACAGAATAACGAGGGGTGAGGGGAGAGGGGAGAGAGCGTAAAACAAGCCTTTGTCTCAAAAGGAGGAAGTCTCGTCTTTATCATCTCAGTGACTTCCTTCTTCATCTGTTGAAATCTAGCATCTTTTTCTTGCTTTGCTGTTGGTGACACACCCATATTAATCATGATTTTGAGGTTCCTCTGCATGCAAAATATTGTCCCAAATTCATAAAAGAGTAATTGACAAATATGATGCAAATAGGTAGAATGAAATTATTGGAAAGGAACATTGAGAGCAAACAAGAGGTATGATCTTTCATAAATGAAATATATACGAAAAGTAATGCACAAAATATTTACACGGTCCCAGTTCATTAATTCTATTACCAGTTCTGCATTTTGATGAATGAAGATGATAAAGCATGGGAACTCTTCCAAAAGTCAAAAAACTGTCACATATTTGACGGCCAACAAACAGTCTCTCAAGCAGTATGATTCTAAAATAGGATCAGTAAAGCATTTGGAATTTAACCACAAGCAAAAAAAATGCTTCCGCCTTCAAGATCTCGTAAATTTAATTGCAAGATTCAAGAACTAAAATATATGTACTAACATTACAGAGCCACCATAATTGCAGTTCTAAAGTTCACAAGTAGTCAAAATAGAAGGAATAGAAAAAGTTTCTTCACCAAAACAAAAGAAACTACACCACGTGAATTAAAAGCAAAAGCTATGTCAATAGAAAGGAAGAGGTAACTGAAAATATTTCTAGACTTGGGTGTTACTGGTATGTTGGCATGCAATATATGATAATATTCCAAGTCCTTTATAAACTTGATTAGTTGCAAAATGTTGGAACTGTGACTGAAAAATTGTAGGTGTCTGATACCTTAAGTGTTCTTAGCTGTATTAAATGACCAAGGATGCTCATAAGGCGATTTAGTAACTCCTTGGAAACTTTCCCCTGGCTTGCCTGCCACAAATAACCAAATAAAATTGGTAAACTTAAATCTTTCCCGAAGGCATCATACCATTGTAACAAAATTGACAATCTGAAAATGAGTTATTTTACAAGACATAACATTTTAATAACAGATCCATACCGCTAATCTAGCAACTTTAGCAAGCTTGAGCTTTATTTCTCTAGGCAATCTCCTCTTAATCCCCTGGGATGAAGCATCAGCCTCTTGATTTTCCATAGCAGGTGGCCTTGCTGTGAAATTTTAGACAGGAAGGAAAAGGAATATTACTTTAGAAGGAATTATTCATGATTATATTTTGCAAGACTCATATACACTTACATTCTGCAACTATCTTCTCCAGCTCCCTAATGGCCTTTTCAAGCACGGAACCTTTGGGCCTAAGAGTAGAACCATCCTTTCTCACCATATGTGAAGATTTCTGCAAGGCATATTACACATAAAACAAAATTCAATACAATGTCTTCGTATCTAATGCAAAACTAGTTTCTCATGTCTCTCTGATGGACTATAAATTGGACAAAGCAGTGGCTTCTACTTTAATTTCTTACAATACACACAGATATGCACACACAAACAAAGAGAGGTTTAAGGGATCCCTGAACATTCCAAGGGTGTTTCCAGTACACCACACACATAATAATGAAATTTGAGGGACTAGAACAAATTAGCTCAGAACTGTTTCTATTGTCTCTATATCTATGTCTAATATCTTTCGGTTGAAAAGATCTCATGTAAGTCTATATTAGAGCTTTCTATTACTGCAGTACATACACAAAAGCCACTTAATTCCTAGTGTTTCAGATATTACAGGTTGTCACTAACAGAAACCGTGTTCATGTCAAAACTCTAACTAGGTTAGGTAGCTACTAATCATGACTAACAAAAAACCAGCCAATGGAATGTTTGAGAAATGGAACAAATGATTAAAAACAAAGCTTAAGATTAGAGAGAATAACTTACTGCTGTATGAACAGAATGTATGCCATCAGAAACATTAATGTCTGGCAATTCACGAATGCCATTGTTCTCTCTTGTTCGAACTGATTGTTCAAGCTTATCAACATTGCTGCTTAGTTTTCCATGTTGAGATTTGGATTGAGTGAGAGCACTTTTATCATGGTATTTCTGATGCAAAACATCAGAGGATCCAGTTGCAGCTTTCAAGTTGTTACTGACAACACTTTTTGACTGTGGAAATCCCATCTTCGAGTTTTCAATATCCTTGACATCTGCAAAAGGTACAGAAGTGCCACCATTTGGATCTTTCAAATATGAAGATGAATCCAATGCTAGTCTTGTCTCAGACGATTTCTTCTTGGAAGGAAGACCAGATACTGATAATTGATTCTGAGCTTTTGCATCCCTGTATTGTTCATCTAATGCAGTAAAATTCTGAGGAGATTTAGAATTATTCTTTGCAGGAAGTGGTTCAGCCCTCCCTGACATCATATTTGCCGTCTTCACATGTTTATTTGACGCACGACCATCGTGGCTCTCATTGGGAAGTTTTGCAGCATCTTTTCTTCGCCTTTTCTTAGGCTGCTGGCTAGGTACCACAGGAGGTTCATTTCTTGAAAAAAAAAAAAGAGGAAGGAAAATAAATCAGTGAAGCAGACTTAGAAGAAATCCACTACCAGTGAACTTTCGAGAACTTGGTAAGGTAAAATAATGCTTCACCCATATTGCAATTACAAAGAAACATAAAATATATATGGTATAAAAGGTGCAAGGGGTCCTTGACAACCAATAGCAAAGTTCATGATACCAGGAATTAAAGTTGTAAGCCTAACTGTGAATCTCATTTTATTATGATCTTCGACCCAAATTTCTGCCTATGTAAGAGAAAAGTATTCATTAATAACCTAACCTAACCAATAAGAGATATGGAGTATGGTGCTCCTGGTATGCCATAGGATACATATTTAAAGGCATGTAAACAGGATCATTACTAAAGCTGTCACCAACCGGTAGAGAAGAAGCCGAATGAAAACAGTTCAAAGAAACTCACATTCTTTCCAACTTCCCCCTATTAACAAAGAATCCATCATGTTTTATAGCTGAATTATCAACTTCAAAATATTCATCCTGCATAAGGACCAATGAATCAACATTGTAAACCAAAAAAAATACAATCCATGATCCTTGTTATGATAAGAATAGCACCAACAACAGTAGTGTAAAACCAATAAGACAGACTAAAAAAATAAGTAGTAAAATTTAGTACTTACCAGCTCTGCATCATCGATAAAAGAGTCTTCTGTATCATACTGATCATCATCCGGAGTTTCATCCAGTTCTTCCTCATCACTGCTATCTTTACCCTGCAAAGGACTTTCACTTCACATTAACATATTAAAAGTGCAGCTCACAATTCTAGCAAACACAATAAAACATATAGTAAGATACCATATAAAGACGTTCAATCTTCTCAATAACAGCACTGTAACGATTTGGGGCCGGTTCATCTTGCGCTTCTTTTTCATCCGCTTGTCCCTGAAAAATGTCAATCATGATTAAGAACGGCTGAAAAGGGACAAAAAAAAAACAATTACCAGATTTTCTTCCGGTTTCCCATATTTTCTAGGCAGGCAAGCAATACAGTCGCATTCAAGTATACCAAAAAATTCAAGAACAATTTATTAAATAAATTAACACAAAAGTACTGAGTCGAAATTAGAGTAATTATGCGTGTTAAGAACATTACAAATAAAGAAAAATAAATAAAAGCAAAAAATAGGGATTGAATAGGCCGCTCGTCTTACGGGAGCGATGCGAGACTGGAGGTTAGGGTGAGCATTCGGCGGCGGCTCAGGTGCTGGCGCCGCCACCGCAGATGCAGTAGCACCAACGGCAACGGCAGTGGGAGAAGATCCATGGGCCCGGTTGGCATCTTTGACAAGCTTCCTCCACGAAACATACGTCGTCTCTCCCGGTCGGAGCTCGACCGTGAAAACCTGGCGGTCACAAGCCTTCACCACCTTCGGTGCGGCCACTCTCGAGGGCTCGCCGCCGCCGCCGCCGCCAACAGCACAATTATCTTCCATCAAGGATTCCGGGTAGGGTAAAGCCCAGCGGGTCGGTTTATTTTGGGAGCAGAGACGCTGGCCTAGTTTAAGATTGATTGCATTGCATTCGAATTCGAATTCGAAAATTTAATCTCAATTTTCTGTTGAGTAGTAAAATCTAAAACAGTAATTTTACACGCTCCCTCCTAAAAGAAGAGAGGCCAGTACCTGTACATCAAATTCAAACAGGGAATTTCATTGGGAGATTAGTTTCTTTTTTTTTTTCTCTTTGTACATCTTTCCATGTTGTGTAGTAAATTAGGTTTTATATCAACCACCCATTGGTCGAGTTAGATAAATGTTAGATTAGATGGGTTTAAAATTTTGAATTTAATATTATAAATAAAATAAATTATATTAAGAGAGTCGCCTCACAATAATAAACATTATATAAACAGTTAATAGAAAAAAATATAAGTTGTGAATGTTTTTAAAATTTCTTTTTTAATATTTGAAAATTTATAGTGACTTTGGTTGTGCATTATATCTTTCTCTCATTTTATTTGATTATTAAATAAATTGTGGTATCATAGATTAGTTTTAGAGCAAATGAAAAGTATAGAATTATAGGTTTTAAAAATAAGATGATACATTCATATATAATATTTATTTTTTAATCTTACTAAATATATCGTAACAAAAGTAATATTTATCATAATTTTCAACAACAAATATCTTGATATAAGTAACAGTTATCTTTTGTTCATTTTTTTAATACACAAATATTATTTAACTCAACACTCATCTTTCAGACTTTCATGTCTGATATACCAACCGAAGCTTAGTAGTACTTATAAGAAAGGTATCAATACTCAACTTAAAGTGATACCTAGAAAATGATATCAATGCCAAAGCCTTTGAAAAGTACCCTGTAAATTCTTTGAAACATAACTTTAGTCATTTAAATGTTTTAAAGCATCTTTTTAATAGTCTAAAGGTGTTTACAAAGTAGTATCTCATATATATGTTTTTAACCCTTTGATAATAAGAATACATCTCGTAGACAAAACGATTTGAACACGTGTCTCTTAAGATGAACATCATCCGTTTTTTTCAATGAAACACTTGTTGGGTTCAAATGTTCCAAAATATTTTGTTTCCGCCAATAACCATATAAAAACATTTGAGGGTTTTTTCAAGACTTGAGAAGTTTTTTTTACACATTTTTATTTCAATTAATTAAACACATTTTATATCAAAGTTAAATGTGTAAAGTTAACTATTTGATTGATCATTTTGTAATATATAGATAATATTAGTGATTATAAACATGATTTTTAGAACTTCATTGACTAAAATAAAAATTTACTCAAACTTTAGTCCCATGGTTTAGTTTACCCAAAATAAAAATGGAAAACAAAAGTTTTTTAAGATAAGTCTTGTCCAAAAATCTAATCCAATTTCCAAACTCGAAACTCTCTTCTCCACCGCTCTCCCGCCACGATGGCCGCCACCACTGCCACCCTATTATTCTCCCCGGCATTGGTCACCGCCAAACACTCCTCCGCCCTCCGCCACCTTCACCTCAACCACTCCCTCCTTCCCTTCCCTTCTCTCAGACCCAAACCCCTCCCCTCCCCCTTAACCCCTACTCTTAAACCCTCCTTCCTCGTCCGGGTTGACGACGGCGACGCCGATTCCGGAGGACCGGATGACTACGACATGGACGAAGAAGAAGTCGAAGAACTCGACAACAAGAAAGACTTCGACGTCGAATACGACCCTTTGGCCGCTACCTCTGTGGTTGCCGCTTCTTCTGCTACGGTTGACGTCGACATTGAAATTACTGAAAGCAAGAGCTTCGTGTCGACTCAAGGGTGGGACTCGGATATGGTGGTGGATTATAGGATAAACGAGGAGGAGTTCCATAAGATTAGCTTGATGGATTGTGATTTTTTTATTCGGAAACCACCTGACCCGGACAATGATGTTTATGATTTCAGGGAGGTTAGCCATTTTGTGTTACTTTTAATAACTTTTTGGACATGGGTTTTGCCTAAATTTTGTGTTGAATTATTATGTCTGGATTTTTTTGACGTATTTTCACTGGTTTTCATTTCCCTAATGTATTTTTTTGTTAGCCTTTATGAAGAAAAAAAATGACTGTATGAGTTTATAGTAGAACAGAACAGAGCAGAACAGAAATGCTGGGGACATTCTTGCATCTGGCAAACCAAATTTACTTAGTTGGATACTTGGATTGAACAAATGATCTCGGCTTCATGTGTTGTTAAATTCTTCATGATATCCCCCGACCCGCTATCTCCTGTATTCTATTGGTTGATCGGCTTGAGGGTCTTCCTCTATGCTACTTTCAGTGTTTTACTTTGATCTGATTTTTATTTCTATTTTCTCTAGATGTATGTCACTCCACCGGATACGGATGTGTATTCTATTCCCAAAGTTTTGGCTCCGATGCCTCAAAAGGTAGTGTGTAATTGTTGTTCTTTTTCCTTGTAAGGCATAAAATTTATGATTCCTTATATGAAGTTAGTGCATCTATAATTTTATAGATTTGAATCGTGTATTATCCTCGCTGTCTAATTATATTATGTTCGTCATTTGACCTTTTTGGCTGTGTCTAGATACTGACATCCTTTGAATGTTATCTTGATTTGTTTTCAATAATGGCCCAACTCTGTTCATGTCAAACTTGCAGTACATCCGCTGTGCAATGAGTGATTATGGCTGCTACAACGTTACAGAACCGCCCATTGATGCACCTCGAGACCCTCTTTATAAATCCGAGAGAGAGGTCATGAAGGTACGGCATATCTATTTTGGATTCATGTGTCATCTGTTTAACATGTGAATCCGATTCCCTTCTAGTTTTCGCTCTGCCTGAATCCAATCCCTATCCAGCAAACCTGACTCTTCCAAGATTGTTTAAATGCAATTGTCAGGTTGTTACCTCCTTTAGAAATATCTATGATATCTATCTTTTCTCTTCTCTAGACACGTGCTTCAATCTCGTCTTTGGTGAATTTATCTCTGCAAATCCTCAAACATTATGTGAAGTTCAACAAGTTTAGAGATTTTATCTAAAGAGAGTTAAAGTCCCAATTATTTCCCAATTTCTTCTGTATTTGGCAAATGGAGCCTACCTTGTTGTTTGACCTCTGGTGAATAACTGAAGTAGCATGCTCTTTATAGCTCTCTATGAGAAGTTATGTTTATTGAGAAATAAAAAGAAGAAAACTTCGTATAATTCGAGATGCTGGAAGAACCATTAAAAAAGGAGAAGTAGGTGCAAGCTTATACTGTTATGCAAACTACAAATGCCAATGGTCTTGATTTAACCTTGTTCTGATTGCAAAACAAGGATATGCATGTGATCAATAAATTTCGGAATTTTCGGAATTCAGAACAAATTAAAACCTTCCTACATTTGCTACTTAGAAATGTGTTTGGTTTTTCAATTGGAGGTTAAAGTTCATCAGTTATCTTTGAGCAGTATTATGAGCTGGCTGCTTTCTTATTGCAGGTGTTTTTGACAAAACATTACAGGAACCGGAGGTTGGGTGACCCGGAATTTGTGCTAGACTTTGAGGAGATATATGTGATTGATTCCAAGACCAAGTCAATTACCAGAGCAAAAGTTTTGGTAAGGAACTTTGTAGTTAAATCTACATCGAATAGTCTTGTGTTACAAACAAGTCTACAAGGTGACTTGTCCATTCACTTTCCGGTATCCTTGAGCTTGCTCTGAAACTTATTTCAAGGCAACTTGAACTATCCAAGCCTTATTGGTCGTTTGCTGCTCATTTTGTGACTTACCATGTTTTAAGTTATCGATCCTTTCTGTAGGTCACGGTTCCAGGAGGAAAAAACCGGGATAGAAAGGGCGACCTACTTGTTATACGAGATAATGGGAACTCCTTCAAAATAGTTCATGCGGTGATTATCCATGCTCTGAATCACATTCTGTCATATTCCCAGTTCTGCATCACCTAATTACCTTTTCTTTGAGCTTTCAGAGTGAAAGAGATGATCCTACTACCGTAATCGAAAGGGAAGAATGGGATAAAACCAGACAAGACATGGAAAGACATCTCAGAAAGCTACGAGATTTCAGCATTTCGAATTGGTTCTAATCCAACGAGGTTTTATGATGAAGATAATCATTCAACAAGACCAGGTTGTCTGGTTTTATCAGCATGGCAAGAAAATGAAAGGGTGGACTTGCAAAATCAAAACATGAGAATTAAGATTATAAAAGACCTCACTTTCTTCACCAACGGTTCCCTGCTGAAGCTGAAAATCCTTGCTGTTCTTGGCATTGTTCAGTCAGCCTGTTCACTTAGGGGTAGGATTAGCCCATTAGGGTTTTTGTATTTGTCCACATGGATGTTGTAATCAATATATTTGTGCTAGTAACTTGCTCGGATTCAGTTCGGCTTTGATCTTCTTTTAGTCAATCTCAACTTGTTTTATGGTTTGTTTGTTTCACTCTAATTAATTTTTCTGATAATTTTCATAACTTTTTGCTGTCGAAAGCAAATCAACTACGATCATTTTTCAGTGTAAAATGACTTATCCATTAATTTTTGGTAAAGTCGCTTTCCTTCCAGTCTCTCTACAAATACTACCCAAAACTCTAAATACTAACATAAAAATTAAACCTTAAATCCTAAACTCTAAACATTAAGCGCTAAATGTTAAACCCTTAACATTAACAAAAACCCTAACCCTAACCCCTAAATCTTAAATGTTAACATAAACTCTAAACACTAACCTTAAACCCTAAATACTAACAATAAACCCTAAACATTAAACACTAATATAAACCTTAAACCCTAAATGAGAATTTATACTCTAAACCCTAAACCCTAACCTAAATCCTAAGCAATAAATACTAAGTGTTAAACCCTAAACCTTATATGTTAAACCCTAAACACTAACATACCCCTAAATCATAAACTCTAACCCCTAAACGCAAAACCCTAAATGATATATCTTAAACATAAACACTGAACCCTAAAACAAAACCCTAAACTTTAAATGTTAAACCCTAAACACTAAATGCTAGCATAAACACTAACATAAACCTTAAACCCTAAATATTAAACCCCAAACACTAACATAAACCATTACCCTAAACACTAACCCATAAAACCTAAATGCTAACATAAACACTAAACCATAAACAATAAACACTAACATAAACCCTAAGCCTTAAATACTAATATAAACACTAAACCATAAAGCCTAAACACTAACCTAAACCTTAACATAATCCCTAAACCCTAAACCCTCAATACTAAACCTTAAACACTAACAAACCCTAAACAATAAACACTAACCATAAACCCTAAATACTAACATAAACACTAAATCCTAAACTCTAAGCACTAGGGTGGGAGAAAATACCCGACCCGATTGACCCGACCCGAAAACTCGATGACCCGAAACTAAAATACCGGGTAATTCCCGAAAAAAAATTACCCGAACGGGCCGGGTACCCGACCCGGCAAATTTCTCGGGACACGGGCCGAAAGTTTTCCCTTATCGGGTACCCGACCCGATAAAATTTAATATATATTTTTTATATTTAAAATTATATTTTTATTTTATGTTTTTTAATATTTTCACTCTAAAATTAAGTTTAAATCCCTACATTTTTTCTATGTTTGTATTATATTCTTTTAAGTTTTAAGTTTATTTTTTAAAAATATTTTTATGTTTAACATGTGAATTTTTTAATTTTAAAATTAAAAAAAATAAAAAAATAGGAACCGGGTACCCGAATTTTACGGGTACCCGAATCCCGGGTACCCGAATTTTACGGGTACCCGAATCCCGGGTACCCGAATTTTACGGGTACCCGAATCCCGGGTACCCGAATTTTACGGGTACCTGAATCCCGGGTACCCGAATCCCGGGTACCCGAATATAATGGGCCGGGACACGGGCCGTTTAATGAGGTACCCAGATGAATCGGGTACCCGATTTTTCGGGTACCCGAATCTCGGGTACCATTCAATTCCCACCCCTACTAAGCACTAACATAAACCCTAAACCATTACCTAAACCATAAACACTAAAAGTTAAACCCTAAACCCTAACCTAAACCTTAAACCTTAAATGATAAACCCTAAACATATACTATAAATGCTACCTTAAACCATAATCACTAAACTTTAAACCCTAAATGTTACCATAAAACCCTAACCACCAACATAAACCCTAAACCATAAGCACTAATCTAAAGTCTAAACCTTAAATACTAATACCTAAATTCTATCATAAACCCTAAATACTAATCTAAATCATAAACCATAAAACTATAAATGATATCTTAAACTCTAAACCCTAAACACTAACCTAAACCTTAAACCATATTTTGGTTGGAACTTGTTTTTAGCATTATCAATGATTGTTTGTGAAATGTTCATGAAATTTTTAAGAAACTCTACCAAACAGTGTAAAATGAATTGTACAATATCATCCAAACACCGAAAAATAGTTTTTACAATTAGTTTTCCAAAAACTGTAGTTGATTTTTCTATAATTATTTTTCAAAAGTCATTGATTGAATTGGTGTCGAGAATCAATCGAGCTATAATTTAATTGAGAAAATCATTAAAGATGATAAATATTACCATAATGATTTTTTATTTTTTCATGTATTTATATAATTTTAAATAAAATAACTAAAATCATATATTCAAAATTTTATACAAATATTTTCACTTCACTCATAATCTTTGTTGAATAGGTTTTTATAAAGAAAAATTCTACAACGTGCGTCGAGTATGGTTGAACATCATTGATGCTGAATATCGTTGAACACAATTAAAATAATTAATAAAAATTAAAAAACTTAAAAACTCAACATAGGATTAATAATTATTTAAAATAAAATTTCAACTAAATTATATATATATTATTTTTAATCATTATTTTCAAATAATTGGATCAAATACTAACTCTAAATTAAAAACTCTAAATCTTTATTTTCAATTAAATTGTCGCCGCCGGCTAGTTTGATCTTTTTCCTTCGTTCATGGCGGAACAACCAAAGCAAAGGCGATTGCAAAAGATCAAACTATGTTGAGAATTTCCAGCCGATGCAATCCTGAACGAATACATTTTCTTTTGATTTTTTAATGATATGTTTCGTTAAAGAACTGAAAGTGAAAGCAATTTATAGTAGAAATTAGAACTGATCAAAGGCGAGGGAGCAGCGGTCAGGCTGCAGCAGGGACAGAGGCACGACGGCATAATCTCGTCTGCGGATGGTGACTAACGACAACGGCTGAAATGGCAAAGGAAAGAGATTTAGGATTGGTAATTGATCTAATTATTTGAAAATAAAGATTAAAAATAATATATATACATATAATAATTTAATTTAATTTAATTTTAAATAATTATTAGGGTAAACTACATAAATGACCACCATACTATTAGAAAAGTCGCGATTTGATCATCTTACTTTTTTCGAAGCAATTAAACCACCATACTATTAAATTAGATGCACTTTGACCACCAGCCGTTAGAGGTTAAGGTAAGGTGACATGTCAGTTAAAAAATAAAGGTATAATTACACATTTGGTCCTTACTATTTACACATTCTTTCAATTTAGTTCTAATTTTAATTTAATAAAATAAATTAATTATCTAATTAGGTTGTGACACATGTCACCACCTTATTGGAAGATTTTTTCATTATTTATATTTGATGTATTAATCTGGTGACACGTGTCACCAGATTGGAGGAAGAAAATAAAAGCAAAGAGCTCTTGCCTTTGCCAAGATTCAAACCAAGGTTCCCCAAGCTGAGGTAATGTGCGTTTACCACTAAACCAGGTGCATCTTTGTGATATGTAATACAAAACTTAATATATATCTTAGTTTTGTTTTCATGCCAGAAAAAAAGGAAATAAATATGAATTTCCAATCTCATCTGGAATTGGTCCAGTCAATGAATTTCAATCCAGTTGAAAAACACCCAAATTTTCAGCTTCACATAAATCCTTTGGGATACCACCAAGTAAGCCATTGTTTCGAAGTTCCAACACCGTTAGATTCTGTAATAAACCGATCTCTGGTGAAATTCTCGACCGAAGAATCGTTTCATGACAAATTCAAGTACTTAATCTTCGCAAAAACACCCGTTCCTGCAACGATGTTTCCTTGAAGACCGTTTCTTGAAATGTCTAAATTTTGCAGAGATTGAAGCTGAAATAAACTAGGTTACCTAAGCTTGTTGAAATGTCCAAAACTTGTTGTTTGATAATTTCAATTGTTTTAAAGCTTGAAGTCTGTTTCGCAAAAACACTCGTTTCTGCAATGATGTTTCTTGAAATGTCCAAAGCTTGTTGTTTGATAATTTCAATTGTTTTAAAGCTTTTTGGTTACCTATCGACGACGGTATATTCCCGGTTAAATTGTTGGTTGAAAAATTCAGGTGTTCTAAGTTGCTGAGGTTACCGATCCATTGAGGGAAATCGCCGACGAACATGTTGTTTAATAAATCGATGGAAGAAATGGAGTTTTTTAGGCGTTGGAATGAATCTAGAATTGGTCCAGTGAAATGGTTGCCTTGTAAATGAAGCTCTTTGAGGTCATCAATGGCTGCCAATGCCATTTCTGGAATAACCCCGGAAAATGAATTGTATGAAAGAACTAAATTTTGAAGCTTGTTTATCGAACCCAGATGTTCTATGTTTCTGGAAAACTGGTTTTTGGAGAGATGAAAACAAAACTAAGATATATATTAATTTTTGTATTACATATCACAAAGATGCACTTGGCTTAGTGGTAAACACGTATCACCCCAAACACGTGTCACCAGATTGAAAGAGAAAAATAAAATTAATAAATCAAATATAAATAATTAAAAGTTCTCCAATAAGGTGGTGACACGTGTCACAATCTAATTAAATAGTTAATTTATTTTATAACTTAAAATTAGGACCAAATTGAAAGAATGTGTAAATAGTAATGACCAAATGTGTAATTATACTTTTATTTTTTTAACTGCCATGTCACTCTACCGTTAACCTCTAACGGCTGGTGGTCAAATTGCATCCAATTTAATAGTATGATGGTTTAATTGCTTCAGAAAAAAATAAGGTGGTCAAATCGTGACTTTTCCAATAGTATGGTGGTTATTTATGTAGTTTATCCTAATTATTAATTGTATGTTGAGCCATTAAATTTTTTAATCTTTATTAATTAATTTAATAGTGTTCATCGGTATTCAACGTTAATAGTATTTAACGATGTTCGACACGTGATAGACTCGTCTTTTTATAAATATATTTTTATATAAAGTATTCTCTTTCACCCACGCCGTAGCAAAATTCAATATATATAAGATAAAGTAGAATTATCATTTCATTTTTGACACAATATAATTATGTAACGTTGATATGTATAAAAATACTTTAAATATAAAAAAAAAATTATAAGACGAACAAGATATGAATTTACAAATGAGTGTTAGCAAAAACCCTAATGGCAAGGTTTTCTTCCATCTCAGTATTTTGTCTTTTTTTTATCATTTTGTTTTAGTCGTCGGCGACCGCACCAGTTTTGATGTTGGTCGTTGATCGTAAGTGTGTTTATTTTTTTCATAATTTTTTATTTTTTGTTTTGATTTTTACTTTTTAAGTTTTTGTCTTTTAATTTTTAATAAAATTATATGTGTCTTGGTTATCTCATTTTCGCACACATTGTTGCGCTTGGTCTTTTTTTTGGTCTTTATAACACGTCTTTTCTTTGCCTTTGCGACACGTCTCTGTCTCATAACACGTTTTCTGGATATCTTTGCGGTTGCTTGATGCTCGTGTAGTGTTTCACACAATGTTTGTTTTTGATTTGGGTTTGTCGGTGGTCATAGATAGTTTCATCCATTTTGTGGTTGTTTGTCGATATAATCAGAAGTCGAGCGGATCAGTACCTTTGAAACCGGCGCGAAAGACATTTGTAGTTTTCTAGTGGGGATTTCATCTAGTTCATGTTTTGACAAGTCCTAATGACTCTTCCTATAATGAACTTTAAAAATTTGTTGTGGTACAAAGAGTAAATGTTTAATCTAACTGGAGCAGCCCTTTAATTTTTTTAAGATTTATTATTTGAATTTTTAAATATTATGAAACCTTTTAAAAAATATGTTCTTATTTTTTATTTATTAATGAAGTTGCATGGTTTAAAGTTTTAAAAATTATATATGAATTTACAAACATTTTTTAACGGTTGAATTTACAAACATGAATGGAACTAAATGGGCCTCTGCTAGAACTTTAGAAAGCCTGAATGATTGGATTTTTCAGGGAATTCATAGGAATGCATCGATTATTGTTGTGAAAGTTTAATATCTGGCAATTTTTAAACAATAATCCCTTTTAAATAATTATTTGGGAAAATGGTTCCTAAAAAATTTTATTTGGCAAAATGACCCCAAACTTGCCACGTCGGTGAACCTCGCGTTGTGTAAGAAGCGAGGTCTGATATCGCGTTCTGCATAACGCGATTTCAGTCTACCTAACCTTGTTGTTTGTGTTAACGGTTTTACAGGACCTCGCGTTCTGCACGAGAATTTGAAAGGGTGGCTGAATATATCGCACAGACTTCGCGTTCTGCAGGACACGAGTTCTGTGCAATTCTGGGCTGAAGAATTAGGGAAAACAAGTGTGGGTAGGCTTGTTCGAGCCCAATTTCGGGCGTGTAAATCGTATATTTTTTTCGAACATCGAGTTTGGGGTCTTAGTAGTGGAAATTCTCTATCATATGACGCCAATATGGTTAATTTCCGTCAATTCTACACTGGTTTAAAATGGCTTCCAAAACCCTATGCTATCATCCTTTTTTGAATGAAGCTGCCTTTGAACAAATGTCGATAGGCATGTTCGAGCAGAATTTCATACGTAGAAATTGTAAATTTTTAGCTAACATCGAGTTTGGGGTCGTAGTACTGGAAATTCTCTATCGTATGACACCGACACGGTCAATTTCCGTCCATTCTACACTGACTTAAAGTCGCTTCGAAAACGCTATCATAACATATTTTTTTGAATGATTGAAAATATAAGATGAGCTACTGTATAAATCGAAGTAGACTGACTTTTATTGATTCGATTGTCATGGGCGAACTCGCATATATAAATTAAAAATAATTAATTAAGACGAGGGGCTGAGTGATTAGGACACTTATGAGTTGTGTGTCCAGGATTTTTACATACACTACAATGATTCCTTTGTTCGATTTTTTCTCGATGTTCGACCATATCCTCGGCACAGTGTATTCTTGTAGACCGTGGACGTCCTTTGGCTCTTAGTAGTGCTGGATCTGGGCGTATGGTCGGTTCAGTGTCCACGACATTCAGATCAACCTTATTTCCGATTGGAGGAAACTCTTTTTCGTAAACCTTAAACACCGTTTCGAGTAAGTATACCGGATCAACCAGATGCATGTATTGTATCCGTTGGTTAGTGCAAGCAGAATTGGCGTGTGCGCACGAGTATTTGAATCTTTGGAAAATTTCGCACTCGCAGGTTCTTTCCCTCAGATTTACCACGTACGCGTTGTGCTGAATGCCTTCCAACTGCCTGGAAAATTATGCAACACGAAACATGTGTCCTTCTCGCGAGAAGAGAGTTGCAGTCATCTGTCTTAATTGGCCCAATTGAGTATGCAGTTTTGTGCAGAATTTCGGATGGACTTTGTGTCCACCTGCCATGTACTCAGTTGCTTGCCTTCCCAAGGTTGCAAAAAGGGTAGCCACACGATAATAGGTCGCTTTGACAATGGAAGTGATAGGCAACTGCCGCACTCCCTTCAATGGTGAGTTCACTGCCTCAGCCAAGTTTGTTGTCATGTGACCATAACGTTTACCCTCGTCATACGATCGAAGCCATTTTTCCTTTGGGATTTTTTCAAGGTATTCTGCGCCATGTTTGTTTCTCGCTCTCAGTTCCTCGAGCAAGTCAGCCACCTCTTGTTTGTAGTGCGAGTTGCCTACGGGATGACAGTTGAATAGTTATGGGCGAAAAACACATGCAAAAAGGTCATAAATGAAAGCGAGTAACAAGTAATATAGTAAATGAAAATGACATAAAGGACGTACCCATATCGAGCACCATTTGACGTTCATCACGGTTCTTGTATTGCTGCAGGTAGTTTGCGGCTATGTGCCGCAAGCAAAAACGGTGGTGAATGTATGAAGGCTTCCAATAGTCACCCAAATTTTCTATCACCCACAACAACGCTGTGCCTCTGTCAGAAATAACACATACCCCTCCATCTCTTGATCGTATTACAAGATCAAGGACATATTTTCGTAGGTTCCGAAGGAAGAACTTCCAAGACTCCAAATCCTTCTTCCGGACGATTGCGAATGCAACAAGAACGCATTTGCGATTGTCGTCCTGTGCAATAGCTAGAAGTAGGGTATGTGTATATCTTTCGTACAACCATGTGCCGTCAGTTTGGACCATCGGTTTGCAGTGCTTGAATGCGTTGATGCACTGGGGGAAAGTCCAAAATAACCGGTGGAATTGACAAACACCTCGGACGACACGATCATTTTCGTATGGCGTAACCGTATCAAGTTTGACAACCATTCTGGGATGTGTTTCTGCTGGAGATTAAGCCACGAGCGCAACTCTTTGTAAGATTCCTCCCATCGACCATACATTTCCTCTTTGGCCCACTTCCTTGCATACCATGCTTTGTAATATTAAGGACGGTAGCCGGTGACAGCTAGAGCTGCATCCTGACATGTGGGGACCGACACAGTGGGATTTGTTTTCACCAGTGTCGAAAAGATGTCCGCGAGGTACTTTGCATACAGGTTCTTGTGATCCCGGCTGAGGCTAGCAACGGTGCATGTATGGGGCCCCTCAAGTTTTGTTATTTTCCAACGGTCGCCTGCCCTCTTCAATTGTGATATACGAATTTTCCATTTACAACCTTAATTTTTTTGGACGCAGTAAGCCTTGTAGTATTTGGCCTGGGTTTTATCCACTGTCGTCTCAACATTATGACGAAGGTTGTACTGCTTAACTGCCGCCACCGCAATATCCTTTGTGAAGAACGTCATACCAATTCTCAGTTCACCATCAGAACGGTTGACTCTACCGTCTATTGTGTCGTCATGCAGAAAATCAGGGACGTCCATTGCATCCATATCAACCGTTGTGAAGTGGAATGATGGCTGGAACATAGAAATTGGTGTCGCGTCTACAGGAAAGTTGGTGGCAATCGGTTGTTCGTCGAAATCTGGTGGTGGAACGATATCGTCTTCCGGTTGAACTGTCAAGTCTTATGGTTCATCATAGAATGACCCCAGGTCGTCTCCATCGGGCCCAGGTTCTCTAATCGGTTCTTCGTCAGAAGCATCCTCCGGGAGCTGGAATAGTAGAGCTTTGTCGATCACAACCCTTGGAGGCTCGGATGGGGGTCGACGATCGGGAGACCTCTCACGAGATCGCTCACGAACCGCATTTCCAAGACCAAAATCAAGATCACCATAATAAGATTGTCTCCCCATAGATGGTTGAACGTACTCCGTGCTAGGGACATACGTTGAGTTTCGGCCATATGAGGAATCATGGCCGTGCATAGCGTAAGAAGACGACGCTCCCTCACCTCCAAAAGAAGAATGTATCCCCATAGATGGTTGATCGTAGTCGGTGCCATGGACATACATTGAGTGTCGGCCATATGATGCTTCATGGTCGTGCGCTACGTACGTAGATGACATTCCCTCCCCTCCAAAACTATAAGGATTGTATGGATTGTATGGATTGTACGGTGCATTTGTTGGTGCATCGAATTCTTCGTTTGGGGGTTGGTTCAGATCGAACCCGATACTAGCTACGCACGACTGCCTTGGAGGAGCAGATGACGATGCACCAAACTCGTTGTCTTGGCATAGTAGGTTAAAATCACGTCGTAAACTTGCGGTCGGGCTATCAACGTTGGCATTCGGATCGAAGCCGAAATCCGCCCAGCCCCAGCTTGGTATTTCGATAACTAGATTAGACTCCGAGAACGATGCATACAGCTCGAGGGCCCCCCAATGAATAGTCGAAGTGGGTTTCCAGCATCATGTCCACATCAGCATTTTCCACAATTTGGCATACAGAGTACCTCAAAGGGGCTATAGATGTTGGCACCCGATACTTCACGTCGGACAAACAATGGTTATCGAAATGAGGGACATTTGCCTCCAGTTCCTTTACCAACTTCTTGAACGATAATCTCCTCGGAATCTTTAGCGTTACCGGATCTTCGCAGTGAAAAACGACGCCGAGTTCAGTATCGTCGAATGTCCGCCCATCGTAGTAAACTAGAGTACTATCGCCTCGTCTCGCTTGTAAGCTTCATAACGTAGTGTGTTTCATTTGCTGACGGTGTTGGGATTAGACATTCCAAGGGAGAAATTTGTTTGTCGGTGCGTTTACTAACCTCGCTTGTTGTCAACTGTATTAAATCTTTCAGTGACATTTTGCCGGTGATTGTTGACTCAAAATAAGTATCGAGAAAATAAAATATTGTCTAAAATTTTGCTATAAGGGGAGCAAAGATTGGGTGTTTAGGGAGAAATTGGAATGAGTAAATGATGGTGGAATTCGTGGGTATTTATAGTAAAGGAAAAACACCACTTAAGTAAATTTAACTCGAAACAAAACTTTAATACGCATTTCATTTAACAAAACTTTCAACAAGTATTCATTAATAAGTAAATTGAGACAACTGGATACAATATTTACAAAAAGTCGAAACAGTATATGCAAAAAATCCAGGTGGAGAAATATAACCGGCACCGCATATTGCGATACGTCGGTGGGAAAATGTGATCGGAGGTCCCGAGTGAAAAAAGCAGAGCGCGATAATCAAATTTCTTCTGAAATGGTAGCAGCTTTGATCCACATTAGCAAATGTAATCGGCACCGGCCGCATCTGAAAGTAAAGCTGCCACGGCAGTATGGTCGATCTGAATCCGCCCTCGCTTCTTTAACTCTGGACTTTTTGCAGATTGTGCGGGCAAGCTGCGTACTTGAGAAAAGAGCCCCCAAGAAGTGTCTCGAACGTTTTACATGAAACTTTCCAGACACTTCCTAAAAGTCGTTTCGTTTCAAAATTGTAGCCGCGGATCCTCTCGACGGTGGCTACATAAAGCTTCCATTGAAGGGGACGCAGCCGCCTACAACCTCCAGAATATTGCGATATGTCGGTAAATATTATTCAATGAACGTATCATGCGGGGGTATGTACCCCGTGGAACACAAATCTTTAAGTGAACTCCAACTATCATAAAGGAACAATATTTCGGACAAAAAAATTTCAACTGCAAAAAACACAACATGACACGAACTCATATTCAACTGAGAAAAACTTCACTAGTTACGAACAATATTTCGTGCATATATATATAGGGGTGGGCAAGACCGGGTACCCGACCAATTTACCTAGAATTGGTCCCGGTCCCGGTAACTACCGGTTCCTGAAAATTAGAACCAGTCCCGGTCCCAGTTAGACCAGGTCTAAGATTTCAGGAACCGGTCTCGGTACCGGTGGGAACCGGTACCAATACCGGGTACCCGGTCAATTATTCTATTATTAATAAAATTTGAGCAGCAGGGGAAAAAATTCTAACCATCAATAATAATATTAAATAACAAAGTCAGAATATTGTAGGCTTGAAGGTTGAAGTCTTAAAACGAGTCATATTCATAATATTCATACACAAAGAGAAATAAAGGAGCGCCTTCAGTTGCTTTCAACCTCTTCAACGCCATTCGGTACCTGACCAGTACCGGGTACCCACCGGGTACCGGGTCCAAAAAAGCAGGATCCAGTCCCGGTCCCGGTTGCAATCGGGACCTAAATTTTGGATCCAGTCCCGGTCCCACCAGAACCAATACCGGGTAAAAATCCACCGGGTCCGATCGGGTCCGACCGGGTCCGGGACCGGGACCGGGTAATCGGGTTTTTTGCCCACCCCTATATATATATATATACCAACATCTAAATGACCACGCGTTCTGTACAACGCGAGGTTCAAAGGACCTCGCGTCCTACAGAACGCGAGATTGCCACGTCAGCAGATTCACCTCCCTCTATAAATAGCAAACTCTTGGGGAGGCAAGGAGCACCCACAGAAATCATGTCTAAAAATTTGCAATCGCAGCTACTAATGGCAACATAGCGCATAATTGGGAAGTTTTTTCAAACTAATTTCCCGATTATTGTGCTATGTCGTTATTTGTAGTTGCGTATATACGTCATCATATTCACGTAAGCAGATTTCGATTGCAGCTACTAATGGCAACATAGCGCGTATTTGGGAAGTTTTTTTCAAACTAATTTCTCGAATATTGCACTATGTCGTTATTTATAGTTACTAATGACAACATATTGTGTATTATTATTATTATTATTATTATTATTATTATTATTATTATTATTATTATATACTTAAATACAATTATTATTATTATTATTATTATTATTAATTTTATTCTGCTTTTTATTATTATTGGTTTTATGATTATTGTTATTATTATTATTATTATTATTATTATTATTATTATTATTATTATTATTATTATTATTATTATTAAATGACTTTCCCGCCTGGGAAGCCATCTTTTAAAAAACCCCACGACCTCGCGTCCTGTAGAACGCGAGTTCTTTAGAAACTCGCGTTCTATAGGAAGCGAGGTCACTTCTGACTGTTCAGTTCACGCGTCTGTTCTGTGACGCGCCTTTTCAATGAACCTCGCGTCCTGTGGAACGCGAGGTATATGGATATCGCGTTCTATAGGACGCAAGGTTCATTAACATCGCATCCCAAAGGGCGCGAGATATTCTATAAATTGGAGGCCCTACCCATATCAACCACAGAACGCAAGTTCTTCAGCTTTTTTACAACAAACTATCGGCAATTCTTATCTTTCATTCGATATAATGGCAAGTTTACTACGAAACAAGGCGAATCACTGCAATCTATATTGGTGAAGAGATCCATTGGTATTACTTTTCCCTATTAATTTTTTTAAATTTTTTATTTTACTAACTATTTTTTTGAAGGGATACGAACGTAATTTACAATGTTACCTTAACCGTATCAACACCCCACCCGTTGATGCTGTTATGGAGTGGATTGAGCGCGCCAGTTTTGGCCACATAGCACGATATATAGGGGGTGAAGGTAAACCCATCGTTGATCAACGCGCTGATAGAACGGTGGAAGCCCGAGACGCACACGTTTCATCTTCCCATTGGTGAGGCAACAATCACGCTGGAGGATGTTGCCTACCATTTGGGGTTGCCTACCGAAGGCAACGTTATTACGGGTGTAGCGTTGGTCCATTGGCCAACTCTATTTGATGAAGAAATGGGCGTGATGCCCCCTGAGGAAGTGTGGGACGGTGGAAAAATCGAAATGTCATATTTAGAGGCTCAATTTGGAACCCCTCCCCCAATGCAGATGAAGTTACACTTCAGTTATTTTTTTGGTTTTTTCACTATTTTATATATTTTTAATATATTTCATTTATTTAAAAAAATAGGATGCTATTAGTAAATATTTAGGATGCTTTTATTAAATTTATGGTGAAATTACAAATATTTATTTCAACATTAGGATGCTTTATGAAATATTTAGGATGCCTTTATTAAATATTTAGGATGCTTTTAATAAATTTAGAATTAATTTACAAATATTTACTTGAAAATTAGGATGTCTTTATTAAATATTTAGGATGCCTTTATTAAATATTTAGGATTAAGTTACAAATATTTATTTACAAATTAGGATGCCTTTATTAATTTTTTTGGATGCCTTTATTAAATTTAGGATGAAGTTACAATTTTTTTTAATTAGGATGTCTTTATTAAATCTTTATTTTCACAGCGGTGTGCGCGTGCCCACATCTTGCGCATTATTGACGGGATATTAATGCCAGACAAATCCCGCATAAAGGTGCACGTGATGTGGCTTCGTCATCTTACAAATTTAGATGACTCTAGAAGAAAAATCTTGGGGATCAGCTGTCTTGGCGTTTCTTTACATAGAGCTTTGCAGAAATGTTGACGCCAAAATATCATCGATGGGAGGATATTGTTTACTCCTACAGTCTTGGGTTTGGTTTCGGATGCCTATTTTGAGACCACAGCTTAGACAACCCACCGTTATGTTATTTCCGCTTCTACGAAGGTACTACGTAATCTACTATATTTTTTATTTTTAAATTATTTTATTTAACGATTTTTTTCATTATTTATAGGTGGAGCGGCACACTGACCCACATCGGCCTGCCGAAGTCCCAAAAAGAATTCAGACATGCTTTCGATAGCTTGACGGATGACCAGGTAATTCGAAAATTAATTTGAATTTTTTCATACTATTTTTTCCAATAATATTTCATATAATCGTTACAAACGTTTTCATTTTTTTGTAGTTCGTGTGGAGGCCCTACGCTTCAGAGGAGATTCAGCAGATTACTCCACCGGATATTCTGCGTGACCAACAGCTCTGGATTTCCGTCGTGCCGCTGCTCAACTACGAAATTGTCGTGTGGCATGCTATGGATATGGTACTCCGACAGTCCGGGTTCTTCCAAAATGTTCCAACCGTTCTGCAAAATATGGACCGATTCCACAATCTTACGTGCCAGGGGAAGACGGAGGTTGACTGGTCCGAGTACCACGCTGCCTGGATAGCGGTTTGGGCTAATCGATTCTCCCAACGCCCATCCATTCTCCAACACATTATGGAAGGGGCCGATTCGGTCGCTTTCAATTACCACCAGTGGTATGCGCTCAATGGGATGCCACATATTCTTACTCAGGTCGAGCGCGATGCAGGGCTTCCCCAGGCTCCCCAAAACCGCCCACGCGGCAGCCGTCGAGCGACCCAAAGGCAGAGGCAGTCGACGCAGCGCGGTCCGAGACCACGACATGACACTGCAAGGGCATCATCTTCTGGCGCATCATTTCATACTTATAGAGGTCCATCGAGTTTCCAGCAGATGATGCCTCCACCCCAGTTCGGCTCCTCCGATGCCTATACGCCGACGACTGACCTTCAGCTTATCGATTATCCACAGTTTCCATCTCAGTATGACTTTGGCATTGTGGATAATACGCCGGTGGGTAGCTTGTTTTACTCCCTCCCTGGGCCCAGCACAGATCCGCATATCGCACACGATGGTCAGGATGATGGGGACCAGGGACCACCACACGATGATCGGAGGTATCCAGATCGTCATCGTCGTCCACCCGACTGCGGAACGGGTGGACATAGGCATTTTTAGTCTTTTTTTACTGATTTGTACTTATGTTTTTAATATTTATATTACACACATTTGATTTTTATAATGTCGTATTATAATTTTGTTTATCTATTATAATTAAACTTTAAAATGTTTATTTAATTTCAGTTTCGAATAAATTTTATGGGATTACTAAACCGAAAATCGACATTTGTTCAAATGCAACTTCATTCAAAAAAGGATGATAACATAGGGTTTTGGAAGCCATTTTAAACCATTGTAGAATGGACGGAAATTAACCATGTTGGTATCATACGATAGAGAATTTCCAGTACTACGACCCCAAACTCGATGATTGCTAAAAATATACGATTTACACACCCGAAATTGGGCTCGAACAGGCCTACCCACACTTGTTTTCCCTTGTTCTTCAGCCCAGAATTGCACAGAACTCGCGTCCTGCAGAACACGAGGTCTGTGCGATATATTCAGCCGCCCTTTGAAATTCTCGTGGAGAACGCGAGGTACTGTAATACCGTTAACACAAACAACAAGGCCACTCATACTGAACTCGCGTTGTGCAGAACGCGATATCAGACCTCGCTTCCTACACAACGCGAGATTCACCGACGTGGCAAGTTTGGGGGTCATTTTGCCAAATAATATTTTTTGAGAGCCATTTTCTCAAATAATTATTTAAAAGGAATTATTCATTCAAAATTTTCTTAATATCTCTATACTTAATAAAAAATATATTAAAATTTATATAATAATATAAACAATACTTTAAAGTAAGATAAGACAAAGTACAGAAAATGTATTCCTTGGTGGATGAATCCCACGCCGGCCTTTAATGTCTTGTCCAAATTTCCATATTTAAGACCCTAATGGCCTAACCCCTACCCCTAAATCTACATTCACTACTTATACCATCACCCAAGAGAGGTCAACGCAGACCAACGGTTAACCGGGTGAAAGCCACGACAAGGAGATTAAACCCAGAAAACAATGGCTGTCGCTTGTCATGTAACACTGTCACCTTGAAAGCTTGTTTTGCTTTAAACCCTGAATGGGAATGTTTTCCTGCTGCCGATGCTCAAGTTTCTCTTTGTTTCTGGGGAAATATGCATACCAAACGCTTCTATGCTCGGAATATGATTTTTTTTCCCATTGTTTCCTTGTTTTTCTCAAACCACTTTCTGACTAATTAAAAAGATTTGATTTGTTTCTGTACTTATTTTTCTTGAGGCGGGGCTTCGTTTTCATTTTCAAGGATAAAAGTCTTCGTTTGCTGAAGATTGATTGATGTTTTGGATCAACATCACAATGCTTTCTTGAAAAATGTTGGGATTAAAATAAGAATAAGATCTAATTGTTAACTATTAATTTAAAATTTAAATGTCTTAGAGTCTAATTTTAAAATTGATAAGGACTTAAAAGTATTTAAATAACGATCGAAAGGAGTAACATATCTCAAAAGGGAACGGTTATGGCGGAGGTTAAGAATTCTCTCGGCGCACGATAGCAGGCCTATCGTTTCTTGAGGATCTTCGCCATTTCTCTTTTGATTTTGATCGATTCAGCTCACTCTTTCTAGATTTTCTGGTCTCTTGCCAGATTCTTAGTTTGTTTCTGCATTCTGTCGTGCAATTATGAGAATTGTTGATTGGAAAAAGGTGTTTTTTGGGGTCGAAGAACAATCCTTGAATTTCTTTTCTCCTGAAATTACGAGGTTCTCTGTTGATTAATCCATCGAATGATGTATTTTCAGAAGGGATTTCAGAGTGACGATACTCGTTGGTAGGGCGGTTCATCAGGCCGGCCCCAAATTTCAGCTCAATGCAAAAATTTGTCAAAATGATGTGGAGTAAAAGCTCAACAGTGAAGGTAAGTCTCGTAGACTCAAATCTGTATGTGTTCTCATTTGTTAATGTTTATGCTAGGGATTGGGTGTTGGAGAATGGCCCTTGGCACATTCAACAAAAACCCTTAGTTTTGAGGAGGTGAAAACCTAACTTGAAGAGGCTTGATTTCGATTTAGCTAAAATGCCTATTTGAGTTCAAATATTCAATGCGCCTTTGGAGTTGTATTTAAAGAGAGGTTTGAGCTATATTGCTAGCGCCTTAGGCAATCCATTATATATAAATTTCATCACTGCTTCAAAGGAAAGATTGGAGTATGCGAAGGTGTGTGTGGAAGTGGGTGATAGGGTTCAGGTGCCAAAGACAATTGCGGCCCAATTGCCTGATAGATATATTATTTTGGTTCGGGTGGTTATACCATGGTTTCCCCATGTTGCTCCAAATGTAAATCTTTTGGTCACATTGACAAAACTTGTAATGTAGGAGATGTTGTGGGGGAAAAGGAATGGAGAGTCAAGAAGGTCAAAGCTCTTATTGAAACTGGTCATGAAGTTGGTAGTACTTCCCATAAACAAAAATTGCCTAAAATTGGTAAAAGTGAGGAGGAGAAGGAGAAGGAGGTACCAGACCAAGATGCTGCGCCGGTGCAAGAATAAGGGTTCTGGGTCATTGTAGCCTGTGAGGGTCTAGGAGTCATTGGTTGTTTAGGATTTAGAAACAGTTCTCAGTGTGCCAGTTGTAGAAAATCAAATTGACAATGAGCAGGCCATTAAAGAGTCCAACTTAAGTGAATTTCCTCCTTTACAAGTTGCTCAATCTCAATCTTAAAAAAAAGGGATAGAGAAGAAAGTGAATAAAGAAACCAGTGAATTTGCAGGTTTTTCCAACAATTTTGAGGTGCTTGCAAACTCAACTGGGGATGGTGAAAGTATGGTCAGGAAGCCAAGGTTGGCCTCTCGGGGTATGGCAAATGTTCTCCGGGAAATGAAGTCAAAGAAAAAGGATCAATTGGGGAAAATTAAGAAGCTTAATTATAATGTTATTGATACAACAAGAGGTATTGCATCTTTCATCTCCTTATAACAGTCATATTTTAGAATGTGAGGGGCTTTAACCAGGGACGGAGCCACAGCTCCAATGGGAGGGGCTGTGGCCCCCCCGGTAGGGGGAAATTTTTTTTACCCTTTGATTCCTTATATTTTTCTGGAAAAAATTGGGATAATTGTGAATTTGCCCCTCCCACCTTTCAAAATTTATGTTTTGCCCCCCCAACTTCAAATCCTAGCTCCGTCCCTGGCTTTAACCACCTCAAAAGACAAGTAAATGTAATAAAGAGAGAAGAGAGTTTGCATGTTGAGATTCTTTTCCTGCTTGAGACTAGAGTTAGAGATTCTAATGTCTTGCCTATTATCTCTAAATTTGCCACTGACTGGAACTATTGTTGGAATTATGATGATATGCTTAATTGGAGGATCTGGGTTTTGTGGAGGAAGGGACTAAACTTTTCAGTTATTCAATCTACTGATCAGTCTATTTTAATTCGAGGTAGCTTAAGGGGCAAGCAGCTTACTGTCACTGCAGTTTATGGTAATAATAATGGAACCATAAGGAAGAGGTTGTGGCAACAGCTTAAGGGGATTGCATCTTTGGTGGGAGAGTCTCCCTGGCTTATTGGTAAAGATTTTAACATTATAGCTTGTTTAATGGAGAGCTCTAATTTTGAGGAATCTGGGGCTTGTCACTCTTAAAATGGAAGATTTGCAACATTGTATGGAGGAACTGGGGTTAGTTGACCATTCATACTTTGGCCCTCTTTTTACCTGGTTAAATAAGCATGATGTCACTTATCTTACCAGGAAACTTGATAGAGTATTGGTAAATGACCGCTGGTGTGAAAACTTCGCAGAATCACATATGGAGTTCCAAGCTCCAAGAGTTTCTGACCACTGTCTAACTGCAATTTGGTGTTCACAGGAGAATCTTGTTTCTAGGCCCAAGCCATTTAAATTCTTCAACTTTTAGACCTTACATCCAGAGTTTTAAAATGTTGTGAAAGAGTTCTGGACTGAGCCTGCTTGGGGGGATCCAATGAAGGTGATGCTCTGTAAATTGAAGAGATTAAAGATTAAATTGAATGAGCTTAATAAGGAGCACTATTCTGATATCACAGTGAAAGTGACCGAGAAGAAAAATCAGCTGGAGCAACAACAACTTATGACATTTAATAATCCTGAATTGTGTAGTATTGATTTTGAGAAGAAGCTGCTTTTAGAGCTAGCTGATTTAAAAAATGCGGAGAGACTGTTCTATAAACAAAAAGCAAAGGTTGATTGGATACAACAAGGGGACCGATGTACTAATTTTTTTTATTCTCAAATTATTGTTAAGAAGAAGAAGAACACAATTAGAGCACTGGTTGATGATGAAGGAAATAAGTTGGAGACATTTGATGCAATGTCAACTGAGATGATCATGTTCTTCACTAAGCAGATTGTCAAAATTGATGAAAATGTAAAAGGGCCGTGATGTGGAGACATTAAAAGAACTGCCTAATAAATCCTTGCCTGCTGAGGCTAGGAAAAATTTAATAAGAGAAGTCTCTGAGGATGAGATAAATGCTACCATTTTTAGCCAGGGAAAGAATAAGACCCCAAGCCCGGATGGCTATACTTCTTGATTTTTTAAATCATCATGAGAGACTGTTGGGGTTGATTTTATTGCAACAATGAAACATTTCTTTGCAATATCCACTTTGTTGCATGCTTTCAATGCTACAGTCATCACCATTGTCCCAAAGTTGCCCAACTCTAGTATGGGCAAAGATTATAGGCCAATTTCTTGTTACTCTGTGGTATATAAAACTCTTACCAAGATTATAGTTGCCAGAATCACATCTTTGTTCCCTGACATGATAGCTCCTAATCAGTCAGCATTTGTGAAGGGTAAAAGTATAATGGATAATACAATTCTTGCTCAAGAACTTATCCGAGGGTATAATACGAAAAGCCTTTTCCCTCAGTGTGTCGTAAAGGTGGACCTTCATAAGGCTTTTGATGCATTGAGTTAGACATTTATTTTGGATGTTTTAGGATTTCTTGCTCAGTTTAAGGGGGGTTACATGTATGATTGATTCCAAATTTTCAATAGCAGTCTTGTAGGCTACTTCAAGGGGAAAAGGGTATTAGGAAAAGGGATCCCCTCCCCCTTACCTCTTTGTCATTGCCATGAATGTCTTGACACATTTACTTGATGAAGCTGCGGGAAAAAGATCCTTCAGTATCATTTAAAGTGTGGGAAAGTTAAGCTAACTCATATGTGTTTTGCAGATGACTTGCTTATCTTTTACAAGGGCTCTTTGGAGTCAATCCTAGAGTGAAGTGTGTTCTGAAGATGTTTTATGAATTTTTAAGATTGAGGCTTAATGCAGTAAAGACATAATTGTTTGTTTCAGGGGTCCAACCTGATCATATGGCCCTAGTGCAAGAGGCAACTGAGTTGAAGCTGGGTGTGCTGCCTGTTAGATATCTGGGAGTTTCTTTAGTCCCAGGAGGTTGACAGAGAAATATTATACTAGCCTGGTAAAGAAGGTGAAAGTAAAGTTGAGACAATGGTCTAACAAGTGGGTAAGCTATACGAGCAGGCTTCGACTTGTGAGAGCTGTGATATTTAATATTGCTAATTACTGGTGTCGACAACTCATGCTTCCTATTGCTGTATTAGAAAAGATTGAACAATTATGCTCCAAATTCTTTTAGAAGGGAAGAGATATACCAGCTAGAGGGGTTAGAGTGAGCTGAGACAATATTTTTGTGCCTAAAGCTGAAGGTGGCTTATGGATCAAAAGTTTGAAAAGTTGAAACAAGACTTACATGCTCTCGTTGATGAAGAACATACCAGTTGGCACAAGTTCTTTGTGGGTGACATAGATTCGTGAGTATGTTCTTAAAGGTACTAATTTCTGGCAAGTTAAACGCAAGGCTATCTTTAATTGGAGCAAGAGAAAAAATTTAAAACTGAAGGGTGAAGCTCAACCACTTTTTGTTAATGTGGCTGACTGGACAATAATTACTACAAGGTGGTTGTGGACCGAGCTGAGAGATAAGAAGGAAAAATTCATGTAGCACAGATTGCTATGGTTCTCCATGAATGTTTCAAAGCATTCTGTTATTGTCTGGATGACAATTCTAGACAAGTTACTTATTGCAGAAAGGTTGACCAAGATAGAGATTGTCATGAATGATTTATGCAGACTATGCAGTGATGCATCAAAATCTAGGGGCTATATCTTCTTTGAGTGTCGTTTTTCCAAGGAAATTTGAAAAGATATAGTGGGCTTGTGTAACATTTAAAGAGTTGTGGGAGCTGAAAAGACGAGCTAAAGTGGGCAATAACTCTCTTGAAAGGCAAATCTTTTATTGTGTATATTTTAAAGCTAGCTTGATGTGCATATCTTTACTTTATATGAGAGGAGAGAAACCATAAATGTTTTAGAGATGAGGCTCGATGTACATGCGAGATTATTCATTGTACTAAAGAGATAGTTATGATAAAGGTTTGTAGTAAGCAGATTAGAGAGGAGAGTGTAAATCAAAACCTTTGTACTTCTTGAAGAATTTGAGTTCCTCAGGCTACTATTTATGTATTTTTGTAGCAGTAGAAGTTACTTCTGGATAAAATATTATACAAACTTTATCCAAAAAAAATTTAAATAAAAATGGATGCTAGACTTTGTTTATTGAATTTTAAATTGAAATTGACATAAAAATATTTAAACCGAAAAAAATGAAAAGGACTAAGTTTAATTTTCTTAGTTTTAGAGCTAAGAAGAACCTAAAAACAGTTGGGTCTAATTTTTTTTTGAGAGGCAACATGCAAGACCCCTCCCACTAGGCACTAAGGGATTTAGGTTGAACAAAACTTGACCCAAAAAATAAATTTTTTAACTTAATTTAAATTTTATAAACTCAACTTGACTCAGCTCGAAAATAATTCTAAATGAATTTTGAATGATAAAATAGGAATTGAGTAACTTCAGTTCCATTTTTTTTAAAACAATGAGCTCTTTTTACAATTTAGTCACAGGACTGCAACTCTTTGTAAGTTCTTTCTTTTTATCAATCATTTGACTCATTTATACTTTCATCAATTTTTTTCTCTCAAAATTTCTTTTATAAAAAATAATATTATATAAATTTAGATAATATTTGATGTATTAAATAACATTACAAATCTTATTCATACTTTTGAAAAAAAAAATACTATGAAGATATATATATATATTGTTTATGGTTATAGAAAGTCATTTAAATTGGAACCAAATAGTCTCTCAACACTATAAATATTGACAATTAAATTTGTACAGAAACTCAAACAACTCAATTGAACTCGAATATCATAAACTCGACTCGAAAAAAATTCAAATAAAATTTGAATGATAAAATAGGACTCGTCAATTCGACTAACTCGAAATTTTTTGACGCGACCCGAACGAATATTCACCCCTACCTCCCACAGCATACACAACTCCATCATTGGTGGGATCCAAAACATGAGGCAGATTTCATTATGTTCCTTTGTTCTTGTTCACCCTGTGACCCCTAATTCATAAACAAAGGGTATTCTGAAATTCTCTTGCATTTACCAGGAAAATTACATATATAATATTGAACTTTGAATTCTCTGAACAGGTCTACAAACGGGGATGAATTGATGTGCATGTTCTGAAGTTTTGTGCTTGAAAATGAAAAAAATGGAAGATCTAATGTATATATGGTCTAGGCCCTAGGGTTTATATAAGTCTCATGTGGAAGATAAACTCCCAAATCTCAGCAATGAAACATACCCCATGTGTTATTATAAAAAAATTATTAATTGGCACGTTAGTAATTCTGTTAATAATTAATGATTAGTGATTTGATTGAAATTAAATTAAAAATTTAGTGATTTAATTGATTATTTTTTTGTTTTATGATTAAATAAAATCAAACGAAAATTTTAATGGTTTTTAGGGTAGTTTACCCTTGATTTCTTTTACCAACTCTTTCTATTTAGATTTGATGGTTGCATATGGCTTAATAATGTGGACTTAACATGTTTAGTTCCATCACTTAGCCCTAGACAAGACTATCATCTAATTTTTTATTAGATTTCAATTGCTTCATCACACGACACGTGTCCTTCATAGCATTCACCTAAATTTATCTCTTGCATTATTTATTTATTTATTTATTTATTTTAACGTATAAACCACATCAAAAGCTAAAAGCCGCCGCCCATCAATCTCCCAAGTCTTGTCCAATTTTCCTTTTAAAAAAACCTAACCCTAAAAGCCTCCCCTCCAATTAATACTATTCCCCCTATTCCATATTATGAATCAATCCAAGCTTTAGACAAACTATTTTATAATTTATATTAATTCGAATTATATTTATTTGTTTAAAGAAGGTGGATTTCAGAGAAATTATATAATAGAATCGTCATGCCCCGACCAATAAAACCATCAATTTCAATATTTTTTCTATATTATTTTTTTACCAAGTGAATTTTCCGTTTGATTTAAAAACAGTTTTTACCATGTAAAACTTCACTTGGTAAAAATATGACATGAAAAAAAGATTAAAATATATGGTTTTTAATTTTTATTAGTTGGAACTATGAATGACATGGTGAGACATGCATATAATATGATTTTTTGTAGATTTGAACATATTTAAGCCCTAATTATAAACTCTAAATTCTAAATTTTAAAACTCAAATCCATAAACATTGGTCCTCTAAACTCTAAATTAAATCTAATTATGGAAAAAGATTTTTTTTCAACCGGCGCATGAAATATTTTCTAAAGTGATTTTACTTTTAAGCAATGCAAATCCATTTCCAGTTTTTAACGGTGTATTATGTTGTTAGTTTGATGTCATTTGTCGTATCGATCAGACTTTCGGTTTCCGATTCATGTCGGTAATAACATTAATTTTAATCGATTGTATTCGATATTACTGTTTAATATTATATTCCTTTTGAGTTGGATGATTTTAGACCAACAATTGCATTGTAGAGTGTAATACCAATAACCCTAAACAAACACGTCCGTACCATGACACTGAGAAAGTATGCTAATCTCCAAACCTCAAATAGAATGTTTCAAACTCTTACTTTTCCTCTCTCTGTATTTCCTGTCCATAACCTCATTTTCTGCTCCATCTTCTTCATTTCACAACCAAAACATCAAGAGAGAGAAATATTCAAAGATGGGGAGAGGAAAGATTGAGATCAAGAGGATAGAGAACTCAAGTAACAGGCAGGTGACCTACTCAAAGAGAAGGAACGGTATCATGAAGAAAGCTAAAGAGATCACTGTTCTCTGTGACGCTAGAGTTTCTCTCATCATCTTTGCTAGCTCTGGGAAGATGCATGAATATTGCAGCCCTTCAACCAAGTATGATCCTTGTTAAATGTTAACCCTTTTTTTATGTGGATACATGATAAAGAAAAAAGTTCATCTTTTTTTTTTGGTGAAGGTTGATTGATATTCTGGACCAATACCAGAAAACTTCTGGGAAAAAGTTGTGGGATGCTAAACATGAGGTAAAGGTTAAATTTTTCCTTTGAATTTTCTTGCAAGGGAAAAATGAAAATGACCCTTTTTTGGTAAGAAAACACATGAAATATGAAATATATGAGCAGATCTACAAATGGGGTGTTATGAAACTTTGATGTAATCATGTTTGTTGGAAATGAAAACTAGAAAAGTTTTGAAACTATCTGAGAATCTGGAAGGTAAACATCGTCCATGAACAGATCTGGTAAGAAAATTGTTATTCTTAACTTTCCTTTTCCTTGCAAAAGATTGAAGATCCATTAAAATAACAATTAAACGTATTTTCCCCTCTGAACAGATCTCCAGTAAGATCGGCCTAGTTTCATAATGGTAGCTTTAGGGTTTCTTGGTTAAAAGCATGAACTTTAACCAGCATGTCCATACGTAGGCTTATAGGTCATATATATATATGTTGCTGTGATTTCTTCTGAAAGATGAACTGACAGTTTTTTTATATATATAAACAAAAACCCACTGCAGAATCTCAGCAATGAAATAGATAGAATCAAGAAAGAGAATGATAGCATGCAGATTGAGCTCAGGTATATAGATTTTCAGCTTTGTTTCCTTTGGACATTAGGGAAAAAATAACCAAAATACTACTGTCTATCCGAATATGTTTAACAATCTTAAACACGATTATGATACGCAAATACGATACGAACATGATACGAAATAAATGTGTCCTTGAATTAGGCATTTGAAAGGGGAGGATATCACATCCTTGCCTTACAAGGAGCTGATGGCTTTAGAGGATGCCCTGGAGACTGGCCTCACCTGTGTCCGTGCCAAGCAGGCCAGTATATACTTATTACTCTCAAAACAATATATATATATATATATGTCAAAGTTTATGAATCTGATGGTTTTGGTTCCTTTGTGTGCAGATGGATGTTGTTGATATGGCAAGGAAAAATGTATGCATATGTTTTTTACTATAATTAGGTTTTAATTGAAGATGGAATTACCATTTCTTTAATTAGCTATCATATGTCAGTTTGAACTTCATTTTGCTAATAATTTTGCCTAACTTGTAAACTTTTGGGCTGTTCTTTTTCAGACCAAATTCCTGGAGGATGACAATAAGCAGCTGAATTTCATTATGGTATTGTTTTTCCCTCTCATGCTGCACATTTTTTTTCTCATCATGTAGGTCAACATGTTTGTGTGTATACATATAGGGATGGAGTCAGAATCGAATACCATAAGGGATCAAATCACCTAACTTAAAAATACAAAAACTTATTAAGTTTTTAAACTCAAGACAATGTCAAATTTATCTAATATTTAAACTTATATGAATCTAAATTGTCATAAGACTAAAAATATTAGCTAGGGGGCACGGCACCTCCCTCCCTTTCTTTAGTTAGGTTCCTATATATATGTGTGTATGTGGGATGAAGTTTGTATACAAGTTTATTAGTCATGTGTTCAATTCTCTAATAATGGCTTTTAGTTATTGTATTTAAAGATGATTTTATAAGAATACGAAAAGTAAAGACACTCTTATTATAATATTTATTATTCTTTAAAGTAAGAATTAGTTATTTCTCCACTGGATTGGTGTTGAGTTAACTCGTAATAACAATTTAATCAGAGATTTAATATATAGTATAGATATAGACGCATGTATATCAATGGAATGGGATGACAAGGGTGATTATTATTTGTATATGCAAGGTTGAATTCCGAATTTTTCTTGGAGGGACCGAAATTCACATATAAATTTTATGTGAGTCAAAATGTAATTTTTATTGTTTGCATATTTATAATTTTTGAGGGGGTTAAATATAAGTTTTACCATTATTGGAGGCATATGCAATTTTACCATTCCATTAGGGCCAAGGCTTGTCCTGTGTATACATAATTCATAAAGAACCTAATGAAAGTTAAATATATATATTTTTGCATGTATCATATATGAAAAATTATTTGATACATTCGAATAACAGATGTAATATAGAAGATGAGCAAACGTTTTTCCCCCCTCATTGAAACAGATAACATTTAAATCTCACTTTTTCATTTCTATTTGATTTGCAGAACCAACAGCAAATGTCTTTCGACGCGAGAGAGCCGATGGATCACCACGGCTACCAGCGAGCCGCTCGCGCCGCGGCGGACTACAACTCGCAGATGCCTTTCGCATTCCGAGTGCAGCCGATGCAACCAAACTTGCAAGAGAGGATGGGCTGCTGCAGTTATCTAAGCTAAGATCTAACCCTGAAATTCTCTAGCATGGAGGGGTGCTTGATTTCTGAAGAATAATAACTTTTTTTAACTTTATGAACATTTCGGACTATATATATATAATATCAACTGTGAACTTGATCTTTATGAACAATCTATGTATCTACTTTGATGCACCTATGTATGCGTCTTTATGACTTAAGTATGTTTGTGTGTGTTATCAATATTATTGGTTTTGTGTATTGTGATTTTTTTATAATCACGAGTATTAACTTATTAGTTGATTACTTCGGATTGTGTACTACAAATCCTTATTATGGGGCGACTTTCAACTCAATTAACTTAATTCAAAACGTCGGGATGCGAGCTTCTGATATTGTTTAAAAATTTTAATGTGTCATCGCATTATAGATAAACTAATTGTTGTTTGCTTATTGTGATTTTTAATTGGTCTCTGTTTGGTATATTTTATATATAATATCATGTAAAGATTATCAGTAAAATGTATTTGAGAATATTAACAATACGTTGATATATTTCCTTTATGTTTTACTTGCTAAAAAGTTCTCGTGTTGTTCATATATTCGGGTGTGAAACAAGAAATCATACTAAAGATCAAAATGTAAGTTTGTTATTGTACTAAATTATAATTTTAAAATTTTAAGAGATTGTATACAAATTATAGCATTTTAGGAACAAGTCCATTATATACTGCTTATTTAAAAGAATATTTATGAATATAACATTCTTTTTAACTGTTTTTAAATAGAAGCCGCTAGTCTGGTTAAAATAAAAAATATTTAAAATTATAATAAAAGTTTACAATTAGTATTGTAAATTAAATACATAATTTGAACATTTTCCTATAATATTGACACAAAAAATAGTCACTTTAGATCATACAATGGCCATACATAGAAAATGTTAAAAACTCAACCAAAAGACTCGAACGAAAAATAGATACAAACAAGTCTGACTGCATCAGCAAACGAACCACAAAAGGGGATTAAGCGATTGAAAGACCACTAAGAACTGCAAATCAGAGCCGAGCGCCGTGAGAAACTATCCACAAACGCAAATAACGTATCCAAATTCAATCTGAAGGTCTAGAGCAGGAAAGATCAACAAGATTACAAATAAGTATCATCTTGAATAGTCGTGATGTCATCAAATCCGCCATTAAGAAAACATAAAATAAAAAGAATCATCAAACCACCGAGAAAGAAAACGAAAAACGTGCCAAAAGGTAAAAGTAAAACTTGTCATAAAAACAAAGTTATTCTTATTAAAAATTAAATAACAAAAAAATAAAAAAGAGTCACTAATCGACAACCAACATTAAAATCAATTCCACCGACGACTAAACAAAATTAGAGAAAATGGTGCTCTATGCTCCTATAAAGAGAAAATGGTGGTTGCTGCTAAATTTTTTTTAACTGTTTTTAATATAACATCTAAATTGACAAAATTGTTGTCGGTCAAAAACGACTTAATAAAGTCGCAGTTTACCAATTACGAAATATTCCGTTCCGTTCGGTCTGGTTGGATAATGATTTTTTTATTTTTTATTAAAAATATAAAATTTAACAACATAGTTGAAGAAACTATAATTTTTAAAAATTTAACACAAAATGTTAATATTAGGGTTGTAAACAAACCGAATGTTCAACGAAACGTTCGTGAACCGTTCGGGGGAAAGTTTGTTTATTTATTAAACAAATGAACATGAACAAGATTTTTGTTCATTTAATTAAATGAACGAACACGACAAAAGGATTGTTCGTTCATTTATGTTTGTGAACATTCGGTAATTCATTCATTTATGTTCATTTAAATTTATTCACACATGTCTAGGGGTTCTCATTGTTCGATTAAACCGAACTAACCGACCGAACCAAAACAAAATTGGTTAATCTATTAGATAATTTTATGTTTTGGCTAATGATTAATAGTTTTTTCAAATTTCAATTATCGATTAATTCAGTTTAAAATCGATTAATTAACTGAATTAATCAAACTAACCAAAAATATTAAATATTTAGCACATTTATATATGTTTGTTTGTGTTCGTTTATGTTCATTTGTGTTTGTTTATGTTCGTTTACCATTTAAACGAACGAACATGAACGAACACAAACAAGCTACATTCCTTAATGAACGAACACGTTCGTGTTCGTTCATTTGTTCAGTTAAAGTTTGTTGAGATGTTTGTTTTGATATAATAATTGAAAAATAATTTTGGACTAAATTGAAAAGATTTCAAAAATGTTTTTAAGTCCAAACAACTTGAAATTATGTTTGATGAGTTTTCAAAAGGTTTTGGTGGTGTTTGAAATGTTTTAAAGTAGTCAAACCAAATGTTTCAGCTTAATCGTACCGATACGGGCATATACTGTATCGATACGGAGGTCAAGCATTTCGATACGCCTACGTGTCAAGCCTAACGACTATTTGAAACCCTCAACGGCTAGTTCCCTGCAACTTAACAAACATCCGTATCAATACGGTACAAGGCATACCGATATGTGCATACCGAAACAAGCAGAGTCGTTTTGATACAGGTTGTTGCACAAAGCGTAACAACTAGTTTCTGAAGAAAGTCGTACCGATACGGCTTTGAGCGTATCAAAACGGACATTTATTACGGGAAATAAAGGCTCCAATAGCTCCAATTCAATCCCAACGATCTCCAACGACTACAAACTCAATTGAGAGTATAAAAGTGACCTTCAAGCATCTATGGAAGACTAATGATCCACAAGCCAACATGTCTATGATTAAAATCATGTCTTAGTGCTAAATTCTCATTCTTTGTATAGAGAAACACTTGTGAGCTCCGATTGTCAATGTATTCTCAAGTGTTCTAGGATTTGGGTGAGTGCCTTATTGTGCAAACACATACCTTTTAAAGGGATTTCTTGTTTGCTTTGAATTTCTCTTTTTACAAGAGGGTTTACTCAAGCTTTGGGTTAGAAAGCTTTGAGTGTGTAAAGGCTGCCTCCTTAGCTTAGAAATGAGAAGAAATTCAAGAGTGAATTTGGGAAATCCTTAGTGAGAAGATAAGGTAGTGGATGTAGGCTTTGGTTAGTAAGCCGAACTACTCTAAATTGTGTGTCAATTTTGTCTATCTTTTGCCTCAACCATAAATACCCAAAATTACATCTTCTTCACCACTTGACAAGCAATTCGGTTGTGTTCATCGAGCCCAATAATTGGTATCAGAGCGAGGTTCAATCGAGAGGGATTAACATCTTATTAAGAAGATCTGGCTAGCTCGACCAACATTTCTATCAACCGAAGACTATGGCGCAATCTATCGACCGACCTCCTTTCTTCGACGGGACCAACTACACTCATTGGAAGAATAGGATGATGTACTTCATGAGAGCTACGGATTATCATCTTTGGGCCATTGTTGAGGATGGTCCATTCGTGCCACAAAGAAGCAAGGCAGAATGGAATGCAGATGATTGCAAGAAGATAAAGCTTAATTGCAAGGCGTTGCACATTCTCTTTTGTGCCTTTAGCCCGGAGATATATGCAAAGACATCTTCTTGTGAGAGTGTCAAGGAAGTATGAGACAAAGTTGAAGTCACATACGAGGGAACCAACGAAGTAAAAGAGACCAAGATAGGCCTTCTCAACTTAGAGTGTGAGAACTTCAAGATAGATCCTGATGAAGACATCAAAAGGATGTTCAATCGTTTCTCCACAACTGTTAATCAACTCAAAGGTCTTGGAGAGGAGATTTCGGAAGACAAACTCGTTCGAAAGTTGATCTACTCACTTTCTGAACCACGAGAGTCCATAAAGATGGCCATTGTAGGAGTAAAGAACTTGAAGGAGCTCAAGCTTGATGAGCTCGTTGGATCTTTGCGCACCCATGAGATGATGTCTCAACCCTTGAAGAGGGAGAAGGAGAAGAAGATCAAAGAGAAAGGCATTGTTGTGAATGTCATTGCTCTTCCATCCTCCACATGCCAACATGAAGAATCAAGTAAGAAGAAAAGTGAAGAAGAAGAGATGAACCCATCTCTTCAAGAAGTTCGCTCGGTTCATGAAGAGCAAAATTGTGAAATCTAAGCATGAATTGAAGAAGAAGATGAAGGATCCCCAAAATAATCATCAATGTAAGGAGCCGAGACACACCAAATACGATTGTCCTCGCTTCAACAAAAAAGGATCATCTTCAAAGCAAGCATATGTGGCAACTTGAAGTGATGAAGACTCCATCGACGATGAGGTAGCCCACTTATGTTTGATGACCCTCCAAGAGGGCGAGGTAACTTCTAACTCATATTGTTCAAATTCATATACTTTTGATGAGTTACAAGAAGCCTATGATGATTTGCTTTTGGAATTCAAGGCTTCATTTTCTAACAACAAAAAGTTGTTTTCAAAGTTAAAAATTGAAAATGAATTGCTTTCCAAAACAAATCTTGAACTTGAAGTAAGGTTTGAAGCCTTTGAGAAAAAGAACCTTGATTTACAAAACTTGCTTCAAAAAGTTCAAGAGGATCATCAAATGGAAATTGATGACCTAAAAAAAAATTGTTTTACAAAAATGCTCAAACATATGAAATTGGAGAATGCTCCAAATCTATTTTTGTTAAAACAAATTTTTATCAAAGACAATTTAGTGCCCCTAGATTTTTAAATGGTAAATTTTTTAGAAGTATTTGGGTTTCAAAAGGACTAATAACTTCAACTAAAAAGGATGAAATTGTAAAATAGATTCCTAAGGGGACTAAATTTTGTGCTACTAACGTTTATGAATCCAAAGCAATTTGGATACCAAAAAATATTTGATTATCTTGTTTTAGGTGTGATGGAGAATAATCAACAAAGTGCAACATTGAGGGGGAGATCCATACACACAAGAAAGATCACTTGAAGAAGGAAGGTTTCACATCCTACCGTTGGTTCAAGTGATAAAATTAATTTAGTTAAATTTATTTGCCTTAATTAGATTTATTTATTTAAATTCAACTTGGATATCATATATTGTTGAACTAACATTTGATGATGCTTTGAATAAGGGGAGTCATTTTTAAACAAAATTCTTATTTTTGTCAAATTCTTTTAACTCTCCATTGTTATGGACTTAAAAGTTTTCAAACTTTGTTTGAACCATTTTTGATATAACAAAAAGGGGAGAATGTTTTGAAAAATTGAATTTTCAAGTGAATAATCTTATTTAAAGTTTCTTTTATTAAGGGGGAGAATCCCAAACACAAATTTTCAAGTTAGTTTTATTATATCAAAAAGGGAAAGTTTGTTGAGATGTTTGTTTTGATATAATAATTGAAAAATAGTTTTGAACTAAATTGAAAAGATTTCAAAAATGTTTTTAAGTTCAAACAACTTGAAATTATGTTCGAGGAGTTTTCAAAAGGTTTTGATAGTGTTTGAAATGTTTTAAAGTAATCAAACCAAAGATTTTAGCTCGACCGTATCGATACGGGCATACCCGTTTTGATACACCTTAAGGGTTTAAGCTACAGATTTTGATTCTGCCAAAACCCGTATCGATACAGGTATAGGCCGTATCGATATGGAGGTCAAGCGTTCGATACACTTTCCAGTGTTTTGATACGCATACATGTGTCTGTAACGACGTTTTTTAAAGCACAATACGAGGTATCCCAACGTTTTGTGAAAATTGGATTCCGAGGGATTTCATTTGAAAATTCGTATTTTGAGACAATGAAGACTTGGAGTCGCCACCGATCATTTTTTTTTTAAAAAAGGGTAGATCGGACACCGAAAAATAAACCAGAGATTTAAATGAGTTCGGGAGTCGGCTACATGCGAGGAAGGGTTAGCACCCCTCACGCCCAAAATTGGTACCTAAGGGTTCATATCACATTTAACTAAAAATAAATTCAAATTCGACCTAACTTAATTTTTAACCCCTAAAAATGCATGGATTCATGGTCATACGGAGTTTGCAACCTAACTCGTGGCCTACGATGCCAAAAGAGACAACACCAGAATACTCGGGATAACGCTCTCACTAGAATATCGAGACACCGAATACTAAACAAATAAACTATAAGTAAATATGGCATTTAAGTGCATGAGCAAGAATGAACGTAAGCAATTAATAGACAAAAATGGCTTGAATTAAAATGATGTTATCACATGAAAACTATATTATATGCACGTGACAAGAGGCTACGTGCAAATATATATATGAAGAAAAAAAGAAAACCACAATATGGCAGTAGCCAACTTTACACATATATTACTATTAGAACTTCACATCTCCATATTACATATTATAAAGGAATATATATATATATATATATATATATATATATATATAATATGTATTCATTTATATCTTATGAATACACGTTTATATATTATACAAAAAAACTATATAATACATATATATATTGAAATCATGTTTTGTATTACATATAACATATATAATATATGTCAAAAAAATATGATTTATATACCATGTAAAAACATTTATTATATATCATACGTATGTCTATATAGATATGTCAAAACCACACTATGCATACAACATAAAAGTTTCATCTCACTTCTTTATTACAGTTTTTTCAATTTTTATTTGTGATAATGCCAAATTTGACATGCGCTGGGAGTAGAAGACAACCAACCCATGAAAGAAGACAACCAAGTCAGGGGAATAACAGTATTGTAACTTTATTTGTGAGGAACTTACCGACAGCACTACACTGGAGCGGGCTAAGGCAAATATTTGGTAGGCATGGAGACGTGGTGAATTCCTTCATAGCGTCAAAGAGGGACCGTTCAGGAAAAAATTCGACTTTGTGCGACTCTCAAACAGAGTTGATGCAGAAAGGGCCATAGAAAGATTAAATGGGTTCAGGCTCTATAGATTCATATTGAATGTAGCTATAACAAGATTTCAAGTTAGGAACTTTTATTGGAGAAAAGTGGGGAACATCCAGACAAATACGTCGAGAAGAGGATTTGAAGACAACAATAAAGAGAAACAACAAGGATCTTTGATAGTGGAAGATGATGTGAGCAAAGACGGATATTTAAGAAGGAATACCGATAAAGATGAAGATTTCAGAAGGTGCACCAGCAAAGGAAAAGAAGTAGAAAAAGAAAAGCCTAGTTCAGTGCGGAATCAGGAAGAAAAAGCTATAAGAAGAAGAATATCTGGGCACATTGAAGTTGAAACATTAGGGAAATTGCAAAAAAGCTTAATAGGCACAATGGCAACAAATTGCAGCCTAGATTAGGTGAAAGAGAGACTCAATAATTGAGATTTAGGAGAGCTAGGTATCAAGAAGATGGGAGGAAGAAGGTTTCTTATTGAAATACAAGATGATGAACTTTTGAAACTTCTTAAGGAACATCAATGGTCCCTGTTAAAGGAAGTGTTCACTAAAGTGGAATATTGGAATGAAACCAGTATGATTCCAGAGAGATCAACATGGATAGAAATTACTGGAATTCCACTACATTGTTGGAATTATATCATGTTATGTAGGATTGCAAATTGTTGGGGATCTTTGACTGCAGTAAGGGAGAATGCAAACCAAATTTTAGACTGTGAGAAGCTTAATGTTCTAATATCTACAAATAATATTAGCAGAATAGAAGAAATTATAGATATTGAAGTCAGGAATTTACCTTTCCAAGTCAGAGTTTCAGAGGCTGCCTACATTCATGTCAATAATCTCAATTCTAAAACCAGCAAAGTGCATAAAGAAGGTTGGTCAAACTTAATCGGGTCGGAAGAAAGCTCTATTGAACTAGAAACTGAAAATCCTCTGAGGGAGGTGACGGGTCAGTCTACAGACAAATTTGTCGGGGATGATGAAGCAATCAATGCAGTCCTTAAAGGAATGTCACCCTAGGCAAATGATGACTTTATGGAAAAGGATGCTCTTAGAAGCCTAAGAGAGACAGACTTAAAAGGCTACAATTCCGCAAGTATTGAAGAGTGTAAAAAAATTCAAGAGTCACCAATAATGGGAGAATCTGAATCAGATGAAGATGGAAAAAGGAAGGGTATGAGTAACGGACTTATTGAGATGAGAAATGAGCTGCGGGCAGATATAGAACAAAGGTATACAGAAGAAGATGATATCAGTGGAAATAGTGGGTTGGGCAACTTAAATCAGGAGAGAACAAGTCCTCCAAACCCAGTGATCAGTTCGGTAAACCCATGGTTCAGCAAGGCAGTTGAAGATCTGAGATTGATGGGCCTTGGTGAGATGATTGCAACCCAACAACAACTAGTAGAGAAAATAATATCAATCTGCAGATCGATAATCAAAATCAGTCTAACTTGGAAGCGTTCGACAGAGTGGAGGAAAATAGGGGTAAGAAGAAAAATAAAAACACTCATAGGGACTAAGAAGAAGCTGCGTTGGAGTATACACTGAACCTCCCAGAATTCAAACAAAGAAAGAATGCAAGGAAATGTAAAAAAAAATATGCTTCATTGAGAGCCTTTCAAGATAAGGTGTTAACGGAGGCGGAACGGAAAAGAAGAGATAGGGCAGTTCGTCGCGATAAGAATGGGGAAACAGAAACGGAAGATTCAGAAATAGAGGGATGCTCACTGTCAGATTCAGATCTTCAATCAAGGTGGAATAATTTCACAAAAAAAGCAAAGGAAGCAATAGCGTTGGGGAAAGATATGTGGATACAAATCCGGGGTGATGAGCAAGAAGCGATTCATGAGCTAGCTCTAATTGAGGAGGAAGGGAATAGAAGAGAAGCACAGAAGTAATTTAGCATCCAATACAGAAGCTTGCGAATGAAGATACTCTTGCAGAACATTAGGGGGATGGGGTCAAACGAGAAGGTTTCAACAATAAGGCGACATATTAGAAAGGAAATGGTGGAAATGGTATTTCTTCAGGAGACCAAAAGAGAAGAAATCGGTGAGGAAGAGGTGAGAAAATTCTGGCCCGATGATGAGTTTGAATTCAAAGCTTCTAATGCTTCGGGGCGTTCGAGAGGATTAGCTACTGTCTGGGACAAAAGCAAGATTAAAATAGTAAGCAGCCTCATTCACAGCAATTTTATTCTACTAGTTGGGAGGAATTTGGGAAAAAATGAAGAACATGTATGGATTAACGTTTATGCGCCCTGTGGAGCAAAGGAACTATCTCAATTGTGGGAGTCGCTAATAAATTTGAGAGCAAATTGGTCCCAAAACTGGATTGTGGGGGGCGACTTCAACACAGTCAAATCAATGAGCGAGAGGAGTGGGAACGGTAACTATAAAGCAGGTATGGAAAAGTTCAACGCATTTATTCAAAGCTGCAATCTAATTGACATTCCCCTGGTGGGGAAAATTTTACTTGGTTAGGACCTAAAAATAGTCGAAGTAAGTTGGATAGATTTTTGGTGGAGGTTTACTGGTTCCAGAAAGAGTCTGATATTAGCCTAAGGAGATTAAATCGCTCAATGTCAGATCATATCCCGATTCTTTTATGTAACTCGGATGAAGATTGGGAGCCAAGACCGTTCAAAATGATCAACGCTTGGTTAAGTAAAAAAGACTGTATCAATGTGATTCGGGAGGCTTTGGTTAAGAAAAATGTAGGCAACATTTGTCTAAACACAAAGTTAAGGCGAGTTAAAGCAACTCTGAAGAAATGGAATGTGGAGCAATGTGGTAATTTCACGAGTAAAGCTAAAGAGTTGGAAGATCGAATCAACAAGTTGGAGGATATGAGTGATGTTAGCAACTTGGATTCGTGTAAAAGGGAGGAACTCAAGCAGTTTAAGATGCAATATTGGGATACCCTCAAAGCCCAAGAAAATTTATGGAGGCAAAAAGCAAGGTGCAAATGGCTAAAACTTGGAGATTTGAACACTGCTTTCTTTCATAGATCGGTCAAATTAAGGGCAAAAGGAAGTGTGATTAGGGGCCTAAACCTTGGCGAAGCTGGATGTTCAGAACCAAAGAAATTAAAGCAGAAACTTTTCAGCCATTTTGCATTGAAGTTCAGTTGTAAAAAAAGGAATCGGGAGGCATGGTTCGAATTCGATTTCAACAGATTGTCAAGGTTCGAAGCAGAGAATCTAGAATTGTCGTTCTCATTAGAGGAAATCAAAGATGCTGTTTAGAGTTGTGATGACTCTAAGGCCCCGAGACCGGATGTATTCAATGCTTATTTCTTCAAGAAGTGATGGAATTTAATAAAAGAAGACTTACTTTAGATCTTTGTTAACTTTCATGCGATAGGGAAATTGCCAAAAAAAATCAAATTCATCTTTTATAGCGCTTGTTCCAAAGTTAGAAAATCCAAGTGATATATCAGAATACATGCCAATAAGTCTTGTTAGCTCAATATACAATATTTTGGAAAAGGTATTAGCAAGAAGGCTTTGTAGAGTGGTGAATAGCCTAATTAGCGAGACTTAGAATGCGTTCTTAAAAGGAAGATAAATTTTTGATGGGGGTATTGATTGCAAATGAAATAATCCATTCGTTACAGCAAGAGATAAATGGTGGAGGTGGGATCATTTTAAAACTGGATTTCGCCAAAGCGTACTACTGTCTTCGCTGGGATTTTCTTTGTATGGTACTGGAAAAGATGGGATTTGGAATTATTTGGACAAAATGGATTTTGGAATGTGTCTCGACAGCAAAGGCTTCGGTTTTAATCAATGGGTCGCCTACAAAGAAGTTCAAGATGATGAGAGGGCTACAACAAGGGGATCCCTTATCCCCGTTTCTGTTCATTCTGGTAGCAGAAGCATTGCATCTACTTCTAGAGAAAGCTGTCAAGAAGGGTTTGGTTGCTGGAATCCAGAATTTAATTCCTAAAAAAATTTTGTCTCATTTGCAATTCACAGATGATACAATTTTTTCCTCAGGCCAAGAGCAAAAGAGATTCTGAATGTGAAAAAACTTTTGAGATGCTTTGAGTTATGTTCGGGTCTTAGTATAAACTTCCAGAAATCATGCCTAGTGGTTATTAATACTGATTCTAATTGTGCATCAAATTTAGCTGAGATATGTGGCTGTAAAATTGAATCAATTCCATTCAAATACTTGGGATTTCCTTTGGGCGCAGATCCTAGGAAAGTAAGTACATGGGAATCTCTTGTAGAGAAATGTAGGAAAAAACTTCCAGCTTGGAAAAGTCGTACTCTATCCTTTGCAGGCAGGATCACACTCATTAACTCTGTGTTGTCGGCTCTTCCATTATATTACATGTCTATTTTTGCAGCACCTAAAACAACTCTCATGAAGATTGATAAAATAAGGAGAAGCTTTTTATGGGGTTGCTGGAATGGCGAAAAGAGATTAGCAAGGACTAATTGGGGGGAAATCTGCCGATTAAAGAAGTATGGAGAAGCAGAGGTATCGAACATAGGCGTTAAAAATAAAACCTTGTTAGCAAAGTGGAAATGAAGATTTAAGACGGAAAAAAGTGTTATGGAGGAAAATTATAGAAGCTAAATATGGAGATGTAGAATATGAAAGTTGCTGGAAGAATTTGAAAACAAAAAGAGCATCCTTGATATGGAGAGGGATTATGCAAAATTTGTTGAATAGTGAAGTTAATAAGTGGATGGACAAGGCAGCCTTTAGGTGGAAGCTAGGTGATGGAAAATCAGTGCTTTTTTGGGAAGATCGTTGATGCTCTGAGGAAGCCCTATGTGTTCTTATGCCTAAATTATACAAGCTGGTAATAAATAAAGGTGCAGTGGTTGCAGATTTCAATTGCAGCAACAACTTGGAAGACATCAATTGGGACTCAATGTTCCAAAGACCATTGTTAGATCGAGAAAAGAAGGTGTTGTAGGTTATCAAAAGGTTAATTCAGAAAGAGAAACTCAATAGTAACTTGCCAGATACAATCATAGGGGTTCATGACCAAGCAGACAGATTTCATGTTAAGAATATGATAAATTTATTATTGGATGTAGATTTAGAATTACCCTCTTTCAATTTCGACAAGATTTGGAAGCTGAAAGTCCCACCAAAGGTGAGATCCTTCTTTTGGTTTTTGAAACTGGACAGATTTCCTACCAAATAATTCCTCTTGAAGAAGGGCCTTGATCTTAATGGCGATAATGTTTATTGTCCTTGGTGTGGACTAGGGATTTAAAATTCATATAACCTACTTGTTGAATGCAAATTTATCACAAACTTCTGGGAAATTTTTTGCGATTGGTGGTCTTGTAAATGGTGGCAGTCAGGTTCTATAGATGTATTTTTTTTCAATTTTGTTTGAACACTTGTTCAACATGGATAATAAGATCGGGATGTCTTATTGCTGTGGCGGCATCTTTGTGGACCCTTTGACTTTCTCGAAATGAAAAGATTTTCTAGGGAAAGGTGGCGAGGGTGGACGAAATGTTATTCTATGCAAAAATGAGGGCACTAATTAGGATCAAAGCAATCAATGAAAAAATACAAATTGTTGAATCCCTTTGGTGGTCAAATCCCAGTCGGTGTTTTAAGGTAGAAGATATACTAACTTGCTGGACTCCTCCTTCAGCGGGTTAGTAAAATTCAACGTTGATGGATCATATAAGGAGAATCAAGCTGGTTGTAGGGGAATTTTAAGGAACAATCGTGGCGATATCAAAGCTTTATTTTCAGAGCCAGTTGATGGTGAAGGTCTTGAAATTGCAGAACTTATGGCAATCAAGATGGCGCTAAGTTTATTCATAGAAGCTCAATGGGTTGGGAAGGCGGCTCTAGTCATCGAATCAGACTCTCAGGTTGTACTAAACTGGATTGCATATTCTACATTAAGGTCGTGGCGTTGGCGGAAGCTATTCGAGGAAGTGGACAGGTTATTGCAGCTTATAGCTAATGTGAAAATGGCTTTTACCCCCATATCATTTAATGGTTTGCCTGACCATTTAGCCAAAGAAGGTCTCCATAGGCGTGAAATGTTCAAAGCATGGTGGTGGTGATGATCAAGAAAGCATGAGGGATAGATTTTGTTTTTGTAATATTCTGTTGGTTTAAGAGGCTACTTGAAAATAGAGTGGTATAGCAGGTGTTGTATTGTTGCCTTCGATTTATGTTGGAAGCCGAATTAAGTAAAGGGCTTGTAATCTAGTTGTGTTGTACTCTTTTCCCCCAACTAGGATTAAGGGGTTTTTAATGAGGCAAATAACTAGAGAGGGGGAGATTTCTTTTTTACTCCATTAATAAAATATTATTTGTTGAGTGGATCGAAGAATCGATATAAGCCAAGAGATGGTGAATTGGATTTTTAGAAATTTTGGTGGTGGAGTGGAAAATGAAAATTTGCTAAACAAGAGATTTAGAGTGGTTCAAGTTCCAATTGAACTCTACACCCACTACCTTAGCTTCACTAAGGATTTTCCAACAACTCCACTAGTTGATCTTCTCATTTTCTAGGCTTAGGAGGAAACCTTTACAAAGTGGTCAATTTTTCTACCCAAAAATTGACCCAATCCTCACTAAAAGATTACAAAGAAGTTTTTGGCTAATAGCTAGTATCTCTCAATACAAATGTAGCCCTTTTTACAAGCACTCAACCAAATTGAACAAATGAGATTGGAAATACAAAGTTCTACAATTGGGGTTTACAAGAAAATATGGGATTTTAGCACAATTGCTTGAATTTGATGTTTGGATAATTCTTTTTGGATCAATAGTTATTGCTGGTGCTTTTAGAGGTCCCTTTTATACCTTCTCATTGAATTTTAGTTGTTGGGGTTGTTGCCTTCATTATTATAGCCGTTGGGATGTTATCTTCCCTTCATAAATGCAGTTTGCAACTATTTGTTCCGAAACGCCCGGCCCTATTTCGAAACAGACCAAAATAGAAATAGCCATTGGGGTGTACCAAATAGGCCGTACCGAAACGGACACGAACGTTTCGATACGCTAAGAGCCTGTTTCGAAACGTGCTGAAGCCCGTTCCGAAACAATTTGCCACTGTCAAAACCTGTATCGAAACGACTTAGAAGCATTTTGATACACCTTAACTATATCTTTAAAATCAGTTATAAAACTTCAACGGTCATATTTTGAAACCAAGTTTGAAATACGTTTCGAAACGTTTGAGGTCGTTTTGATACTATCGTATCGAAACAGTTTAAACCGTTTCATTGTTCTTCATTCGTTTCAAAATACAAATAGTTGTTTCGATACACTCGTATCGAAACGGGAAAGCTAGTTCTGAAACAGAGGTTAACAATTTCAAAATGTTTCAAAACGCCTAAAGGTCGTTCCGAAACGGTGACTCGAAAATCACTGTTTTGGCTTGGTAAACACTTAGAAATGTTTTAGATAAGTTAAAGTTTTGACTTGGGCATTTTTCTTTAAACACGTAGAGAAGTTTTGAGGACTTAAAAAATCATTTTCTCTTTTTCAATTTAGTCCTTAAATCCTTTGTTATATCAAAATCAATTTATTAGTTTCACATTATTGCTGAGCAAAAACATTATGCATACAACATGTTATAACAAGACAAGAATACTAAACATTAACATAGACAACATGTTATATCAAAATGTATGCTGACAAGGACCCAAAACAACAATAAGCAACTTACAAAGCTAATTAATTTTTTTAAAAGGACCAAATTGTAAAATACTTCGAAATCCTAGGAGAGTGGTCGTGGTTTGGAAATGTGAGAGGGCCGCGATGTGTTTTGGAAAAAATGCAGGGGGTCAAGGTGTAATAAATCCATTTACTTTTGATTATTTAGCGTCAGATGGGATGGAATTGGAAAGTTTTTAAAATTTTCAGGGACCATGTGTATAGTTAAAAAAACGAAAACCCTTAAGGAGAGGTTTTAAGAACACAAAAGGGTTTTAGTGTAAATGGACTTTTTTTAAAGAAACGTGGTATAAAAAACTTTTTTTATCAAAAAATTGCCTCTTTTGGCATTTTGAATCAAAACATCCTAAAAAATACTAAGTATTTCTCCTTTCTTTCATTCCGCTAGGGTTTAGGTAACCAAAAAACAAAATACCGTTGCCGCTAACCGGCGGCTGGCAAACCCAAAAAAGATCAAAACTACCCATTTTCTTTTTTTGAAAAACGAAACCTTTAGACATGAAAAAAAAGTTCCTCTTTTGGGATCCTTGAATATCTGATTCATCCTTGTTAACCTTGAAAGTTGAGGGCTTATTATCGGAGGGAGATGAAACAACGGTGTACAAAAATCGAATCGTCACAAAGATAAAACACCCGAAACCCTAACCCCTCTTTTCTTTTTATGCATGCACTAGAATATGAAGGAAAAAATACCTCGAAAACTTCTTTGATTTCTATTTTTTTAATTCCCGAATGGTCTCCCACTCCTCTCTTGTTTACAATCAGTCTTCGGCTTTTATACCGAAATATTACATGATCTCAAATGAAAAAAGAAATCTTAGGTAAAATGATATTGGTTGCTATTTTCTTTTGTTTGTATTCACTTTGCTACTTTGATTCTCCTTTTTTGTGTTTTTTCCATTTTGATCTTTTTGACGTCTCTGATATTTCGGTTGCATGTTGTTGGATACTCAAACGGAGAGGAGATGGCGACAGAAGAGGTGTCAGCGTTTGGGGTGTCAGGCGTGTGGGCGCGTGTTGGAAGCAGAAAAGTCAGTCGCTTCGGCCTCATATGCGCGCGTGAGTCTCTCAAATGGTCGCGCGTGGATCGCACGTGCGCGAGGATTCATCGCGGTCGTTCGATGTCCCCGAATCTGACGGCCATGGGTGATGCGGCTCGAAATTGGAGTATGGGTCTTTAGGGTTCCATCTTAGCGGCTCCATCTAGATCGTTGATGATGACGCTCTTGATCGGATGGTCAGGATTGATGCGGCGCTACATGGGGCATTAGGGTTTCTTTCATCATAAGCTATCTGGACCGTTCGATCGATAACCTTCGATCCGACGGTCCAGATGCGACTGCGCACAAAAGGCAAAAAGTTAGGATTTTTTGTATTTGAGTTTATTCAGGTGTAGGCCCAAACGGGCCATATACATGTAAATAAATATCTTTTGGATTTTAAAACACTTGTAAATGATGTATAAAAAATGGGTTGGACTTGTTTATTTATATACATTGGGCTTTATTTAATTTAATGTATCTCATAATAATAATAATATTAATAATAATTATTATAATAGTAATGATAAATAACAATAATAATAACAATAACCAACAATGCAATAATAATACTAATAATAATGATAATAGTTAATGATGATAACAGCAACAACAATAATAATAATAACTAATTAATAATAATAGTAATAATAGCTAATAATACTAATAGTATTTAGGTTTTTCCTTTCAAATGGATAATAATAACCCACAATATATAGGAGCCTAATTAAATAAATGTATTAATAATTAATTAATCTGTTTGAGATTTTGAAGTTTTAGTAAAGGGTAGAATAAACAGAGCTCAATATGTACTATAGAACATATATATAAGCCCATTATTGTAACAACAAAGGCATGGGTTAATCTCAGACAAAATTAGTGATTACAATGTCAAGCCTAATGACTATTTGAAAACCCCTAGAACGGCTAGTTTCCTACAGCTTAACAAACATTCGTATCGATACGGTATAAGGTGTACCGATACGAGCATACCGAAACAAACAGAGTCGTTTCGATATGGGTTGCTGCACAAAGCGTAACAACTAGTTTCTAAAGAAGGTCGTATAGATACGGCTTCGAGCGTATCGAAACGAACATCATCAGAATTGCATTTATTGCAGGAAATAAAGGCTCCAACAGCTTCAATTCAATCCCAACGGTCTCTAACTGCTACAAACTCAATTGAGAGTATAAAATGGACCTTCAAGCATCTATGGAAGACTAATGATCCACAAGCCAACATGTCTATGATTAAAATCATGTCTTAGTGTTAAATTCCAATTCTTTGTATAGACAAACACTTGTGAGCTTCAATTGTCAATGCATGCTCAAGTGTTCTAGGATTCGGGTGAGTGCCTTAGTGTGCAAACAGATACCTTTTAAAGAAATTTCTTGTTTGCTTTGAATTTCTCTTTTGTACAAGAGGGTTTACTCAAGCTTTGGGTTAGAAAGCTTTCAATGTGTAAAAGTTGCCTCTTTAGCCTAGAAAAATGGTAGAAATTCAAGAGTGAATTTGGAAAAATCTTAGTGGGAAGATAAGGTAGTGGATGTAGGCTTTGGTTAGAAAGTTGAACCACTCTAAATCATGTGTCAATTTTGTCTATCTTTTGCTTCCACCATAAACACCTAAAATTACATCTTCTCTACCACTTGGCAAACAATTCGGTTGTGTTCATCGAGCTCAACAAAGTTAAACGAACGAACATGAACACACCCTCGTTCGTGTTCGTTCAGTTCGTTTACAAGCCTAGCCAATATCTTCTAAATACTAGAACAAATTTAATAAAACATAATTGTAGCATATGCAAAAATTAGGCCTAATAACATAAAAAATCTAATAAAAACTATCAAATCCATTGAAAATAATAAACACTTTAAAAAATCAATATACGACTCAAAGGGTAATATAAATATTCTAGGAATAAAATACCTTTAATTATTGACTTCCTAAGTAAATATTCCGCGGCAAAATACTTCCCAAATCAATATTTTATGTTAACTTTCTACTCCTAGGGTAATAAAATTTTGTATATATTTGAAGGGGAATAAATTAAAAATAACTCTAAATTTTTGCTAATATAATTGTATATATATATATATATATATATATATATATATATATATATATATTGTATATTATATTGTATAACTGGCCGATTCGGTTACTCACTTTTTTTAAAACTATAAATTATATCCAAACCGAAATAATATGTATTTTTAAAAAACCTACCGAAACTTATTTTTTTTAGTTTGGTTAACCGTATTTTTGAATTGATTTTTTTGAATTTTAGTTTCGGTTTCGGATTGTCGGATTTTTTGCACAGCTTTACCATAACGTGGTCCAACTAAAAGCAAAGGGATGCTAAATACATAACTTTATTGTTTAAATCTGATTTGCAAAAATTTACGGGAACTTTGTTTATGTCGAGTCCCTTTTTATTTATGAAATAGAGGTTTGCACAAAAAAATTAGATATTGTCACGCTTGAGAAGAGACAGTGACATTAATCTCATATTAGAAACAAAAAAGGGAGGTTTTGAGATATATAAGTGGTGGCGTTGCACATGCTATCAGACATGTCTTTTGGGAAGAGGGTAATGGCCCCGTGACAAGTGATATGAGAGCGACCCTTTGACTGTCCGATTTCACGTTGAGCACCTGTGAGCAGGGTAGACAAGGATATTATCCCATCACGAGCGTGAAGTGGGGGGAAATGTCACGCTTAGGAAAATGCAGAGATATTATCCCACATCAGAAAAGAAAATGAGAGTCTTGAGATATATAAGCGATGACGCTGCACATCTTATCATGCATGTATTTTAGGAAGATGATAATATCCCTGTAACAATATTTTAAATTTAAAATAACTAATTATTTTTATTATTAAAAAAGAAAACGACTTAAATATGGTTATTTATTTTATGTATAAAGTTTTAAACTACAAATAACTTGTTAAATATTTGATGTGACACATACAATTTGATTTTTGAAAAATTTCATATTAAAATTTGATTTTGATTTGATTGTATACGTAAAATTTTGATGTTATTCAGTTGTACACATTTAAAAATTAAATATATTAATTTATTTTCATATTGAATAAATATAATTTTTGTGTGAATATAATATATCTAAATATATAATGATGTTATGTTGATAATAATTTTAGTAATTTGTGAAAATTGAATCAAATTAAAATTTTATATGTACAATTGCATATAAATCAAAGTTTGTGAATAACATTGCACATTTAATAAAAGTTTGTGTACTTTTAATATTTATCTTTTGATTTTAATAATTGTAACTTAAATTTAGAATTTTAAGTAGATTTGTTGATGGATTATATTCAATTATTTCGAGACAATATTCAATCAGACACTAAATATATATGTTAAACTATAAAAAAAGGTTTATATTGTTTAAATTTATGTTTTAGTCAATAATGTTTTAAAGGTTATATTATGCTCGCTAACATGATGAACTTGATATAATACGATTATCTGGTTGTTAACTTCCGTTAAGGGTGAAAGAAGTGATGATATGATATGCTAACTAAAAGGTTAATATCTAATTTAGTCCCTGAATTATAATTGAAATGTTAATTTGGTACTTTCATGGTTTTTTACTATAATTCTTAAAAAACTAAACAAAACTATTATTACCAAAAAAATTAAAAATTAAAATTGTAATTTATAATTATAATTCTAGAAGCTTAATATTTTAAAATTAAAGTACCAAAAAAATAATTCCACTCGAAACTTTCTTTCAAATTTTGAAAAGAAAGAAATACGATACACTTGAACGATTAGAACATTCAACAGTTAGAAAAATAATATTTAATTTTAAAGAGAAAACGTATATATGTGTAAAAAAATTAAAAGTTTTTTAACGCTCATGGCATAAATTAATTGTCTGAAAATGCCACTTCATCGAATATTAGTACTAAATTGGTGTAGCCATGTTTAGGGTTAAAAATTAGGATTATTATCCTATACACCGGCGGTGGAATTTTTTTATTTCCACAAGCGCCTCAATTATAGGGTTTAAGATTAGGTTTTAAGGTTTAGAGTTTAGGGGTTTTGGTGTAGGGGTTTAGAATTTAGGGCTCATGTTTAGAATTTAAGATTTAGGGTTAGAATTTAGAGTTTAGGGATAAGGTTTAGGTTTTAGGGTAATATGGGTAGGGATTTAGGTTTTAACCTATAAACCCTAACCTAAAATTCTATCATCAATCCCTAAATTCAAAACTACTACACTTATACCCCTAAACTTTAAACCCTAAACAGAGTCACTAAACCCTAAAACTAAGACGCTTGTGTAAAAAAGTTTCCACAAATGCTTATGTATAGAATAATTACCCTAAAAATTATAGTAACCTTTAAAATTTTTGTAAAGGTAACAAATTGATATGTTAGTTGTTGTTTGGATACCAAATTAGATATTAACATTTTTTTTTGTTAATGTATCACGCTATTATTTCATTTTTCGTTATACAAGTTATGTAAATTTTAGTTTACATAAGATAATTTTAGGGGTTAGGTTTAGAATTTAGAGTTTATGAATTTATATTTTAGGATTTAGCTTAAAATATGTAGGTTGTGTAAAATATATTTTAGATTATACTCGTAACTACAGTTAATGATCATATGACCAAAATGTGATAATCCGATAACATTAGTGTAACTTTCAAGTGGCTAAAACACAAACTTAATCAAACATGAGCTACCATTGTATAATTTATCCATTTTATATCATAAAACAAAACAAAAAACAAATTTTAAATCAATTCTAATAATAGTAACTTCTAAACTTAAGAACAAAATATACATCATGAATTGAAATGAAACCAAATACAACTATTCAAAATGTTTTTGGATTATCTTCATTTTCGCTCAACCCTGTTGTCATTTTGTTTGTCTCTTTATAGTTTATATCACTTTCCACAATTTCTCACAATTTATTTGTAATAATCATAAGTGGAGCGGTGAAAAAATTATATATAAATCTTATTAAACGAGTTGGAATTCTCGAAAATAATTTTGTAGTTGTTATATTTAAATATTGTGAAATTAAAAAAAAACAAAATATGGTTATAATAATACTAATTATCATTTTGATAAAATAAAATACTAATTATCATCAAAAGTGGAGTCAATTGCACCATACGTCCCAAACTATAATCTTAATTCTAAATCGGTCCCTAAGCTTTTAAATATCATAATTTTATCCCTAAACTATGATTCTTATTCTAAATTACTCTCCAAACTTTTAAAGGTTCAAATTTCTTGCTCAAATTATTATTTATGTTACTTCATATTATTACATAATACACATCAATGTTTACACATAAATTAGTAACTTTTATAACAATTTTATTAACATGAGATATGATTAGCATATACTATTTCTCCCTAATAATTTAAGGATAAAGTTGGAACGTTCAAAAGTTTGTGGACTAATTTATAATGAGAGTCATAGTTTTAAGATGAAATTTAAACGTTTAAAAGTTTAAGAGCCGTTTAGAATGAATGTCATAGCTTGAAGACGCGGGGTGCGATTCACTCTTTAAAGCATGGATATTTTAATAATTTTCTAGCTGGATTGAAAACAAATTAACAAGTAACATACACTTAACAATTATATAAAAATATTTATTCTTTTCATTTATTTCTAATATGAGTTTTCGAACCCATCCATCTAAACTTACTCATTTCTTTCAATTATATAAAATATTTATTCTTTTCATTTATTTCATTGGCCATGTTTGGCAATTAGCGGATAGCTGATAGCTGATAGCGGATTACATTAGCTGATAGCTGATAGCTGATTGCATTAGTTGATTTGACTAGCGGATTGTATTAGCTGATTGTATAAAAGTGTTTGGTAAAATTAACTGATAGCTGATAGCTGTTTGATTATTTAAACAAGCAAAATGACATATAAGGACATGATTATATTCAATACTTGTTTGAATAATTTATCAGTTATGAATATTTTGTATCTAATAAATATTAATTAGATTTGTAAAAATTATTTTTAATATAAATTTTCTAAACATATTTGAAAGATTTATATATTAATTTATATTTATATAATTATTAAAAAAAATTATATGCACATATAAATATGTGATAATAAAAAACTAAAATTAACTTACAAATGTCACCATATAAATTAGTAGTAACAACAAATAAGTCCAATATTTAATATGTATTATTTATATTAAAACAATGTTATTATTTAATTTAGGTTATTTGGAGATTTTTGGTAATTGTTAAGGGTAAAAGAGTCATTACAACTCTAATATCAAACCTCTAATCTCAAAAAGCTCATATTAGGAGCTTTTTCAAAATTAGCTTTTTCACCCCAATCCGCTCTTTCAATCCGCTATTTACCAAACATCAATATTAGCGGATTTGACTAGTCAAACCTCTAATTATACCTCAAACCTCTAATTTTTGCCCAAACCGTTGTTTACCAAACAGGGCCAATATGTCTTTAAAATTAGGGAGGAGATAAAGTTCGGACACTGAATAATGAGTTATCAATGTCATTTAACTATTAGGATGAGTCTACCACGTGCGACGAACACCGCTAAACATCATTAATGCTGAACACTGATAAATACTATTAAATTAATTAATAAAGATTTAAAATTTAAAGGAACCATCAAATAATTAATAATTATTTTTAAAAAATTCAATTAAATTATTTTTTATATATATTAAAAAAAATAATAAGGGTTTAGTACCTCACCTATTTCCGTATTTCTATTGAACTCTCATTATTTAAATATTATTTTAATTTGACACTATTCTTTATAAAAAAATAATTTAACTCTTAACTCTTAACCCTCAACCTAAAACCCTAAACTATTAAACCTTAAACCCTTGAACTCTTAAACCATATACTCTTAAAAATAATATTGCAAACTTAATTAGATTAAAGTTAATTGTAGATCCCATAAAGTGAACTTCTTTAGCTTACAGTTGGTTTATACAACCACACCAGGACGAGCAAACTAAATCAAATTAAATGATAACCTACCTGAGTTTCACCAGGCAAGATGCAATTTGCTAAATCTTCATTAACAGATACAGGAAATGGCGGCATCAGCTGCCTCGTTTATTCTAGCGAGTGTAACCTAATTTATTTTGGTTGAGAGTGTAACCTTTCCAGGTTGACCTGTACTGCATCTGCATTGTAACATTCACTTATAAAACATTTTGTAGTCTCTTCCAAAATGATGAAAAATATAAACATTTTGTAGGTTATATTTCAACATGAGGATCTGCCATCCTCATGTTCTATCTGTTGCAGGGATCTTTCTCTCTATAAGAATTCACTTCCATTGCGGCATGGTTATGAATGTGTTAGCCTAGTGTCTTGCACTCTGTCCCATCCTATAAAATATCAGTATTGTTTTATGTTTTTATTGTGTCTTGCATTCAATTCTGCATTAGCTTCTTTGCTGGCATTTCAAACTTCATTTCTTATAGCATGTCCTTTCGGTTCCACCTTCCCACCAAATATTACATAAAATTGTAACATTCTCATCACTTAAGCAATGTATAACATGTTATTAAGGTTACCGAAATAAAACTTTACCCATCAGCAATATTATTTTTAACGGTATATGGTTTAGGGTATAGGTTTAAGAGTTTAAGAGTTTAAAGTTTAATAGTTTAAGGTTTTAGGGTGAGGGTTAAGGGTTAAATTATTTTTTATAAAAAATAGTGTCAAATTAAAATAATATTTAAATAATGAGAGTTCAATAGAAATACGGAAATAGATGAGGTACTAAATATATAGTTTACCCTTATTAAAAAAATAAAATTTTAATATATATAAAAAATAATTTAATTGAATTTTTTAAAGTAATTATTGATTATTTGATGGGTACTTGAAAATTTAAATCTTTATTAATTAATTTAATGGTGTTCAACGATGTTCAATATTAGTGGTGTTCAGCGGTGTTCGTCGCACGTTGTAGAATTTTCCTAACTATTAAAGTAATGAAATTATCCATAACATTTAGGCCTTGTTTGACAATTAACGGATAGTTGATAGCGGATTGTACTAGTTGATAGTTGATTGCATTAGCTGATTTGACTAGCGAATTATATTAGCCGATTGTATAAATTATTTGATGAAGTCGATAGCTGTTTGAATATCTAAACAAGCAAAATGACATATGAGGATATGATTATATTCGATACTGTTTAATTAATTTGATTATGAAAAATAATTTTTTTAATATAATATTACTAAGTATATTAGAAGGATATATATTAATTTATTATTTATATAATTATTTTTCATACAATTTAATTAATTATTAAATTTAAATACAAATATAAATGTGTGAGAATAACAAGAAAAACAAAAAATACTATTAGTTTACAAATGTCACAATGTAAATACGTGAGAGTGGAGAATTAAAATAGAAAAGATTAAAATTTGGGTTATTTGGAGATTTTTGATAATTTTATTAAGTGTAAAATGATCTTTATAACTCTTATGTCAAAATCTCTAATTTCAAAAATCTTTTATTAGCAGTATTTTCAAAATTAGAGGTTTCACCTTCAATCCGCTATTCACCAAACATCCAAATTAACAAATTTTAACTGATCAAATCTCTAATATTAACTCAAACCTTTAATTTTAACTCAAATCGCTATTTACCAAACATCACCTTAAATTATTCATAATTTCACAAATCTTCAAAACCTTTAAAAAGAGTATTTGAACCAAAATTTTACTAACAATACCAATCAAAACAAGACTCACCGTATTTTAATATTAATCTTGCTTATTAAATTGCATTTATATAATATTCAAAATCATTACTCCTACTCTAACATTGGAGTGAGAGTCTAAATTTGTAGCATTTTTAATATAAAAATAATAATAAAAGGGTTTTATTTTGATGCACGTAATTTTTTTTACACATTTCTTTTATAAAATTTAAAATCTAAATCACAAACCCTAGCAACCTAAAACTTAAGCCCTAAATCCTAAACTCTAAATTCTAAATTCTACCCATAAACCTTAAATTATATACCCTACATACTAAACCCCTAAACCCTAACCTAAAACCCTGAACCCTGAACCCTAAAATTAAAGGGCTTGTGTAAACTAAAGTTTACACAAGCTTGTGCATCAAAGTATTTTCCATAATAAAATACTACCAACTAGTATATTTAAGGCTTAACTGTCAAATAGGTGCCCAAATTATACCATTTTTTATAGTTAGGTGCCTAAACTATTTTTCGGGCCAACTAGGTGCCTAACATTTCATTACGTAACCCATTTAAGGTTCGCCGTTAATTTTTTTCGTTAAAAGACATGTGTCACCTCCCAAAAAATCCAAAATTATATTAAAAATAAATAAAATTAATAAAATAAAATAAAAATAAAAATGTATCATGAAAATTTCAAACATCCCCAAAGTAGTCCCCTAATCCTTAAACCCCCAAATCTGATTACTCCCGCAGCCGTCGGCCGTTTTGCTGACGACGGAATGAAGCGCCCTCCCCTCGCGAAACAACCCCACGCCGTTCATCTCCTTTCTTGCAGCCGTTCGTTGCGAATCGTTCGAAAATACCATTCGACAATTTCGTATATTCGCACGACGTCGATTGATTTCCTGTGACGGGATGGTGGGAAATGGGCGTGATGGTCCGACGACCGATTTGGTGGGCGGTGGCGTGGCAATCGGTGGCGAAATCAGCCTAAACTGGGATTTAGATTTTGGGGTTTAGGGATTTTAAAATCTGGGGATTGTTTTGTAAAATCTGGAAAATTTAAAGATTTTTTGAAAATTAATTAATTTTATTTATTTTAATATAATTTTGGATTTTTCTAGAGGTGACACGTGCCTTTTAACGAAAAAAAATTAACGGCGAACCTTAAATGAGTTACGAAATGAAATGTTAGGCACCTAGTTGGCCCGAAAAATAATTTAAACACCTAACTGAAAAAAAAATATAATTTGGGCACCTATTTAACGGTTAAGCCTATATTTAACTTTATACTTTCTACACCAAACATTTATTAATATTCTAATCCAACCCTCAAAAAACCATCTCAACACATTTTCCAACTTCCAATATATATAATAATAAAAAAATACTTTGATACGATTGTAAGATTTAGAATTTAGAGTTTAAGATTTAAGATGTTAGCATTAGAGATTTAAATTTTAGATTTTATAATTTAAATAGGAAGGGTTGTGTAAATTTTTTTACACAGTTTTCTTTATCAAAATATAATCTAAAAAGACAAAATTCAATTAGGAAATGACAACAATACCCATAAGGACCACACGTGTGAAATGGGCGAACAAAGAGTATCGTTGTCCAAATCAAACTCGGCTTACAAAAGCAAGTAGGAAAGGTCAAAATTGATATTTTAATATCCCATCTTCCTTCTTTTTATTTTTTATTTTCTAGTCATATTTTCTCTCTCATATTCCTTTCCCCCAAACAGGTTTATTAAAAAAATTCCATATAAAACAACCTTTTTCTTCCTTTCTTCAACGGCCTGGTTTCTCTTCTCTCTAACGAAGTACTTATCCTTTTTCCTTTACTTTTTTTCTGTTAAATTTAATTTTTTTTCGTAGTGGTTAATTATTTCAATGTATTATCTTTTTTTTCCAATTATTTTTTTACACGCATTAGTGTTTAGATTCTGAGATGAAGGGTTTTTGGATTGTGCAGAGAAAGGGATTCTAGGTTTTCTCCGAGGTTCTTCTCAGAGAGAGCTTTGACAAGGTATGTTTTTAATTAATTAATTAATTAATTTATTTTTATTAAGGTTTTATTGGGAACGGTGTGATTAAAGGGAGCTAGGGATTTGTTGGCGGTGAATTTGAGGGTGCATTGTATTAGTAAAGGGGATACGCTTGGTTTTAATTATTGGGTCAACTTTTTCCCCCTTTTTTCACTTCTTATCTAGGTATGGAATAATGAGTTCGCTGCATTGTTGATAATTTGTTTGGAAACAACTTAGATGGGTTCGTGTGGGGAGATGACTTTGGATAGCGAACCTTTGCTTGAAGTTGCTGCTGTAGAGCAGCATTTCTGCTCTGAGTCCATGGGGAAACTTGTCTCTGACTCTGAGCAACGGGATTGTGTTGTGATTGATTCTAATGGGGATTGTGCTGGTTCACCGGGTGAAGATGAAAACACTGGTTGCAAAAAGTCTGGAGATATTGCTTACATAGTTGGAATAAAGGGTGAGGTCCAAATGGTGGGTTCAGGTATGATGGAATTGATGGGTGGTGAGTGTTGTGTAAATTCAGTCTGTTTGAAAAAAAATGGGGGTGAAAAAGCTGATGCTTCTTGTTCAAAAGAATTGACCAGTGATATGTGCGGCAATGGTGTGGTTTGTGTGGAAAATAATCTGGGTGAACTTATGGGTGATTCTGGTTTGAAGGAATTGATGGGCAATAAAAATGATGGTATCATGGTTTGCTTGGAAGATCAGGGTGAAATTGTGAGTGATAGTGATTACACAATTGGAAATAAAGGTGAGAACGTTGATGGTTCTTTTCCAAGGGAGTTGAGGGGTGATACATATGGTGATAGTACAGTTTGTTCCGATGGAAACCAGAGTGAGAATTTAGATGTTGCTGGCTTGAGCGAATTGATTGGTGATATTTGTGGTGATACTGTGGTTTGCTTAAACGATAATCAGGGTGCAAATCTAAATTGTTCTGGGCCAGAGGAATTAATGGGTTTTTCGAACGGAATTCAGTGTGAAAATGTAGTTTCTGGTTCAAATGAACCGAAGGGTGATAGGATTGGTGATCATGGGGTTTGTTTGAATGAAAATCAGGTGATTCATTCTAACTTACAACGAACAGGTGATTCATTGGGTAGTTGTGACTGGCATAACCAGAAAGATCTGAGTAGCAGTGCCAGTGATATCTCATTGGAAAGTTCTACTAAACCTATGGAAACTAGAAGTAATGGTGATTTATGCACTGAGTTGTTCGCTTCACGCATATCATTGCACACACAGCAGAATGAACAAACTGATTGTAAGAATGTTAGTAGTCCATCAGGAGATGGTGTTGCAGAGATTTCTGAGGGGACTGATGTTCCTGCAGGTAAAAAGGTTGAGATTATCAGTGAAATAATAAATGCTAAAGGAATGGCCTGCAATTTGAACAGGGATTCTTTTGAGCAAGGTGCAAACTGTCTTTCTGATAAGTCAATTTCTTTGTCATATCACCCCATTGATGTTGTTGAAAATGGCTTGGCTGGGACGTTGGATGCACCAGATCTTTTGACAAAGGAGGCCTGTGCTGCAATTAGTTCTAGCAGTTTAATCGACTGTTCTGGACAAAGAGAAAATGAAAGAAAGGATATTGTCAAGGTTGATTGTGTTTCAGAAACTAAAAATTGTCCAACTAAATCTTCCTCTTCTCGAAGGAGCAGACAGAAAAGTAAATCAAGCCGAAAGGCTCCTGCAAAAAGGGGTGCTAGGAACTGCAGTAGCACAAAGCTGCAACTTCCACTTGAAAGTATTGAATTCAAAGCTTCAAGAAGAAAGAGAAGCTGTTCATCAAAACCAGCTCGTTCTTCCATTTGGGGATTGTTCAATAATATTGCAAAATTTGTTGAGCCATGTCCTGATCTTATGTGTAATGGAGTGCAGAATCAAGAACCTTTCAAAGGTAGGGGTAGCCGGAAACGAAGCAAAAACCGGGCTGTTCAAAACAAAAAGGAACCAAGTGGGCTAAGTAACACTTCAACTAGTTGCCTACGTCTGAAGATTAAAGTGGGTAAGGAAGTTGCTCCAAGTAATCTGAATACTTTGGTTGCAGAAGTGGTTGATCCATCATTTTCTGTCGGCACTTTTAGTAATTATGGGAAGGAAAATGTTGTTGAATCTAAAGCAGAACTGGGTAGTGAAATGCAGTTTCATTCCAAGGAGGACCAGGAAATGGTGAAAACATGCTCAGATGCTTTTATTGCGGAAGTAAAACTAGCAAATAAGGTTGTGGGGAGTGCTGAAAATCTTAAGAAGATTGCTGAGTATGATGCAGATAATTCCCTTGTAAGTCAGTCTGATGCAGTGGGTGAAGCATCTCAAGAAGCAATAGAGAACAAGTGCATGGATCCTGGAACTTCACCGGATTCAGAAGTAATCAATACAATTCCTGATGCACAAGTTGGTTTAATACACCAAGAAGAGTCGCATGAAATGGTTTTGAATACTTCTGGAGCTATTGCTTCTCCTGGAGGTGTTAAGACTTTTAAGGGTAGCAAGAGGGGAAAGAAAAATGATGATCATAGATCTCCTGGTGCAGCCAGCATTAGGAAAGCTAAATCATCAAAGAGTCACCGAGGTGGGAAAAAAACAGTAGATAATATATTTGTCTCCTGCGAAGCTCTTACTTCATCCTCTGCTGCAAATGCTTCAAGAGAGAATGGGCTTGGAGTCTCCAAAGAGGCTACAGAAAGTATGGGTAAAGCTTGTTTCAGTCCTGATGTTCCAGATGCAAAGAACACTAAGCATATCTCTTCCTCTAATCACAAGCGTAATCAACTTTCCAAAAGTTCAAAATCGAAGGGAATGAGCAAGGGAAAGTCGAGAACCTCTTATTCTGAAAGGAGCAGGAAAGGAAGTGCTTCTAAGCGGAGGGGAGATGAGTCAAAGTCAGTTAGTAAGAGCAAAGTAAAGGAGAAAGGTTCTGATGAAGAGATTGTTTCCAGAGGAGGAAAGAGCCCAGTAACAGGTACTGGAACTTTAAGGATATGTGCAACTATTTCTTCCCTTCTTCTCTGTTCTACTTCTTATCATGTTATTATTATCATTATTAGTCTCTTATACTTCATACATTAGTTGTCATTCTTATTCCTTGTCATGGGATAAATTGATTCAGAATAGAAGAAATTGGAGACTGTTTTAACTTTTGCAATGGATGGTGCTGCAGGAAATCAGATTTCAGATGATAATGAGGACTCAAATACTGGCAACAATATTGTATCTGCAGACATGGTTAATGGTGACTTGATAACAGATGGCATCATGCAGCAGCATACACAGCCTGATAATGCTTGGGTGCGTTGTGATGATTGTCATAAATGGCGACGAATACCAGTTTCACTTGTAAAGTCAATTGATGAGGCATACCATTGGTATCTACCATTTCATACATCTCTTTATCATCTTAGATGCTGGTTTATTTATTAAATGCTGTTTTTCCATGTTTGGTTAGTTAGTTCTTATAATGTTTGAGAATAGTCAAACTGCTTGTCCAAACACATAACGCATATTTGATACTGGAAGGATTTCTTGTTTAGTTATTATCCACATATCTTATGAACTGCAATGATCAGATGTGTTGTTTACCTATGGATCCTGCATGTTTTAATCAGTTGATTTATGCTTTTCTCAACCTAGTTCTGGTATGACAGCATCTATGCAATTTGGACTGGAATGCTGATTCCATCCTGGTTCTGAGTAGGTTTTGGGGCTGTTTGGTTTCCACCTTTAGTGAATTTATGGAAAATGACTAGCCAACTTTATTTTCTTTCACAGAAGATTCTAGGTTCTAACTGTTGCATATTAGTGCTTATACGTAAGACAAAGTTCAGAACTCTGTCACATTTTAATTGAGGTAAATCTGGACATTTTTAAAATTTATGGTTGATGGATATTTATTTATTATTATTATTTAAAGTAAAATGAAATATAAGAACCATTACCATGCATGACTTTGGACTTTGGAATTCCGATCCCTATGCAGTCAGATATCATTGAACCACTTTTTTATGGAACTAATTTCCCTCTAACCAGATTTCTCACTTCCTTTTAAAGTTTTAATGGAGGAAGCTGTATGAGAAGGATATTATTTGTTGTGTTTCACCTAAGCCTAATGCAATACTCCACTTGTGGAAACTTAATTGGGTGTTCTTCTAATGATTGTGGTCTTCATAAACCATGGCATCTCACCATCTGATCAAATGTTCTCTTCTGGCTGAGATATGTTGTATAATATTTACTCCATTTCAAGTGTGTTCTCATTTCATATCTTTCAAGTTTAGGCTGTCTGATGCCTTATTTTAATTCTGTTTTGTCACTTGCTTGGAAGGGTCTGTGGCGATAACGTGGATAAAGCATTTGCTGATTGCTCAATTCCACAAGAGAAGTCCAATGCAGATATTAATGCTGAGTTGGGCATATCTGATGCTGATGAAGATGGTTGGGATGGTTTCAGTCATAAGGAATTGGAAAAGGGAATTGAAACAAAATGTATGACAGGTATAATGTTCGCTATTTATGGCCAAACTGCATTAATAAATTGTAGATGGAGATATTTTAGTGTAATGACAATCTTTTTGCTCATTTCATTCCTTTGTCGATCTTCCTTTCATACTCGCTTTCCAATTTATTGCAGTGTCGCCACCTTCGCATTTTTGGCGTATTAATAGTAACCAATTTTTGCACCGTCGCCGAAAAACGCAAACCATTGATGAGGTTTGATTCTGAATCTAACTTTTTTTCAAGGTAGATTCTGAATCTAACTTGATTTCATTAGATGTTGTAATGGTAATAATGATTAGAGGCACTGAGTTTATCCGGGAGTGGAAGCTTATTAATCTTTTCAGATCTTGTGCATCTTGTTTATTTCAGGTCTTGTAATTCTTGTGATAATATAATGTAGTTTTTATTTATTGAAACTACATTGAAATTATCATACGAGTTCACTGTGTCAGCATATGCACTTCCTATGGGTGGGATTCTCTAGTGCTTCTCCTTACTTACTTTAGGGAGAGGGGGTTGTGTTGTGAAGTATTTCCAATGTTTTAACTACTTTGGTACCTTCTGTCGCTTACGGGATCATTACCCTCTTCCCAAAAAACACGCCTTGCTTTAACTTCCTTTCAGTGTATAAAAAACTTTAGCATATAATATACACTTTAGTTGAATTGGAGAAAAGAGGAACATAAATCGTTATTTTTTACTTCTGATTCCATTCTTTCATTGTCAGGTTGATAGCTTTTGTGTTATATTGCTTGGGCTTGTTTTTCTTTTTCTGTTATTAACATTTCAGTTAAATTTTAAGCAGATAATGGTTTGCCAGTGCAACAGACCTCCAGATGGGAAGCTTGGTTGTGGGGATGAATGCCTAAATCGGATGCTGAACATTGAATGTGTCCAAGGCACCTGTCCTTGTGGGGACCTCTGTTCAAATCAACAGGTTCTTCACTGCTTTTAGTAGATGACAATGTACAATAGTTACGCAGTATATATTATGTTGTGTGTTTCGAACTTCTAAGAGGACTTTCTTTTAAGAGAATGTTATTTAATCCAAATGGCTATTTTTGCAGTTCCAGAAGCGTAAATATGCAAAGATGAAGTGGGACAAATTCGGTAAGAAGGGTTTTGGACTGAGGATGCTAGAGAATATATCTTCTGGTCATTTCCTCATTGAATATGTTGGAGAGGTAATAAACAATTTGTTTTCTTGTACTTGATTTTTTTATCATGAAAGACTTGTTGAAATTATAGTCAAATTCATGTTTTGGCTATTTGGATTTGATTTTTATAATTAAATGGACTTTAAAGTAAACAGTCATAATGAACACTGTTGTTGAGGCTCCCCCTGTTGGGGTAAAAGCACAATAAGTATGTGTAAGGCATTGTTCTGCCTTGTCATGGGTGAGCTTCATTACTTAGTTTATATAATGCGTGCACTGCACTGTCTGAAGCAGTAAAGTGTGTTTCTTTTAAACATTCTTCAATGGGAATTAAGCATTCATATATTAGAGGAAAGATAGAGTTGGGTGTATCCGGTTCTTATTATGATCCCCTTTTTCAAGTTGTATGTTATCTTGTTGACTGTTAGTTTTTGTGCAAACCATTTTCCGAATCCAAATAGCAAGCTAACAGATTCCTGTCATACTCATCTGAAAGTTTCTCGAAAAAGTTATGCATTCAAAAGCTACATTTGTTGTGTAAAAAAGAAAATTCATATTTGTTGAAAGCTAGTTGCTGTCTAATCCATAATTCATGTTGAGTAGGGCTGAATATTTTGCCTGGTTGTATATTTCTGGTCACTTTATTTATACATATGTGTAATATATGTGGTATTTGGATTATTTGGTTCATCAGGTTCTTGATGTGCAAGCTTATGAGGCTCGGCAAAAGGAGTATGCTTCTAGGGGTCAGAGGCATTTCTATTTCATGACATTGAATGGAAGTGAGGTTTGGATAATATCCTTTACCACTCATTTTTTACAAACGTTATGACTATCAAATATAATACAACACTGATAGTACAAAAGGCTGTAGCAAGTGAAGAAAGTTTAGCTGTCTCCTGCCTGTATTTGGTTTTGTTAGTTAATTATTAAATGCTAACTACATGTATGTGGACATAGCTAGAAACATAAGTTTGACTCATTTTCACGGTAGATTTTATTTATTGTTCATGGTGAAACCTTTTGTCACTGAAATTACTCTGGAGAAACAGAGGTTCTTCCTTGCTGCTTTGGCTTTGCCTTTTCAATTCACACTATTTGCTTTTGCAGCCCCATGTTTGTAATTATCATCTGTCATGAATAATGTTTTCATTTAGTTTTTTCTATTTATCAATAATATCTATTATGTTGTATATTTTTTCTGTCAATTTATTACTTTGATTGTTCAGTTTCAAGGATAATTTTCCTTTCTTCCAGGTTATAGATGCATATGTCAAAGGAAATCTGGGGCGCTTCATCAATCATAGCTGTGATCCCAATTGTCGTACCGAAAAGGTGAATGTTTATATGAGGTTTTTGTTATCATATCAGTTAATAAGAATCTCTTTTCCAATAACTAAATTAACTAGGATTCTTGTAATCTGTGTTACCATAATTAGGATGAGAGCTGAATGATAGAATCTCTTGGTGGAATGTCTCGTTTCCACCTCAATGTTGTCAAGGGTGTCGCACTCTAAGCGCTTAAACCCTTATATTGGCTCAAGCACAAGGCGCAAAAAAGCGCTAGCCTAAGTGAAGTAAAGCGCAATATGTATATGTGTGAGTTTTTGTAAATACACAGGCTTGCGTAAATTTAGAGTTTAAGGTTTACACAAGCCTTTCAATTTTAGGGTTTGATGTTTTAGGTTAGGGTTTAGGGGTTTAGTGTGTAGGGTGTAGAATTTAAGGTTTATGGTTAGAATTTAGAGTTTAGGGTTTAGGTTTTAGGGCTAAGGATTTAGGTTTTAGATTTTATAGTTTAAATATGAATGGTTGTGTAAATTTTTATTACACAGTTTGTGTATCAAAATATAACCCATGTATATAGGGATAGGATCTACTTACACTATGTAAAACTTAATTAGTTTTACACTAACTCATGGCCATTGGATGGGTGAAATGGATGGATGAGATTAAACACTCCTCTCTTTTTTCTCCTTAAAAATTTTCTTATTTTTAATCTCATCCATCCATTTCACTCATCCAATGGCCATGAATTAGTGTAAAACTAATTGATTTTTACATAATGTAAGTGGATCCTAACCCATATATGTACACACACACACACACACACACACATATATAAAGCTTATAGTAAACTCTCTAGTGGAGTCTAGTTTTTCTACAAAATATACAATTGTTTTATTGGTCAATATGCATGAATCATGATTTTCTTATGGTAAATGTTTGTTGTTGAATGCTCAAATATTACGAAGTATAGAGTTTGATATTATCCTTTCCTTACTCTTAAAGGTTTATTAAATGAAAAAAAAGTTTTAAAAAAAGAAATTCAGTTAAGTGGGCTATTTTTATGCCTACCACCTCACAAAAAAGTGTGCCTAGGCGTGCGCCTGATCAGATGGGTCTGGCCTTAAAGGATCTGAGGCACTTTTGTTGAATAAAGCCAAAGAGCAGGTGGGCCTAGACAGTAGACACGCCTTGACAACACTGTACCTCCTTTTGTAATGCAACAATATATCCACTAGTATTTGGAACCTTATTAGAAAAACCAGGTTGATAAACTTATTTTGGGGTTTGCTGTTATGAACTTTTCTTTTGGAATTTGGTTTGCCAAATCCGCTGGTATCATGGCCATCTTTGCGTTTTTAGGCTTTGTTCATTTACTGATCATGGCTTCAAACTTTTTTGATATTAATAATATATCAATACGATAACTATTAATTTCAGATCATAAGGATGCAATAAAACTAGCTGCTTGATTTGTCTTTCTCCATTGCTGACCTATGTACCCTTCTATGTCTGATACGGCCAACTACCTTGGGATTTGTCTGCCTAGGTCATTTGGTCAATCATATTTTGATGTTTTTCTTGTTTATGTTTCCTGAGAATAAATATGGCTAACCTTGTTTCCATTGTTTTTGTCTTTCTCGTGAGCAGTGGATGGTTAATGGTGAAATTTGTATTGGACTATTTGCATTGAGAGATATAAAGAAGGTAAGTTTGCAGAGTATGCTGTTGATGTCAATATACCTGTTTTTGGTTCATATAACTCATCTGCTAAATTCCTTTAAATTGAGATAGTTGAGACGTTAAGCTCCTAGTCCAAATTATTTGCTCAAGTCTTAAAAAGTTCAAACTTTTTTATTTTTCCAAACATAAACCCCAAAAATGTAGTTTTGTTCAGCCTGATTACTTAGTCTCCTGCAAGCCCTGTTAATAGATTTATGCCATATATTAGTTTTTTTTATGGTTGTGCCATATATTAGTTGGTCAGCATTTTATTGAGTCTTATGATTAGTTCATGCTACAATACTTGGTGGAGGGCAGAATACGAAGATTAATGCTAAAATGCCTATTCTAGAGGCACGTCCTCATAACGAGACATAAATACTTAATAAGTTGATCAGTATACGCAAGAGTAGCCATGCACCCTTTCTTGAATCCCCCAAATGTCAAAATTTATTGCATTTGCAGCATCCTTTCTGTTGGATATTTAGATAAACCAAAAACAGAGGGTAAAGCCTCAAGAGTCAAGAGAGTAGTCTTAATGCTAAACTGGAGCAATCAGAATCTGATGTTTAGGCAGAACAATTTTGGAGGGTATGGGGAACATGGGCTGACCTTGAAGAAAGTGCTCTTATGTCATATCATACATACATATACATATATGTATTTTTGTTTGCATATCTCTCTGTGTGTCGTCTTTCTGTTACATACATGAGAAATCATCTAATATATGTGACGAGCCTGTTATATATTTTTAGGGTGAAGAGCTTACATTTGACTACAACTATGTGAGGGTTTTTGGAGCTGCTGCAAAAAAATGTCATTGCGGTTCACCACATTGTCGGGGTTACATAGGCGGTGATTCTCTTAGTGCTGAAGTAATTGTTCATGATGATTCAGATGAAGAATCTCCTGAACCTATGATGCTTGAAGATGGTGAAACCTGGACTGGTACTAAAGCTGTTATATCTAGATCGAGTTCCTTTGATGGTGCAGCAATACAATCGGTGGAGAGTGTAATCACTGATGGTGTAGTAAAGTTCGAGAATATGAAAGAAGCCGAGAACTCTGTGAGCCGTTCTGCTTCTGCCACATCTGAATTGAACAGTTCAATTGAAGCTGAAGATCCGAAGGGGAAAATCCAAGTAGCCATTCCGTCGGATGAAGCTTTGTCTGTGACAGTTCCCAATGAAGCTGTTCAGCCAGATGGTACCGAGGAACAGAAGGCTATCAACAAAATCTCTTGTTCCATTCAGAAATTAGATGCCTCTCTAAATATGTCAGATAACAAATTATCTTCTGATATTATTGATGCTAATAAGAAGTCCAAGTCTGATACAGCAGAAGACAAAAAGGTTCCTGTAAAATCACGCACCCTGATGAAGACTTCTCGTTCATCCAGCTCTGTTAAGAAGGGGAAAAATAATAGTAATTCTCTGAATGGAAATAAGGTTCAGATAACATCCAACAAATCTCAAGCGCCAACTGTGAAGCCCAGAAAATTCTCAGAAAATTCAAGTACTGGCCATTTTGAAGCAGGTTAAGAAATCTCATATTTTAAAATGAGACTGTTCTGTAGTTTTCTATTTTACTGATGCATGCAATTGGATGCTTGCAGTGGAGGAGAAACTTAATGAGTTGCTGGATTCTGATGGGGGAATAACAAAACGAAAGGTTAGTGGTTCAATGTCATGCACTCAGTAAGTTTTTAGATGAGAAATTTTTTTCTTGTTTTTCATAACTTTTAATAGCTTTTTGTGTGCTTTGGCATCTTCTTCAAGTCATACTAAGATGACACTTATTTTAATGAGGAAAATATGTCGATTTTTTGTGTATTGCATCATAGTTCTTTATTTCTGATATTTATACCTGATCATGTTCATCGGTCATTCTGATTTGTGACAGGATGCATCTAAAGGCTATTTGAAGCTTCTACTTCTCACAGCTACTTCTGGTGATGGTGGCAGTGGGGAAGCAATTCAAAGGTCGACTTAGATTTTCATTTAGATGCCTCATAACAATATATTTTGTGCTCATGCTATATAAGTTTCCAATCTTTGATTCTGGCTTTCTTACTGTGCAGCAATCGAGAGCTATCAATGATTCTTGATGCACTTTTAAAAACAAAATCAGGACATGTGCTAACCGACATAATTAACAAGAATGGTATTATTCCAAACTTTTGCTGCACAGCATTCAATGATGAATGCTACGCTGCAATTGCATCTCTGTCGGCATTCAAATAAATGGCTGTTTCTTTGATTTTCAGGTTTGCAGATGCTACACAATATATTGAAGAAACATAGAATGGACTTCAAAAAGATTCCGATTCTTCGGAAGCTTCTAAAGGTGCAGTGTGGAAACTGTGTTGTTGCATTGTTATGTTGCAGTGATTATATAAGATATTTGTGAATATTCATGTCATTTTTAGTATTGGTTCTTGGAATATCAGGTGCTTCACTATTTTTATACTGAATGGTAGTAAAAAGATATGCTTCTTTTTCCTATTTTCAGAAAAAAAAATATCAAGGAAAACATTCATTATCGTGGGTTAAGTGCTTCTTTCTTTTAGTAGTTATATTCAACAATAGTATTTGAATTAGCTGCATTTTACTGCTTAATGAAATGGTGTCAATTCTTAAGTTTGTTCTGAAGGAAAAAGGGCAAATAGTTTTGGCAGCAGACAGTTCACCTGTAATTCTAATTCAGTGAAGAAAATCTTCTGCTGCCCGGTTAAGTCAGTGATGGTGCAGTTAGATCATCCTTTTAGCGTACCTCTTTTGCATTAGTCTTTTGTGGATAATCTTCACCTTCATTTAAGCACAAAGGATATTACTTTGCTGCTCTTTCAAGATGGTTAATGGTGATCCCCAAGGGCAAGGTTTCTTTATGCAGCCGAAAAATTGAAAAAAATAACAGAGGGCAATATGATTGTCTTTTGTCTAGTCTGCCAGTACATTTCATGGCAGAAAACATTGCATAAGATTCATCGAATATATATGTGCATTTGTGTATCTGTTGTGTGTGTGTGTGTTGGCGTGAGTTATCTGATCATCTCATTTTTGTGGACAATACAAAAAGGTTGCAGTTAGGTCCAGCACAGCGTTGTCATTCTTAAGCTGGTATATGGAACTTTTTAAGTTATGATTATAAAGTGTCATGATAACTTGAAATTAAATAGCAAGTATCTCTGGAAATATGTTAAGGCTACAGCTTGCAACTTCTTCTGCAGGTTTTCGAGTATTTGGCAGGACGGGGAATACTTACTCAGGAGCATATTAATGGAGGTCCTTACTGTGCTGGAAGGGAGAGGTTAGAGAATATAACTGAGTTTTGTTTTGATTGAACATGATTCTGTCTTTTCTATATCTTTAAAACGAAAAGTATGCTTTCTCTCATGCAGCTTTAGGGAGTCGATACTGTCATTCACAGAGCATGATGACAAACAGGTATCGACCAATATTCATTTAGCATTCCCTTTTATTAATTACTTAATAGTATAGCTTCTGTATCTTGTTATCTGTGGACTATACTTCTTTTCTTAATAGCTTTTTCTTGGGTGACTTTTGTATCTAATTGGTCAAACCTTACAGGTCCATCAAATAGCCCGGAATTTCCGAGATAAGTGGATTCGAAAACCTGTCAGAAAACATGGCTACAGGGACAAGGATGACGGCGGGATGGAGTTTCACAGGATTTCATCATCTCACAATCATTGGCGTGACCAGTCCATACGATCTACAGAAGCAATTAATTCCGTGTCACAATCTGTAGCTGGAACAACATCAACGGATACTTCCACCAGGGAAGGTGGTTCCTCATCATCAGCTGGTGTTTCCCAAACCAACAGTACCAGAATTCGCAAGCGGAAAAGCCGTTGGGATCAGCCAGCGGATCCGGAGAAAATCGATTCACGGTCACCAAAGAAACTCGAATGTAGCACGTTATCCTCTTCAGGTCAAGCAACTTCAGATCATACAGAGAAGATGAACAGTGGAGATAACAAATGCCAAAGTTTTCATCAGGATGCTCCACCAGGGTTCTCATCTCCTCTCAATACATCTTTGGTTTTACCTGTTGCTCCATCAACTGCTACAGGTTTCCCTCAACCAAAAGTTTGTCCGACGAAGTTTCCTGATGTGGTTGTTGCTCATTCACAGAAGAGATTCATTTCCCGTTTGCCGGTTTCATATGGAATTCCACTCCCCATTTTGCAGCAGTTTGGATCACCACAAGGTGAAAGTCTAGATTTAGAAACTTGGAGGATAGCTCCTGGCATACCTTTCCACCCGTTTCCACCTTTGCCTCCATGTCCCCCTGATAGGAAAGACACTCAACCTGCTTCTGCTGCTAACTCCATCGGAACTAACGGTGACGCAAAAGAAGGGCAACAGGACAGCCGTCGACCTGCCACTAGTTATCTTGATGAAAGCATTCCAAGCACAGCCGGTGGAAACCACCCAGAGTCCGACATTTCAGGCACTAACATCCAACAGACATTCAAAAGAACAAGAGAATCCTCCTATGATTTGGGTAAGAGGTACTTCAGACAACAGAAACGAAAAGGACCACCGTGGGATAAATCCGAAATCACGGGAAACAGCATAGATGTAGGACATATAAACAATGAGCCCAGAAATTCATGTTATTCAGATGATATATAGACCAGTAGAAATGGAGTGAAGGTCCCAATGATTTTTATCTGCAATCACTGCCTACCCAAATCAACATTGATTTATAGAAGAAAAAATTGTGAGAACTGAATTTTCTTTCACTTTCCTCCTGTCATACATTTGATGTATTTTCCCCTCAATTCTTTGTTTCCTGGGTTTAAGTTCCAGTGGAAATGTGTAACTTTATTCGATTACCAACTTGTGAAGGTAATTAATTAATCTCAGGTTCTTTGTGTTAATTGTGTTTGCCTTCTTGCAGTTTTAAGAAAATGAAGGAACATGAGACCAATGACAGAACAGAGATTCTAAACTTTATGCCTGAATTCATCAACTTTCATTCTTGGTTCTGCAAGAGTAACAAAATTGAGAATGAAAAACTGATATTTTCGAGAATTTCACTTGTATGATGGCTGAATAAAATACTGAAACTACTTGGGATTTTTTCGTAAGTTCTATTGTTTTTTAAATAGTTAATTGCATCTTACATCCTCAAACTATGATCTTGATTTCAAATTGATCCTTAAACTTTTAAATATTTCAATTTCATCTATGTTATATACTAATCACATCTATTGTTAATAAATCCGTTATAAAATTATTAATTGTCATGTAATTATTGATATGTATTGTGTAATAATTCAATGCAACATAAACGAGAACGAACAAGGAAGTACTCAACATTTTTTGTTTTGATTTTTTATAATTTTTTAAGAGTAAAATACACCAGTGACCACCGAACTAATTGGGGTATTTATTTTGACCACCGAACTATTGAACTCGTCAATCAGATCACCAAATTTATTAAATTGACCTATTTTGACCACCGCCGTTAAAAAACTAACGGATGGGTGACGTGACAGTTAACGAAAATTTGTAAAATTATACATTTAGTCCATGTTACTTGCCTATTATATCAATTTAGTCTTAATTTAATTAAATAAAATTAACCAAACAACCAAATGACGACATGTTGTAATCACTAATTTTGTCCGGACCTTGAACCCCTTTAATTCATAATTATCTAGGGCTTATTAGGGCTAATAGGTAATTAAATAAAAAAAAGAAAAAAAAGAAAATGGAAAAAAGGGAAAATATATATACACGTATATATGTATGTATAAATAATACTACACTTATTACCTTATGTTATTATTTATCATATTATCATCTATTTGAAAAAAAGAAAAAATCTAAACATTACTAAGATATTATTGTTTATTACTATTATTATCTTATACTTATTATTATTATTGTGTGCGTGCTAATATTACCTACTATTGTATGTGCTATTGATATTATTATTATTATTATTATTATTATTATTATTATTATTATTATTATTATTAAAATGTTTTCTGCTAGCTGTTATTATTATTTATGTATTATTGTACATATTATACATATTACTATTATTATTAGTATTATTATCATAACAAAAAATAAATAAATATAAAACATAAATAAATGAAGGCCCGATTTTATTGAAAGAAAATAAGAATAAATCCATTAAAGGAAAGTCCATTTACAGCGGCCCGTAGGCCCAAAATAATACAAGCCCTAATGATCAAGAAAAAACCCTAACATATTTGTTTCTTATGCAGCCGCCGCCCTCATCCACAGCCGTCAGATCTTGATAGATCTGACGGTCCAGATCATCCCGCGAAGACAAACCCTAGCGAGCCCTCTCCAAGACTCGGCGCCGCGCATCTCAGACCGTTGGATCGAGGAGGTCACCGAACGACTCAGATTGAGCCATAGAGTATTCCAGAAACAGTCTTCCTCTTCACGCTCCACCACGCGCGGCGTTTCGATCGCCCACGCGCGCGTGCCGCCCCTGTCCCGAACGCACCAGAGCCTTCTGCAGCTTCAGGCCCTCTGCCACCACCACGCCAACACCGTTTTGGAAAAACTCGACATGCAACAGTAAGAAACAGGGAAGTCAGAAGACCAAAACTGTACATCGAAACAAAAACGTAGAAAGGTCAACCAGACAAAGAGATCAGAGAGAGAGAGAGCCTGTATTCTCTTTTGTTTTTACCCACTGTAATCTCGGTATAAAGAGAGGCCGGAAAGTGATTGTAACCCTTTTTAGAGAGAAAAAAAGGGGATTTTCGTTTCGGAAGCAATAGAAAACAACATTCCAGAGGTATACAGTTTTCACTATTCAATCCACTTTGCATGCAACAATCGGAATAAAAAAAAATAAGAGAAGTTTGTTTCTTTTTTACCTTCGCCGGCGGTTTAGCCTGTCAACCCTTCGCTCCGAACACTGTCCGGCAACAATCCCTTGGAGGGTGAGCCATCACGGTTTCGGGTTTCAAAAGAGTTTTGGGCTTCGTTTAGTAGGGTTTTTGGGAAACATAAAAGAGGTTTTTTTTTTTCGTCAACGGAAGGGCTCACCGGCGTTGATGCGTCGGCCGGTGACCCTCCCATCTCTGTTTCAGAAAATACAGAGGTTTTCTCAGGGCTGAGCATTTGAAAATGAGAAAAAAGGTCTTCTCCAAAAAATTTACAATTTATATTTGGGCCCTTTTTTAAAATTGGTTTATTTACCAACATAAACCCCTCCGCACTTCATTATTCAACCCTCATGGGCTTCCGCCTTTTGAAATCACAACCCTGGTCACTGTTGTTTTCAAGTTTTTTTAATTTCGTCCCCTATCTTGTTTTAATCAACTTCGAATGGCTTAATAACCACTTCGACCCCTACAGTTTCCAGCGAGTTTCAATTTTGGCCTTTTCTTTGACAGTTTAATCTTTTATTTATGGTTTATTTCTCTATTCGATCCTTGGAATCTGTCCCGGGTCCAGTTTCAACCCCTTTCAGTTTGTTTTTTTATCTCATGTAATTTAGCTCTCGTATCATGTTGAAGTTTCCTCTTTTTTTAATTCATGTTTTACTTTACATGTTATATATATGCATGCTTGGTCCATGATATATACGGTTGTCGTGATTTACGGTTATCTTTTTTTTATCGTCTAGTTTCATGTTTGGTTTAAATAGCGTATAATGTTAAACCTCATCGTTCGCGTATTTGCTTACTTTATTTTCGTATGCTTTGTTTGGTTTATTTCGTATATTTTTATGTCTTGTGTATGAATTTATAAGTTGCATCCTGAATTTATGAATTGCAGTGCGAGCGTCTTTTTATTCGGGAACGAACGAGGCCAATACCAGTCGTAGTGGTGGTGGTTTGGACGTTCCTTCTCGAATATTAAGACCTTTAAAATTCACTCGCTCGTATAACCAAATTTCGATACGATTCGTCACTTTAATTCGCAAAATTTAATATTAATTAAGCGGTAATGTTTTTGGTACCAATTTTGGGCGCGTCGAGGGTGCTAATCCTTCCTCGCGTGTAACCGACTCCCGAACCCTTTTAAATCTCTGGTTTTATTTCGGTGTCCGGTCTACCATTTTTAAATGGCCGGTGGCGACTTCTCTATTTTTTTTTACAAATCTGACAAATTTTTCAAAACCAATTAAAACCCGGTTCTTCTAAGAGACACCGAGGTCTTTTTTTTTAGTCGCAACAGATGGCGACTCCGCTGGGGATGAATTTTTGTTTTCAAAAACAAAAAAGAGAGTCAAGCCAAAAAAAAACTTTACCGCTCAATTAATATTAGAAGTTGCGAATTAAAGTGACCGAGTCGATCGATATTTGTTTATAAGCGTGGGTTTATTTTAAACGCATTTAAAATTGGCATTTAAACCCGTTTGTTTTAAGTGGGGGGAAAACGCTAGTGCTTTCGTGGGGATATTGTTCCTCCGTCTGGGCCTAGCAAGTACCTTCGGGGTTCGAGTACCCTATATCTTCGTGGGAATATCGTTTCTCCGTCTGGATATAGCGAAAGGGTCCCCTCGAATTGAACTCGGTTGAGAGGAGCCTATAATGGGTGATGACCGGGGGCCTTGCTACCCTTAGTAGGGGACAACGAGGACAGTTCGAGTACCTCCTAGAACCAAAACTGCATGTAGAGAACTAGAAAGCCCACCCCTTTTAGAGCCATGCGGACAACCTAGGTCATTTAGACGGGATAAATAGGGTTGCTTGCTTTCATGCCTGCCTTTTTATCATGTTTATCCGATACTAACGGTTATTCTTATGATCTTCTTGTATTTATTCTCGCATGCATATCATGACATAAAGGTGTTGAGTCAAGGTGGTTTTACCCAATTCTAGGGCTATCATTGTGGACGAGAGGTTGCTAGAAAAGATGTTGTCAATTAGCAAGTCCGAGATCGGTCAAAGGTGAGTCAGAAAGGATAAGGGGACGAGTTTACCGAGCGAACATACAATGTCAGATCATTTAATACCCACCATCCAAGAAGGCACAACCTTACTCCACCCCGAGGAAGTCAAGCAAGACCGGATCTATTCCGAACACCTAAAGTCACGAAACTACCCGACCAAGTGCAAAAAGGCAACCGGAAAGAGCGTGGCAACCGGAAAGAGCATGGATTAGGTCAAGAGATGGATTCAACTTCGAAGAAATAACTTGTTTTTCGGGACTAAATACCAGTAGTTTTAGAGGTTATTAAATTCCTAGAGAAGAAAGCAAATCCGGCCCCAGCATTTTTGCCAAAGTTTTCATTTCCTTGAACATGATTAGGGGGCAAGAAGAGTACTCGTAGGACTTTTGCTATGACTATCTTGTAACAATGAGCCTCTTTTACGTTTAAATGAAAGTTGACCTAAGGGGAATCACCTATATGACCAACACCTTTGACTTGCATACATTTGTAGCATTTGTTTCATCTATCATTTTAAAGCAACATTAAAATTGTCAGCCATACACCCATCTCATGAGCATACATCTGTTGATTCGAGTCCATAATACATCCATCATTAAAACTTGCTTAAGATCTTCCATCACATCATTTCTAATTGGGGAAAACACTCATGTCAGAGAAAAGAGAGAAAATGGACAAAAGAACGGTTTCCAGCCAGTATAGCTTCAGAGGTATGAATGACCTGGTGAGAAGGATGGGTGAGCTCGAGCAGTTCCACCAGCAGTTAGTGTGGAACCAGAAGGAAACAATCGCATATGTGAAGAGGTTCCAAGATGAAATGATGGGGCAAATTGATGAGTTGAAGGCTATGATAGCGGTTATGATCGAAAGAAGCGGTATGAAGGGAGACCCCCAGCCCGACGAGTGTGAAAAGGGAGACCATAACATTTTGATGGAAGAAGCTTTGTCTGAAGAAGACCAAGCCATCATCGACCAGTATGAGGTAGACCGCACTGTTTCAGAATGCCCTGTTGAGTTGCCATTAGATAAGATCGAAGATTCTCTTAGGAGAATCTTATCTCCTCCAACGAACGGAGAATCGGTCCGAAAACAGCAAGGCCACAAGGAAACCCCGAAGAATGTTACGACTTTGCAACCCCGAACTTTGGTCGAGAGTCCTCGAGGTTTGAAGAAGACGAAAGGGATCGAGAAAGGAAAGGAGAAGTTCACCCCCTTGCCAATTTACTACAAGGAGATGTATTCGCGGTTATACCATGCGAATTTGGTCCGACCCTATCACGTGGTTCCTTACAAACCACCCTACCCTTCTTGGTTTGATGCTAGCGCTCATTGCGAATACCACGCCAATGTTCAAGGACATTATATTGAAAATTGTGTAGCATTTAAGAGGCTAGTCCAAAATATGCTAGAAGTAGGGGTAATACAGTTAGAGGAACCGAGCTCAGCCGCTCAGGAGGGGCATGACTCTCCAGTCTGTTTGAAGAAATCTCGTCCAAGTACCCAACTTCTTGACCAATCTCTTAGTCAATCGCTTGTGTTTGCAAAGCTTCCAAGGGTTCCTCATCCAGTTCCTATGTCGTACACCGATTTGCTCCCAGTGCTTGTTGAGAAGAAGCTTCTAACTCCGGTTCAGTCCAAACCAAAAGATCCTCCCTATCCCAAAGGCTATGATGTTAATGCCGTATGTGACTACCATGTGGGAAGCACTGGCCACACCACAGAAAATTGTGGGGCACTGAAAAACAAGGTGCAGGCTTTGATCGAGGACGGTCTTTTGACATTCTAAAAAGAGAGAACGAGTACGTGACTTTTGGGAGGTGCTATTACCCGGTCATCTTTAGGGTTTTATGTCTCCATGCATCGTGTCTGTTTTTGTTGTCAGATCTTTCCCTCGATGAGGTGCATGTTTAACTTTGTACTGTTGGCCCGTGATAGCTAGTATCTCTTGTAAGGGCTTTGGTGATGTCCGTTTGTTTTATTTTCAATGAAGGAGACTTTTGCAAGCATTTTATATTCTTTAATTTCTTTTAGACATTTCATTTATTCTTTATGGTTACATGCTTATTGCTTTTCTATTAAAAACATACGAACATGTATATATTTTTACAGAAATGACCTTAATACTTTGAAAAGAAAAAACCGAATGTTGTGGGAATGATACAAATGAAAGCACCATCTGTTCTACTCAGGCCAAGAGAGGGGTGACAACGAGTGTTTAGGAATAATGGGCCACTCCCATTGAGTGAATTTTCCTCTCGAGCATTGTTGTCTAAGGTTCTTGAAATGAAGTGATAACCCTAAAACTTCTACCACCTGATGACCAATTTTGATATCAGTGTATGGGAGGACATTTGGCATTCCTTCAATTCCATTCACACAGAAAGAAAATAGAAAAAAATACCCATTGTTGTCCCCGTTTGAGCCTATCAAAAACTTTTTCTTCTGATTGAACCCAAACCAAGGATCACCCCTACACTGGGGGCAGAAAAAGATAGAAGTCTATGGACAAGCACATGACACTGGATTCTGATTATGCTATGGGAATGATGTCTTGTGAACTAAGGGGCATTAAAAGAGAAAATATTCATTGGATACACTTTCAGATTTAGCAGCCAAAAACATCAAAAGGAAACAACGAAAGAAAAGTCGGTTCTCAAAGAGCTACCCAAATCAAGTCAAAAGCTACCGACATAAAAGTTGAAGAAATCAAAAGCAAAAGCACTAAAGTGAAAAGTGCAATTTTGAAAAGAGAGAGAAGCGGATAAAGAAAAGGGACAAGAGGATTCCCTATCCAAATGAATCTCTGCTTAGATAAGCCTCGAAAGATTGTTCACCTTTGAGCAAGAGCCTGCACCAATACAATGCGAAGGTGCAATTTGATCCAAAACTACGATTGATAAGAGGAAATGAACTCTAGGGTGAAAACCCCAACAAAAAAAAACCCAAAAAAGAGGGGCAGTCTAGAGCGATCCAAGGAAGTAGGAAAAGAAATAGCATTTCATCAGAACATAATTGAGACTTCAGATTAGAAGAATTGATCATTGGTTTCACCACCCTTAAACACTTGTTTGAGCCTTTTTACCCTTTCTTTCATAGCCGTGAGCCTTAGCCTACATTACAAGCCATAAAAGTCCATTTGGACCATACGCGGAAGGATGAATTTATCTTCAGATCACATCCCGCCTATCGGGGTTAACCTTTCTTCAAGGATTGCCACACTTCTAATGCCTGATTGAGATCAGAAAAGAGGGAAGGATGGGGCAAGGTGAGTTAGTGAGGTAAAGAGAGCCACCTTTAAATTGGGTAGAAACTAAGCATGAGAGTCGCTCCTCTTGGAAGCCTAATAGCCCAGAAAAGATTTCATATGTGCATCCCTGCAACATTCAGAAAATTTCACTCGGGTCAACCTTTTTTCAAAGATCCCAAACTTGATTTTCACTTGACATGATTTTTTCAAATGTATATTTTCATAATAAAATTATTTTTACACAATCACTTGCATAAGTCTTCTACATGGGAATGAACAAGCGGATTGACCGTGGCCCGAGGTAAAGCCATCAGTACCCAGAGGGGCACCCTCGGAGGTTCAAGCATTACTAATATCTCCAGTTGAAATATCAAGACCGTCTTCGGTAAAATGTCAAGCTATGAAGTCGACCTTCGCTAAGAAATGTTGGAATAGAACATGAAGGTAGAAAATTTGATGTTAAGAGTCGGGGAACAGAAGTTACCCTTGGAGCCTAAGCATCTTGCCGGAAGTAACGTCCCGAGAAGGACCGCGCGCGCCGTGTTGAGGGCACGCACTGAGATGAGACAGTAATCAACTCGATAAAAGGCAACAAGGATATGCTTAAGAAAAGAATTAAGATTAAGGAGAAGAGAAGAGGAGCCGAGACGAAAACCCAAAAAGCACTGGGGCAAAGGAGCGAAATTCAGAAGAGGCGCTCTTGACCACGAATTTAGAGTTACAAGGGCCAAAAAATTGGTGGCATCTTTGGACAAAAGACACCAGTTAAAACAGTCGACATTAACCAGAGGTCAGTTAAAAGTACATAAGCCTAAAGCAAGTGGGGGCAATGGGATTCTATTCAGTGCAAGTCCTCCATTCAAGAAGAATCGAAAAAGAGAGAAGTTGACTTCAAGATGAAAACTCAAAGGAGTGCCCCAAAAGAGAAAAAGAGGAAGAAAGAGGACAAAGAAAAGAGAAGACACAGTGAAGACCCAAAAGACATTTTAGGGTTTGAGGCGAAATTCAAAAGGAACACTTCAGATCACAAACTCACGGCGAAAGAGGCAGAAACTCAAAGCCAAAAAGATTTTAGAGCAAAGGAGGCAGATACTCAGAGCTCAAGGCAAAGGAGACAGATACTCAAAGCTCGAAGCAAAGATATATGAAATCCGCTCATCTATTCGGGCATCTGGAGAATAGAACCCGCCTATCCGTTCAGGCACTTGGAGAATGGAAACCTGCTCATCTATTCGGGCATTTGGAGAATAGAACATGTCTATCCGTTCAGGTACATGGAGAATGGAACCCTACCCACCTATTCAGGAATTTGAAGCATACAAATCTGCTCATCTATTCGGGCATTTGGAGAATGGAACTCGCCTATCCGTTCAGGCACTTGGAGAATGGAAATCTGCATACCTATTCAGGCAATCAAAAGTCAGTAGAAGAAAAGAAAGAAGAAAAAACAAAAAACAAAGCAATAACAACAACAACAAAAAAGAAAAGAAAAGAAAGGAAAAGAAAAAAGAAGAAGAAGAGATTGGGGGTTCAAAGTGAAAACCCGCATGAGCACTTTGAGGCAGACAATTCCAGAAGTGGGTCAAGATGAGAAGAAGAAGAACAATGGTCCAGGAGAACCGAGAAGAGAGTCAATCAAAGCAAGAAGCAGCACCAAAGGACACGATATCAATAGAATTAATATGACTAAATGACTTGCAAACCTCAATCATGCATCACGAGTAGTTAGGCGTCCCTAGGTTAGGAGCATGCTAACTCATACCATCATAGCATTTTTATCTCTTTTCACAGATTTTTGAAAGACAAATTGAATACCTTTTGGGATGAGGAGAAAACGATAAAGCGAGAACTAAAAGGATTTCAGGCGAAGCCTTTCAAGTCGCCGCTCCAGAATGTCAGGCGAAGCCTTCATGTTCGCCACTCAAGGATTTCAAATGAAAGCTTTCAAGCTTGCCGACAGATTTCAAGATAAAGGATCCTACAGAGAAAGGGTCCAAACAAGCTCTATATAGGAGGCACTTGCGACTTCAGGATCTCGAAAGTGGAGGGTCCTACGGAGAAGGGACTTGTAGATCCTTGATTTCAGACGAGAGTTCCATAGAGAAGGAACTACTACTCGAAGAGTATGCAAAGGAAGAGGAGTTCTGTGGAGAAAGAACTCAGAATCCTAAGGCTTCAGGATCTCAAAAGCGGAGGGTCCTACAGAGAGAGGACTTGGAGATCTTTAATTTCAGAAATACGTGGACGAGAGTTCTATATAGAAAGAACTGCCACTCGAAGAATACGCCAAGGAAATGAGTTCTATAGAGAGATGACTCATCTTCTTAAAGCTTCAGAGAGAAAATTACTCGGTCTAGCACGTCGCCGCTCCAGGAGAGTAAATTGTCCAACTGAGAAGTTAGACGGATTTAGTTGACCAGTTTGCTTTACGACCATGAAGGGAAAGCAAATCCACTTGGACGCCCAAAATCGCCTTTTGACCGCGGCGAGGAGGCAACAAAAAAAATTGAAGTTTCAGCTTGCTTTTTGACCGCGAAATGGACAACTTGCTTTTAGACCGCGAAAGGGAAGGCAAGGTTGTTTGAATGACCAGCTTGTTTTTCGAGAAGAGAAGAGAAAGATATTCAGAATCTGCTCATCTATTCGGGCATGAGGAGAATAGAACTTGCCTATCCGTTCGGGCACTTGGAGAATGGAAATCTGTAAAAAAAAAACTCTGTCTACATGTTTAGGGCATCCGGAGGGAGAACTCACGATTGGAAGGCTTTAGGAAGAAGAATCACTTGGAATCGCGTGGCTGCGTCGGGAGTAAACCATCCAACAGGGAAGTAGGACAAAATTAGTGCTTATGGTCTTTGCTTTATTCTTGTTCCACAAGTATAAGCAAAGAGGGGCAGCTGTAATCACTAATTTTGTCCGGACCTTGAACCCCTTTAATTCATAATTATCTAGGGCTTATTAGGGCTAATAGGTAATTAAATAAAAAAAAGAAAAAAAAGAAAATGGAAAAAGGGAAAATATATATACACATATATATGTATGTATAAATAATACTACACTTATTACCTTATGTTATTATTTATCATATTATCATCTATTTGAAAAAAAGAAAAAAATCTAAACATTACTAAGATATTATTGTTTATTACTATTATTATCTTATACTTATTATTATTATTGTGTGCGTGCTAATATTACCTACTATTGTATGTGCTATTGATATTATTATTATTATTATTATTATTATTATTATTATTATTATTAAAATGTTTTCTGCTAGCTGTTATTATTATTTATGTATTATTGTACATATTATATCATATTACTATTATTATTAGTATTATTATCATAACAAAAAATAAATAAATATAAAACATAAATAAATGAAGGCCCGATTTTATTGAAAGAAAATAATAATAAATCCATTAAAGGAAAGTCCATTTACAGCGGCCCGTAGGCCCAAAATAAAACAAGCCCTAATGATCAAGAAAAAACCCTAACATATTTGTTTCTTATGCAGCCACCGCCCTCATCCACAGCCGTCAGATCTTGATAGATCTGACGGTCCAGATCATCCCGCGAAGACAAACCCTAGCGAGCCCTCTCCAAGACTCGGCGCCGCGCATCTCAGACCGTTGGATCGAGGAGGTCATCGAACGACTCAGATTGAGCCATGGAGTATTCCAGAAACAGTCTTCCTCTTCACGCTCCACCACGCGCGGCATTTCGATCGCCCACGCGTGCGTGCCGCCCCTGTCCCAAACGCACCAGAGCCTTCTGCAGCTTCAGGCCCTCTGCCACCACCACGCCAACACCGTTTTGGAAAAACTCGACATGCAACAGTAAGAAACAGGGAAGTCAGAAGACCAAAACTGTACATCGAAACAAAAACGTAGAAAGGTCAACCAGACAAAGAGATCAGAGAGAGAGAGCCTGTATTCTCTTTTGTTTTTACCCACTGTAATCTCGGTATAAAGAGAGGCCGGAAAGTGATTGTAACCCTTTTTAGAGAGAAAAAAAGGGGATTTTCGTTTCGGAAGCAATAGAAAACAACATTCCAGAGGTATACAGTTTTCACTATTCAATCCACAAATGGATCAGTCGCAAACACAATTAAGGAACAGCTGAGTGAAAAAGTGAGAACTCCGCTGTTAACTGAGAATAATGTAGTGTTGCCACCAGGGAGAAGATCCTATGACGTAATCGACACATTAGTACCTGGAGATGATGTCGAATTGCTAGCTTCTCTATATAATGATCTGGCGCAACTCGGCATTCAGAGTGATTATTATATCCTACTACTCCAAACTGTCAATACATTGTGGGGGGGGGAGGCTAATATAACCAACCTATAATCCTGCCTGGGAAGGAGAGAAAGCGAAGGTGAAGCTGCTCCCTGGGCACAGATCGAATACCCCAACAGACTCGATCGAGTGAGTGGAAAGCCAGAATGGCTTGATTAGCAAGCAATTCGTTATGTAGGCGCCAACTCGCAGTTCTTTCTCTTTTTTCTTTTTTAAGTCACGATCAGAATGAAAGGTAGTTCGGCTGGGTATGTTTTTTACCCAGAGGTGCTGGTTCGAGTCCAGCTCGTGACGAAGGGCTCCGCTTTGTAAGAGTACCTTTTTTTATAACTCAAGCTAGCGGCATCTCCTTATCCTCTTTTAATCTGCTGCCTTCGTCCCCTGCCAAGGAATAGAGTAAAGGGACTTCCTCTTCCTCTCCAGATCCCCGACCAGTCTTGACTGAAAAGCTTTCAGACCCCTGTGTGAGCTAGTTATACACTTTGCATGCAACAATCGGAATAAAAAAAATAAGAGAAGTTTGTTTCTTTTTTACCTTCACCGGCGGTTTAGCCTGTCAACCCTTCGCTCCGAGCACCGTCCGGCAACAATCCCTTGGAGGGTGAGCCATCACGGTTTCGGGTTTCAAAAGAGTTTTGGGCTTCGTTTAGTAGGGTTTTTGGGAAACATAAAAGAGGTTTTTTTTTTCGTCAACGGAAGGGCTCACCGGCGTTGATGCGTCGGCCGGTGACCCTCCCATCTCTGTTTCAGAAAATACATAGGTTTTCTCAGGGCTAAGCATTTGAAAATGAGAAAAAAGGTCTTCTCCAAAAAATTTACAATTTATATTTGGGCCCTTTTTTAAAATTGGTTTATTTACTAACATAAACCCCTCCGCACTTCATTATTCAACCCTCATGGGCTTCCGCCTTTTGAAATCACAACCCTGGTCACTATTGTTTTCAAGTTTTTTTAATTCGTCCCCTATCTTGTTTTAATCAACTTCGAATGGCTTAATAACCACTTCGACCCCTACAGTTTACAGCGAGTTTCAATTTTGGCCTTTTCTTTGACAGTTTAATCTTTTATTTATGGTTTATTTCTCTATTCGATCCTTGGAATCTGTCCCGGGTCCAGTTTCAACCCCTTTCAGTGTGTTTTTTTTATCTCATGTATTTTAGCTCTCGTATCATGTTGAAGTTTCCTCTTTTTTTTAATTCATGTTTTACTTTACATGTTATATATATGAATGCTTGGTCCATGATATATACGGTTGTCGTGATTTACGGTTACCTTTTTTTTATCGTCTAGTTTCATGTTTGGTTTAAATAGCATATAATGTTAAACCTCATCGTTCGCGTATTTGCTTACTTTATTTTCGTATGCTTTGTTTGGTTTATTTTGTATATTTTTATGTCTTGTGTATGAATTTATAAGTTGCATCCTGAATTTATGAATTGCAGTGCGAGCGTCTTTTTATTTGGGAACGAACGAGGCCAGTACCAGTCGTAGTGGTGGTGGTTCGGACGTTCCTTCTCGAATATTAAGACCTTTAAAATTCACTCGCTCGTATAACCAAATTTCGATACGATTCGTCACTTTAATTCGCAAAATTTAATATTAATTAAGCGGTAATGTTTTTGGTACCAATTTTGGGCACGTCAAGGGTGCTAATCCTTCCTCGCGTGTAACCGACTCCCGAACCCTTTTAAATCTCTGGTTTTATTTCGGTGTCCGGTCTACCATTTTTAAATGGCCGGTGGCGACTCCTCTATTTTTTTTTACAAATCCGACAAATTTTTCAAAACCAATTAAAACCCGGTTCTTCTAAGAGACACCGAGGTCTTTTTTTTAGTCGCAACACATGTGTCCCAAATTTAATCAACCAACACCATCTAATTGGCTGTAAAGAATGAGAAGAAATAAAATGAGAGGGAGATCGCACCCACGCCAACTGCATGGAAAATCCACGCTCTAGCCACTAAGCTAAGTTCACTAGTTTGATATAGGATACTAACATGTTTTATATTAAACAATTACTTTGTTGGTGAAAACTAAAGGAAATTTAAAGAAGAAAAAAAGAATGATAATTAGGGATGGGCATTTCACCAGGACCCGGCCCGACCGGGTTGGATTTTTTAATGAAAAAATCGGGGTCGAGTCGGGTTTAAGTTTAGGGTGGAAAATATCCGACCTGACCCGAGACTAATAGTGTAATTTTCCCTTAAATTTTTTAGGGATATTTATAATAATACCCCTTTTTATATATATATTTTATAATTAAGTCCTTAAAATTGAATTTTTATTTATAATTTAGTCCTTTAAATTATAATATTTTACAATTAAGTCCCTTAAAATTATTTTTTTTACAATTAGGTCCCTGAAATTAATTTATTTTATATAGATCGGGTCAGGTCGGGTCAAGATTTAGTATATTTATTTTTGGGTCGGTTCGGGTTTTTTAAAGAATATGTTTGGGTCAGGTCGGGTCGGGGTCGGATTTAGTATATTTATTTTCGGGTCGGGTCGAGTTTTTTAAAGAATATGTTTGGGTCGAGTGCGGGTTTAGGGTATTTATTTTCGGGTCGGGTCCAAGTGGGCCAAAAACCCGACCCTACCCGGCCTGTGCCCATCCCTAATGGTAATGGGGAGTTGAACTTTTGAGATTAAGGCAAGTAATTTTCATGCCTTTGCCACTACGCCAAGCTATTCTCAGTAATATATATTGCACACTTTTATATACACATCTTATCATGCAGTTAGGAAAAAAGAAGTAAAAATAGTTAACTGTCATGTCACCCATTCGTTAGTTTTTTAACGACGGTGGTCAAAATAGGTCATTTTAATAAATTTGGTGGTCTAATTGACGAGTTCGATAGTTCAGTGATTAAAATAAGTACCCAAATTAGTTCGGTGGTCATTGGGTGTAGTTTATTTTTTTAATTATTTGATAACATGACATATAAAATAAAATATAAGATAAAAGAGTGACGCATCAACAACATTTCACCTCAACAAATATATGTCATAACACATCAACAAAAATATTAATAGTTACTTAACTAACTAACAGTTTACATCCAAATTAAACTTACATGAAAAATAAAATTGAAGTTATAAGGGTGCAATTGAAACAAAAAAAAATAAAGGTAACATTGTAAAAACATGCGTTAAGGGTAAAATATAAAATTATACGAAAAAGATATGTATTATAGAGTTTAAAAAGTTAATAAATATAATTTATTAATAAAGCTTTAGAATATAATGTTTTCCTAGCTTTGGCATCTAAAGTTATCACTTAAATTATATATATTTTTAATTTGACATCTAAAGATTTTTTTATCAAAAAGAAATATTATTACTAAGAAAAAAAATAACAAGAAAAATCGAACAAAAGCCTGAAAAAAATACAATACTCATAATCGAAGCAGACAAGGGAACATAAAGCCCAATGCCCAACCCAATCAAAGATAGATAAATAAAATGACACCGAAAAAAGAGATGCAAGACCGTCATAAATCAAGTAGTCGACATAGACAATTCTAGGGGCATGAAGGTCTGAACAGGAAAAGTTCCTTGATCGGAGATGACTCTGTGAACCCGTAAGTTTACAGTCCGTATCACTAAAGGACCACCAATAGACGCCACCAAGACAACCACAAAGTGAGGCAACAAAACTCGAACAAACAACGAACAAAGCCAACGAGCTAAAACGAAAGTACCTTCCATTTTTCTGCATCCTACAATAAACATCCAGATGAGAGATGTGTCATTCCACATGTTAGGACAAAAAGAAAACTAAAGGAAGATGAATGGTTTCGGGGGAGTGGATCTTGTTGTTTCTTAAACAGTTTCTAGTCTTTAGTGGACCTCTCAGTAGAATTTTTTACTAATCTAAATAAAGGTGCAATACAACACTTTTGATAGAACAAGAAATTGGTTATTGCTCCTTTGTTTTCAAAAACACTAAAACCAAAGTCTTATTCATTTGTAGATGGAGCTTCAATAGCAGTTAGGTCTATAGGGAAGTTATGAGCATTACGTTCATGCATAACTTTCATACCAAGGTTGCGCTCGGCCACCATGGTCGAAGGGATGAAAATTTTCGTGGGGAGCGCCATCAACCGCTAAAAAATTTAATTTTTAAAGACAAACGGCTTAAAAAATAAGTCTCCAACGAACGATCACCGGGATCCGCTGGCAACAACCATAAGGGATGAAACGTGGCCTATCTCCAAGGACAAACGACCTAAAGTGCTAATGGAGACAATAAACGACTAGACCCTAGGGACGCCGATGCCATCCTAGCGGAGGCTCCTAAAAAACAAGAAAGGAAAAAGAGAGGTAACAAGGCCTACTGAATTCTCAGTTCTTTAATTTACTTTCTTTTAGTTTTAATCGAATCAATTCAAATCCCAACTCAATTGTGCTTTCACTTTTCCTTGTGCAGGAATTTAATCATTGAAGCAACTTTCAATCCATATGGAGACGATGTCTTAATTACTACAACTTGGAAGTAGTGTACACTTGCACTCAATTTAGAGAACTCCTCTACGCTATACAAATTTTTGGCGCCGCTACCGGGGGATTAGCAATAGCAACTTCATCTTTACTTTCTTGCACTTTTTTCTTTTTGCATTTAGTTTTCAGTTTTAGTTTTTCTTTATTATCATAAATTTTTTACAGCTTCGTTGTTCTAGTTTATGACCAGAGCAAATTCGACGTCTGAACTTCTATTTATCGAAGAGATCAAACGCACAACAAGACAAATCCGAAAAGAGGCACGTGAGGCATTAGCAGCAGCATGAGTAGCAGAAGCAACAATGAACAAAAGGGGAATAGACAGTAATAATGTCAACAATGTCGTCGTCGTAGATGCCGCGGTAGATGGTGAAAGGCAAGATCAACAACCTCCACTTCTCCCTCTTGGCCAACAAAGACGAGTCCGCACCACTCGAGACTATACGGAAGAAGACATAGACAATCTTGACTATGTAGTCCTAGAAACAGATATCAATGCTAATTATTTTGAACTCAAGCCAGTTATGTTCAATATGATCAATAAACTAGGACAATTTGGGTGTAGTTTATTTTTTAATTATTTGATAATATGACATATAAAATAAAATATAAGATAAAAGAGTGACGCATCAACAACATTTCACTTCAACAAATATATGTCATAACACATCAACAAAAATATTAATAGTTACTTAATTAACTAACTAACAGTTTACATCCAAATTAAACTTACATGAAAAATAAAATTGAAGTCATAAGGGTGCAATTGAAAAAAAAAAGGTAACATTGTAAAAACATGCGTTAAGGGTAAAATATAAAATTATACGAAAAAGATATGTATTATAGAGTTTAAAAAGTTAATAAATATAATTTATTAATAAAGCTTTAGAATATAATGTTTTTCCTAACTTTGGCATCTAAAGTTATCACTTAAATTATATATATTTTTAATTTGACATCTAAAGATTTTTTTATCAAAGGAAATATTATTACTAAGGAAAAAAATAACAAGAAAAATCGAACAAAAGCCTGAAAAAATACAATACTCATAGTCGAAGCAGACAAGGGCACATAAAGCCCAAAGCACCAGCCCAATCAAAGATAGATAAATAAAATGACACCAAAAAAGAGATGCAAGACCGTCATAAATCAAGCAGTCGACATAAGCAATTCTAGGGGCATGAAGGTCTGAACAGGGAGAGTTCCTTGATCGGAGATGACTCTGTGAACCCGTAAGTTTACAGTCCGTATCACTAAAGGACCACCAATAGACGCTACCAAGACAACCACAAAGTGAGGCAACAAAGCTCAAACAAACAACGAACAAAGCCAACGAGCTAAAACGAAAGTACCATCCATTTTTTTGCATCCCACAATAAACATCCAGATGGGAGATGTGTCATTCCACATGTTAGGACAAAAAGAAAACTAAAGGAAGATGAATGGCTCCGGGGGAGTGGATCTTGTTATTTTTTAAACAGCTTCTAATCTTTAGTGGACCTCTCAGTAGAATTTTTTACTAAATCTAAATAAAGGAGCAATACAACACTTTTGATAGAACAAGAAATTGGTTATTGCTCATTTGTTTTCAAAAACACTAAAACTAAAGTCTTATTTATTTGTAGATGGAGCTTCAATAGCAGTTTGGTCTATAGGGAAGTTATGAGCATTACGTTCATGCATAACTTTCATACCAAGGTTGCGCTCGGCCACCATGGTCGAAGGGATGAAAATTTTCGTGGGGAGCGCAATCAACCGTTAAAAAAATTAATTTTTAAGGACAAACGGCTTAAAAAGTAAGTCTCTAACGAACGATACCGGGATCCGCTGGCAACAACCATAAGGGATGAAACGTGGCCCATCTCCAAGGACAAACGACCTAAAGTGCTAATGGAGACAATAAACGATTAGACCCTAGGGACGCCGGTGCCATCCTAGCGGAGGCTCCTGAAAAACAAGAAAGGAAAAAGAGAGGTAACAAGGCCTACAATGACATGTAAATTTTTTTTTTGGTAAAAAGATTACAGTAAACTTTGAATTCATTACCTACATAGTCTCGGAATGTTAGTTCCATTAAAAAAATTTGATCCAATAAAAATGTGATATGTAACTCATTAATCATGAGGTTCTCCTTTTCAATTAAAAAAAACGTGATATGTATTGATTTTAATTAAGAAATTAAATTAAAGATTAAATAATTTAAAATTAGGGTAAACACCACCATTGGTCACAAACTATTTCCACTTTTCTGTTTTGGTCACCAAACTACTATTTTTAGTAAATTCATCTCTAACATTACATTTTTTCTATTTTGATCATCAGCCATTAAAAAACTTACATAAATATAATAATTTAATGACCAAAATAGGAAAGAAGCAATAGATTGGTGACCAAAACAAAAAAAAAAGGTAACATTAGTTACTAAAATAAAAAAAAACGTAACACTAGTGACAGTTTACCAAAAATAATAGTTTGATGACCAAAACATAAAAGTAAAAATAGTTTAGTGACCAATGGTGTTATTTACCCTTTAAAATAAGTAAAATTATAAAAGATTATATTTAAATGTAAAAGATTAATCAACCAATAAATTGGATACAAATGATTATAAAGGAAAAAAATAAAAATGACCCGTTTAGAGCGGATAAACTAAATCTACAAGACTACAACTTGTGTATAATAAATATAAAAATAATAATAAAATAAAGGTTATATTTTGATACACAGGCTATGTAAATTTTTTTTACACAATCCTTCTATAAAATTTAAAACCTAAATTCAAAATTCTAATACCTTAAACTATAAATTCTAACCATAAACTCTAAATTCTACGCATAATCATTACGTATAAAAGTATTTTTCATAAAACAAAAGCAGAAATTAACCCACAAATCTCACCACTCAGTATAGATGAGTACAAATAATGCTTGGCCTTTAAACTAGTTTTGCTTGCTTCATCTTTTCTATCAAGTCCCATCAAAACCAGGGGATGTGGCAAATAAAACATAATATATATTAACCTTTCAAATATTCAGATTCGACTTATATTACGGACATAAAAGCGCACCACATCAGCAATCACAAATAGACAGGACATGGGCAGACATGTGTATATAATCTCGACTGACTGACAAAGAATCAAGGGTATGCTTCCTTCTGGTCGTATTTTGAAGGACTGAAATGTGGTGCCGATGCCGCACATATAACATATTAGGCATAGACACCACATTTCAGTATTTCACAACGCCTGGAAGGAAGCATACCCTTCATTCTCAGTCAATTGAGGTCATATACATGTTGTCTGCTCAGCCAAAGCTCTTCAAATACAAAGAGTCCATCCATGGTTGAAATGCACCTTCATGAGGTGTATTCTGGAAAAACACACACACAAATATACAAATTAGTAGGGGTGAGCAAAACTCGACTCGAATAAATTGAACTTTCCCCTAATTTAAAATCCAGCCTTTTTCCTCACCTCTGGTTTTTGCTAGGAACAATAATATTAGCATCTAGAAAAGGCTTTGTCGGAATGAAAATATTGATGTACTCACCTTCAACCAAAAGAAAAATCCACGTAAGAGATATAAAACTTTACGTCGATCATCCCTGAATTCTTCAACTTTCTTTCTTAGTGCTGCAAGAGCAACAAACATGATGATCAAAGCTAATACTTTTTCAGAATTTCACTTTTATGATGGCTGAATAAATACTGAAACTACAAAACGAAACAGTTATCAAGCTCAATAAGTCCAGCTCAACCAAAACTATGGAAGGAGAAGCAAAAAAAGTCTTTGCAAAATCCGAAGTGAAACTCAAAAGGAAGGAAGAACCACTAAAAATCACTTGTTAAAATAATATCTTTGATGAGCACTGTATTTGAGGAATATCATATAGCAGTCTTGTAAAAGTAAACAGAACATTGTATTACAAGGCAGTGGAACAACAAAAAAGTTCAACTGAGAATGCACAGACCAGACCTTATCGATCATAATTTACGATTACACAAACCAAGTAACGTTACTACACCGGGAGACAACACGCTCATTTTAGACGAGTAATACGATAAACATGTGCATCGGTCTTTCCTTTCAAGATTTGTTTCTTGTGTGGAAACATTGTAGAATCATTTCAATAGAACTGTACTATAACAAATTCTGTCAGAAAGTGGCACTGATCTCAGTTACTAAAAGTCTAAACCAGATGATAAATATAATTTACGTCTTTATAATAAATAAAAAAGAAACATGTTTGGAGAAATCAAACCTACCTTCGTACTGATCAAGGTATGATTTTCCTTCAGTTTTGGTTGAATATGATTTCATTCTTCTATGGCCCAACTCTTTAACACCCTGCGCTGGTTTTCTTTCGGTTACTTCTCGCCAAAGATTTGAAAGCTCATGTTTGTTATACGGAATCTTAAGAAGATCCATGAGCTTCGCCCTGAACTGAGACCGACTAGAACCTCTGATGCCATCCCCACACACTTCACCGTCCTTTTATAAGGAAACAAACACCATAAAACCAGAAAAAAAAAACACAGTAAAAGAATCAGCAACATGCAAAGCTGAAGGAAAATGAAAAACACTAGAAAACCCTTCTTAAACATCTAGATGAGGTTAAAGCCTACCAAACCATCTTAGCCTAGATGTATCTCGTGTTATGTTCATTTTAGTTTTTCTGCTTTACCCAAAAATTAAAGAAAAATAGGATTGAAAGGAATATACAAAGTAGCAAAGAAAATATGCATACAAAGCATTTTGATGGCACAAATGGCATATAATCTCCTTCAAGTAAAGGCATATTATCCAATGTAAATACTTCAACTTCAGAACAACTTTCATCATTTTTGTGATGTGTAGTTGTATTCATGACAGACTTATCAAAAGAATCCGGAACCTCATCTTTCACAACACAATTCATCAACTTCAAAGATCCTCCACTTGATTTAAAAGAAATTGGATCAGCCTCAGCTCCCTCTTCTAGTTTGTTTACATCACCTCTCTCTTTTTTCTGACCAGAAACATCTCCTAATCTTTCCTTACCTCCTTCAACTCTGATCTCCAAAGATTTCTTCGTAGTTTTCGTTGTATCAGCCCTTGATTCCCCTAAAAAGCCACCCGAATTTTTCCGAACCTTAGCCTTTTCTCGTTTTGAATTACTCATAAAATTTCTTTGTCTATCCACATTCTCAAAAGACTCTTCTCCCTCTTCTAGTTTGTTTTCATCATCTCTCTTTTTGTTCTGACCAGAAACATCTCCTAATCTTTTCTTACCCCATTCAACTCCAATCTCCAAAGATTTCTTCGTAGTTTTCGGTTTATCAGCCCTTGCATTCCCTGAAAAGCCACCCGAATTTTCCCCAACCTTGACCTTTTCTCTTTTTGAATTACACATAAAATTTCTCTGTCTATCCACATTCTCAAAAGACTCTTCTTCCTCTCCCTCATACCTAAGTATTGAGATATCAGAACTAATTGAAAATTCAACCGAGTATGATATCTCATTCTCATGCTCTTTTAAATTCTCAATAAAACAACTATACTCACGATCCTTTAACTCATTATCAGCAGCAGCATCCCCGTCAGGTCTATAAAGAAACTGCTCTAGATTGTTAAAATACTGTCTGTATTCGGAATCTTCCATGTCAATTTCCTTTTCAAATTTCTTACTAATACTAAAATAACCAGGCCTACAACTTCAGAAAATGCCAGAGTTTTTCTTCAGTAGACTATCAAGCATCAGAACATGCATCATTCTTCAGTTTCCCTAGAAAAATAAAAACAAAAAATTAAAAGAAAGAAAAATAAAGAACTTCTCCGGTTTGCTGCCAGTTCTCTTTCCATCGATCGGATTGTGCATGCATTATAGTAAAAAATACAAAATAAAGAAAAAAAAACTTAAAAATAGCCCATGCATTGTGCTATAAGAACCAAAGAATGAAGATTTTATTTCCTAACCAAAAACGTGAGAGGAGAAATCATTTTTTCCCTTCATGAAACTACTACGAGTTTCGCATTGCTTTTGAAAAGTTTTCTAATAAGCTTCCCTGTTTAAGGGATGTTATACTCGATGTGGACTCAGAGGCTGTAAATTGATACCAAAATAGTATGAAATTGTCATATTATTAAATTGCAGCTGCAAGGCAATGTAATTTTGGAGATCGCCCCATCACCGCAAACCACATTTAAAATCGTAGTTATTTTTTAGAGAAAAATCATGCCATAACGGCCGCAACGTTGCAACCGCAACAACAGCAATTTAATACTATACTAATTGTCGTGATTCAATGCCAAGTAAACTGGAGATGTTGTGTGCTTTTAAATTCGTATGTAATTGTCGTGATACCAGAAGTTAAAGCCAACATATGCGGACACAGCTTTAATCATGATATCTTTCAGGCATTAACTTAAACGATGATAACACACACACAAAAAATACTGCGAGAACTCTAAACAATACAAAAAAAGAGCAAAAGAGAGATCAACGAAAGGAGAGAAAAAACTGAACCCTAAAATTCATAATCAAAACAGAGAAGGGAAAAATCACAGCATACCTCAAGGAAGAAGATGGACAAAAATCTGATTCTCCCTCTGCCTATGAACAGCCCTCAAGAATTAAGGAAAGCTTTTTTTCAGAAGCCTTTAACACTGCAGAAAATTGCCGTTGGTTAGTGAAGGGAACTTTAAGGAAGGTTAATCTTGACATTTCCAATTAGACAGTGATATATCACCTCTCCATAAAGTTTGATTGATATCAATTAAAATGTCTTAAATAATTTTTTTTTTGACAAACATATCACATAAATAATTAAGTGATTATAATAAAAAATTAAGAATATAGTAATTACATTGAAACTATCATCAAAATTAAGTAGTCATTTAAATAAGGGTAAACTAACCCAATGATCATCATACTATGATAAATGTATTAAAATGACCACATTAAAAAAAATCGACTCAATTGACCACCCAAACTATTGAAATTAGATCATTGTGACCACCTGCCGTTAATGCGCTAACGGAAGGTGACGTGGCAGTTAAAAGATTAAAGGTATAATTACACATTTGGTCTTTACTATTTACACATTCTTTCAATTTAGTTGACAGGTGTAGAAGCAAAGGCAGTGGGTTAGCCACTGCACTAAGAACAATATTGTGCTATGAAACACCAACTTTAATATATGTCTTATTATTTTCTACATTTATTTTTTTAATTTCACATATAAAATCATCCGATTATTTCTAAATTAAACAAAAGTTAAACTATTAAATACATTGCTCCATCATGGAGAATAGCCAAACACATGCATAAACCAGAAACACAAGTTTAAAACCATTAAATGTATGATTTTCATCAAGGAAAGAAACCCAAAATACGGAATCTCAACAAATATCAATCAATCGAATTCCGAAACCTGTAACTTCCCTTTCACCAAATCCCTTGTTTTCAGACGAAGCATTGATCGAATGAAAACTTCAGCGAAAAATAAATAAAATTCAAAGGGAAGGCAACTTACGATCCAGAAAAACAGAGAATCCCAGCAGTCAAAAGGTCTCCAAACTGAAACAGAACAAAAGAGAGCTCTTAAGTCTTAACCCATTGATAACTGGACATGAAGCAATAAAACCCAGGGCATTGTTCGATTAATCTCTCATAACTAAACAATAAAACCAATCAATAAAGCAACAAAGTAATTCTCAACAACAATAACCAAACAAATTCCCAGGAAACCAAGGAGGAAAACATAAACAAAAGGGGAAAAGGGAACTAACAATGTGGGGGCGTTTGGTAATAGGAGCAGCAAGAAGAGCAGCGGTGTGAAAATCTCGTTTATCTTTTAAAATACATTTCCAGTTACATATTTCAGATATTTTTTAATTAAATTAAAAAATAATTAAATGATTTTATATGCGAAACTAAAAAAAATAAATGTAGAAAATAATAAGACATATATTAAAATTGGTGTTTTATAACACAATTATCTTTTTAGTGCAGTGGCTAACCCGCTGCCTTTGCTTCTACAATGCCTGGGTTCAAATCCCCTTGGCAGTATGTATGCTAAAATTTGTTTTTCTCCTCTAAATAGGTTTTGACACGTGTCACCACCTAATTAATTTATTTTATTAGTTTAAAATTAAGACTAAATTGAAAGAATGTGTAAATAGTAAAGACCAAATTACACATACCTTTAATTTTTTAACTGCCACGTCATCTTCCGTTAGCCCATTAACAGCTGGTGGTCACATTGATCCAATTTCAATAGTTTGGGTGGTCAATTGAGTCAATTTTTTTAATGTGGTCATTTTAATACATTTACCATAGTATGATGATCATTGAGTTAGTTTACCCTTTAAATAATTAACTCTTGATTAAAGAAGTCTAGCATTTATTGAGTAAAGTAGGCATATGCAATAGACGCGGCGAAGGATTTCAGGTTTTCGCAAGCTTCTCTCCATGTTCACAACATCCTTTTCTCTTGCTTTTCTACCTAGCTTCCCCTTAGTGGTAAGGTAAGGTTTTTGGCTTGAGAGACGTGATCCCCTGAGTCCTAGAGTTGGTTTAAAGCCACTGCTGCCTTTCACCTTCCTTCTTTGCACCCTCCCTTGCTTCTCGTTTTTTAGTACCCGTTGTTTTCTCTTGGCTTGTTTTGATAATCTGACCATCGCATTTTCTTACCTTCTATCCATGGAACATCTACCCTTCTCTTCCTCATTAAGTATGGGGGTTGTGGATAACGGTTATCCCAACCACCCAACGACAAGAACCTCTTCAACCAAGACTTCTTTGATGAGCTAGTCCTAAATGAAGACAGTGAAGTTTATTTCACCATAAAAAATCATGCCCTCGTGGAAAAGTTATTATCTCCAAACCCTAGCCTTAACTGTCATTCTAAGGAAAGCCTGGAAAATTGAGAAGTTGGAATGCCATGATCTTGGGTGCAACTTTTTCCTCTTCATGTTCAATACTGTTGAAGAGCTTCATCGAATTCTTGTTGCCAAACCGTGGTCGGTTCAAGATTCTCTTCTCGTGCTTAAAGAGTGGCAGTCGAACAAAGCTCTAGAAGAACTGAATTTCTCTTTGGAAGAGTTTTGGGTCCAGGTACATAATCTTCTGATTGGTCTCTTGACTGCAGACAACGTTAAGAGGATTGGTAAACTCTTCCATGTGTTCTACGGGTCTTCACTGAAAAATGGCAGTTCTTCGCAATGGCAAGGATGAGTGAGCTTACGAGTTGCTATTAGGGTTGAAGACCCTCTTAAGCTAGGCTTCATCTTGAACCGAAAGAAGGACAAGCCACTAGAAATTGTTTTCAAATACGAAGACCACCCTAAATTTTGTTTTTGTTGTGAGAGGATAGGACATGTCGAAAGGGAATGCAGGCATGACATCTCAGTGTTCAGGCTTGCAGGAAAATTCGGACCATGGATCAGGGCATCTCATGGTGGTAAACCACGCTTGGCCCGTAGCAAAGCCTCTCCTCCAACGGCTTCAAACGTTCCAAAGCCGATCATAAAGGACAAAATGTTGTTGCATCCAACGCAGGCTTTTTCTGCAGCAAATCATGCGTTTAAGGATCCCTCAACTAAAGAACTTTCTATTGTCACATCAAACCATAGAGAGGTCAACCCTCTTTTTTCCCTTTTGATCCCTGCGACAACTGAAAGTTTGGGAGGATTGATGGAAAATGAAGCTCAAAATAGCAATATCTTAGATTGCCTCCCTGGGAAAAATCTTGAAAATGAGATGGGATCCATGAGCAATCTCCATCCAATCCCTATCCTTTTAGAAGGAAACCATCATTTGCATTGGGGAAACATGCTTGCAGATGGTTTCGATAGGATGGCAGTTTCATAATGCAGGAAAAGGAAACGCACAGTGGATGAAGATGAGCCTTTCAACCAAACTAAAAAGAGGGAAATATGGGAAAGAATATCTGACGCTATCGTCCAAGTTGGCCCCAATAACTGGTACATCTCGGAGACAGGCTGGACAGCAAACGAAGACCTTCTCAAGGCTGCATTGTTTCCCGAATCGTATATCAAATCTCCGACCATCATTAGGGGCATTGAAGGGAGGAAAAGAGGTAAAACTTTCGGTTCACAGAGGCTTATGATCATTCAAAAATTTGCACGACGCAAATATAGGATGAAATGCTCAAGACTTGTGGTGGATGAAGCTGGCTTGATCAATCACGGTATTGATCCTTTTGGGAAGACAATTACACATGTCCCGTCTATGTGTATTGATAACAGTTTCTCCCTTAATGAAGAGATACATATCAGTGACGAGGAGGATGCTGCTCTGCCGGTGCACTCTTCCCCTCTTATTTCCTCACAGTCGAAACTTCTCCCTGATTCGGATAACTCCGATGAGAGTTATCCGGTAAAGATATGAGTTCATGGTGTGATCTCGTCTGTGTTAGGAAGGAGCACATACGAGTTTTCCCTCTTTATCCTTCCCCTAAGATCCTTTGGACCCATCGGGTGACCTGTGAACCAAGGCTTGATATGTCCATGGTTTTATGGTTTTTAACGTCAAGGTTCCTTCTGTTTTCCGCGCAGCCTTTTGAAGTTTTCTATTGATGCATGCCTTGACAAGGACCAGCCGTTAAAGGATGGAAGCCTGCCTCTGGATAGAGCTCTCAAGTGTCATCGACGGAGTTTAAGCAGATTTTGGCGGCGGTGAACTCTTTTTGTTCCAAGCTCTCAGTCTCCTACTGGCTTTGTAATGGAAACGCTAACCAATGTGTATTCGTTGGTCGCGAGCTCTTCTGTTCTCAGGGTGTTTACGTTTTTTGTTGTTTTGTGTCGTGATGTCCAAGTTATGTTGTTTCCCTGCGTTTTCGTCTGTGTTGATGTTCTCAAGATTGTCACCCTGTGTTTTTGTCCCGTTGCTTTGCGCGGGTTTTGTAGGAAAGTCCAACTTTCCTTTTCCGGATGTATGTTGAGGCGGCTGCCTCCCTTTTAATTGAAGCTTTCCTTTATTGATAAAAAAAAGTAGGCAATGAATGAACTGAGACTGTCAGAGCAGAGTTGAAAAAGAGAAACGGTGAAAAAGCCGCTTCGTCTCGTTGGTTTTTAGAAATTGAGATCTATTTTTCGACTGAGTTGTAAAAAATGTTCATATTGTTCTACTTTGTACAAATTTGAATCTTACATTTTTTTAAAATTTAAAATTTATTTGTTTAATTAAAAATCAGTTAATTTTATTTATGCTCGGTTAACGATTTTTTTTCAAACTATGGTAATCAGTTAATTCAATTCGAATTCAGTTAATCAACTAAATTAATCAAAAGTATTATATTAAATATTATATTATATGTAAGGTCATTATACTTTTAAAAGTTATAAAATGATCATTAGTTCGATATGTTATAAATGTTCATTAAACTTTATAAAACTAACACAAAATAATCATTGATTATTACAAAATAATCATTAAACTTTTCAAATTTTATCAATAATGTATAATGTGCAATGACTATTTTTTAATAGTTCGATAATTTTAATGAATGATTTGCGACTTTTGAAAATTTATTGACTAAAAAGATTATTTTAGCACACTTTAGTGACCATTGTGTATTTTAACCAAAACTTATTACAAATTTCGGTTAATTCGAAAACTGACCGAATTAAACGAACTTTGTTCGGTTCGGTCAACAAATTTCAAAAAAGTTTGATTTTAGTTAACTGCTAAATAAAACATTTTGGTTATAAATTTTAGATAGTTCGGTTCCGTCGGCTAACCGAATCAACTGATTCAACAATTTAAGTGTTTTGTTCTTCACTGTAAGCAACAACATGAACGGATTGATGGCTAGTAACGTACTAAGTCTAGAGGTGGGCACGAGACGGAACATGTTTTTGGCCCACCCGACCCGACCCCATTCTTTTAAAAATTCGACCTGACCCGAAAATAAATACTCTAAACTTGACCCCGACCCAACCCGATCTATAGAAAAAAATCATTTTTAGGGACCTAATTGTAAAAAATAATTTTAAGAGACTTAATTGTAAAAATAAAAAAAATTCAAAGACTAAATTGTAAATAAAAATTTAATTTTAAGAACCTAATTATAAAAAACAATATAAAGAGGAGATATTATTACAAATATTTCTAAAAATTAAGGGGAAATTACACTATTAATTTCGAGTCGGGCCAGGTCGAATTTTTTTCACCTTAAACTCGGACCTGACCCGACCCATCTCTTAGCAAAAATCCGATTGACGCGAACCCAATTTTTCACAAAAATATTCGACCTGATCAGATCAGGTCGGATCGAAACCCGTCAAATCCGGATAAAATGTCCATCTCTAACTAAGTCTACCTTTAGTCTAGTATTTTAAAGATTTTTATACGAATTTTTTAGTGTATATTTATGATTGTGTAGATTGATTTAGAAAAAATTAACTTAAGAAAGAGAAGAGGGTATGGAAATTTTTCTAAAAGTATTCTTTTTGACAAAAATAAGGGTAAGCTACATAAATAGTCTCTCGACTATGCTCTAATTATCTTTTGCGTCCTCCGACTATCAGAAGTTACAAACTGGTCCCCCAACTTAAAAAAGGTAACAAATTGGTCCACCGCCGTTAAAAAATTAATGGCTGATGACGTGGCAGTTAATATAAATTGTTATAATTACATAATTAGCCCTCAAATTCTACACTTATTTTAATTTGACCCTAATTCTAAAAAATTAACCCACATATTTTTAATAATCTATCAATTTAGTCCCATTTCACCCAAAGTTCCATTTTCCCTTTTTAAAAACCAGTTTTCGGCCATGGGTGTGAATCCTTAAGCCTTTCTTGGGTAAAAAATGTTCAGACACATTTTCAATATTTCACCATGGCCATGGGTGTGAATCATTAAGAGTACTTCCATTGAAACATTTTTAATATTTCACCATGCAGACCTTGGGAAGTCAAGTTTAGGATGCTAGTTTCTTTCTCCAAGCATTGCTTGCTAGCAATTTATCCGATGAAATCGGACTTACTCTAATGAAGGGCCATGACTTCCTCAAAAACTCACAGGTTTCCTAAACCATAAACCGTAAATCCTTTTTACAACGTAATGTTGCAATTAATTTCTCTAGCCGGTTCGGATACGGTTTGGTTGAAATTTGAAGGTTAGGGATAACCTTCCAGGAGACTTTAAAATGGTGTTTAGACACGTTTTTAAAGGATCATGGATACTCTCTGATCAAGATCACGGATGGCAAGTCTCTGATTGTACTGCAGAAGCTTTAAAGGTAGTTTTGTTTCGTTTGGTTAAAGTCAACAACAAGAGTCATTGCTAAACAATGTGTTGATTGTGTTGCAGTGTTGCCTATATTTTGCAAGGATGGCACCAGAAATGGTTGGTGAGAAAATGGATACCGAGCATATTTTTGATGATGTCCATATGATTCTATCTTTACAGGTAAGATACATGCACTATAGGAAGAGTAATGTGAGAAATTTGTATGAGAAGAGTGGATGTAACTTGCATATATTGTGGTTGAGCTTCGGTTCATAGTCAATGTTGCTGGGAAGAAGTACACAAACTGTTTAGCTTTTCAAAAAAAAGGTTGGTTTTCTGCTTAAAACACAAAGAGAAGATAGTCCATCGAAGGAAAAGAATCGAACATGGTGAACATTGCACATGCTTTGATGGGTTTAATTATTGGTGGCCGAAAAATCATTTTCGAAAAAGGAAAATGGAACTTGAGGATAAAATTGGACTAAATTCATAGATTGTTAAAATTATGTGGGTTAATTTTTTAAAATTAGGGTCAAATTAAAATAAGTGTAGAACTTAAGGGCTAATTATGTAATTATATTAATTTATATTAACTGCAACGTCATCAGCCGTTAAATCTTTAACGGTGGTGGACCAATTTGTTACTTTTTTTAAGTTGGAGGACCAGTTTGTAACTTTTGATAGTCAGAAGACGCAAAAAATAATTGGAGCATAGTCGAGGGACCATTTATGTAGTTTACCCAAAAAAATATTGACTAACGACGAAAGATAACAATTGACAATGGCTCGACAACGAAAGATGATTTTTTGTTCACCATGACAGATGATAATCGAAATTTTAAAAATAATAACAATATATTGAATGTTCATAGAGGGAGAGAAATGGAATATGGAGAGAGTAATCTAAAGAGAAAATGAAAACTTTAAAATGAATTAAATAATAAAAATCTTATATATCATTTAAATTATTAAGAACTTTATTTATTATTAAACTAATTAATTAGATATCGTAGTTATATAAAAAATTTAAAATTAATACGATAATACTTAATTAAAGACACATCTCTAAGAAAATATTTGCACAAAATTTTATTAAGATAGACATGACATTTCACTCTATATAATCTTTGTAAAACTTTAAACATTATTTGATATTTTTTCAAATACAAAAGATTAAATTAATCCAATTAATAGTAAAGGGGTAATTTAAAGCAATCTCTATCATAAATGGACAAGGAATTAAATTGATATAATCCCTATAATTAAGGTGACCTGACAGATACTAAATTGAAGCCAGCGAATTCGCGGGCAAAACATTCTAATTTCCTTCAAAAATTCCGGACCGACTCTCATCTCTTTCCGTACATCGCCGCCGCCGGGCAATCAAGCTTTGCCTTCAAGTTAAGGACAGAAGCGGGAAGTTAAAATAAGGTAATATTTGAAACCCTAAAACTGACATGGAAGAGGATTTGGAGTTGGACTCGGATTATGAAATGTACATGAGTAGTTTAAAACCCGGCTATGATGATTATAATGTGATCGGGGAATCATCCTCCGTTGAATATGGCCGGGTTATAGAAGAAAACGAACAAGGGTCCGTTAGGAATTCGGAAAGAAAGAGGAATTTTAAGAGTGGTTCCCAAAGAGTAAAGGGTAAGTTTTGTGGAACTTGGGATGGGGCTTTGAGAAAAGCAAAGAATAGTGTGCCGAAAACTGTGAAGAGATGTTCGGAGATTAGAGTTGAAGGAAGAAATTCTGGCAAGGATGTAGAAAGTTTTAGCTATGAAAGTGATGGCACAAGTATACATGAGGGCGGTTCTGATTCGGAGATACTTGTATTGGATGATGATCCTTATCATGAAGGACAACGTACACCGTTTGTATCATCAAAATGTTATCAATTGTTGGTAAAGACATTTTCTTTTCATCAAATTCTCGTTTTTTCTCTGCCAACACAGTTTAATAGCTTCTAACCTTATCTATATGTTGTCGGAGAAAGGTTGACGAAGATAGTTGGACTTGGGATGGCAACAGAACATCTGCTCAGTCTCAGTTCAGGGAGAAGCTTATGGGTCTTCTTCAAATTCCTTATGACCAAAATGAGTTTGAAAGTCTATGGCAAGAAGTAACTCACAAAAGACCGGTGCAAGGCTGTAGAGAGTTGCGTCGTGGAATATCGAAACTATATTCAACCAGCACTGATGGGAAATCATACCTTGATTGGTACGAAGGTGAGTGATTCTTTTTATGTGTTTTGCATTACAATTATGTATGCTTTGATTGTCTCCGTCTAGAAGTATCCTTTAAAAAGTTGTGTAGTTCTATTAAAAGGCTGATGCAAAATCATTTTTACTGGTCTAAAAAGCGTAATGTGATCTTGTCCTCTGTTGGTTATGTTTACTATTACAAGATTGCTCTCTGGTATTAGTGCAGCTCTCATAGAATAGATTGTTTCTGCAAGTGATTTTGCTCCATCATTAAGCAGAACAGAATCTATCGAGCTTGTTAACTGTTCCCAGTGTTTATTCAGTACTCGTATGTTTTACTCTTGCAGATCTAAAAGGGAAAGTTGTTGAATTTGGTTGTGATCAATGTAAAGTTTTACATCTCTTGCGTGGATTTTTCTTTTGGTTGAAGGTAGTAATTCTATATCATTGGTGTATCTTCTCATGTTCCTTTATCTTCAACCTGCCAAAATGCCTCTTACATGCTAATATGTTTTCCTAGAAAACCGAATTTAAGACCCGTGTTCTTTATTTTTCTTTAAGTACACATGTTTGACATATGTTCGGAAATGAGTTCTTACCAAAACGAGGAAAAACTTGGAAAAATCAAGTATGTCTGTCTTGGACACTTAATCATATCTGACATTCACCGTAGTCCGGGTAACATAAGTCTTGAATTGGGATTAAAATCTGATGATTACAATTTGGTTCATATATGTAGCATAGCTTCTAAATACCTTTTTTGTGCATGTTTTGTCAGAATACTGCTCATGAAGGTGCATTCAAGCCTTGGATGGACTCTTTGTATTTGAATGCTTTGGGATGACTACAGATTTTGCATAAATCTAGCGATATGTATACCTCAGTTTTAGAATGCTACTGTTGACATATGCAGCAATTGCAGCATTATGCACACATTTTGTTTTTAATTTTGGTATTTTATTTGAATTGTTCTAATCTAATTTGAATTAGGATATTATGTGTTATATAAATGGTAGGGATGAAATACATTTTTATCAAGAACATCCTTACACCAAGACCACTATGGGAAATGTCATACCATGCACGTCTATACTTAATACTCGCACCTTAGTTCTTAATGTTACACATGTGTATGCGATTTTACATATTTATAGAATAAATATCATCCGCTTTTTCATTGTGACACTTATTAGGTTCGTATTGCATCTTTATTTCATGTAATACTAGTCAAATTGTTAAATATAATAGCAATATATTAATTGATAATTTAAATATTACGACAATAAAAAACTTATAATTATAATTATAACGGTATGAAAATAATAATTAAAGTTAATGATGTATCTACTTATGATAAAATTACCATAGTGTCATTTCTGTAATTTGAGTAGACGGTTATGATGTATTGCACAAGCTCTGGGGCAGTGATTCACAGACTTGTTGAAACATTCCTTATTTTAAGAAAATCATTTTTATTCGAAACAACAATTCCGGCGAGAATGGCGACAACAGATTCAACGGTGCCCTAAAACCAACGCCAGAGATTGGCCTCCTATTCTTGTTAAGAATCTCCATCTCCTTTTTCCAGTGTGTCCCTAATTCCGTACTTTTTACAAAGGATTTAAATACCTGCTGTGTCTGTATAGTAATATTTATTTGAATATGTGAAATTTATGTCTGTTTTGGCAGATTGAATTGGGGAAGATGTTGGAGATGGGATAGAGTCATTTGTTTCAGCATTGGGCAGAGCCTGGCAATAGCTCACACAAAGTTTATGTGGTTTCAGTATTGCATTTGACTAGCTACTCTTGAATACCTTGTAGGTGGCACTTCCTCCAGAGACCACAACTGGAACATGTTTCTTACAACTGTATATCGAGTTTATTCCGGCTCTTCAGGAAACTAGCAATAGCTCACACAAAGTTTATGTGGTTTCTTGTTTGTTTATAGAGGCCTTACACATTAAAAAGCCTTTTGACCTTTGTCCTCAACATAGTAGTGCTTGAACTGTGAGAAAAGAAAAATATCTTCGATGAAGTTATAGCAATCATCATAAATTTCATTTTTAAATAAGTCAATAATTACCAACATTTTGCCTTACGGGTAAGACACAAAAATGTTGGTCTTAAACTCACATTAAGCTACAACTTCCATGTGAATACTCTCTTAACTAACTACCATACACCGACGTTTATACATATTCCATTTTCTAATGCTTCTTCACTCTAATTGTCTCAAAATTTAATTATACTAGTTCAGTGACGTTGCAAAAATGTTAGCTGTCAGTCTGGATTTTGAAAATTGGTTTACTAATAATTCTTTGTTCAATTTTTATTTTCACCTTTTGCTAAATATGTTTTCGGTTTGAGATGAGTTGTCTCTTTCCAAGACAAATGGATTTATGTTCAAGGTTAGAGATTAAATTTTTATTATTTTGTATATAATTTGCTATTACAATTTAGGCAATTTCAACCTATTTTCTCACCATCTACTTTCATTTTCTTGTATAAATTGTATATATATGATACAACTGTTATGTGAAAGGTAGCTTTGGCAACAAAGATCTTATGATCTATGCTTCATTATTAGTAATGCACCATGAAATTAACTCCTAGGAGATCGGGGAGTTCACCAGAACAGAAGGTGCCATCAAAGAATTTGTTACACCAAATAATTTGTTCATCGAAACCTTTTGTTTTTGTTTCATATATTTAGTTGCTTGTAAAGAAGAAAGCAAGTAAAGAAGAAAGCTAGTAACTATGCTATTTGTTTTTTCATATGTTACTGCAGGTATAAAGATGCTAGCAAAACATTAAGTCTTCAATTCTACTTAAGTGTTTGATGCAAGTGTCAAGGGGCTAGTTTTTCAATCTAACGAATCGCACAACCTTACTCGATGTTCTCGAGATAAACGACTAACTAAACTAAGTCAGCATCAAACCCTTCAAAGTCACTCGAACGAAGAATCATTTTAAGCGGAAGTGTAAACTAAAGAAAGACAAATAAAGAACATGAATAACACAAGATATAGTCTTTAGTGTAAATGACTTGTATTACTTAAAGATGAAGGATTAAAAATGAGATGGGAGGTCTCTATTTATAGTTGAATCCCTATACAATGAACGAACGAGATCAATTTACATTAGCGACTCAAATCGAAAGCCACCTATCAAATCTAAGCTAACTCAGGAAACTCTATCACTATCAAATTCTTTCCTTAGGTTTGCTTTTACATTGAGGGATATTCTTATTTCTTGAAATATTCTTTGGTAAGATGCTATATATTAATTTATCAAGCTCAATATAATTAGGCTTTCTTTTACTGTCCAACGATTAGGCCTAGTTTTTTAGGCAGACCTAAGATTTTGCAAAGAACTTCTTAGAGACTCTATTGTGCATGTGCCTCGGTTGCTAACTCACGGGCCGTGACACAAGATTGTCCTAAAACATTGTCTCCATCAACAAGAGTTGGATTCATGGTAATGGGTGGTTCTAATCCTTTTATATAATTCCACTGAGTTTTTCCATATGAACAAACCCTCAGATAGGACCCCACTTCCCTTTCTGGTTTTGTGAATGAATTTGCTACTACTCACCATTAACCTGATGTAATGTAACTGTGTAGGTCATGGATACATGGCTTATGCACAAGTGAAAAATAACCCCGAGGAAGCTACTAAGGTTCCAAAAAGGAACCCAAATCACAATGCTACTTCCGGAGAAATGGCCATATATCGTGCCAACACTCTCATCCTTAAAAAGGTGAGCATGTTCCATCTTTAGAAACCTTCACTATGGTTCTATCTCTCATCATAATGTTAAATCTTTGGGTAAATTACACAGATCATCACTCAACAATCTTCTCACTCCTATTTTGGTCACCTAATTTTCAATTTTAAATTTTTACTAACTCAACTTTCAACATTTATTTTTTTCATCACTCCACCGTTAATTGTTTAGCGACGTTATGATGTGGCTTTTTAAAGTCTTTTTTCTTTATTTTAATTACACGTATAAAACACGTTATTTAAAACAAAACCCAAAACGACTGTGATTGATATTATTCTTTTATTTCCCTGAACAATGATCGTGCACAGACCATTACCATAATCACTTCAAAAATTTCAGAACGTTTTGAGTTTAAGATTTCAGAGAAGTTGAGAGGGTTTTTAAATCGCGCTCCTAAAATCGTTTGAGTTCTCAAAAATCACTAAAAAGAAAGTGTAATTTAGGTTTTGAGAAGTTTAATCTAGGGTTTTGTGAAGTTGGTGAGGAATCGTTTGATTTCTGTTTGTTGCTGTAAAATCAGATTAATGGAGAATCGTATCCTGCGTTTGAGGGGTATGGCAAGCATGCCATATGGTGAGTTTTTTAATTTATTTTATTTGTTCGAAAATGAGAAGTTTAATCTAGGGTTTTGTCCATTTTAGGAAAAAGTTGCTACTCTATTGAAATAAATAACTACTTCTATCATAAATTATGTAGGGTTAAATACATTGAAGTCACTGAATTTGGTAGCATTTTTGTCATCGTATATCACTATTAGGGAAAAGTTGTTGCTCTATTGAAATAAATAACTACTTCTGTCTCCACTGCCCATGTTGCACCAACACAAAGAATTCCAAAGTTTCCTGTAAGTGTGTTATTAGCTCATTATTATACACGTTTTAAATTTTGTTTGATGAATTTATCCACTGTCTATATTATCCATTGTAGGTTAGGAGATTAACAAAATTCAATGAAGCATGTTCGAGCCAAAATCTTCAATCAAATAGTAAGCACGTTTAAGGCTCAGTCAACACTGTCAGATGAATGCCTTCGAGCCAAAACCTTCAATTAGGGAGTCAACCTCTTCAACTAGGAAAGAAGGATAGTCAAGGTTCAGCCACTACTATTAAATGAATGCCTTCTCAACACCAAACTCAAACAAAATAAGATCCCGCTTCAAAGAGACCAAGATGGAAATAAACTTGAAACCAATTTGTTTTTGTGAATGTGACTGATTTTTTGTAAATGTTATTTTGTGAATACCATTTTTGAAATGGCATTTTCATTTGAAACTGAATGGTACTGTTAGTTGAAACTGACCAACTTTGAGTACATTGAATGCCATTTTATGAAATTTTGTATAAATCTTTAGGTATTTTCAATTTTGTGATCATTTGAAGTCTTTTGTTAAAGGTATTTTGTGTAAGTCTTGTAACCCCATCGTCCCGGTCTGGTCGGATGACCGGTCCGAGTGGGTCACACGGGGAAAACCGAAGCGAAACCCGTCAAGGTCCCACCTCGGTTAGCAACCCTAGAAAGTTTCTTTTATTTGTATCTTGTCTAAATGCATTGTTAAGTCCTATGTGAAACACGACAGCGGAAACACAACAATATAAAAACAACCATCCCAAAACAACACTTTAAAACAACCCATTTTCCCTTTTTAAGTAGGCCGTATCGGAATGCCCTTAGGGTGTTTCGAAACGCCATGACTTGGTCAACTGGCCAAAGTCAACATGATGAGTCCGTTTCGAAACAGGGGTGACCCGTATCGAAACGATCACCTCAGTCAACTTTTCGTGGTAAACGAGATGAAGGCGGTTCCGAAAAGCTAAGGCCCGTTCCGATACATCAATTTATCGTCAAATTCTCGGATTTCCAGTGGCAAAATCGTATTGAAACGTTCCTTAGGCGTAGCGAAACGCCTGACCAAAAACAAAGGGGTCGTATCGAAACGGGACCAGCCGTTTCGAAACGCCCTCTGTCTGCAGATTGGTTTTAGCTGGTTTTTGGTACAAGGCTGTCCCAAAAGCACCAATAAGACCTTACACATCACACAAGCATAAATTCTAGATACATGACAACCTATACGAGCATGCTTAACACATATTGAACGTATAGAAACCATACATTCAAAGGATCAACAATCCACATTAGAACCAAACATAGCAATCAAGGTTAGCATGCTTAGACAAACATACATAGGAGCATCCACAAAAATGCGCAAGACCAACATACACATAAGCATTCAAGGTAAGCAATAAAGCATGACTTGTAAATAAAACATGGTATCAACAAGCCACACCCACATCAACATAAAACAAAGCATTCAAATCAACGACACCTATCCCATTGCTTGACTATTACAATCTACAATTTAAAGATCATACTTGAGCTAACCAAAAGCAACCCTTGGAGACCTTTCCTTGCCCTTGCCACCCACAAGCTACTGATCTGCATTGTCGAACAAAAAGCAGCGTAAGCATAAAAGCTTAGTAAGGGTAAGCTCATAAAACAAACCTTCGACAATGCAGGGTCCAAGCACGAGCAAGAATCAAGATAGGATGCATGGTCTTACCTCCAATCCTCAAGAGCCAAAATAAAAGATGATGCATGAACATATTATCCAAACCATGTCATGCTCAACAAGTCCATATCCACTACATATAGAAACACATATAACCACATATGAGCAACATAAACCACAATCCGTATTGGCACCTAGCTATGACTCGAATACGCGGATAACCGTTGGAACTCACATCCAACAACACAACCATTACCTGACGGTGGGATTATACTCATCACCGTTCACGCGAAGGGGATTCCACTCATCCTCACGCCTCATTTCACGCGGAGGGGATTCCACTCATCCCCACGCCCGTCGATGAGATTTCACTCATCACCGACTAATATATATAAGAAGATTTCCGGGCGAACCCGTACTCCATCTTGATGACTACCATCATCAAGACCACGCGCGCATTTTGACTCACGTGTGCACACTAAACATCCTAATGATCGATCATTTGTACCCAAGCATACTAGTGCTAATACTACACATTTCATTAATCTTTCACAATATCATTTCATAACAAATTCCGTGCTTAGCACGTACTTACCATTACTCACCGTCATGCACAAACCACATTTCCATGCCTAGCATGCACTCACCATGATCCTCGGATCATACAATCACCTCATAATATCATTTCACATGTCAACACCACATGTATATCATTAACACAATATCACATCATATTTCATGCATATGTATATCTCCATCATGTTTGTCATCAACATGCATATAACAATGCATCAAACATGCCTCAACATACATGTATACAACATATACATAACCAACACCATCACAATTTAACACGAGGCATAAACAACCATTAAAGAGTGCAACCAATGTCTCTAATCAAAGCTTGGGATTAGGCTACCACTCTAATCCCAACTCTAGGTGGGTTTACCAAGCTCATCCTAGGTTCACATGCTTGAACCAAATACTCAAAACCATTTTAAAAATATTTAACCACTCACCTCCACCTCCAAGCTCAATTACCAAGCAACCAAAGTCTTCAAGTTTCCGGATTTGTTCCTAAGGCTTCACCAACACATAATCTCGCTTCTAATCACCTTAACACAATCAAAACAATCTCAAATCAATTCACCAATTAATGTGGCAAACCCGAAACACCATTCAAACAATAAACACGTGAATTCAAGCCATGAACAACCCCAAAATCATCAAACCCGAGCAGCCCTTATACCCAGCCCACAACTTGTGATTTCAACATATTTAGCACATTCAAATGCTCCCAAACAGCCCCCAACTATTACCCTAACATCAACCCTCAAATTCCAACACAAACCATACCCAAAATTCATCTAAAAACCCTCCTAAAAACCCACCAAAACCCAAATTTGGGAATATGTATAAAATCATGTAAAAATCATCTATGTTGAACCTTATGGGTATTAAACAAAATATCTAACCATAATAAATCAAAAGCTTTGACAAATAATCATAAAGCTTCAACCTTTGACCTAAGACTTTGAAAAACCCAAATGCAAAATACATAGTTTTTATGAAATCTAATGGTACCAAAATGTAAAGGAAACCAAGGCCAAGTCAAAAACATATTTACCTTTCAAAACCGAGTTGAAACGAAGGAGGAAAGAAATGGAATAGTAGCATGGAGAAGCTCTCCCCTTTTTGTCGTTGGTTTTGAAAAATTGGAAGTGAGGAAGAAGATGAGCACATGCTCATCTTTTGTTTTATTTTTAAATCACCCAAAAATAATATTTACAACTATGCCATTAATGAATGGCCAAAACCCACCTCTCTTAAAGTCCATGGATTTTGGACCCAAGAGATAGGCCCAACATAGCCTTAACCATTTTGAAATCCCGAGGCCCATGAAAATATTTTATTATTTAAATTATAAAACTGAACCCGAAATAATATTAAAATATATTTTCACCCTACCCCTAAACCCGAGTGTTACAACTCTCCCCCACTTAAGGAAATTTCATCCCCGAAATTCATCGAACAGGAAAAGCCACGAAATCTACTCCTCCACACTTACTTTCTCACCACAACATACTACGAACTCGGTAGTCTTACTACACAACATTAGCTATCTGATGCTAAGATCTCAACGGTTCCTTCAAGGCATGTCAATTTTAAACTCAACTCAATCTCTTCTACAACATAGCACGGAACATACCTGATTCACACTTCCGAATCGCAGATACACGGTACACATCACGAATCCCCTTTCTAACTCTGGTGGTAACCGCAACAAATAAACAACAGAACTTGCCTGATTCACAATCTCAAACAGCACTGTTTAAAACTTGACTCATAACTTTTTCTGACTGATCATCTGACTTCAACAGGCAACCAAACACTATGCAGACGTCTTCAAAGATCTAGTCGAAATCTCGGACCTCTATTACCCACTTTCATTAAGAATCTTCCACGAATGTAACAAACTAGAAGAAAACTGATGCTTGGTCTTGACACGCTGGCAATTTACACACTTACTCTCATACTGAACAATGTCATCCATCAACTCAATCCAGAAGTACCTATCTTCAACCCACAATACGTCTTCATACTACTCACATACAATACAAATGAACTACCGTGTGCTTCGGCCAAAACAATACGTCTCAAAACACTATGTCATTCGGCACAACTATTATGTCTCTGAAATGCAAAACTCTATCATCTCTAAAACTGTATTCTGAAAGTCTTCCTTCTGCTACGTATTGCACGTGAGGTGCCAAGAACCTGTCTTGCAACTGTTTCTCTTCAAGTATCTGACTCAATGTAGGCTTAACATGAAACTCGGCCCCAAAACTACTATCATTCGGTAAACTGAATCTGGCAAACACAGCTCGCAACTCTACTACTAATCTAACAACAAATATAACTCGGAACATCGTTTACTACGTTGACTCTCTTAGGATGATACTCAATCTTGGGATTACGGTCTTCAAGCAGTTATAGCAACTCATGCTGTTCAAGTTTCAACCCTTCCTAAGTCGTCTAATTTTTTTCAAGTTCTGATGATAAGTGTACCTATACTATGCATTTCTTACTATATATGCTTTGTCTCTAAGTCTTCGAAGCAAATACAAATGTAATTAACTCTATGTCTCGTGACAGATAACTCTTCTCTCGGTCTTTCAACTATCTCGATGAATAAGCCATAATCTTCTGTCTTGCATAAGCACACAACCTAACCCTACATGTGACGTATCACAACAGTTCACAATTTCTCTCTCTGACAATGGCTAGATCAAGGTCGAAGTTCTCTTCAAAGTTTCTTTCAGTTTCTCGAGAGTTCATTGTCTCGCATCTAACCACACAACTGAACATTCTTCTGTAGCAATCTGTCAAAGGAGCAGTTATCTTCAAACGACTATTTACAATTCTCTGAAAGTAACAATGCTAGACCTAGGAACTATAGATACCTGTCACAGTCTTCAATTTCTTCAAACTCACATCCTCTTCTGCCTACTTGGGATTTACTCTAATACACTCGGCTGAACTACATGTCCTAGGAGAACATCTTCATTAACTTGGAGTTCACGTTTGCTCAACTTGGCATACAACTAATTCTCTAATAGGATCTACAACACTAACTTCAAAGCTTGTCATGGTCTTCTTCGGTACGTGAATATACCCATGTATCATCTATGAGAATGACTACAAACTGATCAAGGAACTCAGGAAATATTCTGCTCAACATCTCTATAAAAGTGACTAACACACTAGTCAAATGAAACGACATAGCTCGGAACTCAAAGCGATCACATCTTGCCCCAAAAGCTGTCTTCGATACACCACCCTCTCTCACACTCAACTGGTAGTAAACGGATCTCAAATTAAACTTCGAAAGGACTGGAGCACACCCTAACTAATAAAAAAAATCACTGATGCTGGGAAACGGATACTAACTATTCACTGTCAATTGTTTCAACTGTCTGAAATCTAATCACATTCTTGTATTGTCTTCTCTCTTCTTCACAAATTGTAAAGTCATTCTCTAAGATGATGTACTAGGCCTAATGAATCTAAGGTCTAACAAATCTCGAAGTTGATTCTTCAACACTCTCAATTCTTTCCGGAATCATAAGATACAGAGCAATCAAAACAAGAGCAAACTCGGAGACGGTATCAACAACAAACTCTTCTTCCCTGTCAAGAGACAAACCAGGTAATTCTTGCAAACACTTATAGGAAAAACACAAACTATTCTAACATTCTGCGGTCTAATCTTCATTCAAAAATCAAATCAATTACATTTGCTAGGCAAGCCTTTCAACTAAACTCAGTCAATCTTTGACCTCTAAAGCTGGATCAACATTCGATAAGGAGTTCACATCCACACATACCACTACGGTCTCACAGAAATCTGCAACTTCAAGGCAACTCTCTCTTTATCTCAAAGTATACCCTAGCTATGTGTTCTACAAGCCAAACCATGTCAAAAGGTACATCAAAACCGTAAAAGACAATTACTTCACATCTACTAGAATCACGTAACCCTGAACCATCAACAAACATCTTCTGTACATTTTTCTGACCACCACTATCTCACCACAAAGGACTAGTCACGTGCGTCCCTACGTCTGAGATCTCAACAGGGATATCTAATTTCTTAGATGCTCACACAAAGGATGTATCCGTAGAAATTGCAACTTCACATGTACACAATTTATAGTCTTTGGTTCTCTTGTTTTCAGGCTGGTCCTTCACACATAACCTAACTCTTCAAAACCGTTCTTAGAGTATCTCGAAACTTCAACATTCAGTTCTGATCACACACAAACAATCATGCTTGAACTTGTTCTATAACATCGGTCCTGATGACTCGAAACATCCCACTACCCAAAAATCTGAAGTTAAGGTTCAAGACTTCCTTCTCGGCTCAACTATATCGGAAGTGACTTCATCTCTTCTTCTTGCTGGAAGACAACTTAGACGCACACTGGCCCAATCATACTAATCGATTTCCACCCACGGATATTGACCGACTGTCTTGTATTAAAACTATAGGTCGAACCCCAATGATCACTAACTAACATTTCTGAATTTTGGATTACTCACACGAGACCCTTACCCTGATCTCGCCAACAGAACTAAGGTACTCGTACCTACCTCTAACACTTCACCGAGCATATTCAAACTTTGCATGCTTGCTATCAACATACGGAAGCACAGACTCAGAATCAACCAGAAGGGGACAAACTCATAACTGTACCAAGAGCTTATCTACTATAACATCGATCCACTCTGAACCTCACTCAAAGGTCTCCACTTCTTTTTACCAACTAATACCAGAAACAATCACACCGTCCCTCGCCAACGAGAATCAACCCACATACATCCTGACTCAAACAAACCAAGGGTACCTCAGCTCCGGTACAACCAAACTCCCCTAACTACAGCAAAGAACTTCCTCAACATCATCCATATTTTCAGAAACCACAACTTCTACTTATCGATTCAAGGTCCACACGCTGACCTCAAACTTACTAAAAACAATAAATCAACAACAACAACAACACATTAACATACAACTGGGTTAGCAAAGGAAAGGGTCCAAGTGGCTCAAGTATGATTCCCTCACTTAAAATCTCCTTTTTCGATGTAATAGAAGCAATGAGACTCTACTCAACATGCTTCAAGCAACATACATTCCCAATCAAACAATCACACATCACAACATACTCGAATAACAAGCAACATGCTTGCATGGCAAGCAAACACCGTGCAATTCAACATAAGAACTTAACTTACCTCACTTACTTGCCCAAGGTCTCGGAAACCTTAGGCTCTGATACCAACAAATGTAACCCCCTCGTCCCGGTCTGGCCGGATGACCGGTCCGAGTGGGTCACACGGGGAAAACCGAAGCGAAACCCGTCAAGGTCCCACCTCGGTTAGCAACCCTAGAAAGTTTCTTTTATTTGTATCTTGTCTAAATGCATTGTTAAGTCCTATGTGAAACACGACAGCGGAAACACAACAATATAAAAACAACCATCCCAAAACAACACTTTAAAACAGCCCATTTTCCCTTTTTAAGCAGGCCGTATCGGAACGCCCTTAGGGTGTTTCGAAACGCCATGACTTGGTCAACTGGCCAAAGTCAACATGATGAGTCCGTTTCGAAACAGGGGTGACCCGTATCGAAACGATCACCTCAGTCAACTTCTCGTGGTCAACGAGATGAAGGCCGTTCCGAAACGCTAAGGCCCATTTTGATACATCAATTTATCGTCAAATTCTCGGATTTCCAGTGGCAAAATCGTATCGAAACGTTCCTTAGGCGTATCGAAACGCCTGGCCAAAAACAAAGGGGCCGTATCGAAACGGGACCAACCGTTTCGAAACGCCCCCTGTCTGCAGATTGGTTTTAGCTGGTTTTTGGTACAAGGCTGTCCCAAAAGCACCAATAAGACCTTACACATCACACAAGCATAAATTCTAGATACATGACAACCTATACGAGCATGCTTAACACATATTGAACGTATAGAAACCATACATTCAAAGGATCAACAATCCACATTAGAACCAAACATAGCAATCAAGGTTAGCATGCTTAGACAAACATACATAGGAGCATCCACAAAAATGCGCAAGACCAACATACACATAAGCATTCAAGGTAAGCAATAAAGCATGACTTGTAAATAAAACATGGCATCAACAAGCCACACCCACATCAACATAAAACAAAGCATTCAAATCAACGACACCTATCCCATTGCTTGACTATTACAATCTACAATTTAAAGATCATACTTGAGCTAACCAAAAGCAACCCTTGGAGACCTTTCCTTGCCCTTGCCACCCACAAGCTACTGATCTGCATTGTCGAACAAAAAGGAGCGTAAGCATAAAAGCTTAGTAAGGGTAAGCTCATAAAACAAACCTTCGACAATGCAGGGTCCAAGCACGAGCAAGAATCAAGATAGGATGCATGGTCTTACCTCCAATCCTCAAGAGCCAAAATAAAAGATGATGCATGAACATATTATCCAAACCATGTCATGCTCAACAAGTCCATATCCACAACATATAGAAACACATATAACCACATATGAGCAACATAAACCACAATCCGTATTGGCACCTAGCTATGACTCGAATACGCGGATAACCGTTGGAACTCACATCCAACAACACAACCATTACCTGACGGTGGGATTACACTCATCACCGTTCACGCGGAGGGGATTCCACTCATCCTCACGCCTCATTTCACGCGGAGGGGATTCCACTCATCCTCACGCCCGTCGATGAGATTTCACTCATCACCGACTAATATATATATAAGAAGATTTCTGGGCGAACCCGTACTCCATCTTGATGACTACCATCATCAAGACCACGCGCGCATTTTGACTCACGTGTGCACACTAAATATCCTAATGATCGATCATTTGTACCCAAGCATACTAGTGCCAATACTACACATTTCATTAATCTTTCACAATATCGTTTCATAACAACTTCCGTGCTTAGCACGTACTCACCATGACTCACCGTCATGCACAAACCACATTTCCATGTCTATCATGCACTCACCATGATCCTCAGATCATACAATCACCTCATAATATCATTTCACATGTCAACACCACATGTATATCATTAACACAATATCACATCATATTTCATGCATATGTATATCTCCATCACGTTTATCATCAACATGCATATAACAATGCATCAAACATGCCTTAACATACATGTATACAACATATACATAACCAACACCATCACAATTTAACACGAGGCATAAACAACCATTAAAGAGTGCAACCAAAGTCTCTAATCAAAGCTTGGGATTAGGCTACCACTCTAATCCCAACTCTAGGTGGGTTTACCAAGCCCATCCTAGATTCACATGCTTGAACCAAATACTCAAAACCATTTTAAAAATATTTAACCACTCACCTCCACCTCTAAGCGCAATTACCAAGCAACCAAAGTCTTCAAGTTTCCGGATTTGTTCCCAAGCTTCACCAACACATAATCTCGCTTCTAATCACCTCAACACAATCAAAACAACCTCAAATCAATTCACCAATTAATGTGGCAAACCCGAAACACCATTCAAACAATAAACACATGAAATCAAGTCATGAACAACCCCAAAATCGTCAAACCCGAGCAGCCCTTATACCCAGCCCACAACTTGTGATTTCAACACATTTATCACATTCAAATGCTTCCAAAACAGCCCCCAACTATTACCCTAACATCAACCCTCAAATTCCAACACAAACCATACCCAAAATTCATCTAAAAACCCTCCTAAAAACCCACCAAAACCCAAATTCGGAAATATGTATAAAATCATGTAAAAATCATCTATGTTGGACCTTATGGGTAGCAAACAACATATCTAACCATAATAAATCAAAAGCTTTGACAAATAATCATAAAGCTTCAACCTTTGACCTAAGACTTTGAAAAACCCAAATGCAAAATACATAGTTTTTATGAAATCTAATGGTACCAAAATGTAAAGGAAACCAAGGCCAAGTCAAAAACATATTTACCTTTCAAAACCGAGTTGAAACGAAGGAGGAAAGAAATGGAATAGTAGCATAGAGAATCTCTCCCCTTTTTGTCGTTGGTTTTGAAAAATTTGAAGTGAGGAAGAAGATGAGCACATGCTCATCTTTTGTTTTATTTTTAAATCACCCAAAAATAATATTTACAACTATGCCATTAATGAATGGCCAAAACCCACCTCTCTTAAAGTCCATGGATTTTGGACCCAAGAGATAGGCCCATCATAGCCTTAACCATTTGAAATCCCGAGGCCCATGAAAATATTTTATTATTTAAATTATAAAACCGAACCCGAAATAATATTAAAATATTATTTTTACCCGACCCTTAAACCCGGGTGTTACAAGTCTTCAGAGATTATTTGTGATCACAATTTGTTATTATATATTTTTTTATTAATGATGTTTTCTCATTTTGCTTCTTTGAACTTGTTTCATTTTCATTTTATGCTCTTTTAACATCAAACCATTCATAACATAAATGATGATAAAACTATTTTATTTTATGCTCTGTTAACACAAATCCGTTCATAATAAAAATGCCTTGTTAACTCATTTTATGCTCTATTAGCAACAAAAATATCAAAAGAAAATATTTAATCATACATTCACAACAGAAATAGTACAATTTCATAAAGCCAACTTAGATTAACATACCTTATGTTAATACTTAATACCAATCCACTAATTTAATACTCTGTTCAACAAAATACTACACCATATCATAATATCATACCAATATCCTAACATTTCATACTACAAAATATCATACCATAATCAACCCTATTTTTAACCCTTTTCAAGTACCCACTGTAAAAGTGTAACCTCCTAGACCCGCCTATGCGTTACCACATATCATAGGAAGTCACATTAGGGTTACAAGGGCGACCCATAGTCAAAATCTACATTAAAAAAAGTTTTTCCTTAAATACATTAAAAACTATAATACAAACCTTTATTTAAATGTCATTTCAGGAAATAATTTAGCATGTAACGGGAACTCAGAATCATTTTACATACTCTGACATAAAACAATACACGATATAGATGTCCACTAACTGTACTAGTATTGTACTCCAAAAGCAACACCGAGAGAACTCTAACCACAAATGTCGGTCACTAAACCATGATAGATTTCTTCTAACCTGTGATGGAAAAAGAACGTGAGCTTCGAAAAGCTCAATAATACAAAACTACAATTGGATGCTGTAAGTACATGCATATATATGACAAACATAAAACTATCATGATGTTCCGAAAAATAATAAGTTCCAAATTTCAGTTCATTATTCAATCATCGAGTATCAGAAGAGAAGCCCATAAACCAGAGAATCATAAGAGTGAATGATTAAATTAAACTAGGGAGTTTAGTGTGTCCCAACAATGCTAAACTGTACCAATGTGGTAAACATTATATTCCACAAGCACATATTTCAAGCAGCAGTGAGGTTCGTTTTCAATTCTTATTTACCCTCCGGCTGTACTCTAGTATGAACTTCTGAGCTACGTCTATAAATGCATTAACCCAAGCCCTAGGGCGTGAGTACCATCCTAAGGGATTTCCTTATGTCCCGGGTATGATTACACTAGCCGAAGCACATGAACCTGTAACGGTAAGGAATTACCCTAGCTGAAGCATAAGAACCTGTAACGGTAAAGAATTACCCTAGCTGAAGCATAAGAACCTGTAACGGTAACGGTAAGGAATTACCATCACCGAAGTAGAGGGACCGAATATGGGCGGGATTACCCTCACCAAAGGAGAGGAACTGAATACGGGCGGGATTACCCTCACTGAACTAGAGGAACCGAATACGGGCGGGATTACCCTCACCGAAGTAGAGGAACCGAATACAGACGAGATTAACCTCACCGAAGTAGAGGAACCGAATATGGGTGGGATTACCCTCACCGAAGTAGAGGAATTGAATACGGGCGGAATTACCAGCCTGATTAGACTGAACCTGAAGAAACCTTCATTGATATCCAGGATGTAGTCCGGTTTTAAATCAGTAAGGTAAGAATCATATTAAGTACATATTTTCTACTCATCTCATTAGAGTCTTGTCCACAACCTTGATTACTGGTACCAATTGAATAGGGTCCGTTCTTTCCACTTTAATTTCTCACCATATCATCAATAACGTCACGACATTTGTCAACCATCGAATTCACTTTTGAATCGAATCTCTTATATATGGTTTCATTAACTGAGGTTTTAACATGTATTTAGAGATAACCGACTAATCATTTAATTTACAGATCTCAGAAATTTATACGCGCCATATAATTCTTAATTATGTCACAAGGGTCCCTATCAATATTCTTATACTATATTTGCTACATTTGATATTTCGTGCATTAACTATTAATTTACATGTTCGTTATAATACAAAAGAAGTAGTGGGTATTACCTTGTCTATGAGCTACGTATGCCAGCCTTCAAAATCGATCACTCTCGAGCACAAGTTTGACGTCCCTTATTATCAAACCCAAATAAAGAAACCCGGTGTAACTCTGGCGAAGGCTCAAACGACTACCGAATGTTGAACGGTGGCTAGGGTTTTGCTTGCATCTACCTGACGATGCCGATGGTGGCTATCGTTTCTCCAACGAGCGATAAACGACGTCAGAAAATACAAAAAGCGATGGTGAACTCCTGGTTTTCCACCCAGCCTTCAACAAGGTTTTCACGGAAAACAACAGCGTTGCACTGCGAGTGGTAGCCAGGGTTGGAGTTGCGGTGTGGCGATGGTCACGCCAACACTGGCGGTGAAAGCCACGGTAGCGCGATGGTGTAGATTGGACGCCGAACACTGTGTTGGGTAGATGAAGCGTCTGGGAAAGCTCTAGATCTAATATGTCATTTTTAGATTCAAAATGGACAATCCTCCCTCCTAGATTAGAGTCGGTTAGACTTTAATTTTATTAAATAAGGTTATTAAAACATAGTTTAAAAGGAAACTGGTGCAGGACTTAGCTAAGAATGATCCTTAGCACGAGTGGTTAAGGCTCAAGCATTTCATTGTAATGGTCACGAGTTTTAACCCCTTAGGCATCACTTCACCCCTTTCTTTTTCTTTCTTCTGGTTTTTATTTTATTTTATTTTTGTTTAACCATTGAACATGGATTTATATAGAACGGGGTGGGTTTAAACCATAACTGGTCTTAGCTCTATTGGTTAAGCCTTTGGCTAATTATGCCAAAGGTTACAAGTTTGAGACCCTTTGGCAACATTTTTTTTTCTCATCAATCATTTTTTTAATATTTTAGGGGTGTTACAACTCTCCTCCCCTTAAAAAATTTCGTCCTCAAAATTTATGAGTCGGTGAAATACAAAATTGCTCTTTATCCATTATTAAAACTCATCCATTAGAGTATCCTTCTGTCTCGAGAATCTCAGACGGTCACAAATCAATCTGGTAGCGTCCTCCGTCATTCGGACTGTCTTTGGACCCATAGTCATCCCATTATACATCTCGGACCAACTAATCAGAATATAATATTTGAATCCATATAAAACTTCATACGATGCCAAATTAACATTTGCCTCGATTTTTGTATACAACAATATTAGTTAGAAATAAGAAACTTTTCCAACAACCACATAGGTCAATCATACCACCCAAGGGCATATTCTATATTACTCTTCTAGATTGACCATCAATTTACGGATGACAAACTGTACCTAATATCCAGACGAGTACTCAAAGCCTCTGACAAAGCCTTCCCAAAATTAGAATGTAAACATCGAATTCCAATCAGAAAAGACGGTACATCATGCCACATTTCCCATAAATATATTTCTCCACGCCAATCAAACATAACCAAAGTTTTAAACAGATATCAGTGACCTTCAGCGTAATATTCAAACAATTGTTTTCTTCGATTATAACAGACTCACCGCAAAATTTACACTTCCGCCATGTTCACGGACACCTTTATTTTAAATTCATAGAAATTTTTATCAAATTTCCATATGAATATTCTCAAACATCATCATTAGAGTCGAATAGCCTTACATAAAATCTTATATCGGTTACCTTACATAATCAAATATCTAATCTAAATCTGAATCAGATCTTCAATTTCACACGCATTAACCATCTCAGACTCTTTATCATTCATATTCATCACGTTAATCCAATTCACGGAAAAACGTTACAAGCATTCCTTGCCATTTGACTTTGAAGTTTTGGCTCGAAGGAGTACGATTGTGATCTAGGGGCATGCACAGACCAAACGCCCTATAACAAATGATCGGCCAATCTACCCAGAATGACGCAACTCTAAGCTCTGATACCACTAAATGTAACCCCTAGACCCGCCTATGCGTTACCACGGATCATAGGAAGTCACATTAGGATCACAAGGGTGACCCATAGTAAAAATCTACATTTAAAAAGTTTTTCCTTAAATACATTAAAAACTATAATACAAACCTTTATTTAAATGCCATTTCAGGAAATAATTTAGCATGTAATGGGAACTCAAAAACATTTTACATACTCTGACATAAAACAATAAACGACATAGATGTACACTAACTGTACTAATATTGTACTCCAAAAGCAACTTCGAGAGAACTCTAACCACAAATGTCGGTCACTAAACCATGATATATTTCTTCTAACCTATGATGGAAAAAGAACGCGAGCTTCAGAAAGCTCAATTATACAAAACTACAATTGGATGCTGTAAGTACATGCATATATATGATATACATAAAACTATCATGATGTTCCAAAAAATAATAAGTTCCAAATTTCAGTTCATTATTCAATCACCGAGTATCAGGGGAGAAGCCCATAAACCAGAGAATCATAAGAGTGAATGATTAAATTAAACTAGGGAGTTTAGTGTGTCCCAACAATGCTAAACTGTACCAATGTGGTAAATATTATATTCCACGAGCACATATTTCAAGCAATAGTAAGGTTCATTTTTAATTCTTATTTACCCTCCGACTGTACTCTAGTATAAAATTTCTGAGCTACGTCTATAAAGGCATTAACCCAAGCCCTAGGGCATGAGTTGTAACACCCTAAAAAAAGAAAAGAAAAAAATAGAAGAAAAAAAAAGAGAAAAGATTTATGGTTGTGGGGGTTTGAACCCATGTCCTATAGCAATGTGGATAAAGGTCTTAGCCATTTGAGCCAAGATCATTCTTGGTCTAAGTCTGACTCGGGTTGATTTTAAATTATACTTGTTGAGTATATTCAAAAGAATAAATAGATTTTTTATGGGACTCCTCAGCTACCCCTAATTATTGTTGTCTGTTGAGAGTTTAGATAACCGAGAAGGTTCTAACCCCCACGTCTCCCAACCACCGTCTGATCTCACTCATCCTGGCGCCGTGTACATCACCGCCGGCAGCAAATGGAGCGGCGTCGCACCCCGATCGGATCCCCGGCCACCACTCGCGCAACGGCTTCATCGAGTGCCGTGAAATCTCTGTTGAATAATCGGCCAAAAAAAGGGAAATCAAGGGCTTTTGTTACGCCGGATTTCCGCCACCGCCTGCTCGTGGCGTGCACCGTCCACCGTTGTTGAACCGCCGTCTCACCCCGACCACCCTCCTGCTCTCCACTCGCGGTCGTTGTGCGCCGTTCACCGTAGAGACCCTTTTGAAGGTTCGGCGGAAAAACCCAAGTGTTGCTCCGCTTTTCACCGATTACCACTCCGTCCGTCGTCCGTTTGAGGCGAGATTGAGGTGGTTGAACTCCCGTTTCAAGAGGAGCAAGACCCCAAACTTTCCTCTTCGTTTCAGTCCGATTCGAGGTTGCCGGCGTTCATCCGAAAGGGTAAGTTCGGTAAGAGTTTTGCTTTAAATCTGGGTTGTTTGAGTTATTGGTTAAGAAACTGAAATTTTTGGCTTGACCGGAGGTGTTTTCGACCAAATTGGTCGCGCGTAACCTTTACGCGCCGTCAAAAGCGACTGCCGGCGACCACAGCGACGTTACCGATTTATACCGGCCCGACCGGTTGAACCGGTCCAACCTTGAACCGAGCCGGTGGGCTCAAACTCAGTCTGACCAAAATGGTCCACTTGAATCTGAACCGGCCTGTTAAGGCCCAATGAGCTTGGGTCAAGCCCAAACCCGTGTCTGACTGTAATCACTAATTTTGTCCGGGCTAACATCTTTTTATTTCCTCTTATAGTAGTGGGCTTATATGGGCTATTGTCTAGTTATTAACTATGTAAATGTGTCATTAAAATCCAAGAAAAAAGCAAAAAAACATTATCATTAGTATTATATCTATTATTCTATCATTTATGTGAAGAACCCCTAAACGCTACTAATATAGTATTATATCTATTGTTACCATTATTATTATCTACTATATACTATTACTACTATTATATTAACACTACTATCATATATTATATTATTATAATATTATTATTTATTATTATTATTATTATTATTATTATTATTATTATTATTATTATTATTATTATTATTATTATTATTATTATTAACATCACATTATTATCTTACCACCGTACTATATTATTATTATTATTATTATTATTATTATTATTATTATTATTATTATTATTATTATTATTATTATTATTATTATTATTATCATTATTAACAAATCTGGAAACAAAAAACATTAATATAAATAAGCCCAATATTAAATAAATAAAATCCATATATATAATAAAAGCCCAAAGTTATTTTAAAGTCCAAAATTTAAAGCCCAAACATATTTACAAGCCCGATTTTGGCCCAAGCCCTAATTACATCACAGAAACCCTAATTGTTATCCTCTGATTATGCAGCCGCCCCTTTTCTCCACCGTCAGATTTGATCCAGATCTGACGGTCCAGATCACTTCAGGAGAATCAAGCCCTAGCTGCCCCCAAGATAACTCAGCGCCGCGCAACCTCCACCGCAGGATCAGAAGGACATCAGACGGCTCAGATCGTTTGCCCTCGGAAACCCTACACGCCCAGCAGAAGATCCCGCGCCGCCAAGAAGCTGGGCCGTCAGATCAGATTGCGATCTGACGGTCCGGATGCCACGAGATGCAGCACGCGCCCACGCGCGACGCATCAGCTCCCCACTCGCGCGCGTAAAGCCCACGCCCGCCTCTCCAGATTCCCCGAGTGCTCGCCACGTCGTCCCCGCCCGTTCCAACGACCGATCCGTCGGCCACGTCGATCATCGTACAATATGCAACACAGAGAAGATGGTCAGCATAAAATAAAGGAAAATAGAAATCGAAAATAAAAAAGAAAAAGGAAGGACGAAGTCAGAACGGAATGGCAGAGAATGACAGAGCCTTGCATGAATCCGGCCAAAAACACAATACGAACCAATAGCCCTTTTTCATTGAATTAACCAAAATGTAAAAAAGCTTCGATTTTTCGGCTATAAAACCGAATCGACGGCTTCATTGTAAGGGATTCGTGAAACTCCCAAGAACAAAGCACGAAAAGCAATACCACAGCCAGAACCATTCAGGTATATCACTCATCACCATTGCATGTAAAAAGAAAAAGACGGGAAGCATTAAAATAGTTTTTTTTACCTTTTCTGTTTTACCTTCTTCCTCTTCTCCCTTTTCTTCTTCGGTCGAGAACAAACCAAGCCACTCGTGGCACGAAGGGTGACTCGGTCGGGAAAGAAAACGAGGAGACTCTTCCCCTTCTGCGTCGTCGTTGTCCCTCGGGTCCGGTGTGTATCGCGTCTTTTTGGGTTTTTTTTTGTTTCGAAAAGGGAGTGGAGGTTTCTGAGAGTCGAGTGTTGGGCTGCGTCGTAGGTTGGTTTTAGTCTGGTTTCAGGGTCTCGTGAGGAGTCTTTTTTTGGTCGGACATGGTTTTAGGTCCGCCGGACGGTGATTAGCACCGGCCGGCGTCCGAGGTCGAGAGAAAGGTTAGTTTTTTTTTTTTTCAGAGGCGGCTAGGGTTTAGGTAAGGCAAAATGGGCGTCCGTTTTAGTTTAGGTGGGTTATATATATATATATATTTTTAGATTTAATTTTTGGGTAAATAGCGAGAGTAGTCCCTCCGCGTCGGGGTATTAGCGCCATAGGGGTCGCCGCATGGGTAAATTACGTTTTAGGTCCCTGAGGTTCTGAGTCGGTTCACGTTCCCGTCCTAGATCGAGTTTCTCTTAGGGGATATTTACACGTTGGGTCCTCCCGTGTTACCTCGCGTTCAATCGAGTCCCCCACAGTAGCCTGTCTTTACATTTTAACCTGTTTTTTTTACTTTCTTTTCAAATTGGTCCTATTTCGAGCCCTTTTATATTTAACTTTTTAATTGCTTAATGTGCTTTTCTTTATGTATTTTAAATTATGCATTTTATACCAAGGGCTTGCTATTTTTTTACGTATCGAATATATGCATGTTTATCCGTTTTTAAGTTTGGTGGGTCCCGTTTGGTTCGTATGTGTCAAGTGGCCGTTGTATCGAATATATATGTTTTTTGGTGTTCATGCGATTAAAAATGCTTAGGGTTATTAGGTCTTCATGTTTGTCTCGAATAAATAAAAATGAATCGAATATATATTACCATGAACATTAATATTTTGACTTGGCATGTTAGAAAAATGAGCTAATTTAATATCTCTAATTAATTTAAGTAGTGAGTAATTTTAGGTTAATATGTGGGTTTTGTTTTTTTAAAATGTGATTGTCTTAAAATGGGCCTTTGGGCCTTAGGAGTTAATTTATTTAAGTAGTTTGGGCCTTTTCTCTTATGTGTTATTTTGAATGGCATGCATGTACATATATCTGTTTTTTCATACGGCCCAACATGTGAGTATGTTAATCGGATCTAAAAATCAAACCCGAGAGGGGTATTAATTAACTTCGGTATCCGAAAACGACAGTCCTAGCTTAACGGATGTCTATCGGATACTTAGGTTAATTTTCACCGCCTCCAGGTAAGAGAAAGCATAAAAATTGAAAACAACACGCATCATCTCTTATATGTTCGCATCATGCATAAAGGTGACGTACGGGATCCGAACCCTAAACTAACACGGCAGTCAGCCTTATTTGATGTCGGTTTAGTCTATGGTCCGGTGTACCGTCATCCTTTTTAATTAAATGGATAATTAATTCCAATGCCACTATTTGATAAAGCCCGTGTCATTCAAGTCACGTTTTCATTTAAGAACAATTATTAAATTTACTTTGATTTTTAAATAATTTCTATCGATTAAAGGCAACAAGCAATTTGGTACCGATTTCCGGGCGTGATGGGGGTGCTAATCCTACCCCACGCGTAACCAACTCCCGAACCCGTTTTTTAATGAATCTCTGGTTTTATGGTGTCCGGCCTACCTCAGTGGCCGGTGGCGACTCCAAGTTTTCACAAGTTTTTCCAAAACAAGAATTTCCCCCCTTTTCTTTAAATAAACCCCCTTTTGAAAAAGAAAATAGTGATAAGGCCCACACTTAACGGTTTCGGAGAAAAACCTTATCACAGCATGGCGACTCCGCTGGGGACAAATTTTTTGTTTTCACCAAACAAAAAAGGAGAGTTAAGCCAATAAAACTCTTGTTGCCTTTAATCGATAGAAAATATTTAAAATTCAAAGTGAAGCTAATGAGTTTGTTCTTCTATGAGAATAAGACTTAAGTTGAATGGGCTTTGAAAATTTGTGGCATTCGAATTTATTTTTCATTTAATTATTAAGGAAGTCACCGACATGTGTTGCATCATGATCATCAAGCTCTATACCCGAGCTACCCTTTTTAAGTGAGAGTGAAACGCCCATACCCACGTGAGTATCCCTCCACGGGTCGGTAATTCACTTTCGGAATCCACGCCTTTTGACACGTGAGCAGCCCTCCACGTCATTAGGTCGTGCTTTCCCTCGAGCCGAAACCAATTCGCAAGCCTGTAATGGGCCAGAATTGGGGTTCTTATTGCCTTAGTAGGTGATGAGATAGGTTCGGGTACCCTTTGTTAGAACCGAACTCATGAGTGAGAATATAAGAAGCCTACCCCGTTAGAGCCATGCGGATAACCCTAGAGTTTAGAGTGTCTAGGTTTTTCTTGCTAATTGCTTGTTTCTACGCTTCTTTTTTCGTTAACGCTTGAATTTCATTTCTTGCCTTGATTTATGTTTATCATGTGACTAACACCTTTGCTTTTCTTCCCCTCTTATTTTGCATATTTCATCATTGCATAAAGAGCACATTGAGTTGGGAAATAGTCTGAAATTAAAGACTTGATTAGTGGGAAATATGGTATGTAACAATAACGTGAAGGACCACGATGAAAATGCAGCCACAAGGAGAACTACTACATGGTCGGGATTCCGAGACAAGAAAGGCTTTCAAAAACAAGAAAAGGCCACCTCACTTATTTGTTAGATGTCCCGGGCAAGTGATCATTACTTCGAATTTTGGAGCTCAACCTACATTTGTTCTATGGTTGGCAGCTTTGATTTGACTACAACAGTTTGGAAATACCGAGTCTTGCAAGGAAATTAGCGAGAACCACGCCGAACAGCAACCAAGCTTTCCGGGGCAAGATCGAAAGTTTCTCGGGCACTTCGCCGCCTTGAGTCGACAATCAAGTCTCAATCTAGAACAAGGAAAAATATTTCAAGTCAGAGGGAATTCCGACCTCACCCCCGATGCGCTTTGAAGGTTAGGCTCAGTGGGACCCTTTCAAAGAGCAAGTCAAGAGTACCAATATCGACAGTGGATTAATCATAATTCGTCGCCTATACCACTTGGGGGCAGGACCGAGAGTTGGCCTACTTGTTAACGAGGATATGAGAGAACGCCCGATTCCTAGCAAAAGATCATTTCAAGAAAGAAGAAGGGATTGAGTGAGTCTTGAAGAAAATCGTCGGCCTAGACGCTAGCTTAAGAACTGCATGTAGTGGGTTTTATCCGATCATTGTAACGGACCAAGGTTCCCATTGATGAGTTGTTTAACGAGGATATTTGCCGAACTCAGTGTTGCTCTCTGCATTTCAATTATGCATTTTGTTTAATTACCTTTAGCCATGCATTTCTGTTGTACATGTGACACATTGTATACATGAAATGCACCTTTGCATTCAATTATACATTTTGATTAACCATATGTTGTCCATACGACACATTGCATTAATGCACCTTTGCATTCAATTACAATTTGATTAATTACCCTTAACCATATGTTGTCCACACGACACATTGTATTTATGCACCTTTGCATTCGATTATACATTTTAATTGATCACCTTTAATCATATGTTTCCGTTGTACATGCGACGCATTCATCCATTCATTCATTCATTCATTAAACAAATAAAATTAATGTCCATCAAATTAATGTACTTTTGCATTCAATTATACATTTTGATTGATTACTCTTAACCCTATGTTGTACATATGTCACATGGCATTCAATAAAATTAATGCACCTTTGTATTCATGTAGCTTATTTTACAATAATACTTTTTGTACGTTCGTTGCATCATATGCATCACTAATTGGGGGAGGTACTCACCTCAGAGAAAATAGAAGAGAATGACTTCAAGCCAGTATAGTTTCAAAAGCATGAATGACCTGATGGCTAGGGTCGATAAGCTCGAACAGCTCCAAGAGCATTTGGTTCGAAACCAGAAAGAGACGATCGCGTATGTGAAGACGTTCCAAGATGAAACAATGGGGCAAATCAGTGAATTGAGGGCTATGATAACTGTGGTGACCGAAAGAAGTGGCGTGAGGGGAAACCCCCAGACCGAGAATAGTGAGAAGGTGGGCCATGACTTTGGGATGAAAGAAACTTTGTCTGATGAAGACCAGGTCGTCATTGGCCAGTATGAGGTGAACCGCACTACTTCAGAATTCCCCGTTGAATTGGCGTTAGATAAGATCGAAGATTCTCTTAGGAGAAGCTTGTCTTCTCCAACGAAGGAAGAATCAGCTCAAGAGCGACAAGATTGCCAAGAAGCCCCAAAGAGCGTTACAGTTTCGCAACCTCGAACTATGGTCAGGAGTCCTCAAGGCTCAAAGAAGATGAAAGGGATTGAGAAAGGGAATGATCAGTTCACCCCCAGCTCTTTCACTTACCAAGAGTTGTACTCAAAACTGTTGCATGCTCGAGTGGTGGCACCTTGCTTTGTTAAAACCCCATCGCCTCCGTATCCCAGTTGGTTCCGTGAGGAAGAGCATTGTGATTACCACGCCAGAATTCGGGGGCACTCGATTGAGAAATGCACGAGCTTTAAGCGCAAAGTCCAGGTTCTTCTAGACCTTGGGGTGTTGGAATTTGAGACAAAAAGCCCGGGTTTGATAATCAGGTTTCCAACTACGGATAATGAGGTAAAGCTAGGAGGAGATCAAGTTGCTGTGGTGAAAGACGTGGATAAGGCAAAGTCGCGGGCATCGGTGAAATCTACGGACGTCAGTGGCTGTCCTGATCATGATACGGAAGGGTCGAGCCTGCTTACGGGGTCAAAAGAATTTCCAAAGGAGCCCACTAAAGCGATGGACCCCGATAAAATTGAAGAAGGTGAGCCTTATCTAAGGAAAGGGGAAAAAAGGAAAGCTAAAGAGCACGTTGTAGGAGAGGTTGACAAGAAGACGAAGGCGTGTTTCCCGATTATCAATTCTGAGCTGTTACCTCTACTGATTCAAAACAAGCTCCTGAGGCCACCACCCCCGAAGCGGTACAATTATTTTAATACCAATGTGTTTGGTGCCAGGATTCCGTGTGAATATCATTCCGGGGATTTCAGCCACACTACGGAAGAGTGCGCATTTCTAAAGCGTAGGATCCACAAGCTTGTTGAGAATGGAGTGCTCTCCTTCGAGAATGGAAAACCTAAGTTTAAGTAGGAATACCGAGTGCGAAAATCCGGGTTCGGTGTCGTGGTGGTGGGGAATTTCTGTTGCATCCTACCTTTTGTTGTCATATCTTTTCCTCTTTAATGTGCATGTTTAAATTTGTAATGTTGGCCCATGATAGCTAGCATATTTTGTAAGGGCTTTTGTGACGTCTGTTTGTTTTATCTTCAATAAAGGAGACTTTTGCAAGCAGTTTATATTTCTTAATTTCTTTTAGACATTTCATTTATTCTTTATACATGTATATATATTTTTACACAAAATACTTTGAAAAGAAAAACCAAATGTTGTGGGAATGATACGAATGAAAGCACCATCTGTTCTGCCTAGGCCAAGAGAGGGGTGACAACGAGTGTTTAGGAATAATGGGCCACTCCCATTGAGTGAATCTTCCTCTCGGGCATTGTTGTCTAAGGTTCTTGAATGAAGTGATAACCCTAAAACTTCTACCACCTGAAGACCAATTTTGATATCCGTGTATGGGAGGACATTTGGCATTCCTTCAATTCCCTTCACATAGAAAGAAAATAAAAAATATGCCCATTGATGTCCCCGTTTGAGCCTGTTGAACTTTTTTTTCTTTTGATTGAACCCAAATCAAGGATCACCCCTACACCGGGGGCAGATGAGATATAAGGCTATGGAAAAATAAATGACATTGGATTCTGATTATGCTATGAGGATGATGTCTTGTGAACTAAGTGGATTAAAGGAGAACAGATTCATTGGATACACTTTCAGTTTGAGCAGCAAAAACATCAAAAGAAAACAGCAAAAGAAAAGTTGATGCTCAAAGAGTTACCCCAAATCAGGTCAAAAGTTGCCGATATAAAAGTTGAAGAAATCAAAAGCAAAAGCACTAAAGTGAAAAGTGCAATTTTGTAAAGGGAGAGAAGCGGATAAAGAAAAGGGACAAGAGGATTCCCTATCCAAATAAATCTCTGCTTAGATGAGCCTCGAAAGATTGTTCACCTTTGATCAAAAGCCCGCACTAATACAATGCGAAGGTGCAAATTGATCCAAAACTACATTTGACGAAAGGAAATGAACTCTAGGGTGAAAACCCCAAAAAAGGGGCAGTCTAGAGCGATCCAAAGAAAAGAAATAACATTTCATTTGAGCATAATCAAGAGACTCCCCGTTGGAAACATTGATCCTTGGTTTCACCACCCTTAAACACTTGTTTGGGCCTATTTACCCTTTCTTTTGTAGCCGTGAGCCTTAGCCTACATTACAAGCCATAAAAGACCATTTGGACCATACGTGGACGGATGAATTTGTCTTCAGATCACATCCCGCATGTCAGGGTTAACCTTTCTTCAAGGATTGACACACTTCTAATGCCTGATTGAGACCAGGAAAGAGGGAAGGATGGGGCATGGTGAGTTAGTGAGCTAAAGAGAGCCACTTTTTCGGGTAGGCACTAGGAATGGGAGTCGCTCCTCTCGGAAGCCTAATAGCCCAGAAAAGATTTCATATGTGCATTCCTGCAACATTCGGAAAATGTCACTCAGGTTGACCTTTTTTTCAAGGACCCAAAACTTGATTTTCTTAAATATCACTTGTCGTTATTCTTTAAAATGTATATATATACATAATGAATTTATTTTTATAAGTCTCCTATATTGGAATGAACAAGCGGACTGACCATGGCTCGAGGTAAAACCATCGGTACCATTGGGGCATCTTTGTCTGTGGGGCAACTAGGGCTTTACACATGGGATTTCAAATCAGTGAGAGATGGCATACAGCTTGAAGGTACTGGGCTAATGATTCTGATTGTGATTCAGGCCATTGGACTCAAGGAATAAGCAACAAAAGTTGGGGGCAAGTTTTGTCAAGACACGAGATTGATGAGTGGTTGTAGTCCCAAGATGGTGACCACCAGCCTCAGAGAATAAATACAAACTAAATTCATACATCTTTGCATTCCCATGACCATACGCATCATTGCATCATGAAGTATGCTCATGCATCATTGATAGTTAGACACCCCTATGTTAGGAGCATGCTAACTCATACCACCATAGCATTTTGCTCATTTTGAACAGGTATTTGAAGATTGACAAAGGGGTGGATCTACGGCTCTACGAGAAGAGAAATAGATCTCAAGAATCCTTTGACTAGTATCAAGGTTCTTAATCCCTGATTTTTTTTATCCTTTCTAAAGGATGTTTTTCCCAGAATTCAAATTTCTCAATTTTATCCTTTCTAAAGGATATTTTTCTCAGAATTCAAATTTCTCAATTTTATCCTTTCTAAAGGATATTTTTCTCAGAATTCAAATTTCTCAATTTTATCCTTTCTGAAGGACGTTTTTCTTAAATTTCAATTTCTCAATCTTTATCCTTCCTAAAGGATATTTTTTCTTGAAATTTTAATTTTATCTTTACAAAAAGGATTTTTCTTAAAACTGGATTTCTCAATCCTATCCTTCCTAAAGGATGTTTTTCTTAAAACCAGATTTCTCAATCCTATCCTTTCTAAGGATGTTTTTCTTAAAACTGGATTTCTCAATCCTATCCTTCCTAAAGGATGTTTTTCTCAAAACTCGGATTTCTCAATCCTATCCTTTCTAAAGGATGTTTTTCTCAAAACTCTCGATTTCTCAATTCTTATCCTTCCTAAAGGATAGTTTTTCTTAAAACTCAGATTTCTCAATCTTATCCTTTCTAAAGGATGTTTTTCTTAAAACTCAATTTCTCAATTTTATCCTTCCAAGGATGTTATTCTAAAAATTCCAATTTTCTCGATGTTATCCTTCTTTAAGGATGTTTTTTTTTTAATCCAATTCCCATTATTGGTGAAAACTGATTGTACCCAGGGGAATGGTACAACTAGCCCGGAGCAAACGGCTACCGGTAAAGGCATTTCAAATCCGTTAATCCCTGTGCATTTGGGGAAAATGCAAGTCTCGATTCCAAGAAAAATGAATTGGAGACGTTACACCGCGTCATGAAAGAAGAAGCAATGTTTGGGCAAGTCCGACAGAAATGTTGGCACAACGTGCTTAAACACGGTAAAGTTTAAAACAATGGATAATTCAAATGTCCACCGAAAATCCATTTTTACGAATGGTCGAAGGGAAATAAATCCTTTGCAAAAATCCAATTCCCATTATTGGTAAAAACTGATTGTACCGAGGGGAATGGTACAACTAGCCCGGAGCAAACGGCTACCGGTAAAGGCAATTCAAAACCGTTGATCCCTGTGCGTTTGGGAAAAATGCAAAAAGAAATAAGTTGGCCTGTAGTTTTTTTTTTTATCATAACGAGAGAGTTCAAAGTTTTCGGGTAGTTAAGCCGGAAGGCCTGCTCAGTGTTTTCGCCGCTTCGGGAAAACAAATTATTAAAGGTTTATTCTTTGCCGCTCAGGGAGAATGAATCAGCCACGTCCTTTGCCGCTCAGGGAGGACATACCAACGTTGTCCAGTTGCTATTGGAGGTTTATTCTTTGCCGCTCAGGAAGAATGAATCAGCCACGTCCTTTGCCGCTCAGGAAGGACATACCAACGTTGTCCGGTTGCTATCGGAGGTTTATTCTTTGCCGCTCAGGGAGAATGAATCAGCTACGTCCTTTGCCGCTCAGGGAGGACATGCCAGCGTTGTCTAAGCTATTGAAGGTCTATTCTTTGCCGCTCAGGGAGAATGAATCAGCCACGTCCTTTGCCGCTCAGGGAGGACATGCCAACGTTGTCCAGTTGCTATTAGAGGTTTATTCTTTGCCGCTCAGGGAGAATGAATCAGCCACGTCCTTTGCCGCTCAGGGAGGACATGCCAACGTTATCCAGTTTGCTATTGGAAGTTTATTCTTTGCCGCTTAGGGAGAATGAATCAGCTATGTCCTTTGCCGCTCAGGGAGGACATGCCAACGTTGTCTAGTTTGGTATTTGAAGTTCATTCTTTGCCGCTTAGGGAGAATGAATCGACTTTGTCCTTTGACCGTTCAGGGAGGACATGCCAACGATATCCACCTTGTTTCTGCCGCTTCGGAGGAGCAAACTACCCAAACAGGAAAGTTGGACAAAATCAGTGCTTATAGTCTTTGCTTTGCTCTTGTTTCACAAGTACAAGCAAACAGGGGCAACTGTAATCACTAATTTTGTCCGGGCTAACATCTTTTTATTTCCTCTTATAGTAGTGGGCTTATATGGGCTATTGTCTAGTTATTAACTATGTAAATGTGTCATTAAAATCCAAGAAAAAAGCAAAAAAACATTATCATTAGTATTATATCTATTATTCTATCATTTATGTGAAGAACCCCTAAACGCTACTAATATAGTATTATATCTATTGTTACCATTATTATTATCTACTATATACTATTACTACTATTATATTAACACTACTATCATATATTATATTATTATAATATTATTATTTATTATTATTATTATTATTATTATTATTATTATTATTATTATTATTATTATTATTATTAACATCACATTATTATCTTACCACCGTACTATATTATTATTATTATTATTATTATTATTATTATTATTATTATTATTAACAAATCTGGAAACAAAAAACATTAATATAAATAAGCCCAATATTAAATAAATAAAATCCATATATATAATAAAAGCCCAAAGTTATTTTAAAGTCCAAAATTTAAAGCCCAAACATATTTACAAGCCCGATTTTGGCCCAAGCCCTAATTACATCACAGAAACCCTAATTGTTATCCTCTGATTATGCAGCCGCCCCTTTTCTCCACCGTCAGATTTGATCCAGATCTGACGGTCCAGATCACTTCAGGAGAATCAAGCCCTAGCTGCCCCCAAGATAACTCAGCGCCGCGCAACCTCCACCGTAGGATCAGAAGGACATCAGACGGCTCAGATCGTTTGCCCTCGGAAACCCTACACGCCCAGCAGAAGATCCCGCGCCGCCAAGAAGCTGGGCCGTCAGATCAGATTGCGATCTGACGGTCCGGATGCCACGAGATGCAGCACGCGCCCACGCGCGACGCATCAGCTCCCCACTCGCGCGCGTAAAGCCCACGCCCGCCTCTCCAGATTCCCCGAGTGCTCGCCACGTCGTCCCCGCCCGTTCCAACGACCGATCCGTCGGCCACGTCGATCATCGTACAATATGCAACAAAGAGAAGAGGGTCAACATAAAATAAAGGAAAATAGAAATCGAAAATAAAAAAGAAAAAGGAAGGACGAAGTCAGAACGGAATGGCAGAGAATGACAGAGCCTTGCATGAATCCGGCCAAAAACACAATACGAACCAATAGCCCTTTTTCATTGAATTAACCAAAATGTAAAAAAGCTTCGATTTTTCGGCTATAAAACCGAATCGACGGCTTCATTGTAAGGGATTCGTGAAACTCCCAAGAACAAAGCACGAAAAGCAATACCACAGCCAGAACCATTCAGGTATATCACTCATCACCATTGCATGTAAAAAGAAAAAGACGGGAAGCATTAAAATAGTTTTTTTTACCTTTTCTGTTTTACCTTCTTCCTCTTCTCCCTTTTCTTCTTCGGTCGAGAACAAACCAAGCCACTCGTGGCACGAAGGGTGACTCGGTCGGGAAAGAAAACGAGGAGACTCTTCCCCTTCTGCGTCGTCGTTGTCCCTCGGGTCCGGTGTGTATCGCGTCTTTTTGGTTTTTTTTTTTTGTTTCGAAAAGGGAGTGGAGGTTTCTGAGAGTCGAGTGTTGGGCTGCGTCGTAGGTTGGTTTTAGTCTGGTTTCAGGGTCTCGTGAGGAGTCTTTTTTTGGTCGGACATGGTTTTAGGTCCGCCGGACGGTGATTAGCACCGGCCGGCGTCCGAGGTCGAGAGAAAGGTTAGGTTTTTTTTTTCCAGAGGCGGCTAGGGTTTAGGTAAGGCAAAATGGGCGTCCGTTTTAGTTTAGGTGGGTTATATATTTTTTTTTTAGATTTAATTTTTGGGTAAATAGCGAGAGTAGTCCCTCCGCGTCGGGGTATTAGCGCCATAGGGGTCGCCGCATGGGTAAATTACGTTTTAGGTCCCTGAGGTTCTGAGTCGGTTCACGTTCCCGTCCTAGATCGAGTTTCTCTTAGGGGATATTTACACGTTGGGTCCTCCCGTGTTACCTCGCGTTCAATCGAGTCCCCCACAGTAGCCTGTCTTTACATTTTAACCTGTTTTTTTTACTTTCTTTTCAAATTGGTCCTATTTCGAGCCCTTTTATATTTAACTTTTTAATTGCTTAATGTGCTTTTCTTTATGTATTTTAAATTATGCATTTTATACCAAGGGCTTGCTATTTTTTTACGTATCGAATATATGCATGTTTATCCGTTTTTAAGTTTGGTGGGTCCCGTTTGGTTCGTATGTGTCAAGTGGCCGTTGTATCGAATATATATGTTTTTTGGTGTTCATGCGATTAAAAATGCTTAGGGTTATTAGGTCTTCATGTTTGTCTCGAATAAATAAAAATGAATCGAATATATATTACCATGAACATTAATATTTTGACTTGGCATGTTAGAAAAATGAGCTAATTTAATATCTCTAATTAATTTAAGTAGTGAGTAATTTTAGGTTAATATGTGGGTTTTGTTTTTTTAAAATGTGATTGTCTTAAAATGGGCCTTTGGGCCTTAGGAGTTAATTTATTTAAGTAGTTTGGGCCTTTTCTCTTATGTGTTATTTTGAATGGCATGCATGTACATATATCTGTTTTTTCATACGGCCCAACATGTGAGTATGTTAATCGGATCTAAAAATCAAACCCGAGAGGGGTATTAATTAACTTCGGTATCCGAAAACGACAGTCCTAGCTTAACGGATGTCTATCGGATACTTAGGTTAATTTTCACCGCCTCCAGGTAAGCGAAAGCATAAAAATTGAAAACAACACGCATCATCTCTTATATGTTCGCATCATGCATAAAGGTGACGTACGGGATCCGAACCCTAAACTAACACGGCAGTCAGCCTTATTTGATGTCGGTTTAGTCTATGGTCTGGTGTACCGTCATCCTTTTTAATTAAATGGATAATTAATTCCAATGCCACTATTTGATAAAGCCCGTGTCATTCAAGTCACGTTTTCATTTAAGAACAATTATTAAATTTACTTTGATTTTTAAATAATTTCTATCGATTAAAGGCAACAAGCAATTTGGTACCGATTTCCGGGCGTGATGGGGGTGCTAATCCTACCCCACGCGTAACCAACTCCCGAACCCGTTTTTTAATGAATCTCTGGTTTTATGGTGTCCGACCTACCTCAGTGGCCGGTGGCGACTCCAAGTTTTCACAAGTTTTTCCAAAACAAGAATTTCCCCCCTTTTCTTTAAATAAACCCCCTTTTCAAAAAGAAAATAGTGATAAGGCCCACACTTAACGGTTTCGGAGAAAAACCTTATCACACTGACTCGACCCGTTGACTGAGTCAACTCGACCGAGTCAACCGAGTCAACCGAGTTGACTTTGACCGTTAACTGCTGACGTCAGCATGACGCTAGTGTTGACTTTGACTGTTGACCGCTGACGTCAGCGTTGACTTTGACCAAAAAGTTGACTTTTTCTGAAAACCCATATTTTATATTTTTCGACGTCCTGAGTCCGTTTTTGAAGTCTGTTTCGTCAAATTCAAACCCGATAAGCTGTTAATCAGCATTTAACCTTCTAGTTAAATTTGATTTCTGTGTTTAAATTCTGCTTCTGATGTAAATTGTTTTACCATGTATCTGGGGTAACGAGGGATGTCTAATTCGGGCTCGAAAGCGATCGATTGGGGCTTCAAGGGTCGACCGGTGTAGCTCGGAGTCGAGGTAATGCCCACTACTTCTTGTGTACTATAATGAACTTGTTAACTAATATTTAATGCATGAGATATCAAATGAAGTATAATACAACATAAGAATACTGATAATGACCCTCGTGTCAAAATTATGAATTATATGACACGTATAACTGCTTAAGAACTGTAAATTAATTGAAAACTTGGCTATATCGATACACATGTTAAAACCTCAGATAATGAAACCATTTTCATAAGGGGCTCAATTTAAGAGTGAATTCGATGGCTGGAAAATATGCGTATTTTCTTTCAGTAACTATCAAGTAAATCTGAAAAAAAAATGAACTATGACCGACTCTTTGATCTAATGAGTGACGTCGACCTGTCCAAAAACATGCCCTTGTGCTTGATCTGAAGGTGTACTCCCTAGCTACTGTTACACTAAAAATATGTATTATGTATATATATATTTGAAATGTTTCAACTAAATTGATCATGAGCATATGACTGATGTTCCTCGGGCGCTATATACATACTTTAAATGTCGTGATCGAGCTAAACATGTGCACATGACTGATAACTTCTGTTTCTGATTTTTTTTAAGTATGATAGTTCTATCCATCTGAATTATACTTAAGTACTTGATTGAACAACATGATCTCTAATTTTTGTTTTACCTGATTAATAGCATGCTCTATGATTACTGTTTATCGAAAAAAAAGATTGTTTTATGTTTACCGTAATTGTTGCTTCTTCTAAATTTCGAAATTTACGATATCAGCGGTTATTGGGGTGCTGGGGATATGTTATGAAGATACCGCAAGTTCCTCAGCTTCGGCGAGGGTAATTCCTTATTGTTATCGTTACAGGTTCCTCAACTTTGGCGAGGGTAATTCCTTACTGTTATCGTTACAGGTTCCTCAGCTTCGGCGAGGGTAATTCCTTACCGTTATCGTTACAGGTTCCTCAGCTTTGGCAAGGATAATTCCTTACTGTTATCGTTACAGGTTCCTCATCTTCGGCGAGGGTAATTCCTTACTGTTATCGTTACAGGTTCCTCAGCTTCGGCGAGGGTAATTCCTTACCGTTATCGTTATAGGTTCCTCGGCTTCGGCGAGGGTAATTCCTTACCGTTATCGTTACAGGTTCCTCAGCTTCGGCGAGGGTAATTCCTTACTGTTATCGTTACAGGTTCCTCAGCTTCGGTGAGGGTAATTCCTTACTGTTATCGTTACAGGTTCCTCAGCTTCAGTGAGGGTAATTCCTTACCGTTATCGTTACAGGTTCCTTAGCTTCGGCGAGGGTAATTCCTTATTGTTATCGTTACAGGTTCCTCAGCTTCGGTGAGGGTAATTCCTTACCGTTATCGTTACAGGTTCCTCAGCTTCAGCGAGAGTAATTCCTCTCAGACCTGAAGTATTTCTTCGGGATGGTACCTACGTCCATTGGGATTAGGTCAACGCGTGTATCGTAGCAATCTCGTGAAACAACATTTTCGGAGTTTAACCAGAGAGCAGTTAAAATAACACCAAATTTATCATCTCTCTCTTCATGACCTTGAGGAAATCCTACAAATGCTTGACTGATATTTAGAAGTTTAAAATTTGTTAAACCATAATTGATATTGCAATTTATGCTTTGCCTTATACCATTTGGTGTACGGATGGAGGATCAACACATGCAATATATATATATATATATATATATATATATATATATATATATATATTATTTTGTTAAAACGTTTCTATTGCTCAAATTGTTGGCTTTCATATGATAGCACGAACCTCTTAATTGATACCGTATATTTTATGACCGTTATAGATATAATTTTAGAAAAATTACATACCAGATTTGAACATGTAGATAAGAAAGGAAGAGAATGAAAAATAAACTCTATTATTGCTTGAATTATGTGCCTGTGAAATAAAATGTTACCACATTGATATAGTTAGCGCTATTGGGACACACTAAACTTTCAAATTTAATTTAATCATTCACTCTTCTGATCAATTGATTTATAGGCTTGTTGCTTGATACTCAGTGATCAATTAATGAACCGTCAATTTTAGAACTTGTTACCTTTTGAAACATCATGATAGTGGTATGCCTGCATGTCCTTACAACATCATTTGGTAGTATTGTATTACTGAGATTTACAAAGCTCACATTGTTTTTCTATTGTGAGTTAGAAGAAATCCATCATGGTATAGTGATCGGCATCTGTGGTTGGAGTTCTCTCGACTTTCTTTTGAAATACAATATTAGTAAAGTTAACCGGCGGGTATGTCGTGTATTGTTTTATGTCCGAGTATGTAAAATGTTCTAAGTTCCCATCACATGCTAAATAAGTTCTAGAGAGGTTCATATTAAAATTTCTAATGCATTTAAGGGAAAACATTTTAAATGTGGATTTGTACTGTGGGTCGCTCTTGTGACCCTAATGTGACCCCTTAGGATCCGTGGTAACGCATAGGCGGGGCTAGGTGGTTACATTTAGTGGTATCAGAGCTTAGAGTTGCGTCATTCTGGGTATATTGGCCGATCATTTGTTATAAGGCATTTGGTCTGTGCATGCCCCTAGATCACAATCGTACTCTTTCGAACCGAAACTCCAAAGTTCAACTTTTTTCCTGAAATAAAAGATTCTAAGTATTATGTTCATTATAGCTCAATTTATGCTGTCATGGAATGCTTGTAACGTTTGTCCTTGAATTGGATTAACGTGGTGAATATGAATGATGAAGAGCATGATATGGTTAATGCGTGTGAAATTGAAGATATGATTCAGATTGAGATAAGATGTTTGATTATGTGAGGTAACCGATATAAGATTTTATGTAAGGCTATTCGACTATAATGATGATGTTTGGGAATATTCGTATGGAAATCTGATAAAACTAATATGAATTTAAAAAAAGGTGTCCATGAATGCGATGAAAGTGTAAATTTTGTGGTGACTCAGTTATATACAATGGAACCAGTTGCTTGAATATTTCGTTAAAGTTAAGTGACATCTATTTAAAACTTTGGTTATGTTTGATCGGTTAAAAAAAAAGACATTTTGGGGAAAAAGTGGCACAATGTACCGTCATATGTATCTTACCGGTTGAAATATGATGTTTACATCCTGATTCAAAAGGCTATGTGGGAATGTTCTTGTCTCTGATTGAAATCGTTTATAATAACTGTTATGAGACAAGTGTTTGTTTAGCACCATATGAAGTTCGATATGGGTTCACATACAGTAAATTGATCAGTTGGTCTGATATGTATGATGGGATGACTTTGGGTTCAAGGACAGTCCGAATGATTAAGGACATTACGAGATTGATCCGTGATCGTCCAAGAGTCTCGAGAAACAAGCATACCTTGATGGATAAGTTTCAGTAATAGAATGGATGAAAGAGCAGTTTTGCATTTCTCTGACATTGGTAAATTTCGAGGACGAAATTTTTTATAGGGCGGGAGAGTTGTAACACCCTAAAAAAAAGAAAAGAAAAAAATAGAAGAAAAAAAAAAGAAAAGATTTATGGTTGTGGGGTTTGAACCCATGTCCTATAGCAATGTGGATAAAGGTCTTAGCCATTTGAGCCAAGATCATTCTTGGTCTAAGTCTGACTCGGGTTGATTTTAAATTATACTTGTTGAGTATATTCAAAAGAATAAATAGATTTTTTATGGGACTCCTCAGCTACCCCTAATTATTGTTGTCTGTTGAGAGTTTAGATAACCGAGAAGGTTCTAACCCCCACGTCTCCCAACCACCGTCTGATCTCACTCATCCTGGCACCGTGTACATCACCACCGGCAGCAAATGGAGCGGCGTCGCACCCCGATCGGATCCCCAGCCACCACTCGCGCAACGGCTTCATCGAGTGCCGTTAAATCTCTGTTGAATAATCGGCCAAAAAAAGGGAAATCAAGGGCTTTTGTTACGCCGGATTTCCGCCACCGCCTGCTCGTGGCGTGCACCGTCCACCGTTGTTGAACCGCCGTCTCACCCCGACCACCCTCCTGCTCTCCACTCGCGGTCGTTGTGCGTCGTTCACTGTAGAGACCCTTTTGAAGGTTCGGCGGAAAAACCCAAGTGTTGCTCCGCTTTTCACCGATTACCACTCTGTCCGTCGTCCGTTTGAGGCGAGATCGAGGTGGTTGAACTCCCGTTTCAAGAGGAGCAAGACCCCAAACTTTCCTCTTCGTTTCAGTCCGATTCGAGGTTGCCGGCGTTCATCCGAAAGGGTAAGTTCGGTAAGAGTTTTGCTTTAAATCTGGGTTGTTTGAGTTATTGGTTAAGAAACTGAAATTTTTGGCTTGACCGGAGGTGTTTTCGACCAAATTGGCCGCGCGTAACCTTTACTCGCCGTCAAAAGCGACTGCCGGCGACCACAGCGACGTTACCAATTTATACCGGCCCGACCGGTTGAACCGGTCCAACCTTGAACCGAGCCGGTGGGCTCAAACTCAGTCTGACCAAAATGGTCCACTTGAATCTGAACCGGCCTGTTAAGGCCCAATGAGCTTGGGTCAAGCCCAAACCCGTGTCTGACTCGACCCGTTGACTGAGTCAACTCGACCGAGTCAACCGAGTTGACTTTGACCGTTAACTGCTGACGTCAGCATGACGCTAGTGTTGACTTTGACTGTTGACCGCTGACGTCAGCGTTGACTTTGACCAAAAAGTTGACTTTTTTCTGAAAACCCATATTTTATGTTTTTCGACGTCCTGAGTCCGTTTTTGAAGTCTGTTTCGTCAAATTCAAACCCGATAAGATGTTAATCAGCATTTAACCTTCTAGTTAAATTTGATTTCTGTGTTTAAATTCTGCTTCTGATGTAAATTGTTTTACCATGTATCTGGGGTAACGAGGGATGTCTAATTCGGGCTCGAAAGCGATCGATTGGGGCTTCAAGGGTCTACCGGTGTAGCTCGGAGTCGAGGTAATGCCCACTACTTCTTGTGTACTATAATGAACTTGTTAACTAATATTTAATGCATGAGATATCAAATGAAGTATAATACAACATAAGAATACTGATAATGACCCTCGTGTCAAAATTATGAATTATATGACACGTATAACTGCTTAAGAACTGTAAATTAATTGAAAACTTGGCTATATCGATACACGTGTTAAAACCTCAGATAATGAAACCATTTTCATAAGGGGCTCAATTTAAGAGTGAATTCGATGGCTGTAAAATATGCGTATTTTCTTTCAGTAACTATCAAGTAAATCTGAAAAAAATGAACTATGACCGACTCTTTGATCTAATGAGTGACGTCGACCTGTCCAAAAACATGCCCTTGTGCTTGATCTGAAGGTGTACTCCCTGGCTACTGTTACACTAAAAATATGTATTATGTATATATATATTTGAAATGTTTCAACTAAATTGATCATGAGCATATGACTGATGTTCCTCGGGCGCTATATACATACTTTAAATGTCGTGATCGAGCTAAACATGTGCACATGACTGATAACTTCTGATTCTGGAAAACGTAACATGTTTCTGATTTTTTTTAAGTATGATAGTTCTATCCATCTGAATTATACTTAAGTACTTGATTGAACAACATGATCTCTAATTTTTGTTTTACCTGATTAATAGCATGCTCTATGATTACTGTTTATCGAAAAAAAAGATTTTTTTATGTTTACCGTAATTGTTGCTTCTTCTAAATTTCGAAATTTACGATATCAGCGGTTATTGGGGTGCTGGGGATATGTTATGAAGATACCGCAGGTTCCTCAGCTTCGGCGAGGGTAATTCCTTACTGTTATCGTTACAGGTTCCTCAGCTTTGGCGAGGGTAATTCCTTACTGTTATCGTTACAGGTTCCTCAGCTTCGGCGAGGGTAATTCCTTACCGTTATCGTTACAGGTTCCTCAGCTTTGGCGAGGATAATTCCTTACTGTTATTGTTACAGGTTCCTCAGCTTCGGCGAGGGTAATTCCTTACTGTTATCGTTACAGGTTCCTCAGCTTCGGCGAGGGTAATTCCTTACCGTTATCGTTACAGGTTCCTCGGCTTCGGCGAGGGTAATTCCTTACCGTTATCGTTACAGGTTCCTCAGCTTCCGCGAGGGTAATTCCTTACTGTTATCGTTACAGGTTCCTCAGCTTCGGCGAGGGTAATTCCTTACTGTTATCGTTACAGGTTCCTCAGCTTCGGTGAGGGTAATTCCTTACCGTTATCGTTACAGGTTCCTCAGCTTCGGCGAGGGTAATTCCTTACTGTTATCGTTACAGGTTCCTCAGCTTCGGTGAGGGTAATTCCTTACCGTTATCGTTACAGGTTCCTCAGCTTCGGCGAGAGTAATTCCTCTCAGACCTGAAGTATTTCTTCGGGATGGTACCTACGTCCATTGGGATTAGGTCAACGCGTGTATCGTAGCAATCTCGTGAAACAACATTTTCGGAGTTTAACCAGAGAGCAGTTAAAATAACACCAAATTTATCATCTCTCTCTTCATGACCTTGAGGAAATCCTACAAATGCTTGACTGATATTTAGAAGTTTAAAATTTGTTAAACCATAATTGATATTGCAATTTATGCTTTGCCTTATACCATTTGGTGTACGAATGGAGGATCAACACATGCAATATATATATATATATATATATATATATATATATATATATATATATATATATATATATATATAAAATTTTGTTAAAACGTTTCTATTGCTCAAATTGTTGGCTTTCATATGATAGCACGAACCTCTTAATTGATACCGTATATTTTATGACCGTTATAGATATAATTTTAGAAAAATTACATACCAGATTTGAACATGTAGATAAGAAAGGAAGAGAATGAAAAATAAACTCTATTATTGCTTGAATTATGTGCCTGTGAAATAAAATGTTACCACATTGATATAGTTAGCGCTATTGGGACACACTAAACTTTCAAATTTAATTTAATCATTCACTCTTCTGATCAATTGATTTATAGGCTTGTTGCTTGATACTCAGTGATCAATTAATGAACCGTCAATTTTAGAACTTGTTACTTTTCGAAACATCATGATAGTGGTATGCCTGCATGTCCTTACAACATCATTTGGTAGTATTGTATTACTGAGATTTACAAAGCCCACGTTGTTTTTCTATCGTGAGTTAGAAGAAATCCATCATGGTATAGTGATCGACATCTGTGGTTGGAGTTCTCTCGACTTTCTTTTGAAATACAATATTAGTAAAGTTAACCGGCGGGTATGTCGTGTATTGTTTTATGTCCGAGTATGTAAAATGTTCTAAGTTCCCATCACATGCTAAATAAGTTCTAGAGAGGTTCGTATTAAAATTTCTAATGCATTTAAGGGAAAACATTTTAAATGTGGATTTGTACTGTGGGTCGCTCTTGTGACCCTAATGTGACCCCTTAGGATCCGTGGTAACGCATAGGCGGAGCTAGGTGGTTACATGAGTACCATCCTAAGGGATTTCCTTAGGTCTCGGGCAAAATTACACTAGCCGAAGCACAAGAACCTGTAAAGGTAAGGAATTACCCTAGCCGAAGCATAGGAACCTGTAACGGTAACGGTAAAGAATTACCCTCACCGAAGTAGAGGGACCGAATAAGGGCGATATTATTCTCACCGAAGGAGAGGAACCGAATACAAGCGGGATTACCATCACCGAAGTAAAGGAACTGAATATAGGCGGGATTACCCTCACCGAAGTAGAGGAACCGAATACGGGCGAGATTACCCTCATCGAAGTAGAGGAACCAAATACGGGCGGAATTACCCTCACCGAAGTAGAGGAACCAAATACGGGCGGGATTACCCTCACCGAAGTATAGGAACCGAATACGGGCGGGATTACCCTCAGCGAAGTAGAGGAACCGAATACGGACATGATTACCCTCACCGAAGTAGAGGAACTGAATACGGGCGGGATTACCCTCACCGAAGTAGAGGAAGCGAATACGGGCGGGATTACCCTCACCAAAGTAGAGGAACCGAATACGAGTGGAATTTCCCTCACCAAAGTAGAAGAATCGAATACGGGCATGATTACCCTCATTGTAGTAGAGGAACCGAATACGGGCAGGATTACCCTCATCGATGTAGAGGAACCAAATATGGGCGAAATTACCAGCCTGATTAGACTGAACCTAAAGAAACCTTCATTAATATTCAGGATGTAGTTCTGTTTTAAATCAGTAAGGTAAGAATTAGCTTAAGTACATATTTTCTACTCATCTCATTAGAGTCTTGTTCACAACCTTGATTGCGAGTACCAATTGAATAGGGTCGTTCTTCATGCTTTAATTTCTCACCACATCATCAATAACGTCACGACATTTGTCAACCATCGAATTCACTTTTGAATCGAATCTCTTATATATGGTTTCATTAACTGAGGTTTTAACATGTATTTAGAGATAACCGACTAATCATTTAATTTATAGATCTCAAAAATTTATACGTGTCATAAAATTCTTAATTATGTCACAAGGGTCCCTATCAATATTCTTATACTATATTTGCTACATTTGATATTTCATGCATTAACTATTAATTTACATGTTCGTTATAATACAAAAGAAGTAGTGGGTATTACCTCGACTCCGAGCTACGTAGGCCAGCCTTCAAAATCGATCGCTCTCGAGCTCAAGTTTGACGTCTCTCATTATCAAACCCAAATAAAAAAAACTGACATAACTCCGACGAAGGCTCAAACGGCTGCTGAACAATGAACAATGGCTAAGGTTTTGCTTGCCTCTACCTTACGGTGCCGATGGTGACCACCGTTTCTCCAACGAGCAATGAACGACGTCAAAAAATACAAAAAAAAAACGATGGTGAACTCCTGGTTTTCCACCGAGCCTTCAACCGGGTTTTCACGGCAAACAGCAGCGTTGCATTGCGAGTGGCAGCCAGGGTTGGAATCACGGTGTGGTGATGGTCACGCCGACACTGGCGGTGACAGCCTCGGCGACACGGTGGTGTAAATCGGACGCCGAACACTGTAATCGGTAGATGAAGCGTATGGGAAAGCTCTAGATCTGATATTTCTTTTTTTTTTTTAAATTTGAAATGGACAAACCCTCTCTTGGATGAGAGTCGGTTATACTTTAATTTTATTAAATCAGGTTACTAAAACATAGTTTAAAAGGAAGTTGGTGTAAGATTTAGCTAAGAATGATTATTTGCAAGAGTGGTTGAGGCTCAAGCATTACATTCTAATGGTTGTGGGTTTGAACCGCTTAGGCATCACTTTACCCCTTTCTTTTTCTTTCTTCTAGTTTTTTTTTATTATTATTTTTGTTTAACTAATGAACATGGATTTATATAGAACAGAGTGGGTTCAAACCATAAGTGGTCTTAGCTTTATTGGTTAAGCCTTTGGCTAATTATGCCAAAGGTCACATGTTCAAGACCTTTTGGCAACATTTTTTTTTATCTAATCAATCATTTTAATATTTTAGGGGTGTTAGAGAAAGACATGTTGAATGGATCAATGGATTGATCAAAGCCAAGAGGGGTGAATTGGGTTTTTAAAATTTGTTGGAGAAAGTGGAATGACTAAAATTGAAGAACAAGACAATTTAGAGTGGTTCAAGTTTCAAATGAACTCTATATCCATTACCTTAGCTACCACTAAGGATTTTCCAACAATCCACTAATTGCTCTAGCCCTTTTTTAGGCTTAGGATGTAACCTTTACAATACCTGCCAAATTTTTTGTTCAAAATTTGAGCAAACCCTCACTAGGATACAAAGAAAAATTGTAAGGCAAGTAGAATATCTATCAATACAAATTTGCCCCTTTTGATACAAGCACTCAACCCAAATTGGAATACAAGATTGGAATTACACACAACACAATTTGGGATTTTACAAGAATTAGAAATTAGGCACTTTGAGCTTGGATTTTTGTATAGATGTTTCTCTTGGATGCAATAGTTGTTGCTAGTCTTCAATTTGCTTGATTTTATACCTTCTCCATTAATTCTAGCCATTTGGGTGGTTAGGGTATTGATTATAGCCTTTGAGACCCTCTCTTTCCACCATAAATGCACTTCTGCAGCCTACCGTATCGGTATGCGAGGATCCGTATCGATACCTATCTCAAAACAGAAAGAGTTGTTGCATAATTACAAGAGGGGTGTATCGATACCCGTGTAGGCGTATCGGTACGGGTTAGGGAAGTATTTCGGTAGGTAAAAAATTGTATCGATGCAATTTTCCCACAAAGCTCACTGGAAGAATTCTTATCGATACGGGTAAGAGCGTATCGGTATGAGTTAACCAACTCTTTAAAAGTTTGTTAGCTACCAACTGACACCAACGGTTAAAAACATTTAAGGCTCTGAAATTTAAAATTACTTTAAATCAGCAACGATACGGAAGATACCGTATCAGTACGCCATCCAAACTCAGTGTGATTTTATAGAGAGAGCGTATCAATACAAATAAAATCTGTTTCGATACCCTGTTTCGATACGGTAAGGGGTGTATCGAAACGAATCTCTCTAGTGGCCAAGTTTGTAAAAAAAAGTATCGATACGACAAGGAGTGTATCGATACGCATATGCAATTTTCAATAGTTTGGCCTTGGAACACTTAGAAAATATTTTAGAGTTTGGATGGTGGAGGAGGAGCTTGAGGATTGACAATCTATTCAGGAATCACATCGCTAGGAAGCTCGGAGAGATGAAGCCAACTACCATTGAAGTAATGAAACTTCCCCTAGAAATAGATCTCTCATCAATGGAATCGGTGAGGGGTGTAGGATAGTCATGAGAGCAATCAATCTCTTTTTGAGTGAAGAAATAGCTCAAAGTGGTGCCATATGTGAATGAAGTGACAAGAGTTGTGTGACGATGTTGCACGAGATAGATAATCTCCGCAAACATGATGCGAGCAAGATTATGTTGATGTCTTTGGCAAAAACACCGAATCCAAAAGTCATCAACTTGGCAGATGGTTGGATATTTCCCTCCCGAAGGTCTAAACCACCAAGTAATCATCAAGTGAAAGATTCGATCTTGAGCATTGAGAACGATCACAGAACCCCCCAAGACATGGCCAAGAGAATTCTCATCTTCAATACCCTCATCCTTTAACTTAAAAACAGTACAAAGAGATGGAACATCTAAGATAATCTTTTTTCCCATGAGATAGGAGTTAACGACAATAACATTACCAGAGGGATCGACAACACACTTGGCATTAGCATAAAATATCAAAACCAAATTGCGAAAGAAAAAGCCCGAGATTTTTAGAAAATCCATAAATTTCCATTCTTGGAGCAAAGGTAAGTAGACAAACTTGAAGTGCTCCGAATTAAGAAAAGGAACGAAAATTACCCTCTCCGGTCGAATTTTGTAATTTTGAAAAGAGCGAAAGTAGTTGAGTTCCTCGGTAGTTCTAATGCCCCTTTGATAGATAAGAGTCAAATTAGGGCGAGTACCATCTCTGGGATTGGATGCTTCACCGACTTCGCTAGTACGCGCTATCCTTTTGGGTGCTATTGTCTAGAGAAATTGATCAAAACAATGTGTATTCATTATTTTTCTCATTCAACCCATGGAAAATCAATAATCAAGGTTATTTTTTTTGAAAGGCAAATCAAAAACAAAACAAAAAAAGTTTTGATAAAGTTTGTTTTTGAAAGAGCAAAACAAAACAAAAAGAATTTAAAACGAAAATCACAAAGAAAATAAAACGAGAAAAAGAATTTTATACCTTGATATTGATATAGAGAGGAATGGGTGAAGAACTTGCACCAAATTGATGGAGAGCTTTAAAAACTTGGCTTGATGTTGAAAAACTCTCAAGAGATTTTTAGTTTTTTGGTGAAAATATAAGGGATTGAGAGGCTTTTTATAGAGGGAAATCAGCTAGGGTTTTGAAATTTTATTTTTGGTAAAAGTAAAACTCTTTTGATGCCATTAAATAGCTGTCTGTGCAATCAAGTATCGATACGCCAAAGGGTGTATCGATACAGAGGTAAAATAGTAATTCCCTAGAACCGTGTGTCAAAGGTTCGTACCAAAACGGAGAGTATCTGTATCGAAACACTCACATATCGTATCGAAACGAGTTTAACCGTATCGATACCCACAAGAGAGAAAATGCAGTCTGATAAACTAATAAAGTACGCGTATCGATACACATAAGGCTGTATCGATACCTTATGCCCAGAAATGTATTCTTGGCTTTTAGAACAACCAAAGGCTCGACTTTAACACCTCCTAAATGAATGCAATTGATGAATGAGCAGATCTAAGCATATTTTAAGAGAAGCATACTCCCACTAGCTATAAGCATGGTTTCTATCAAGATCAACAACACATAAACATGCATTTTCACAAATTCAAGCAATTTTAACTTCAAAAGAGTCCTAAAGGGTCAAGATAGGCTAGCTAGACCTAGCTCTCTCCTAAGGGACCAAAAACGCTCTTTTTCTAGAGGTTTGGTAAAAATGTCCGCTAGTTGGTTCATGGTGTCAACATACTCTATAACAACATCTTGCTTAAGGACATGATCTCTAATAAAATTATGGCTTATTTCTATATGTTTGGTTCTAGAGTGTTGGATGGGATTTTTGGTTAGGCATATAGCACTAGTGTGATCACACTTAAGGGGTATGATTTCAACTTTAACTTCATAATCTATGAGTTGTTGCTTCATCCAAAGTACTTGAGCACAACAACTCCCTAAGGATATGTACTCGGCTTCGGTGGTAGATAGAGCTACACTATTTTGTTTCTTAGAGAACCAAGATATGAGCATACTACCTAAGAATTGGCAAGTTCTCGAAGTACTTTTCCTATCAATTTTACATTCCCTATAATCCGCATCCGAATAAGCATGAAGGTTGAAGGTTGAGTCTTTATGGTACTAAAGACCTAGACAATGAGTATCTCTAAGGTACCTAAAGATTCTTTTAACGGCTATAAGGTGAGACTCTCTAGGACTAACTTGAAACCTAGCACACAAGAAAACACTAAACAATACATCCAATCTACTTGCAGTAAGGTAAAGCAAAGATCCAATCATTGAGCGATAAAGCTTAGAGTTAACACACTTACCTCCTTCATCTTTGTCAAGCTTCGTAGATGAGCTCATTGGTGTAGCTTGAGGCTTTGCTTGCTCCAAGCCAAACTTCTTGAGCATATCTTCCACGTACTTCGCTTGATTGATGAAGGTGCCATCCTTTCTTTGTTTGATTTAGAGTCCCCAAAAGAATGAGAGCTCCCCCATCATGCTCATCTCGAATTCACCTTGCATTAACTTAGCAAACTCTTTGCATTGACACTCATTAGTAGATCCAAAAATAATATCATCAACATATATTTGCACTACTAAGATGTCATTTTTATATCTTTTTATGAAAAGTGTAGTGTCCATCTTACCTTTTTCAAAACCTTTTTCAATCAAAAAGTTTGAAAGCCTTTCATACCAAGCTCTAGGAGCTTGTTTTAAACCATAAAGTGCTTTGGTTAGCTTAAAAACATGATTTGGAAATTTTGAATCCTCAAAACCCGGTGGTTGTTCCACATGCACTTCTTCATTTATAAAACCATTTAAAAATGCACTTTTTACATCCATTTGAAAAAGCTTGAAATTATGATAACATGCATATGCGAGCAACATCCTAATAGCTTCCATTCTAGCTACGGGTGCATAGGTTTCATCAAAATCTATTCCCTCTTCTTGAGTGTAACCTTGAGCAACTAGTCTAGCTTTGTTTCTCACTATGTTACCACCCTCATCTAGTTTATTCCTAAATACCCATTTAGTTCCTATAGTAGATTGATTACTAGGTCTTTCAACTAATGTCCATACATTACTTCTCTCAAATTGGTTTAACTCTTCTTGCATAGCCATAAACCAAAAATCATCTTTTAATGCTTCTTTAATGTTCTTAGGCTTAATGCATGAGATAAAACCAACATGATTCATGAGTTTGAGAGATCTAGTAGTTACCACCTTGGATGGATCACCCAAGATTTCACCACTTTTGACATAGTTGTACTCCCTTGGGTACCTCACTTCCTTTTCCTCAAGAGCCAAGTCCTTCAAGAGGTGGATCTTGTGCATCTTCTTCTTTAGTTGGAATCTCATCCTCCTTTGAAGTTTGTCCTCCATCAAAGACACCAAGGATTCCTATATCATCATCATCACAAGATTCATTTCTCGGAAGGAGGTTATCATCGAAAACAACATGTATAGATTCCTCTACAACTAAAGTTCTTTTGTTAAACACACAATAATCTTTAGAGTTCAAGGAGTAACCTAGAAAAATAGCTTCATCACTTTTTGCATCAAATTTACCTAAATTTTCTTTTCCATTATTTAAAACAAAACACTTGCAACCAAAAGAATAAAATAGATAATGTTAGGTTTTTCGATTTTAAAATCTCATAAGGAGTTTTCTTTAAAATAAGCCTAATCATTATTGGGTTTATAATATAGAAAGCGGTGTTAGTGGCTTCCGCCAAAAAATATTTAGGTAAATTGTTTTCACAAAGCATGGTTCTAGCCATTTCTTGTAAAGTCCTATTTTTCCTTTCAACTACCCCATTTTGTTGAGGAGATCGAGGTGCTGAAAAATTGTGGCTAATACCATTTTCATTTAAAAACTTTTCAAAACCTAGATTTTGAAACCCGGTTCTATGATCACTTCTAATGTGAGAAATCTTAAGCTCAAGATCATTTTGAGTTATTTTTGAAAATGTGATGAAGTTTTCTAAAGCTTCATCTTTGGTGCTTAAAAAGAGAACCCAAGTATATCTAGAGTAATCATCAACAAGCACAAAGGCATATGTTTTTTCACCCAAGCTAGTAGTCCTAATTGGCCCAAATAGATCCATATGAATTAATTGTAAACATCTAGTAGAGACATCATTAATGGATTTAAAGGATGATTTGTGTTGTTTACCCTTAGAGCATGCATCGCATATTTTATCACTTGAGAACTTAATCTTGGGTAAACCTCTAGATAGATTTAGGGAAACTAATTTTTCTAAAACACTAATGCTAACATCTCCTAGTTTCCTATGCCATAACCATGCATCATTTTCATTTTGAGCAACAAAACATGCATGAGATGAATGAATGTCATCTAGATGCACCATATATATATTACATATGTGATGACCAATGAGCATTATTTTATTTGATTTAATGTCAACAATTTTACAACCATTTTTATCAAATAAGACATTAAACCCTTTATCACATAATTGACTAATGCTCAATAGATTGTGTTTTAGACCATTGACATACAAAATATTTTTAATGAGTATAATAGAGTGATTACCTATGTAGCCAATACCTTCAATGTGGCCTTTGGAGTTGTCACCAAATATCACTACTCGTCCACTTTTTGGCTTTAAATCTATGAATCGACTCTTGTCTCCGGTCATGTGCCTCGAGCATCCACTATCAAGGTACCATGAGTTTTGGCTTTGTGCTTTGGCCTTGTAGCAATGCTCCCCCATAGAAGAATCCTCTTCAAAAGCCATAAGGCAAAGGTTGACCACTTCTTGTTCCTTATCCTCGGATGACTCCTCATCACTCCAAGTAGCAAGCTTAGCTTTGAGCTTCTTCTTCTTCTCAAAGCCCTTCTTCTTGAGTTGAGGACACTCAGAACGAATATGACTTGGTTTCTTGCACTCATAGCATATGATCAAATCCTTTTTCTTATTCTTTGTTTTTGGTCTTGAAGTTCATCTTTTTTCGAAACTTCCTACCCTGGTTGTACCTCATTAACCATGAGAATCTCTTGGCTATCATAGCCAATTCTTCAAAATCTTCCTTCTCACTAGAAGTGCTCTCCTCATGTAGAGAAGCTTTAAGAGCCTCTCCTAGTTTCTTTTTCTTGTCTACCTCAAGCTTCCCCACTCTTATTTCTTCATTCTTCATTTCATCTTCCTTGTCTTGCTTCATGATTTCATGGGTTAGAAGAGAACCAACTAGCTCATCAAGCTTTAGTGTCTTCAAATTCTTTGCCTCAATGATAGCAGTTCTTTTCCCATCCTAAGACTCGAGAAGTGAGTATAGTAGCTTCCGGACTAGCTTGTCTTCCGGGATGATCTTTCCAAAACCCTTTAGCCCATTGACGATTGTTGAAAAATGATCAAATATCTTTGAAACGGTTTCGTCGGGCTCCATCTTGAAATTCTCATAGCTAAGATTGAGAATTCCAATATTTGTTTCCTTCACATCGCTTGTTCCTTCATATGTTGTCTCAAGTGTATCCCACACTTCTTTAGCACTTTCGATGGAAGAAACTTTGGAGTAGATATCGGGTCCAAAGGCATAAAATAGCATGTGAAGAGCCTTGTCGTTGATTTGAAGCTTCTTTCTATCATCTTCACTCAATTCATTTTTCCTTTTTGGCACAAGTCTTCCTTCATTGTCTCTTTTCATCGGAATAATGGGACCATCCTCTATATCATCCCAAACAAGATAATCACTAGACTTTATAAGAGACACATTCGATTCTTCCAAAAAGGATAGTTGTCACCGTTGAAGAAAGGCGGTTTGGTGATAGATTGAGACTCGTACATGATAGAGCCGGAGGTAGATGCCATAGCTTGCTTTGTAGTTGATCACACTCTTCCTAGAATCTCATCTTCCGGTTGTTAATCCTTAAAAGATGTAGGCTCTGATACCAATTGTTGAGTAAATCAATAGATTGATCAAAGCCAAGAGGGGGTGAATTGAGTTTTTAAAATTTGTTGAAGAAAGTGGAATGACTAAAATTGAAGAACAAGGCAATTTAGAGTGGTTCAAGTTCCAAATGAACTCTACATCCAATACCTTAGCTACCACTAAAGATTTTCCCCTTTTCTAGGCTTAGGAGGTAACCTTTACAATACCGGTCAAATTTTCTACCGAAAATTTGACCAAACCCTCACTAGGATACAAAGAAGAATTTTAAGGCAAGTAGAATATCTCTCAATACAAATTTGCCCCTTTTGATACAAGCACTCAACCCAAATTGGAATACAAGATTGGAATTACACACAACACAATTTAGGATTTTACAAGAATGAGAAATTAGGCACTTCGAGCTTGGATTTTTGTATAAATGTTTCTCTTGGATTCAATAGTTGTTGCTAGTCTTCAATTGGCTTGGTTTTATACCTTCTTCATTAATTCTAGCCGTTTGGGTGGTTAGAGTATTGATTATAACCGTTGGGACCCTCTCTTTCCACCATAAATGCACTTCTGCAGCCTACCGTATCGGTACGCGAGGATCTATATCGATATCTGTCTCAAAGCAGAAAGAGTCGTTAAACAATTACAAGAGGGGCGTATCGATACGCGTGTAGGCATATCGGTACGGGTTAGGAAAGTGTTTCGGTACGAGAAAGACCGTATCGATGCAATTTCTCCCACAAAGCTTAGTGGAAGAATCCGTATCGATACGAGTAAGAGCGTATCCGTACGGGTTAACCAACTCTTTAAAAGTTTGTTACCTACCAACTGACACCAACAGTCAAAAACATTTAAGGCTCTGAAATTTAAAATTACTTTAAATTTGTATCGATACGGGAGACACCGTATCGGTACGCCATTCAAACTCAGTGTGATTTTATAGAGAGAGCGTAACGATATAGATACAATCTGTTTCGATACGATAAGGGGCGTATTGAAACGAATCTCTCCAGTGGCCAAGTTTGTAAAAAAGGTATCGATACGACAATGATCGTATCGATACGCATATGCGATTTTCAATAGTTTGGCCTTGGAACACTTAGAAAATATTTTAGAGTTTGAGTTTTTCAAACTAGAGGAAAGCCTTGTTGATTTGAAACCTTTGAGGGACTTAAAAATCTATTTCAAGTTTTTCAATTTAATCCTTAAACACTTTGTTATATCAAAATCAAACATAGGTTTTACAAGACACTTTTATCTTCAACCTTTGAAATACCCAACGAAAAACCTTCATTATCTCCAACCTCGCATCATTTATTATTCATGAAAAATGCAGTCAGAACAATAGAAAATATGAGTGCAAAAAATCAAGCAATTCTCTCCTTTTGTCTTTTCCTATCATTGGTCTTGATTTTTCTTAGGAGTCCAACAAGAAGAATCTTTTCACGAGGATTCACTGGAGATTCATACCATCGAAAAAAATACAAGATTTTTGAAATTTTTACCGTAATTGCTACAACAAAAAATTGTCTTCCGAGATTGTCATCTGACCATGAAATCTTCAACACCACCGGCTTTCCACACCGACAGAACAAAATGTTGTTCGACTGACTCATTTCCTCCATCTCTTTCATCATTCGCGTTTCTTGTTGGCCCCTCTCTATTCTGTTTCTATCGTGAATGAAAAATAAACATTAGGTTTAAGGATTTTAACGAGTAAAGAGGGGTTTTAAATACCAACAATTATTTTCAATAAAATATCATGTTGGAATGCCTACATGGCACAAAAATATTAAAATAAGTCATGTCACAGAAAAATCATTAGGTTAACGGTGGAGTGATGAAAAAATAAATGTTGAAAGTTGAGTTAATAAAAATTTAAAATTGAAAGTTGAATGACTAAAATAGGAGTGAGAAGATTATTATGTGATGATATGTACAATTTACCCTAAATCTTTTTGTTTCCAATTTTTATTTGTTTGCTAAGCGGGTGTCTAGGTGGAGGATCGAGTGCAACAACTTTTCAACGGGCAAGAGCCGAGATGTGGAAGTCTGGCCGCGTGATGACTTTTGCTGAGATTAAAAGCAAAATTACTGGAAGTTGCTCTATTTCTCAAGAGGAACTGAGGATCCACAGAAAGGAGCAATTGGAGGAAACCTGGCAAGTTCACCTTAAAACCCTGAATTTGATTATTTTTTTTCAGAAATTTTTTATATGGCAAATGTTCAGCAACTGATAGCAGGAAATGAGGCAAAGAGTTTTGGTGAAATTCTGTATGAACCTTCCTCTCTTTCTCATTAACTCTTTAATCTTCCCATTCTCTGACCTTTATTGGTATTGGAATAAAATTTGATATTGACATTTGAAGGAGAGGAAAATTATTCAATCCACATTTTGTGTAAATATTACATGATTCTTTTAATTTTATAGTTATAAATTTAAATTTAAATTTTTGAAAAATAAATATGCGAGTTTACATAAATTTTGTTACATAGCATGTGTATTAAAAATACCCTTGAATTAGATGCCTTCTTGAATGTCTGGGGTGAATGAATAGGGTGGCCTAACTTCCTCTTGGTCTAGTAAATGACACCATATTTTGGTCGGTATTATTATTGTATAATTAATTCTTCAGCGTAGTCTTCTTGGTTTACACGTCTCTTCGAAACAGCACAGGGTAATTAGAATTCATCTTCTTGGGCTTATACAAAGATTTTTATTTTCATTAGATTAATCGAGACTTACGAATTTTACATCTAAACATAATTAGAAAACATAATAAATTATTTGTATTAATGCACACATTTAATCATGTTTCAGACAATTCGAAGGACTACTCACAAATCCTTGCACATCGTATAATAGGATATAGTATATAAAGTGCACTTATCTTGCTTCTGAGTTTTTGAATTCGTATTTTTTATGGCCTTATATTCCAGGAAATTTCAAAAATACTAAAAACATTATAGCTTATGATATAATAATAAAAATATATTAAAATTTTATGACCTTATCGTATAATATGCAGTAGAGTCATGCCGACGTGAGAGTGAAGAATTTTTCGTAAAATATTTTAATATTTAAATGTTAAAACATTAAAATATTTTTAAATATTTATAAACAATTAAATAAGACCTTAAACTTTATAAGAAAAAACTAATTAAACCCTTAAGCTTTCTAAAATACAATTTAGCTTACCAGCCACATCATAACCCATCGAGATTGTCACGTCGTTGTTATGGACTATCACGTTAACATCAGAACTGCTATATCATTATCGTAGTTGGTCATATCAATTAAATAACGATTAACTTGTGTTTTGTTAGTTAAAAGGATAAATTGATTTTTTTATATTAAAAGTCACATTAAGTGTAAAATAAGTTTAGGGTTACATTAGATTTGTTTTTTCAAAACTTTGAGTATAGGTACCATTAAACCTAATTTATATTATTAGGTAAACTTTAGCATATCATTTAATTATATTATTAACTATTATTAAGCTCTTGATTCAGTTAGTCTCATAAATTAATCGGATGTAACTCAGTTATGAAAGTACTCGATTACCCATTTTATAAATAATAATTTATATTATTATGATGATATTTTGTCTTGTCATATTTTTATATATTTAAAAAAAAGAACTGTGTTGTGAATAAAATAACGAAGAATAATGAACAAGAATAAAAGATCAAAGAGATGAGAGAGAAAGAGGGAGATTTGTATTATTCTCAAATATGGAATTGTATCTACAATGCCTTCAATGAATCATCTATTTATAGGCATAAGAAGTACATAATACACTAAACTCTAATTAATAGAGATAATGTTCCTAATAATAAATAAATCAAACTCCTTAGATAAAGTTCTAATCATGATAGACATCCACATAGATAAATATTCATAACACTCCCCTTGGATGTCTATGAATATAATGTGCCTCGTTAAAACCTTACTAAGATAAAAACCCAGTGGGAAAAAAATTTCATTAGTGAAGGAAAAAGAGTACACACATCTTTAATACGCATAACATGTTGCCTCATTAAAAACCTTACCAGGAAAACCCATTAGGACAAAACCTCGGTTAAGGGAAAAATAGTGCAACGCGTATTTACTCCCCCTCATGCAAACATCACAGAAGATCTTTGAATCTTCATAATTTAATCTTGAATATCATTTTTCTAAAGATCGTGAGGGATGAAACTTTGGAGTAATATGTTTCATGATGTATCCACTTTCAAACTGAGATATACATCTTGCGTTATCTTCACACAAGATAGCTTTTATCATATCTCGTAAAAGTAAATCCACATATCTTTTGGATATGTTGGGTCAATAGTCTTAGCCAAACACATTTTTTGGCTTGCCTCGTGCATAACAATTATTTCTACAACATTTGAGGAGGCATCAAAGAATGTTTGAAGATCTAAATGTAATGATCTTTGTATATTCATAGATATTTCTTGACCAACTAATATATAGTGCTTCAAGACCAAGAAAAGATATAATTATCTTTATTCACATCCAACAATCTTACAACTATTGGGATACTCAATATATATGCTCTATTCATATTGAATCTTCTTTAAGATTCTTTCAGCTTATGTCTATTCATAGACAAAAGAAATATATAAAAATGCTCGATCTTCAGGTCGAGATAAACTTGATGTCAAGATTCAAGTACTTGCATTGAAAGTACTTCATGAGTTTCCAATTTGAAGCTCTTTAGGAGTTCTAAAATTATCATAATGGATCTTGATCCAAACTCCTTTATAAAATACATAAGAAAATCTGATCATTCTTATAGTATTTTCTCAATTAGTATTCACTAAGGCGATTATACCAAATGCGCCAAAATATTCATGAGATATGTCTAAATAAATTTCCTCAGAAATTTCCAAATGCTTATAGCATTTTAGATCCTTCAAGGATAAATATGGATCCATAAATAATTAGACGCATGTAAAATTTTCAAAATTGTCAAAGTAATTGCATCCACCATGAAGTAATTAAAACTTTTCATAAATCATAGTTCAAGTCGTATTTACGACTACTTATTTGTGCCTCACTTGCATTACACCTTTAGGTGTTTGGACTGCTGGTCCAAATACTTCTATTTTAGAAGTTCAAAGCGTCTTTCAACATTGGCCAATTCAATATCTATACTTCTGGATAGATTTTATACAAGATCCTCGATTTCTTTCTTTACTTCTATAGAAGTATTTTATGTAAAATTGTTTGTAAAATCGTTGTCGACAACTTTCCAATTTTCTGGTTCCATTCTCGTAATGACATAACTCATCGAGATCTCTTCAAGATTTCAATCTTTATTTCAGGTACCTGAAACTCTTATAGAGTTTTATTATTTGTTATGTCTTGGGTCTCTTCAGGAGCACCCGCCTCCAATATATAACCATCTCATATTACTTTCTATTTACGAGAATTTTGATCATTGGAACCATTTCAACTATCATGCTTCAGGCATGATTTACATTCTCTCGCTCTAACATGTAATTTAAACTTAGAGCATTTCAGCTGGTATATGAGACTTAATTACTCTCATTGGGTGAGTAAATATGTATGGCAGTTGACATGTAATAACATGAATTATCTTATGAACTTCTAGTTCATATACGAGGATCTATATAATGATAATTCATTTTCCTCTATCTAGCTGATTATTATCTCCCCCTGATGTTGAGAAAAATCATGTCATAAATGATTCTCCAATTAATGTTTAAAAATTTAAACATAAAAGGAGACTCGTACTCAATATATATTCTCAACCCTTTTTATTTACCCATTTTGTGCGTTGTGGTGGAGCAATTCATATCGCACATTCAAAAATCATAAAATGGGAAGTGTATGGTTTCTGACTAAAAACCAATCATAACGAGGAGTTTATTATAACTCGTTGGCTTGATGCGTATAAGTGTTGCTATATGGAAACACCATATAAATAATAACTCTTTTGTTCTCATAGTTTAGCTATTAAATAGGAGGCATCCAATTGAAATTTTGCTAAATTATATTTTTCATAATCAATAGGCTTTGTAACAACTGATATAACCTAAAATATAAACCCACTAGCTTTTCAAGACGAATAGTCTAACTGCATAATCTGAATCTTTTTAGAATCAATCTCACAAACTTCTGGTTGTAAGTCGATAAAACAATGTAGATGCATCTACTAAAATCATATAAAACTTTTCACATTTGTGGATATATGAGCCCATATTTCGTTCAGATATGCAAGACATATAGTCTTAACTTCAGTACAAGAACTTTAAGTTCTAATTCTTTTGGTAAGTGGGATCATCTATATCCTTTGAGAACAAACAACACAAGAACTTCATGTTCTTTTAGTAAGTAACAAACAACACAAGAACTTCATGTTCTTTTAGTAAGTGGAATTTAATCAATTCCTTTAAGCAACACAAGAACTTCACGTTATTTAATAAGTGGAATTTAATCCATTTCTTTGAGAATAAGCACCACAAGAACTACATTTTCTTTTAATACATGTGCATGTAAATCTCAATAATTTCTGCACCATTATTGATCAGGATGGTCTAACCGATCATGCCAACTATATATATGTGTGTATATATCTCTGAATTTGTAAACTTCTTGTTTACCATATAATGTAATTCAATCTTACTCGTACATGTCTAGTACGACCATCAAAATTGTTCCTTTAAATAGGAATATATTTAGCTCTTTCGGAGCTTTCAATTGAAATTATCTTTTGGTAGCAATATATAGCTCTCCTGGAGCTTTCAACTGACTTTTTGGCTACCAGAACTTATATCCATATTGGCTTATTTCAAATGCCAACTGATAACATATGTTATCTATAATTCCCAAAGAGATAGTTTGCGAACTCATATTGCTCTCTTTATGACTTTGACGAGTATAACACACTATGAATATGGAATAAAGTTCCATTTGACAATAACAAATTTGCTCAACCAGAGCCTTTTGTGATATTAGTACTTCTGGATATAGTACTCACATTATTCCCTTGCATTTTAATCGAGAAATGTATAATTATGCACATTTCAAAATGTGCTTTGTTTCATTTACTTCAGGTAATGAAAATGTGTACTTTGTATCATTCACTTCGAGGAATGAAAAATATAAAATATAGCACATCATATCAAGTCGATTATCTATCAAAGATAAACTTTCAAGTGCTCTTCCGAAGCATTGATATTTTAGTACTTTGAGAAATATTACTCATATTTCCCCTTGCATTTAAATGGAAAAAATATTTCTTATGCTTAAGTACAATATGAGTACTTGCATTATCTGCTAGGCATAAATAGCCACAATTCTAGGCATAAATAGCCACAATTCATTGTATATTTTATTCCGGAAGTAATCATATTCTTCGAATAATAAATTAACATAAAGCATAAATAAATAATATGTGAAATAAATAAACATAAAGCAAACTAACATAAATAAATAATAAATAAAACGAATTAACATAAAAAAACAATTATTCCTGTTAAAGGTTATAAGGGAAATAAAATAAATGGTAAATTATTCCCTTCAAGGGTTATGAGAAAATTAACAATATCCAATTGAGTTGGACCAATAACGCCATAATTATTTTCGCCATAAACAAATTTTGTTTATATTTTATTTCATTTATCATTCATGATTATGGATAAAGTCCATAATACTTTGGCGTTTGACAAGTACGAAACCAATAGTTTATAACATCACATTGATAAAAAGATTTCACTTCCTTAGAATGATCTTTATCACTCTTGTCATCCTTATAACTTCGCTACAAGCGGGTAGAAGTATTCTTAAAACGACTATATTTTTTCATGTGTATATTCATAGCCTCGACCACGACCACAACTTTTAATGTGGTTTTTTTATTCCTTCCATAATATAATCTCACATTCACTTCAGGGAATGTAGTAGAGTCAGTGGGCCTTTGAAACCTTTTTCACATATCCTTATCACAGAGAACAAAGATTTAATCCTCGTACGCGGCATTGTTAAACCTGTCCACAAGGTCCTTTAAAAACCTCCTTTAAGACCAGTAGCCTCGCAGAACGGGATGTCCAGCCAATTATACTTGGATTATATCGAAATTATGTCTCTAACTGAATAATAATTTACCATATTTGCATTCACTTCAGGGAATGAAACAGATCCAATAATCGCATGGAATAAACATCATGCTTGCATTCACTTCAGGGAATGCCCCATCATTGATAATTGAATGGAATAAACATCATGCTTGCATTCACTTCAGGGAATGCCCCATCATGGATAATCGCATAGAATAAACATCATGCTTTGCATTCACTTCAAGGAATGCCTCCCATAACACTTTTTGGATCAAGAAGAATTTTCGTAACTTGAAATTAGGAGAAGTCTATGGTCAAGTTTTTCAACGAAGAAGAAATATTGCTTTCGAGCAAATATAGACTTTATAATAATCTTCTTGTAAATTCAAAATCATCATGATTTATCGCACTTTAAAATAATAATATAAAGAATAAAAATAAAACCAAAATTTACCGATATTGATTTTTCTCTCGTGGACAATGGAGACATAGCATATGACCGATATAGCTTCTCATAATCCCTTTATATCACATCTCTTTCCAAGCCATTTAAGCATATCATGTAAAACTCAAAACATGGTTAAAAATATTAACTTTTACCAAATAAAATGACATAAATAATAATATGAAAAATATCAAATATAATCATATAAGTAAAAGTATGAATAAACATACCGCTAATTAACCCTTTTAGGAACAAGAGAAAACACACGTAATTTACACCAAACGCAACCTCTTCGTCTCTGTCGATTCGTCTTTTGGTTTGTGAGAAGCCACAAATTTATCTCTTTCCAATGTTCGAATAAAATCAAACATACTTCCAAAATTTTCAAAAATTAAAACAAATTTAAAATATAAAGAGAAAGACAACCGATAACTAAAAAAAATAAGGAGAAAAAAAACTTATCTTTGGTTTATTTTATAATCGAATTATTTTCGGTAACTTCTTTTGAATTATAACGATGAAGACCTCAGTTGATCAGAGTCTCGTGCTTATAACATGTTGTGAATAAAATAACGAAGAACAATGAACAAGAATAAAAGATCAAAGAGATGAGAGAGAAAGAGGGAGATTTGTATTATTCTCAAATATGGAATTGTATCTACAATGCCTTCAATGAATCATCTATTTATAGGCATAAGAAGTACATAATACATTAAACTCTAATTAATAGAGATAATGTTCCTAATAATAAATAAATCAAACTCCTTAGATAAAGTTCTAATCATGATAGACATCCACATAGATAAATATTCATAACAAATTGAAATTTATTTATTTAAAAATGAACTCGTGTTCATTAAAAGTATATGTAATATTTTATTATTACACCTACAAATATTATTAAATAAATTTTAAAGATATATATTTTTAAAAATTCAAAATATTTATTAATAAATTAATAGCCAATCAAACTTCAATCACAAAGAAAAAACATAAGATAGTGGGTCCACAAATATTTGGCATTGGATCGCCTAGGACACGTGTTTCATCCACAATCAGAGACCAAGATGGTTTATTGGAATATTTCACGAATCTTTGTTCAAATAAATTGTACCACTAATTATTTAGTCATTCTTTCCATTATTTTATACTAAGTTTAACAATCAAATAATTGCTCAAACTATACCTTTTTTTATATACGTACTTGAACTATATTTTGGGCCAAATAGGTGCCTAACGTTTTCTTCCGTGACCCATTTAAAGTTTTATCGTAACAACCGTTAAACTTTCCCGTTATCCAATGAAATTCGAACACATGAAATGGTTGATCATTTTCTGAAATTAAAATCTGAAAATTAGAAAAATAAAATAATATTAATTAACTCAACAATATTTAATTTCTCTAAAAACCTCAACCCTAACCTTAAATTCCTCCAATCAGACCATCGGTTCAACCACCACTATAGCCGTCCTTGTCTTCATCGAACCACCCTTACTGAAAGCCTCATCATCTCGTCGTCAAATAGCGACGAATTAATCGTCGATTTCACCTCGACGAACACCCAACAAATGAAGAAAAAAGAGGTTGATTGGATTTCCACCACGGGTAGAGGATGTCGAACGGTGAGGTACATAACGCTTTGGGCGATGAACAGTGAACCGCCGACTTGTGGGGATACTGGACAATGAGAGAGATGTGATTTGGGGGTTTGATTGAAAGAAATTGAAAGTTTTTGAATTTTATGAAATTCAAAGTTTTAAAGAAATTAAGAAATTAAAAATATAAAAAAATATGCCACTTGTCATGTTTTTATTGGATGACAAAAAAATTTAACATCCGTTGAAGGAAAAATCTTAAATGGTTTACGAAAGCAAATGTTAAGCACCTATTTGACCCAAAATATAGTTCATACACCTATCCGAAAAAATAATATAGTTTGAGCACTTATTTGACTGTTAAGCCTTTATATTATTGTATCACAATTATAGCACTAATTGTTTCGTCGACAGAGTTTGGAAGACAAAGACCTATTTGGTAAATAACGTTTTGAGTTAAAATTAAAGGTTTGAATCATTTTGGAGATTTGATTAGTAATGCAGATGCTCATTTTGTCGGGCCACCAAGCCCACAAAAACATTTAACCCAATAAAAAAAATCATACCCATTTTACATACCCAATACCCATTAACCCAGTTACACACGACCCAAATGACCAAACTCATTTACCCAAACTAAACCTAAACCTAAACCTAAAAACCATAATCCTAATTGTAAGAACCAAATTTTGACGGGATCAAACACTTAGCTCGAATCCAACTAAACCCGGAGTAGCCCGAATGTAACCGAGCCCAAGACCCGAGCCCAAATCTAAACCCGCACTCATTTGTACTCGTTCAAACCAAATACCCAAAAATTCTTTCATCAAATCCCCTAACAACCAATGCCCCTCAATTCTTAGTCAAGCCCCCAACGAACAACCCTTAAAATTTCTCAACACCTCACGTATACAAAAGGAATCTTCCCATGATCCCATGAATGGAGGAGATGTGAATCTTCATTTCAATTATAAAAGGAAACAAATGAACAGGGGAAGGGGGGGAGAATGGCCTCTCGGTCATCACTCTATCCAAACGATTGAGCCTACAACTGCCTCTGGTATCCCCTTCTCATCGTCATTCAAATCGGCATTGCCCAACAACTCTCAAGCCTTGCTGCCTCCATCGACACTGACTTTTCCCTTCACTCGAGCACTCACACATAAAGCCACCTCCCACCGTCCACTATCTTGACTACCATCACAGTCCCTAAATGACCATTACCGTCATTCATCAGTCATACGTCATAACTTTAAGACCAAAACCTTGCAGCAAATGAGAAGAATTTGAAATTAAAGTGAGAACATAAAGCAAAAAATCAAATCGGGAAAAGAAAAGAGAAACGAGGGACATTACCTTCAGATTTTTGACAGTGATGGTTCCGATTATCAGGTGACGTATCCCAACGGTGAAGTTGAAGTTTGGATGACGAGGAACAACATACTTCGACCCCAAGATCATCTGACGGTCAAAATAGGAGATAGACGAAGTAGAAGATGAGGAGTTTGAGGCCATTTTCGTGGGGTGCGAGATGGATCTAGGAGAAAGGGACCATAAATTCGTGCTAAGGAAGTCGAGGCGAGTCTCCCAATGAGATATGAGTAAAACGGCCACCAATGACGGCAGTTGGAGTGGTGGCCAACGGTGGTGGCTGTCATCGGTAAATTCAGAGAGTGTAAGGGATATGAGAACATTTTTTTTATAATTTTGGTTTTGAATTATGAAATGAAATAAGTTAGAAAAAAGAAGAAGAAATAAAATGTGTTTAATACTTTCACCAATTACCCGTTTGTTAAACCCCATACATGGCTCACATCCTTTTTTTTATATAGTTTTAGGGTTATTCCCCTTTTGGTTCATGTGCTTTGCATGTATTGCATTTAAGTCCCTTTTTGCATGATTAGGTCCTAATTTAGTTTAGATTGATTAAAATTTAGCCTTTAGGTTTATATTCTTTTTAATTAGGTCATTAATTCATGCTTTTAGAATTAGATTTAATTCAATGAGGTCTTTCATGAAATCGATTAATTTTTAAGCCTTATGATTTGTTCTTTAATTTGATTTGGTCCTTGAATTATGATTCGATGATTAATTGGTTTTGATATTTGATTGATTCATGAATGTGCCTTTATTTGAGATTGATTAGGTCTAATTAGGTCCATAATTTGAACTTGATTAATAATTTGACATGAATTTATTAAATTAATTTTGATTTTGTTTTAATTGGAAAATATATTAATTTTGAGTTTTTGATTATTTTGCTAATTAATTCTTTTCTCCCATACATTTGCATTTTTTATCTTACCACGCCATTTTCATATTTTTAGCAACATATTTTTTTTAAATAGTGCTATTAACCCCTTTATTGAGTTTCCTCTTTTTTGACAACCAAAACCCTTAGGTACCAATTTTGGGCGTAGTGGGTGTGCTATAACCTTTCTCACTCATAACCGACTCCCGATCCTGACGACGATCTCGGCATTGACGCATACCAATTTTACAGGTTTTCGATCATACCCAACCCAAAACGACCGATGGAGAATCCAAGTGTTTGATGGGATTTTGAAGGCTCAACTCAATTTCGACCCGGACGAAAAACGGTGTCTACAGCTTGGTAACTCTACTGGGGACATAGAGAGTCAAGCCACAAAAGGGTAAATGTTGTCTCAAAAAAAGGAAAAAGGAATTTGAAATATTGGTGATCGCAAAACTTGAAGGTTTTCGTATTTTTACGGAGATTGTTCAGTACGTGGTCGTCGTGTGTTCAATGTTCCTTTGCGCACAAGCATATCATAAGCTCTCAACCCGAGTTTCGTCTCGTTTAAGTGGTTGCAATCGCTACCTTTCGAGAGGTTAATCCTCCGTACAAGAATGCGTGTTGCTTCCGGGGTTCACATGCTTTATGTCTTTGAGAGGTCAATCCTCCGTACAAGCTTAAAGAAGTGAGCCCCCTAAACTGAACTCGATCCGTAGAAGCCTATAATAGGTGAGGATCGAGGTTCTTATTAGCTTTTGTAGGTTGATAAAGACAGTTTGGGTACCCATCTTTTGAACCATAAACCGCATGTAATGTGCCATAGGAGCCCACCCAATCAGAGCCACGACGAACCTGAATTATTAGTGGTCACCTACATATGTGCACGCACACACTTTTACCATGCATTAAATTTATGTTTGTACATATACATTTGTTTATGATGTACTAACCATGTTTTTGTGGGTTTTTTTGCACACATGCATCGAGTTTATAATGTCTAATAAAGGGAAGTTGACATACGATTAACCATTTAAAATAGAAGGTTTTCGTAATTGAAGTTATGAAAATTGTTCTATAAATGGTCAATTCTAAATCATCACCTTTTATGCATTTATGCATTTAAACATTAGCACTGCCTTTGCATGCATTCATAATTTATATGGGTAGATGATCGAGCAGTGATGTGTGATGAAGAATAAAAAAATTCAAGAGGAAGATTTTACGTTGCCCACACGGAGGAGACACTTGTCATTTTTTTATTAAAATTTGTTTTGAGAAATCATCTTTGTAAATAAATTTTGAGCAGTGAATAAATGATGGTATTTTCGAAAATGAGCTTTCAAACAATAGGCTATGAATAATGAACCAAATTTATAAACTTTGAAGTTCTTTGAAAATCAAATAAATGAAATGTTTTGACATATAACGAGATTAACCTTTCATATTCCACTTGAAACCAAAAACAAGATTCTTTGATCTTTTATCCCAAATTCCTCATGATCAATACTGGAAAAGCCAAACTTTCCAAGGAAGATGATCATCGAGTAACACCATTGTTTTTTTTGAAAGTTCAACTTAAAGTCAACCTTTTTTTACAAGATTAGCTTTCCATGAAAGACGACATCCAAGTCACAACTTTGTTTTTGAAAGTTCGACCTACTATCAACTTTTTTTTTCTAGCTAATCCCTCAAGGACATGAAAATTAAATGTTCACTAGTGTACGAATCTTCCAACAAGAAGACAAGGTGGGGCATCCTCTGTTGATTTTGTGAATGAGCTCAAATAATTGGGGCATGTATGAAGAAAAAAAAAGAAAAAGGAAAAAAAAGGAGAAGAAAGATTAACTTTATCATTTATTATTTGTTTTTAGATGATTCTGTGAATAAATAAGTTAATTCTGAATACCTATTAATCTAAGGGTAACTCTTTTGCAAAAATATCTATGTATGAAATGACATTTGGCATTCCTTCATCATCCCTTCACAAAAAGAGAAAATTATCATTTGTTGTCCCCATTTGAGCCTTGTAATTTTCTTTGATTTGAACCCTAACCAAGGATCACCCTCCACACTAGGGGGCAAAGGTGAAGAAATATCTGCTTACATGAATAAATTGTCGATTCTGATCATACTACGAGGATGAAGCCTTATAGTCCAGGGGTCAAGAACAGAAAGATGTGTTTCAGCCACAAGAGATGATTTGTGCTCAAATCAAAATAAAGTTCTGAATTCATGAAAAAGAGAACAAAAAAGAAGAAAAAAAAGAGAAAATAAAAAGAAAGGAAAAAATATGAAATGAATAAAACAGAACGAGAAGCACACATGTGAAGTCCCCCTTCAAAAATGATTATCTTGAGTCCAGTTATCTTCAAGATGAAGCTTGCGACACAATATTGTTCGAAGTTCTGGTTCCAAAATTTGTGGAAATATCATGAATCCTTGAAGATAAAAAAGAAATAAAGGAAATAAACTCTAGGGTGAAAACCTAAAAATGAACAGTCTAGAGTGATCCGAAAAAGAAAATATGTGGAAGCAGATTCAAGTCGAGCAAAGTGAGATTCCAACGAAAACAATCGATCCTTGGTTATTGACCCTTAAACATTTGTTTGAGCCTATGTATCCTTTCTTTCATAACCCTGAACCATAACCTACGTTACATGCCTATAAAGTCCATTTTGATCATACATGGATATTTGAGTTGAAGAGTCTATTTTTAGAATTGATACCTCCTTTTGGAGTTAACTTGTTTATTTGCGGAATATTTCTAAACATTATAATGCATGGTGAATAATCAAAAAAAAAGGAAAAAATAAAATGAGGGTTCCAAATGAAAACCTACAAAGGGCATTTTGAACCAATGGTGAATTTGAGTCGAAACCTGAAAAGGTGGCTCGAATATGAAGTCAAATATACATGACTAGCATGCGAGAGATGATCCCCTAGAAGTTCAATGAAGTTCCAAACACCCTAAAATCATGAGAAAGGGTTTGAAGTTAGTAAACAGTTCCAGAAGTCGCACACGAAGCTTCCAAGATCATTCGATCATTTCTAAACAAATCGATGAACATTTAAAGAATCATGTCTCATTCAAAACAACCAATTCCAAAACACATTGTATTTCAAACTAACTCATACCTTGAAATCACCAATAGTCTAAACACATGTCAAAGAGCTATAGTTTTGAAAGATTGAAAGAGTAATTGATTTGTTTGATCTTCAATGAACTTAAATTTTTATGAAATGTTTCAATTGTGAGCCTTGAGTGTGGGACACATTTTTCTTTCGCAAAAAATATTTTCGAAAGCTCTTTATGATTTGAATAATATTTTAAAATAAACTCTCTTGAGAATGAAAAAGATTCTTTTGACAAGGTTCACTCAGATTTGAAAAGCCTAGAATCAAGAATGGGGCAAGGAAAAGAAAAGACGAAAGTTTGGAGACAAATTTGTTGGGGGCAAAACTGAATTGTCACAATCTGGAAGTGATGAATTTACGCCCAATTGGAGGAAAAAAGAAGTCGAAGTGATCAAGCTTGGTTCGAGAATGAAGACTTCCCAAGCATCTTTGCATCACCTTTAACCATGAGAGCATGCATTTACATCATTGATATACATATTTCCGTATGCATTCTTTGCACATTGATTATCAAACAGGTACAAACAGAACCTTGTCCCAAGCACGAATGAGTGGTTCTACATCCAATCTAGACTCAAGAATGAATGAGTGCATCTTCATTTATCGAACCTTACCCTAATCACGAGTAAGCAATTCTACATCAAATCCTGCTTCAAACACGAATGATCAGATCTTCGCCTTTAAGATGAAGTGCCACCATTTGCCTCCAAGAGGGAATGCCATCATTTGCCTCCAAGATAGAGTGCCACCATTTTCCTTCAAGATGAAGCGTCACCCTAAATCCTCCAAGATAAAGTGCCACCATTTTCCTCCAAGTGGGAGTGCAACTATTTGCCTCCAAGACGGAGTGTCATCGTCAAGCTTCCAAGATGGAGTGCCACCAACTACCCCCGAAAGAGAGTGTTATTTGCCTTCAAGATAGAGTGAAATCATTTACCTCCGAGATGGAGTCTCATCAAGCATCCAAGATAGAGTGTCATCAAATTACCTTCGAGATGAAGTGTTAACAATTACCTCAAAGATGAGTGTTATCATATCTAATTATTTCAAAGATGAGTAAATGAAGATGTTAGAACCATTGTCCCCAAATATGAGGGAGTGGAGTCTTACAACCAAATTAGAATTCGACCCAGCATCCTCAGGTTTGAAAGAGTGGAGTCAGATTTGGCATCCTCGGGTTTGAAAGAGCTAATCAAATTTTCAACTCAGTATCCTTGGTTTTGAAGGATCAAAGTTTCCGACACAGCGTCTTTGAGTTGAGGAATGGAGTTTTACATCGAGAAATGAGTTCTTGAATTCCAATGCCCTTGAGACGAGTGGGGTACATCTTACACTGCCCTTGAGACGAGCGGGGCACATCCTACAATCCTAGTACCCTTGAGACGAGCGGGGTGCATCTTACATCGAGATATTCATTCTCAAATTCTAGTGCCCTTGAGACGAGCGGGGTACATCTTACATCGAACAACGAGTTCTCAATTCTAGCGCCCTTGACACGAACAATGTACATATTTTATCAGAAAATGTGTTCTTAATCATCAACGCCATTAAGATGAGCGGGGTGGCATCTTTGCAGGTTCAATTCATTAAACAAAATTGTTTCTTTTTTGTCTTTGTCCTATTCCTCTCGTTCAAGCAATGGACAAAGACAGGCAACTGTAAGCACTAAATTTTGACCGGATCAAACACTTAGCTCAAATCCAACTAAATCCGGAGTAGCCCGAATGTAACCGAGCCCAAGATCTGAGCCCAAATATAAACATGCACTCATTTGTACCCGTTCAAAACCAAATACCAAAAAATTATTCCATCAAATCCCCTAACAACCAATCCCCCTCAATTCTTTGTCAAGCCCCCAACTAACAGCCCCTAAAATTTCTCAACACCTCACGTATACAAAAGGAATCTTCTCATGATCCCATGAATGGAAGAGATGTGGATCTTCATTTCAATTATAAAAGGAAAAAAATGAGCAGGGGAAGGGGGAGAATGGCCTCTCGGTCATCACTCAATCCAAACGATCGAGCCTACAACTGCCCCTGGTATCCCCACCTCATCGTCATTCAAAGCGGCATCGCCCAACAGCTCTCAAGCCTTGCTGCCTCCATCGACACTGACTTTTCCCTTCACTCGAGCACTCACACATACAACCACCTCCCACCGTCTACTATCTTGACTACCATCACAGTCCCTAAACGGCCATTGTCGCCATTCATCAGTCATACATCATCACTTTGAGACCAAAACCTTGTAGCAAACGAGAAGAAATTGAAATTAAAGTGAGAACATGAAGCAAAAAATCAAACCGGGAAAAGAAAATGAGAAACCAGGGACATTACCTTCAGATTTTTGACAGTGGTGGTTCTGGTCATCGGGTGACGAATCCTAACGGTGAAGTTGAAGTTTGGACGATGAAGAACAACATACTTTAACCCCAAGATCATCTGACGGTCAAAATAGGAGATAAACGAAGTAGAAGATGAGGAGTTTGAGGCCATTTTTGTGGGTGCAAGATGGATCTAGGAGAAATAGACCATAAATTCGTGTTCAGGAGGTCAAGGCGAGTCTACCAATGAGATATGAAGTAAAACAGCCACCAATGACGACGGTTGGGGTGGTGGCCGACGGTGGTGGCTGTCATCGGTATATGCAGAGAGTGTAAGGGAGATGAGAATGTTTTTTTTATAATTTTGGTTTTGAATTATGAAATGAAATAAGTTAGAAAAAAAGAAGAAATAAATTGTGTTTAATATTTTCACCCATTACCCGTGTGTTAAACCTTATACATGGCCCGCGTCCTTTTTTTTTATAGTTTTAGGGTTATTTCCCTTTTGGTCCATGTGATTTGCATGTATTGCATTTAAGTACCTTTTTGCATGATTAGGTCCTAGTTTAGTTTAGATTGATTAAAATTTAGCCTTTAGGTTTATATTTTTTTAATTAGGTCATTAATTCATGCTTTTAGAATTAGATTTAATTCAATGAGGTCTTTCATGAAATCGATTAATTTTTTAAGCCTTATGATTTGTTCTTTAATTTGATTTGGTCCCTGAATTATGATTCGATGATTAATTGGCTTTGATATTTGATTGATTCATGAATGTGCCTTTATTTGAGATTGATTAGGTCTAATTAGGCCCATAATTTGAACTTGATTAATAATTTGACATGAATTTATTAAATTAAATTTTGATTTTGTTTTAATTGGCGAATAGATTAATTTTGAGTTTTTGATATTTTCCTAATTAATTCTTTTCTCCCATGCATTTGCATTTTTTATCATACCATGCCATTTTTCATATTTTTAACAACATAGTAATTTTTTTAAATAGTGTTATTAACCCCTTTTTTGAGTTTCGTCTTTTTAGACAACCAAATTCCTTAGGTACCAATTTTGGGCGTAGTGGGGGTGCTATAACCTTCCTCACTCGTAACCGACTCCCGAACTTGACGACGATCTCGGTGTTGACGTAGACCAGTTTTACAGGTTTTCAGTCGTACCCAACCCAAAACGACCGATGACGACTCCAAGTGTTTGATGGGCTTTTAAAGGCTCAACTCAATTTCGACCCTGACGGAAAATGGTGTCTACACTAATCATCAGCCGCCGCCGCCATCGCCTATAGTCGCCGTCGTCATCCCGAGCCGCGCCACCGATATCATCGGCTCCAAGCCGCGCCACCGATATCATCGGCTCCAAGCCGCTGCCGACAGCCGCGGTTAAACCAAATTATCCCAGATAAACCTAGTCAAATCCACCGCCCTTATCCCTTCCTTTAAACCCTTTACCCTCATCCTTTACTGCCACCACCGCCCGAACACGACCTCCACCATGCTCCATGTGTCCCCTTACTTTTCCAGACCACCCCGAATCGACCCCCTATAAAAGGGAGTCGAACTGGCAAAACCCAAAATAAAGAAGAGAGATTAGAAACGAAAAAATTGAGACTAAAAACACAAAATGGGATTCTAAACCAAAAAAATAAAGATCGGAGCAAAAACAAGTGAAAAAAATAAAATAAAAGGTAAATATAACCCCAAAAAACTTTAAGTTTTATTAAGATCCGAAAAAGTATGGGTGATTTAGGAGAAACTAACCTTGAAACCGTGTTTAGAACCCAAAAGTGAGCCTAAACCACCCTTCACATGTTTTTCGGCCACCGTTCGTGGCAGTTCTTCGTCGCTGGCGAACGAGGGCGAACGACGCTGTTTTGAGCATGTGCAACCGTACACGGGCCAGAACCAGAGGGAGGATCCTCGCGTTTCAGCTTAATGGGGGAAATTGTTGATTTAGTCCTGCCAACTTTGTATCCTTCTCATTTCACATTTTAATTTTTGTTTTATTTAATTTCCGTCACTATTTTTTCATATTATTATTATTAGTATATTATTAGTATTATTATTATTAGTATAATAAACATATTATATATATGTATTTATATGCCCTGCATTCATTCCTTGTATCAAATTTCTAAAATTTAAATGATTTTCTTTAATAGGAATTATCGTGAAAAACGTGTCTCGAACTTAAAGGGCTGTTGCTTTCCCGTTAATTTCTAATATAAATTTTTCCTTTTAATTCTAAATTATAATATTTAAAATGGTATTCCTTTAGTCGGGGGTCTCGCAAAAATTATGTCTCGAACTTAAAGGGGGGCGTAAGTTTCTCGTTAGTCTCGTATAAAGGAAGATCATTTTAGATACATTTTGCGACAAATTCACAAATTCTAAATTAAATTCAAACTCATAATTCCCATCCTTAAAACACCACATAATCGACTAGGTACCAATTTTTGGGCGTTACTGGGGTGCTCACCCTCCCCCACACATAACCGACCCCCGAACATGTTTTTTTGGTTTCATAGACCAAAACTCGTTGTTTTAATAAAATGACAAAAACAAGTTTTATTAAAATAACCGAGTTTTCAGGCGATCCAATCTCACCTAAATTAACAGATTTGCGGAGACTTCCATTTAAGTCGAAAATAATATTTTGTAAAAACGCGTCAAGCTCGCATGACCATTATTACAAGTCAAAACCACTAATTTAGATGTTTGGTAAACAAAGGATTGTAATAGCGGATCTCCTAAAAGGAGTTTTTTGAGTTAGATGTTTGGATATAATAATTATAAAGACTCTATTGTCCTTGGTAATTACTAATTTTTTTGAATAACATAAATTTGAATGACTAATAAAATCAAAAATTAATTTTATAAATAAAAAACTAATATATACATCTAAATTTAGTAATTAATAAAACCATATTTAAAATTAATTTCATAAATAAGAAATTAATACATACATATAAATTTAATAATCATTAAAATTATATTAAAAAGATAATTTAACAAATAAGAAATTAATGTATACATCATTCATAATTTATACATATTTAGTAATGATATTAAAAATTAATTTTTAATTTATTAGTTAACTAATTTGAATTAGGAACCATATTTCCCCCTCTCTAAAACCTTATCCTCTTCATTCTCTCTAAAATCCATATCCTTCTCATTTGTTCTTCATCTGCGGCCATGTAACACCCCTTACTCGATCTGGAAGAAAATCAGATCGGAAGTGTCACCAGAAAACAAAAACAGAACATACTTATACATGGTTCAAACAAACAATATATATACTTTCATATTATCATATCATATTAAAGTCAATGAACTTATTAACAACATAATTTCATACATTTTTAATTTCATATTCGAATTCTTTTCATAGGGGTCAATTTGTAATTCCTGAAATCTAAGATCTTCTACCACAATTAAAGACATTCATACAAAATTCATGCCATAGTATACATGATTAATCATACATGTCTTGCAAAAGGTCATATCAATTCACATTAAGCCTTGATTTTAAGATTAAGGGTCATTAAATAAAGAATACAAAGTTTAGGGACTTAATTGCAATGTTAAAAACTAAATTCCTTACCCAAATTTTAGATCATGACCATGAAGAGGAGAATACAAAGTTTAGGGACTCAACCAAACGTAATGAGGATGAAACTTTTCATAATCCGCTTATTCATCTAGGCGTAAGGTGGATGAAACCCTCTTTGGAATATGCTCATCTATTCGAGCACGAGGAGAATAGAACCCGCTTATTCATCCGAGCATAAGGAGGATGAAATTTTTCAGAGATTCGCTTATTTATCCAAGCATAAGAAGGATGAAATTTTTCAGAGGTTCGCTTATTCATCCAAGCGTAAGGAGGATGAAATTTTTCAGAAGATTCGCTTATTCATCCAAGTATAAGGAGGATGAAATTTTTCAGAGGTTTGCTTATTCATCCAAGCATAAAGAGGATGAAATGTTTTAGAAGATTCGTTTATCCGTTCAAGCGTAAGGAGAATGGAGTCTTCTTATTCATCCAAGCATAAGGAGGATGAGATTTTTTCAGAAGATTCATCTATTCGTTCAGGAGGGAAGAGAATGTTTGCTTATTCATCCAAGCATGATGAGAATGAAATTTTTTAAGGTTTTGCTTATTCATCCAAGTATAAGGATGATGAAAGCTTTTGAAGTTTGTTTGCTTATTCATCCAAGCATAAGAAGGATGAAATTTTTCAGAAGATTTACCCATCCGTCTGGGAGGAAAGAGAATGTTCGCTTATTCATCTAAGCGTAAGGTGGATAAAGTACTTTTTGGAACCTGCTTATTCATCCGAGCATGAGGAGGATGGAACCCCTTTTTAGGTCTTGCTTATTCATCCAAGCATAAGGAGGATGAAATTCTTAGAAGTCTGTTTTCTTATTCATCCAAGCATAAGGAGGATGAAGTTTTCAGAAGAATCTGCCTGTTTGAGTATCTGGGAGAACAGAACCCAACCTAACAATTCGGGCATTTGAAAGAATAGAACCCAACTTAGCTATTCGAGCGTAAGGAGAATAGAATCAGCCTATTTGTTTGAGCGTGGAACCTAACTCGGCTATTCAGGCATTTGGGAGAATAGAACCCATCTTAGATATTCGAGCGTAAGGAGAATAGAATCGACCTATCCATTCGGGCGTTTGGAGATTAGAATCCACTCATCTATTCGGGAAAAAGGAAAATAGAACTAGCCTATCCGTTCGGGCGCTTAAAGAATAGAATCCGCTCATCTATTCGGGCGAAAGGAGAATAGAACAAGCCTATCCATTCGAGCATTTGGAGAATGGAGCCAATTTGGAAAATCGGTGAAAATTAGTGCCTTTTGGTCTTTGCTTTATTTCTGTTGCATAGAGATAAGCAAAGAGGGGCAGCTGTTGTCACTAAATTTTCACCTCATTATTTTGTGTTTAATTATTATTATTATGTATATTAGTATTATTAATAAACCCCAAAAAATAATAAAAAAATAATATGAAAAATATAATAAATAGCATATTTTAAAATTGGTCCACTTAATAAATAATAGGGGGCATTATATAATAAGGGTCCACGTTGTAAAAATAATAATAAAAGCCCACTTTAAATGAAATAAAGGGTCCATTTAGTTTAGTTAGGAGCACATTTAAAAAACACAATAAATAACTCATTTACCTTTGTTTTTGTGCAGGATTAATAGAGGCCATTGGATTAAGGGAAGGAAGATCAAAGGGGTTAGGATGGATCAAATTTAAAAAAAAAAAGAAAAGGGAAGGACCACCCGCACCCACGCACCCGGCGTGTGTGCCACACGCGCGCGGGGCTGGTCCTTCCCCCCCAATTTCGAAGCTGCCCAGAAAAGGGGAGGGGGCTACCGCTGCACCACCGGTCACCGTCCACTACCATTTGAGGTCCCAACCGACTCTCCTCAGCCCCGTCGTTCCAACGCCGCTGCCGCCACGACCCCTCACCGCCGACCACCTGCAAAAAAAGGGAAAATGGTGGTCAAACCTACTCAAATTTAGAGAAATTTTCATCTGAAAATCCCTAAATTCGAGCCATTTTTATCTATAAAATCATAAATAGGTTGAATTCATGTGTTAGCTTGAGATTAGGGGTTTGAAAATGGATTTTGGGGGAAGAAATCAAGGATTTGTGCTTTGAAATCAAGCATTCTTGCACCTATAAACCCCCTTTCACTTGTTCAACGCACCAAATCATCCGAAAATCACCTATAAAAATCCTCTGAAAATTGCTGGAAATTGTTCAAGTTTGGAATAGCTTTGGTTAGAATTTTTGGGCTGGAAGCAAGCTTTTTCTTCGGTGGCGATTGGAATTGGTTCGAGTGGAGAAAGTTCGAGGTTTCTACACTTTCGGTAATTTCTTTTTCCTTTTCTTTGTTTTTAATTTTATTATCTTGGTTGAATTTTTGTTTGTTCATGTTATAGGGTTGCAATTCGGATGGGAGGATCGAAGTTGGTTTTTTGGTAAAAATTTTCGTTCTTTATTTTGTTTTTCTTTGTTTTAATCCTTTAGATTCTTAAATAAAATGTTGTTTGTTGAAAAGTTGTGAACTTAGAAAATGAAATGTTGGTTGTTTGATCCATTTGAGTAGGTAGGTAAAAATTAAAAAAAAATATTTGTTGTTAGTGGTTAGATTGGGAAAAAAAGAAAAATTAGGTTTAAAGTTATAAAGTTTTAATAATAAGAGGTTTTTTAGGAATAATATGGGTGTTTTTTAAAGAAAAAATAAAAAGGTTTTTCTTAAGAAATTTAAAAAGTATAGAATTAGGGGTTTTTGATAATTTCATTTTAAAATAAATGTGGGCTTTTTTCTTTTAAAAAATAAAGGTTTTGAAAATAAAAAAATAAACAAAAAATATTTTGAAAGTTTTGAAAAGAAAAGATTTCTAAGTACAGAACAATAAAATGTTTGAAAAAAATGTTTTTTTAAAAAAATATATAAAAAGTTTTGATTTTGAAAATAAAGGTTTTTAAAAGAAAAATAGTAGAAAATGTTGTGAATAAAATAAAGAAGAACAAGAATAAGAATAAGAAGAACAAAGAGATGAGAGAAAAAGAGAGATTGTATTATTCTCAAAAAATAGAATTGTATACAATGCCTTCAATGAATCATCTATTTATAGGCATAAGAAGTACATAATACATTAAACTCTAATTAATAAGGATAATATTCCTAATAATAAATAAATCAAACTCCTTAGATAAAGTTCTAATCATGATAGACATCCACATAGATAATTATTCATAACACTCCCCCTTGGATGTCTATGAAGATAATGTGCCTCGTTAAAATCTTACTAAGATAAAAACCCAGTGGGAAAAAATTCATTAGTGAAAGAAAAAGAGTACACACATCTTTAATACGCATAACATGTTGCCTCATTAAAAACCTTACCAGGAAAACCCATTGGGACAAAACCTCGGTTAAGGGAAAAAGAGTGCAACACGTATTTACTCCCCCTCATAAAAATATCACATAAGATCTTTGAATCTTCATAATTCAATCTTGAATATAATCTTCAAATGTTGAAATAGAGTATGCACTAGTGGATAAATCTTTCAAATTATTGCTTGAAATGATCCATCAAATATCATTCTTCTAAAGATCATGAGGGACGAAACTTTAAAGAGATATGTTTCGTTTTATCACATTTGATGTATCCACCTTGAGATATAAATTCTGCATTATCTCTACATAAGATAGCTTGCATATTATCTTGTGAAAGCAATTCACATATCTTCTGGATATGTTTAGCCAAACACATATTTCGGCTTTGCCTCATGTATAGCAATTATTTAAAGGCAATGGTCTCGTAGCACTTAGATAGCATTTCTGGACCAGCTAAGATACGATGCTTCCGGATCAATTAATGTATATATATGGTGCTTTTATACCAAGAATATCATCACCTTTTTCTCGAGGGCGGAATGGATCTTTGTTTACATTAAAAGACCTAACAACCAAATAGTGATCAACGAATATGCACTATGCATGTAAAGTCTCTTTAAATATTTTTCTGTGTATGTCAATTGCTGCACAAGAATTTCATTGTTAAGGAGATCTCTTCACGAGTCTCAATGAATCGCCAACATACAGAATAAAAACAAAGACAAATCCAGAGCTAAACCTCTTAATAAAATGCTCCGGAAATTAAATTATTCTTATAGCCTTCCACTAATAAGTATTCAATGGGGCGATTATATCAAATGTGCCCAAAATGTTTTAATCCATAAAAGATATGTTCAATATAATTGAATAATGTTCTCGAGAACTTGAATTAACTACTTCTGGCAGTCTAAATCCTTCCAGAAACTTCATGTAAATGTTGTTATCAAGAGGCTTATACAAATAAGATGTAACAACATCCATTAGGCGGAAAACCGAGTTATTTCATTTATTGTCAAACTTATCTAAAAGTAACTGCATCCACCACCGAAAAATATATTTTCCTCATAATCAATTTCATGTCTTTGTGAGAATCTTTGCAACCAAACGAGCTTATATCTCGTGATTTCTCCTTTTGATTTCTCTTTCTCACAAAGGCTCATTAATATCCACGAGCTTTACACATTTCAATATACGAGCTATAGGCCTAAATAATTCTCTTTTCGAAAGAGATCTTAGTTTCGCCTCAATTGCCTCTTTCCATATTGGCCAATCATTTCTTTGTTTACATTGTCCAATTGACAATGATTCATGATCCACGTCATCGAATAAAATCTTTAGTGCTATATTGCATGCAAATGTATTATCGACATCGATTTGATTTCAGTTCCATTTATTACCAGACATGACATAATCTATTGAGATCTCTTTATTATCAGGTACCTGAGTCATGTTAATGCCTCTATTGGAGACCTTTTAATCTCTTCTTGAGATTTTCATAATTCATTGATTCCTCGATCAGACCATCATAACTATAGCTCCCTTTCTTTTTTTTCGAGGGTTTTTATCTTTGGAACCTACTTGTCTACCACGCTACAGGCGTAAGTTAGACTCATTAGCAACTAGAATTTTTCCTTCTGGGACATCAAATTTAAACGGAGCATTCATAGCTGGTATATATGACTTAGTCACTCTATTAGGGTCAGCAAAATCATCTGACAATTGATTTGCTAAATGAATTATCCTTTGAACTTACAGTTCACATTGTTGAGTATGTGGATCAAACTAAGATAATGATAATTCATTCCAATTTATTTATTTTCCCAACTATTTTATTTTCTCCCCCTAACGTTGGGAAAACTGACACATTAAAAAGATAGTCAGTAAATCGAGTTGTAAATAAATTCCCTATGAGAAGCTCAAGATATTTAATTATCAAGGGAAATTTGAATCTGACATATATTCCCAACCTCCTTTAAGAACTCATCTTTGTGCGTTGTGGTGGAGCAATCAGAACATATACCGCACACTAAAAAATCTAAGATGAGAAATATTTGGTTCCTGACCAAAAACCATTTAAATGGGGAGAACTTATTATGATTTGTTGGCTTGATGCGGATTAGTGATAATACATATAAAATGACATGTCATTAGCATTATCAAGACCAATTGTCTTTATAAGGTAATCTGAAAATGTGCTCATAGTTTTATCAACTGAGCAAGTAGCCTTGCAAATACCAAGTTGCGGATTAGTAACAAGGATACATATGACCATCTAGTCGATGCATCAATTAAAATCGTAAAATATCTAGATGGACTGTAAGAAAGGTGTATGGGCCCACATATATCACATTTGTATCTGTTCCAGAAAAAAATTAATAGATTCGCAATCTATCATAGCTGGTGATGATTGAATAATCGGTTTGCTTTGATAGCAAGTATCACATGAAAACATTACTTTGAAGAAAATTTCAACTCTTCAATAAATTATCACATGAAAGTGTCAACAAATTTTCGCATCATAATTGAACCGGGATGGTCTAACCGATCATTGCCAAATAATAAAGTTATCAGTAAACTTCTGATTCACAATAGCATGAGCTTCAATTTGTACTAATTCTATTGTAGTACACTATGGATGATAGTGCATATAACTTTTTCAAGTTTTTATTATTGCCTTGATTTATACTCATAATATTGAGATAGTCAACATCCCATTGATTAATTGTCTCAATATGATATCCATTACCGTGAATATCTTTAAAATTAAATAAGTCTCTTTATGACTTTGACGAGTATAACGCACTGTGAATATGGAATAAAGTTCCATTTGACAATAACATATTTGCTCAACCAGAGCCTTTTGTGATATTAGTACTTTCGGATATAGTACTCACATTATTCCCTTGCATTTTAATCGAGAAATGCATAATTATGCACCTTTCAAAATGTGCTTTGTTTCATTTACTTTGGGTAATGAAAATATGTACTTTGTATCATTTACTTCGAGGAATGAAAAATATAAAATATAGCACATCATATCAAGTCGATTATCTATCAGAGATAAACTTTGAAGTGCTCTTCCGAAGCATTGATATTTTAGTACTTTGAGAAATATTACTCATATTTCCCCTTGCATTTAAATGGGAAAAATATTTCTTATGCTTAAGTACAATATGAGTACTTGCATTATCTGCTAGGCATAAATAGCCACAATTCTAGGCATAAATAGCCACAATTCATTGTATATTTTATTCCAAAAGTAATCATATTCTTCAAATAATAAATTAACATAAAATGTAAATAAATAATATGTGAAATAAATAAACATAAAGTAAACTAACATAAATAAGTAATAAATAAAACGAATTAACATAAAAAATAAAATAAATAAATAAATCAATTATTCCTTTTAGAGGTTATAAGGGAAATAAAATAAATGGTAAATTATTCCCTTCAAAGGTTATGAGAAAATTAACAATATCCAATTGAGTTGGACCAATAACGCCATAATTATTTTCGCCATAAACAAATTTTGTTTATATTTTATCATTCATGGTTATGGATAAAATCCATAATACTTTGGCGTTTGACAAGTATAAAACCAATGGCTTATAACATCACATTGGTAAAAGGAATTCACTTCCTTAGAATGATCTTTATCACTCTTGTCATCCTTATAATTTCGCTACCAGCGGGTAGAAGTATTTTTAAAACGACTATATTTTTTCATGTGTATATTCATAGCCTCGACCACGACCACAACTTTTAATGTGGTTTTTTATTCCTTCCATAATATAATCTCACATTCACTTCAGGGAATGGAGTAGAGCCAGTGGGCCTTTGAAACCTTTTTCACATATCCTTATCACAGAGAACAAAGATTTAATCCTCGTACGCGACATTGTTAAACCTGTCCACAAGGTCCTTTAAAAACCTCCTTTGAGACCAGTAGCCTCGCAGACGGGATGTCCAGCCAATATACTTGGATTATATCGAAATTATGTCTCTAATTGAATAATGATTTACCATGTTTGCATTCACTTCAGGGAATGAAACAATTCTAATAATCGCATGGAATAAACATCATGCTTGCATTCACTTCAGGGAATGCCCCATCATTGATAATCGCATGGAATAAACATCATGCTTTGCATTCACTTCAGGGAATGCCTCCCATAAAACTTTTTGGATCAAGACGAATTTTTGTAACTTGAAATTGGGAGAAGTCTATGGTCGAGTTTTTCGACGAAAAAGAAATATTACTTTCGAGTAAATATAGACTTTATAATAATCTTCTTGTAAATTCAAAATCATCATGATTTATCGCACTTTAAAATAATAATATAAAGAATAAAAATAAAAATAAAATTTACCGATATTGATTTTTCTCTCGCGGACAATGGAGACATAGCATATGACCGAGATAGCTTCTTATAGTCCCTTTATATCACATCTCTTTCCAAGTCATTTAAGCATATCATGTAAAACTCAAAACACGGTTAAAAATAGTAACTTTTACCAAATAAAATAACATAAATAATAATATGAAAAATATCAAATATAATCATATAAGTAAAAGTATGAATAAGCATACCGCTAATTAACCCTTTTAGGAACAAGAGAAAACACGCGTAATTTACACCAAACGCAACCTCTTCGTCTCTTTCGATCCATCTTTTGGTTTGTGAGAAGCCACAAAATTTTCTCTTTCCAATGTTCGAATAAAATCAAACATACTTCTAAACTTTTCAAAAAAAAGTTAACATATAAAGAAAAAGACAATCGGTAATTTAAAAAAATGAAGAGAGAAAAAAAAACTTATCTTTGGTTTATCCTAGAATCGAATTCTTTCCAATAACTTCTTTTGGATTCAAACAATGAAGACCTCTGTTGATTAGAGTCGTGCTGATAACGTGTTGTGAATAAAATAAAGAAGAACGAGAATAAGAATGTAACGCCCGTGTTTTGGGGTTAGGAGTTAGTGGGGTTACGGTTCGAGTCGGTAAAATTTAATTAAAATCAATTCAACCTTAATTTGGACCTATTTGAGCTTTAGAAAAAGGGGAGGGACCAATGTGGTAATTTTACCCAAACATTTTAAAAAGCAAGACCACTTTTAATTAAAAGTTGTCATCTTCTCTTTCCCACTTCCTATCCCAACGTCAAAAACACCCAAACCCTCTTCAAAACCCTCCCAAACTAAAAACACTATTCCATTGGCTTTCAACTTCATTTCAAGGTGTTTTTGAAAGGTAAAATCATTTTCTCACTCTCATCTTCATCCTTTATCTATCTATGGTTGTAGATTTTAAAAATATGAGATTTTGAAATTTAGGGTTTGATTTAAAGTTTGGATTTTTATGGCGATTTTCACCTTGGTTTGAAATAATGAGTTAAGTTTTGTTTTAATCACATCAAGATATATATTATATGTCAAAATGAGTGGATTTTATTAAAAACCCGAAATGGGTTCTTGGAGCCATTTTTGGGATGTCAAAACTTGGGTTTTTGGGAGGTTTAAGGTTGAAATTGAAGGGCTGTTGGTTTATATATGTTAGGAGGGTGTTTTGGGATCATTTGAGAGTCTTTTGGATGTTTGAAAGTGGAGTTTTCAGCCAAGGTTTGAGGGAGTACGAATTTGATACATTTGGGGATTTATTTGATTGGAAAATGTGGATGAAGTTAGTTTAAGCTCTAAAGTTGGGTATTGATTGAATGTTAGCATTGATTGTGGTTGTTGATTGTGTTTTTGGTTGACTAGAAGCAAGAGGAGTCGTCGAAGGAGCTTTGGGACCGAATCTGGGTTCGTAGGAGTTTCGCTTGGTTGCTAAGGAAGGGCGGTGAGTGGTTTCAAACTTGTTTTAAAGTTTGGTTCGAGTATGTATAGTGTGTGTGTGTGAAGTGTGCTTGGTAGGCCATTTCTTTATTTCAAGTTGTTAATTCTAGCCATTGATTTCATTAAATGCTATTGTGTATTTGCCTATCTATGCTCTTGTGAATTGTGGTTAATTGGTGCATGTATATCATGAATATGCATATATGTGATGAGCATGAGTTATGGTTGATGATATGTGATGTGATAATGAAAATTGGCACTAAATAAATTACCGGTTGTAAATGATCGATCATTAGGATTAGTGTGCACACAAATTGAGTCAAAACGTATGTGGCCTTGATGGCGTTAAGTCATCGAGGAGGAGTACGGTGATGTAATATTCCACCGGAAGCTTTTATTTATTTCTACGGGATGATGAGTGGAATCACATCCGTAGGGCATGTGGCGATGAGTGGAATCCCGCACATACAAGGTCCGATGATGAGTGTAATCCCACCGAGGTAAAGTGTTGTTGAGGTTTAAATCCGCACATCCGGGTAATTAATAGTGGCCAATTAAACTTGTTCATATGTTGTGATATATGATGTTGATATATGATGTTGATATATGATCGTTGATATTGATGCTTGATGCTTAGTATGATGTAAGATGTCATATTATGCCACTCGAAAGACTAGCTAGGTCTACTTGATTATGTGTCATTGTAGGTTGTATGTGAGATTAGGATTTACATGCTTGAACCCTGCATTGTTGATGTTTTTCGTTTTAGAGCACCCTCACTAAGCTTATAGCTTACGCTCTCAATGTTCAACAATGCAGATCATTAGCGTGGTGTTAGCTCGGAGCAAGGCAAGAAGGGATTTCCAAGTTTATGGCTCAAGTACGGTGATTAATTTTGTATTAGTTGGCAATGTGGCAAGGGTTTTTGTATGAGCTATGTATGACTCATGTATGTTGGAGTTCTGTTTTGGCTTTGGTTTGTAAAGCATGTTATGCTACGATGTATGCTTGTGTGTGGTGGCATGTCTTTAGATGTTTAGGTTGCCTTGTTATGGATGCAAACCTCCTATGTGTTGTCTTGTGCCTTTTAAGGCCTTTTGAGCTTTCACGTATGACCTTAAATGCTAAATTGCCTCTTGTTGGAATGCCATGTATGGATGTCTTATTTCATGGTTGAATGCTTAAGTTGCTTGTATGATTTGCGTACCACCTTGTGTTGATTTGTGCCTCTTGGCTTTGAGTTTTCAAGCATGATTGTTATGTTGGTTTGCCTTAGGAATGATGCTAGTGTGTTGGTTGAGGTTTTAGAGGGATTTAGGGACACCCTTGTGCCTTAAATCAGCTAAATTGGTAAGTTCGTAGCAGGGGTATCGATACGATTGGACCCGTATCGATACAGCCTTCTTGTTTCAGGCCTCACGTTTCGATACGCGAGGGGGCGTATCGATACCTTTTTGGTCCCTGGAGTCACTGTCGATTTTGGTATCGAAACGGGCTCTGGCGTATCGATACGGTCATCTTAGCGTTGACCGCGAGAAGTTGACCGTTGGGGAGAGTATCGATACACTCTTTGGTGTGTATCGATACGGTCTCTACGGGTTGACTATGACTAGTTGACCTAGTCAAGGCGTATCGATACACCCATTGGGAGTATCGATACCGCCTGTAGTTTAAGTTTAAAATCGGGCTGTTAAATGTTGTTTTGGGTTCGCTTGATTGTCTCGTGTATGTTGTTCCGCTGTTTGATCACTTAGGATTTAATACTCCTCTAGACAATATGAAAGAAAAAAAATAGGGTTGTTAACCGAGGGGGAACCTTAACGGGTTTCGCTTCGGTTTTCCCCGTGTGGCTCACTCGGACCGGTCATCCGGCCAGACCGGGACGAGGGGGTTACAAAGAACAAGAAGAACAAAGAGATGAGAGGAAGAGGGAGATTGTATTACTCTCAAAAAAATAGAATTGTATACAATGCCTTCAATGAATCATCTATTTATAGGCATAAGAAGTACATAATCATTAAACTCTAATTAATAGAGATAATATTCCTAATAATAAATAAATCAAACTCCTTAGATAAAGTTCTAATCATGATAGACATCCACATAGATAATTATTCATAACACTCCCCCTTGGATGTCTATGAAGATAATGTGCCTCGTTAAAACCTTACTAAGAAAAATAATAAGTTTGCTTGCTTGTTTTAGAAATAGGTGAAAACTTAGGATTAGAGACTAAAGCATAGATAGAGACTTGTTTGTTGAAAAATGTTTCTTCGCAAAAAATTAAAAATAAAATACACTTAAGCAAACTTAAACCTCAAATTAGGAATAAAAGACTTAGACACTTTTAGGGCTTTTAAACAGTCGAATTTAGAATTTAAATAAAATGCTCAACACACCTAAATTTCTTTGTTGTTTGAAAAGTGAAAACCTTATCAATGCAGTGTCTTATCAAACGGGAATGACGAGTTAGCATCAGAAATGTTGGCGGTGATTAAAGTTCATCTCCAGGGCGATAAGGCCGTTAAAATAGACTAATATTTATTAAACGGACAAGTAAAGTTGAAACTTTGTGAACTTGCAAATTCTAATTTTGAAAACGATTTCAAAACCAATTAGGTACCAATTTTGGGCATCGTGGGGTGCTAACCCTTCCCCACGGGTAACCGACCCCCGAACCTATTTTCTGATTTTTCGCAGACCAAAACTATTGTTTTATTAAATCAAAACGTTTTATTAAAATAACCCTATTTTTAAAAGTGATTCAATCACATTTAAAAAAAAAAGATTGGTGGCGACTCCGTTGATTTTTAAAAGTGTTTTCTAAATAGTCGAAGTCTCCTGTAAAAAGGCGGTTGCGACAATAACGTCATATATAAATAATCATGGATTTTAAATAAAATCAAGCACAAAGTGACATCAATGCATACAATGAAATCAAAGCACATGATGACATCAATACATACTTATTATATCTTGAACATATCTTATTTGAGTTTATAGTCATGTCTTGAGTATGTCTTATTGGGGTTCATAGTCATGTCTTGTTCATGGTATACTCTCTAGATATTCTTGTTATGATTTTCTTATGTCTTGATTATCTTGTCCCTTGAATCACATTGAACATAGATAACTTAGTTCGTATTTAATTATATTGGTCTGTGTTACTCATGGCACATAGCACAAAGCACATGTCACATGATACATAATCATGAATCTCTTTCTCTCCATCATCTCTCCCAAACGCCACAACATCGCCAAAAGTCATGTAAGCAAATACCACGTCAATGTTTTCAAGGTCCTTGTAAATTCTTAGCTTTATTCCTTGATCTTGTTTCATGAATGAGCTATTAGCTCTATAAGTTCATAACCTTGTTCATGGTGAGCACAAAGCTCCAAGGAGTGGTAGTTCATGAATCTTAATGGCATATAGTTCATAAGTCTTATTTCATAATTAACAAGGATTAAGGTTCATCATTAATTCTTATGACACATTTCACAACACGTCAAATCAATATATCCAATGCATACATTATACAAAACAAAATCAAAGAAGCTTACCAAGCTTTACATGCCATGAATGTAGCCACCAACTTGCTCTATGTGAGCCATGTATGTCATGATCATGCATAAACATAATAATATATAAAAACATTAATCGGGATGACACCGCATCATCCGGAATCATGAGCTATACTCACCTTAATCCAAGCTTAAAACATTTCCCTTATTTTCCGGAATTTTAGTTTCCTTGATTTCCATTTTCTCTAACCAATATTAAAAAGAACATATCATTTAGTACATAGGCAGTTTGTACCATGTTTAAATAAATATTCCTATAAAATTTTCTATAACTTGAAATTCAATTCCGTTTGTTTTAAATGAAAGTAGACTGAATAAGCTTTCTATTCATATAAATTTCAGATTTTAAGTCTTCTCATGTGACTTTTAGTGAATTTTCAAAGTGTCTGTTCAAGCAGTTTTACAAACTACTAATCTATTTCTTGACCTCTACTTACTTAAAAATACATATCTTTTAGCACACAGCTTGAAATCAATCACCGTTTGTTGAAAATGAAACTAGATTCATACACAGTTCTATACATATAAGTTTCATTTTCTAGTTAGATCTATAGAATTTTTGGTGATTTATTGAACTTACTGCCACTGTAATAATTCTAGACAGATTTTTCTAAATCCAAACTTAAGCTCATTAAATCAATCGAACAAATCAAATAATACATGAGCCTATAATCCTTACAATAGATACCTGAATTTAGAGTGTAAAAGTTTACTTACCCATCTCCAAACTTGCTAAAATGGAAATTCCATCACCAAAGTTCGATCAAACATAGTCATGGATTAATTGAAAAACTAGTGACTAAATGGAAAGGATGTGAACTTAAAATATTTTAAAGCTCAAAGGGTCCTTCAATGGAGTTAGGAGAAAGGTTGAAGAAGACAAGGTGGTCTTCTCTTATCTTACCGTGAGAAATTACCCAAATTCATTCTTTTTGAATGAATTATCCACATGATTAATTAACATAACTAAAAAAATGTGAAGTTTTGACACATAGGTCCTTCAATGGAGTTAGGAGAACATTTCCTCTTCCATGAAGAAACCTCATGGTTAAATTGTCCACATAACATGAATCTTTTCCCTTGTTTGCACTTTAGTCACTTAACTTTACTTTCTTACAATTTAGTCACTGGGTGGTCTAACTACACCTCCTTATAAACTCCATGTCTTATTCTTCAAACTTATTTTCTTACTATTTCACATTTCATCCAATGACCCTTGATTTCATAATTTTATAAATTAGTCCTTAATCCTTCATCTTCTGATTTAAGCCCAAAACTTTATAAATTATTTAATTTAGTCCTTTTAATCTTTTCATATGGAATAACTTAATGGTCAAAAATCAAATTTTCGATAATTTGAAACTGAATTTTGACTATGCCGATTTTCGAGGTGTTACAGGTCATCTACTATCATCTTCGGCGGCTGGCCTCCCACCATTTTTTCTTATTTTTCTGGTTTCTCCCTTCCTTTTCTCTAATGGCTTCATTTCAGATTTCTTCATCTTTCGTTGTTTTGGTGCTTCAGTGCACCCGTTGGCCTACTTGTTTGAGAGCACTTCTCCGATATCCACCACATGTTACAGGCCCTTCACGACGAGATTGAAGAATAGGAGTGGGTGCTTAGGAGGGTTTAGCCTCCTTTTCCTTCTATTTTTCTTCTTCTCGCGGTCATTTTTTGATGGTTTTTTACTATGATTTTCGGCCTTGTAGGCCTTCGTTTTCTTTTAGTTGTGGTCGGGGTTTATTTTTTTCGCCAAGACAGACCGTTGGCTTGGATTTTGGCTCCACCACCTCCTTCCAGACCATCAGACATCGTCGAATCTTTATCTAGACATGATGATCGGTCGATGGTGTCATGTTGCATCCCTCCACACGAGCCATCCTTGACGATCGCCGAGTAGACATGCATGTAGTTGAGATGTTGATGTTGGCTCAATTGATTTTCTGCGGTTTCTATTGTGTTGGAAGCTTTCTTCCCCTATTGTGTCTTTCCTTTTGTTTTCTTCTATGTTTGTTATGTTTTCATTGTTGGTGTTTGTGTTGTTCTCTGTTCATGATTGTTTGTTTCGTTTGTTGGAAAAAAATGAACTGCAAAACGGGCTGTTAGCACTGACTGGAAAATAAAAAAAACGGAACGTAAAATATATGTGGACCGTGTCGTGGTATGGTGGTCACTGCCTTAGAAACAAAACTGCCCCGAACAGTGTAGTCGCTTCACGGGCAGGCTGTCCCCCGAGGTGCACACGGACGCTCCTGGAACCGTACACTCGACTCCCGGAATGAACAACAGTGGAACTGTTCGAACAGGTGGAGAAAACAGAAAGAATTTGAATGCTTTGTGAATGTGTTTGATGATATGAAAAGGTGCATGCAACACCCTCTGTTACTTGAGCCCGAGCCCAAACCCAAGCCGGCCGGACAGCGGCGGCGGCGGCGAGCGAGGACTTCCCTTGTTCTTTCCCACTCAACAAGGGAGGGAGGAAGCATAGGTATAAATACCCTTCTCTAGCTATTTTTCCAACCAATGTGGGATATAGCATTAGTAACCTCTTGAAGCATTACCAACATCGTTTTGATGCTTTGTGGCCGCACCGTGTTTGGGTGTTCTGTTTCTAGGAATAGGTATATCCCCTTTGCCATGTTCTTTGTTTTTTTAATGAATGAAGTCGGTAATCTTGTTAAAAAATTAGTTTTTATAATCTAATTAATATTAGTAATTAATAAATTATTCAAACAAGTATTGAAATATAATCATGTCCTTCTATATCTTTTTGCTTATTTAATAATCAAACAACTATCAACTATTAGTTAATTTTACCAATCATTTTTATACAATCAGCTAATACAACATGCTAGTTAAATTAGTTAATGTTATATGCTACCAATTATCAACTAATGTAACTGTTATATGCTACTTGTCAAACAGGGCAAAACCTTAACCCACGGTAATGCTAATTATCAATAAATTTTAACATATTGCTACTTAGCTAACAAAATTTTATATTTTTTTTAAAAATCAAAAAAATCCATTGTACAAGTAATTTTTTTTTGTTAAACTTATATAATATGTGAATTTTAATTAATTCAATCTAAATTATTTTGAAAGTTATCAGAAATATTCAGATAATTTGCATTTTAGATCATCAAACTTAATATATATTTTTATTAGCATCACAAACTTTTAATTTAATCAACTTATACCATTTAATTTTTATTATTTATAAATTAAGTCACTTATATTGACACTAATATAAATTCTAATGAAAAAAAAATAAATAGACATTTTTATTCAACATAATTTTCACATACCATTAATAAATAAGATTTAATTAGCAATATAAATATTTTTTGTTAGGCTTATAGAAAATTATTTAGTTTTCCTTTTAATTTATTTAAATGAAACGCTTCTGAAAATTCTTACAAAAAACTATTAAAATCATTAATTAAATCTTATTTGATGATGATATGTGAAAACATGTTAAATAAAAGTGCTAATTTTAATTTTTTCGTTAGAATTATTTAACAATGTTGAGCAAGCACATTTGGCCGGTTGGCCAAGCTGCTCACCTTTGTTCCCTTGTATTCCTTTAGATCATATGTTTTAACTTATTCGAAGCACTCCTTCCTTCCACTAGAGTCTTCTTTTCTTCTCATCCTTTCTTTTAGTTTTTTAAAATACCTACAAAAACTAATCCAATAATTAATCCTCATGTCCGAAATATATTTTAATGATAAAGCAAAAATATAAAAAAAATTCTGATTTCAACTGAAAAAAAAAGGAAAAAGGACAAAGAAAATTCAATACACATCTAAGAAATTAAAATATTGTTTAATTTAGTCATAAAGTCAAAAATAACCTCTTATATTTGATCTTTTGATATTTTAGTACCTATTCTTTTGGTGCAAACAAACTCTTAACGTTTTATTTTCGTTTAAAATTCACCCTCGAGGGCTATTTTTGACTTTATAGCTTTATTTTATCAATACATAATTTTCCCATGAAACTTCTTGCAAGCTTCCACACCTATTTCAGCTCCATAAAAATGGCAACAATTCATATCAGAACAACAACTTACTTTCTTCAGCCATTCGCATACATAAGTACAAAGCAATTCACAGCTACTACATCAACATGTTTCCATCTTCATCATCATATTTGCCAGAAACCCTAAATTTTAAAGCTTCGTCATTTCATGTTAATGGTGATAATATCCTCTTCGACAACATGTCTCCCCTCAGCCAGAACGACTTGCAACGGATATTCGATAAGCTCGATAACAACGACGACGGCCTCGTTAGCCTCGAGGATCTCAACTGGTTGCTCCAGAGGATCGGATCACTCCAGTTTAGCCTCGAAGAGCTGGAGCCCTTGGTGGGAAAACCATGCTTGAACTTTGATGACTTCTTGTTCTTTTACGATTCTATCTCGAACCCGACGACGGCAACCACGAGTGATCCGCCGACATCGAGCAAGGATGACGAGGAAGAAGAAAAAGAAGAATTGGACGTACACGGCGGCGGCGGAGGAGTAGACGAAGACGGTGACCTGGAGAAGGCTTTCAAAGTGTTTGACTTGAATGGAGACGGGTTCATTTCGTGTGAGGAGCTTGAGAACGTGTTGGGAAGACTTGGTTTGTGGGACGAAAGCAGCGGCAAAGATTGCCGGACGATGATTTGGTTTTACGACACCAACATGGACGGCGTGGTTGATTTCCAGGAATTCAAACACATGATGTTGCACTCCATTAATTCAACATCCCATGTCTGAAAAAATAAGAGAGGTTTCATTTTGATTACCTGGCTTCCCATTTTTGAGCTACGTGTTGTTTTTCTTCTTATTTTATTGTAGTTGCATACATAATTTGATTATATTGCCATAAAAATTAAGGATAGAGTGAATAATATTGTAAAATATATGTTTGAAAAGATATGCTGATGTGTATAAAATTATATATATTTTTATATTTTTCAATATAACCATTTGTATTCGATTTATTAACTTATTAATTTGAATTGGATGATGCAAGTGTTATTATTGGATGACCCTTCCAACTCAATTTATTCTATTCATAATGTCAAAATTTGACTTTTGACATTGTTTAAGAAACCTAACATCTTATCTGCCTACATCGACTTGTAAAACTTAAAAGAGTTGTACATTTTTGGATTTTTAGATTAATTGATTTTAATGAATAAAATTAAAAATTTTAAATATAAAACAATTCGTTTATTTTTCAATACCTATCAATAATTTTAATAATCGATTCTCATTAATCTAATAATACAACAAATATGTAAAATTATTAAATTTTATACTATATCAACTGATCATAACTCTCCGTATGAGTTCCATTCTTATATAGTCCACTTTGTCCTGCTCACTCGACACGATAAAAGTACGGGCAAGTACTTGTTGCACAATCTATATACTTTTCATAAATTTCCCCTTTTTAATGCCAATTTCATTAATGTCTATATTTATAGGAGATTTATTAATTGACCGAGTGACCAAATATATTTATATTATATTTTTTTGTATGAGTTTGAATCTTGATATTTTCTTTAAGAATATAACATCACTTCACTTAATGAAAATGTTTCTATTTGGTGGGATTCTTCTGTCGAAACTAATAAAAATATATAAATATTAGATATATAAATTTTGATAAAAATATATAATGTGATGCATAAATTTTGATTTTATAAAAATGTGAAGTTTTGATTTAATTTAGTTTTCACAAATTACTAATAAAATTTTTAAAGTAGCATTATTTTATGCGTGCATAGATAATTATATTTATCAAATATGAAAAATATATAGATGTATTTATTTTTTAAAATATTTACAATCAAATTAAATTAAAGTTTCATGTGTGTATTTAGACCAAATTTTATGTACACGGTTATACTAAATCAAAATTCAGGTATCACATTGCACATTTAATAAAAGTTTATGCAAATATTTTATATTTTCCCCCAATTAAACAAAAATCGTTAGAAATTAACTAAATTTTATTTTATATTATGAGAGATTTACTAATTGATTTAGTAGCCAAATATGCTTATATTACTTCATTTTATATGGGTCAAAATCTTGACATTTACCTTAAGATTATAAATACATCTCTATTTAATAATAAATAAATAAATATTTTTTGTGTGTTTAAACTAGACATAATCCTTCTAATTTTAAATCGAAGTTTAATGTGCACTTCTATAATTAGGGGTAGCAAAATAACCCGAAATCGGTGGATTTCGATCTGATCCGATTCGGTAGGGTCGTTTTTTATTTAAATTTTTTGGTTTTCAAGTCGAGTTAAAGTAAAAATTCTATGACCGTCCCGGTCCGATTATTTTTAAATATATATTTATATTTATTATATCTTTATATGTTATATTTAATATTTTTATTAATTTTCTTCGGGGCGGGTTGAGTTTAATCAAATTTTTTATTAAAATTTTGAGGTCGGGTCGGATTCAGGTTATACTTTTATTATATATGGTCGGGGATAAAATATATTAAATTCAGGTCAGATCAAGTCTAAACTTTAAATTTTTGAGTCGAGTTCGAGGAGGCCAAAAACCAACTGCGCTCCGCCCCTTGTCATCCCTATCTATAATAGAATCTAAACTAGACTTTTCACCATTTCTCCTATTTTTTTATTGCTGTCAATTTTATCAATTCTGAATTTTTTACCATACAGTTTAATACAATGTTTATATTATTTAGATCCCTCCTCGTTCATAAATAAATAGATATATATTAAGTGTTTAAGATACTCAATCTCACGTCTTTTTTATAATAACACATACTTCAATATTGAAATTAATATTAAAATTAATTTGTATAATAATACTAACTGAATTAAGATTTAATTGATATAAATAAATACTCATTTAAATCGATACAAAACTTATTTTATTTTTAATTATTTCCTCCCATTTGCATTGAAAAATTTGTGTATGGACTTTGGTAGATTTGGGTCCATTTTGTTCAGCCACTTGCATCAATCTTTGATTATCATAACTCTAAAATGTCGTTTTATAGGAAAAGTAGTAATCGTTGACGAATAAGAATTGAATAGAAAACCAAAAATTCATGGTGGTGAAGGTTTTTCGTGTACCATCCGATTAGCGTCCATAAAAGGTTAATTCAAATTAAATATTATAAATTATTTATAAATACGAATTTCTCGATTTAACTTATTCATTCCATAAAGTTAGAATTGAAACCCCTAATTATATTTAAAAAACTTAACATTTCATCACCTCTCATAATCGATAATTATCTTTAAAAATTCGTTTTACTTCATTTTATTTTATTTTAAAAGGTTATTTGAAGTGTGTTGGATAAAACAGGGTTAAATTTTAAATAATTAAAAATAAACGAAGAAACAGAAATTATAAGAATTTAACAGATTCGAAATAACTAAAAATAGGATTGTTGAGGCCTGCTTAAACACAGTTTTCTTAAGACACATTCGACCACTTCTCGGTGCTTGAGTTCTTTAGTCATCAGTCTCTCAGGATACAACAGCGGATGATCTTCGACAGCTGCACTATTATTTTTAAATTGTTTTTAAAACTGAAAGGAGTACATGTATTTATAGAGAAAATTAGGTTAAGCGTGAGAATCAAAATATTCCGAAAACATCCTTCATCTGATTTGTTTCGAATATTTTACGAGAATAGCAAGCATTATCTATTTAATATTTGAAAATATTATCGTTTAATATCTAAATTTAAGGGAACCGAATATTATCCCTTTAAATTCGGAATATTCACAAAAGATATGCTATCTTAAAGAAAAAAAATTAATTCTAAGTGGTAAAATATCTGCAGACCCACAAAAGGCCCGACCGGTTCGGACATTCGCATCGCCCACGTCGTGCGGGTGCGCCCCAACCCGAATGAGATTGGATTCGCACACCCCTACGCACGAGGCAAAAAATTCATTCAAGTCATTGTTTGACTATAAATTCGGTAAGTGTATATAAACACTTTCCATTCTATTTATCCCATCCATGTGGGATATAGGGGTTTCATTTTCTTTTACTCAATTCACAACTCCCTTACTTTGAGCATTAATTTTTCATTCAATACTCATCCATTTTGAGTATATGAGATACCGTTGTAAATGTCTCATGAAGTATAATAAGACCCAAAAGAATCTTTATTTGAATATCCATATTTACCCATTCGAAATATGGCTTAAATTAACAATTTTCCTCACATTTTCCCAACAAATTGTATTTTACTTGATTTCGAAAATTATTTTAAACAAGCATATTTACATGAATATATATATATATATATATATATAATTATTAATAAGAAATATCTTCACCGACCATTAAATAAAATATAAACATGAAGATAATGAAAGTGAAAGTACTTTGGTACTTGGACGACTGACTAAATTGAAAACGAGATGGATTTATTATTCCATTAAATTAAAGATGTGCATGTACGGTCCATGTACCATTTGCCTTTGGTACGTTCTGCGAAGTTCCTCAACACCGTGTCCTTTGTGTGCGCTTAGAGTTGAAATCAGCAATTATATACACATTGGATGGATGATGGATCCACGAAGGAGCAAAATTGAAGACGGACAATTGTGGTAAACAAAAATATTTTTTTATAACTAGCTGTATCTGATTTATTGGTCGATTAATGTAAATCAAGTATTATTAACAAGTGTTAACTGAACGACAAAACATATTGTTCTTCTAATAAGAGAACCCGAGTTCAAACTTTGGAGAATATATTTTGATGTGATGGAGAATTAAAAATCCTGAACATAAAATATTGTAAAGGTCTATTATAAAGACGACCTTCTAATCTAATTTATTTATCATATTTAAAAGGATAAAATACTTAAATCATCAATTTACTTACTAAACTTTACTTTTTGACCTATTTTAGTTACTTTAAATTATTTATTATTATTAAATATAAAAATTAATTTAAAATAAAACAAATGATATTTTATTATATTTAAATAAAATAAATAAAAAATAAAAACCAAAATCCCCTTAACACTCAAAACCTAAAACCACTTCCACCCTCATCGGTCACTCACCCTTTCGCCAGCATTACCCTCACTGGCTACTCACCCCTTCTCCGACATTACCTTCATCGGCCACCCACCCCTTTGCTAGTGTTAATTTCACCGACCACCTACCCTTCATTGGCATCATCTTGCAAAAATGGCCGACTTTGGAAGCTAGAAAATTCAAAATTCCCAAGAAGGGTATCTAAAAACATACCAAAATTCATTTGTTGTTTCTGCTGGTTAGCTTAAATTGAACCCGACCCACCATAATTCATTTGCCCATATAACCCTTGCCTTAAAACATTATTGTATTGAGACTGTTGCAGCTGCTGTTGGAGTTGGTTCATGCGTGAAATAGATGTGGATCTTTGAAGGTTTTGCTGGATTTGGTAATTTGATAAAGCTGCAGTGTTTTGCTGTGCTTTTTGTTGTTGTTGTTGGGTAAGGGGCGTGGGAGGTGGAGACAAAATCTGCGAGATTTGCTGCTGATTTTGTAGTGAAGGGTCAATGGAAGGAGAAGGCGAAGGTTTGTTATTTTGGGGAAGAATCGAGGAGTTCTTCTATGCCAAAGTTCTTGTTGTCATCGTTATCGTCGCCGCGTGGGAGACGGCAAAAGGGTGGGTGGCCGGTGAGGGTAACATCGGTGAAGGAGTGGGTGGCCGATGAGAGTGAAAATGATTTTAGGTTTTGACTGTTGGGGATTTGGGGTTTTAATTTTTTTTTAATTTAGTAATAGTAAAATACTATTTGTTTTTATTTTAAATTAATTTTTATATTTTGTAACCCCCTCGTCCCGGTCTGGTCGGATGACCGGTCCGAGTGGGCCACACGGGGAAAACCGAAGCGAAACCCGTTAAGGCTTCCCCTCGGTTAACGACCCAGAAAATTTCTTTTTATTTTATCTTGTCTATATGCATAAATTAATCCTATGTGAAGCACAGCAGCGGAAGATACAAACATTGCAACATACACCGACCAACCAAACATTTAACAGCTCATTTTAGACCTTTACAGCAGGCCGTTTCGAAACGCCCTTAGGGTGTTCCGAAACGCCTTGACTTAGTCAACAGGCCAGGGTCAACCATAAGGTGACCGTTCCGAAACAGGGGTGACCCGTATCGGAACGACCTTGACGGTCAATATCTCGTGGTCAACGAGATTTGACCGTTTCGAAACATCAAAAGCCCGTTTCGGAACGCCTTTATCTCGTCAATTTCTCAAAATTCCAGTAGCAAAAATATTCCGAAACGACCCCTATCCGTTTCGGAATGGCTGGCCATTTGCAAAGGGACCGTATCGGAACAGGGTGACCCGTTCCGAAACGCCCCCTGTCTGCAGACTGGTTTTGGCTGTTTTAAGGCACAAGGGTGCCCCAAAACATCACCAAAACACCCTACAACTTCATAACAACAACTTTAAAGGCAAAACCACATACAAGCATGCTTGAGCAACATCATATCAAGACTAAACACCAAGGCACAACATCACAAGCCACACATCCATACATGTCATTATAGATATCAAGCTTTAACATATCCAACACTTAGGCAATTTTAGATAGCAAAATACTAGCATGGTTTCAAGCAAGGCATACATCCCAAAAGCCAAATTAACAAACTCATACGAAGAGTCTAACATGCTCCTAAACAACAACAACAATATATATTCCAAAAGCATCATAACACGACACATATCCCATTGCTTTACTATTACAATCTTTAAATTCAACTATCATACTTGAGCTAACCGTAAGCAACACTTGGAGTCCTTTCCTTGCCTTTGCCACCCATAAGCTATTTATCTGCATTGTCGAACAAAAGAGAGCGTAAGCATAAAAGCTTAGTGAGGGTAAGCTCATAAAACAAACCTTCGACAATGCAGGGTCCAAGCACGAGCTACAACCAAGATAAAACGCATGACCTTACCTCTGATCCACACGAGCCATAATTATAGATGATGCATGAACATATATTCAATATCATGTCATGCTCAACATGTTTAAATCCATAACATATGAAATCTCATATATTAAACCATGTTAGCAACACATTCCAAATCACATTGGCTCACAATTAACCACATATTGGCAACATAAACTACAATCCGTATTGGCACCTAGCTATGACTCGAATACGCGGATAACCGTTGGAACTCACATCCAACAACACAACCATTACCTGACGGTGGGATTACACTCATCACCGTTCACGCGGAGGGGATTCCACTCATCCTCACGCCCTATTTCACGCGGAGGGGATTCCACTCATCCTCACGCTCGTCGATGGGATTCCACTCATCACCGACTAATATATATATATGAAGATTTCCGGGCGAACCCGTACTCCATCTTGATGACTACCATCATCAAGACCACGCGCGCATTTTGACTCACGTGTGCACACTAAACATCCTAATGATCGATCATTTGTACCCAAGCATACTAGTGCCAATACTAACACATTCCACAATACCATTTACTAACAACTTTCGTGCTTAGCACGTACTCACCATGACTTACCGTCATGCACAAACCACATTTCCATGCCTAGCATGTACTCACCATGATCCTCGGATCATACAATCATTTCATAATCTCATTTCACATGCCAACACCACGTGTACATCATTAACAACCATATCACATCATATTTTACACATGTGTATAACCATATCATATATATATATCATCAACATGCATATAATAATGCATCAAACATGCCACAACATACATGTATACAACGTATACATAATCAACACCATCCCAATTTAACACAAGGCATATACAACCATTAAAGAGTGCAACCAAAGTCTCTACTCAAAGTTTGGGATTAGGCTACCACTCTAATCCCAACTCTAGGTGGGTTTACCAAGCCCATCCTAGGTTCACATGCTTGAACCAAAAACTCAAAACTATTTTAAAAACATTTAACCACTCACCTAAGCCTCCAAGCTCCAAGCCAAGCAAGCAACCTCTCTCAAATTTCCGGATTTCTTCCCGAGGATTCTCCAACACAAATTCTCGCTTCCAAACAACCTCAAACACAATTCAAACAATTCCAAATCAGCCCAACATCAAAATACCAACCCGGAATACAATTCAAATGCAATTTATCATGTTGCAAACCATGAACAAATCCCATTTTTAGCAATTTCGGGCAGCCCCTAAACCATGTCCAAAAATCATGTTTCCAACATCCATAGCACCCACAAACAATCCCAAATCAACCCCTAACCATAGTACTATCAAAAGCCTATCAAATTCCACCTAAAACAACCCCCAAAACTCACCCAAAACCCTCCAAAAATCCCATTTTTACCCAATTTCGGAAATTACTCCAAATCATTCAAAATTCACATATGTTGTACCATTTGGCTCCTATATTCCATAACTAATCATATTAAATCAAAATATTAAGTTTAGCTACACAAAGACACCATTTTTCATCAAATCTTTTGAAAACCCCATTTTCAAAACTTAAATGAAAATGAAAATAAATGGTACTTTTAAAGAGAGGGAGTTGAGGAGAAGTCAAAAACGTTGTTACCTTTCAAAAAGGAGTTGAAATGGATGAGCTTTTTGATGGAATAGTGATGAAGGAAAGAGAGCTCTTGTTTCATGTTGGAAATGGGTGAGGAAGAGAGTGAATAGTGTTTATTTGTGAAAAGGGGGAATTTAAATTGAAAAGTGGGTAAATTACCAAAAGGCCATTAATAAATGGCTATCCCCTTTATTCTTTTAAAACTCTTCAATTTGCAATTAAATCAATTTGGTCCCATCTCAAATATTTATTTTTGAAACCCAAAACTTAAGGGATTATTTTAATTATAAACCCGAGCCCAAATAATATTAAAATATTATTTTCACCCGACCCCTAAACCCGGGTGTTACATATTTAATAATAGTAAAATATGCCAAGTCATATCTAAACATTCATAAAATAATTCAAAATGACTAAAATAGGTCAAAAAGTATAATTTAGTGAGTAAATTGACGTTTTAAAAATTCAATGACCAAAATAGGTCTGAGAGCAAAGTTGAGTGATGATTTAAGTATTTTACCCTATTTAAAATAATCATGATAAATTTATTATGGGAAATGACATTTAGTTTCTATACTTCAATGGTTATAAGTTAAATACTTTTTTATTCATTTAAAAATTTAGTAGGAAACGTGGAGTGGTTTTAATAGTGAAGGATGATGTATTTCATCCAGACGACTTAAGTTTGAGCACTATGTGTGTACGGTATGTGTATTTTTAAAGGACTAAAAAGTTGAACAAATGCTACCTTTTAATCATACCATTATATTAAAAAAAAAGTAGAATCTTTGAAGATCAAGAATAAAGCTTTGCTTAATAAATGAATATGGAGGTATGAGATATAATATGATAGTCTTTGGCGTAGGGCGGTGTGTGCTAAATATGAGAATTTCTCTCTTGCTATTTTCCCCAAGAACCTGAATTCGTCTACTAGATCAAGGATTTCGAGAAGTATTTGTCGCAACTCTTTCGAGCTTCGACTTTTTAATTTTTTTTAAAAAAACACACGGAGTCGCCACCAACCTTTTTAGAAAAGTCTGATTGGATCACTTTAAAACATGGTTATTTTAATAAAATGTTTTGCTTTTAAAAAAAACAACGGTTTTGGTCTACGAAAACTAGAAAACAAGTCCGGGGGTCGGTTACGTGTGGGGAAGGGTTAGCACCCCACGACGCCCAAAATTGGTACCTGATTGATTTTAAATTCGTTTTCAAAACCGAAAATTGCAAGTTCACAAAAGTATGACTTTATTCGTCCATTTAATGAATATCAAACTATTTTAAAGGCCTTATCGCCCGGGAGATGAACTTTAATCATCGCCAACATTTCTGGCGCTAACCCGTCATTCCCGTTTGATAAGACACCACATTAAATTAATTTCACTTTTCAAGCAACATGGAAATTCAATGTGTTGAGCATTTTATATTTATTCTAAGTTTAAAAATCCTAAAATAACCTAAGTCCCTTTTTCCTAGTTAAAAGGTTTAAGTTTCCTTAAGCGTATCTTATTTTTTGTGAAGTAAATTTTTCTTCAAGCATGTCTTTATCTAAGCTTTTAAAACCTATTCATAAGTTTTAACCTATTTCTAAAGAACAAACAAGAAACTTATTTTTTGATGTTTTTCCCTTTTATTATTTCTTTAAAAAAACCTTTTGTTATGAATATTTATCTATGTGGATGTCTATCATGATTAGAACTTTATCAAAGGAGTTTGATTTATTTATTATTAGAAATATTATCTCTATGAATTAGAGTTTAATGTATTATGTACTTCTTATGCCTATAAATAGAAGATTCATTGAAGGCATTGTATACAAGTCTATATTTGAGAATAATACAAATCTCCCTTTTTCTCTCATCTCTTTGTTCTTCTTGTTCTTATTCTTGTTCTTCTTTATTTTATTCACAACACGTTATCAGCATGAGACTCTAATCAACTGAGGTCTTCATCGTTATAATTCAAAAGAAGTTACCAGGGAAAATTCGATTATAGAATAAACCAAAGATAAGTTTTTTTTCTCCTTATTTTTTTTAGTTACCGATTGTCTTTCTCTTTATATTTTAACTTTGTTTTAATTTTTGAAAATTTTGGAAGTATGTTTAATTTTATTCGAACATTGGAAAGAGATAAATTTGTGGCTTCTCACAAACCAAAAGACGAATCGACAGAGAGGAAGAGGTTGCGTTTGGTGTAAATTACGTGTGTTTTCTCTTGTTCCTAAAAGGGTTAATTAGCGGTATGCTTATTCATACTTTTACTTATATGATTATATTTGATATTTTTCATATTATTATTTATGTCATTTTATTTGGTAAAAGTTAATATTTTTAACCGTGTTTGGAGTTTTACATGATATGCTTAAATGGCTTGGAAAGAGATGTGATATAAAGGGAGTATGAGAAGCTATCTCGGTCATATGCTATGTCTCTATTGTCCACGAGAGAAAAATCAATATCGGTAAATTTTGGTTTTATTTTTATTCTTTATATTATCATTTTAAAGTGCGATAAATCATGATGATTTTGAATTTACAAGAAGATTATTATAAAGTCTATATTTGCTCGAAAGCAATATTTCTTCTTCGTTGAAAAACTTGACCATAGACTTCTCCCAATTTCAAGTTACGAAAATTCTTCTTGATCCAAAAAAATTTATGGGAGGCATTCCTTGAAGTGAATGCAAAGCATGGTGTTTATTCCATGTGATTATCAATGATGGGGCATTCCCTGAAGTGAATGCAAGCATGATGTTTATTCCATGCAATTATCAATGATGGGGCATTCCCTGAAGTGAATGCAAGCATGATGTTTATTCCATGCGATTATTGGATCTGTTTCATTCCATAAAGTGAATGCAAACATGGTAAATCATTATTCAATTAGAGACATAATTTCGATATAATCCAAGTATAATTGGCTGGACATCCCGTTCTGCGAGGCTACTGGTCTCAAAGGAGGTTTTTAAAGGACCTAGTGGACATGTTTAACAATGTCACGTACGAGGATTAAATCTTTGTTCTCTGTGATAAGGATATGTGAAAAAGGTTTTAAAGGCCCACTGGCTCTACTCCATTCCCTGAAGTGAATGTGGGGTTATATTATGGAAGGAATAAAAAAATCACATTAAAAGTTGTGGTCATGGTCGAGGTTATGAATATACACATGAAAAATATAGTCGTTTTAAGAATATTTCTACCCGCTGGTAGCGAAGTTATAAGGATGACAAGAGTGATAAAGATCATTCTAAGGAAGTGAAATCATTTTACCAATGTGATGTTATAAACCATTGGTTTCGTACTTGTCAAACGCCAAAGTATTATGGACTTTATCCATAATCATGAATGATAAATGAAATAAAATATAAACAAAATTTGTTTATGGCGAAAATAATTATGGCATTATTGGTCCAACTCAATTGGATATTGTTAATTTTCTCATAACCTTTGAAGGGAATAATTTACCATTTATTTTATTTCCCTTATAACCTCTAACATGAATAATTGTTTTTTTTATTTTATTTTTTTATGTTAATTCATTTTATTTATTATTTATTTATGTTAGTTTGCTCTATGTTTATTTATTTCACATATTATTTATTTACGCTTTATGTTAATTTATTATTTGAAGAATATGATTACTTCCGGAATAAAATATAAAATGAATTGTGGCTATTTATGCCTAGAATTGTGGCTATTTATGCCTAGCAGATAATGCAAGTACTCATATTGTACTTAAGCATGAGAAATATTTTTTCCATTTAAATGCAAGGGGAAATATGAGTAGTATTTCTCAAAGTACTAAAATATCAATACTTCGGAAGAGCACTTGAAAGTTTATCTCTGATAGATAATCGACTTGATATGATGTGCTATATTTTATATTTTTCATTCCTCGAAGTGAATGATACAAAGTACATATTTTCATTACCTGAAATAAATGAAACAAAGCACATTTTGAAAGGTGCACAATTATGCATTTATCGATTAAAATGCAAGAGAATAATGTGAGTACTATATCCGGAAGTACTAATATCACAAAAGGCTCTGGTTGAGCAAATATGTTATTGTCAAATGGAACTTTATTCCATATTCACATTGCGTTATACTCGTCAAAGTCATAAAGAGAGCAATATGAGTTCGCAAAATATCCCCTTGGAAATTATAGATAACATATGTTATCAATTGGCATTTGAAATAAGCCAATATGGATATAAGTTCTGGTAGCCAAAAAGTCAGTTGAAAGCTCTAGGAGAGCTATATATTGCTACCAAAAGATAATTTCAATTGAAAGCTCCGAAAGAGCTAAATATATTCCCATTTAAAGGAACAATTTTGATGGTCGTACTAGACATGTACGAGTAAGATTGAATTACATGGTATGGTAAACAAGAAGTTTACAAATTCAGAGATATATACACACACATATATATAGTTGGCATGATCAGTTAGACCATCCTGATCAATAATGGTGCAAAAATTATTGAGATTTACATGCACATGTATTAAAAGAACTTGTAGTTCTTGTGGTGCTTATTCTCAAAGGAATAGATTAAATTCCACTTATTAAAGAACGTGAAGTTCTTGTGTTGCTTAAAGGAATTGATTAAATTCCACTTACTAAAAGAACATGAAGTTCTTGTGTTGTTTGTTCTCAAAGGATATAGATGATCTCACTTACCAAAAGAATTAGAACTTAAAGTTCTTGTATTGAAGTTAAGACTGTATGTCTTGCATATCTGAACGAAATATGGGCCCATATATCCACAAATGTGGAAAGTTTTATATGATTTTAGTAGATGCATCTACATTGTTTTATCGACTTACAACTAGAAGTTTGTGAGATTGATTCTAAAAAGATTCAGATTATGCAGTTAGACTATTCGTCTTGAAAAGCTAGTGGGTTTATATTTTAGGCTATATCAGTTGTTACAAAGCCTATTGATTATGAAAAATATAGTTTAGCAAAATTTCAATTGTATGCCTCCTATTTAATAGCTAAACTATGAGAACAAAAGAGTTATTATTTATATGGTGTTTCCATATAGCAACACTTATACGCATCAAACCAACGAGTTATAATAAACTCCCCGTTATGATTGGTTTTTGGTCAGAAACCATACATTTCCCATTTTATGATTTTTGAATGTGCGATATGAATTGCTCCACCACAACGCACAAAATGGGTAAATAAAAAGGGTTGAGAATATATATTGAGTACGAGTCTCCTTTTATGTTTAAATTCTTAAACATTAATTGGAGAATCATTTATGACATGATTTTTCTCAACATCAGGGGGAGATAATAATCAGCTGGATAGAGGAAAATGAATTATCATTATCTAGATCCTCGTATATGAACTAGAAGTTCATAAGATAATTCATGTTATTACATGTCAACTGCCAGACATATTTACTGACCCAATGAGAGTAATTAAGTCTCATATACCAGCTGAAATGCTCTAAGTTTAAATTACATGTTAGAGCGAGAGAATGTAAATCATGCCTGAAGCATTATAGTTGAAATGGTTCCAATGATCAAAATTCTCGTAAATAGAAAGTAATATGAGATAGTCATATATTGGAGGCGGGTGCTCCTGAAGAGACCCAAGACATAACAAATAATAAAACTCTATAAGAGTTTCAGGTACCTGAAATAAAGATTGAAATCTTGAAGAGATCTCGATGAGTTATGTCATTACGAGAATGGAACCAGAAAATTAGAAAGTTGTCGACAACGATTGTACAAACAATTTTACATAAAATACTTCTATAGAAGTAAAGAAAGAAATCGAGGATCTTGTATAAAATCTATCCAGAAGTATAGATATTGAATTGGCCAATGTTGAAAGACGCTTTGAAATTCTAAAATAGAAGTATTTGGACCAGCAGTCCAAACACCTAAAGGTGTAATGCAAATGGGGCACAAATAAGTAGTCGTAAATACGACTTGAACTATGATTTATGAAAAGTTTTAATTACTTCATGGTGGATGCAATTACTTTGACAATTTTGAAAATTTTACATGCGTCTAATTATTTATGGATCCATATTTATCCTTGAAGGATCTAAAATGCTATAAGCATTTGGAAATTTCTGAGGAAATTTATTTAGACATATCTCATGAATATTTTGGCGCATTTGGTATAATCGCCTTAGTGAATACTAATTGAGAAAATACTATAAGAATGATCAGATTTTCTTATGTATTTTATAAAGGAGTTTGGATCAAGATCCATTATGATAATTTTAGAACTCCTAAAGAGCTTCAAATTGGAAACTCATGAAGTACTTTCAATGCAAGTACTTGAATCTTGACATCAAGTTTATCTCGACCTGAAGATCGAGCATTTTTATATATTTCTTTTGTCTATGAATAGACATAAGCTGAAAGAATCTTAAAGAAGATTCAATATGAATAGAGCATATATATTGAGTATCCCAATAGTTGTAAGATTGTTGGATGTGAATAAAGATAATTATATCTTTTCTTGGTCTTGAAGCACTATATATTAGTTGGTCAAGAAATATCTATGAATATACAAAGATCATTACATTTAGATCTTCAAACATTCGTTGATGCCTCCTCAAATGTCGTAGAAATAATTGTTATGCACGAGGCAAACCAAAAAATGTGTTTGACTAAGACTATTGACCCAACATATCCAAAAGATATGTGGATTTACTTTTACAATATATGATAAAAGCTATCTTGTGTGAAGATAACGCAAGATGTATATCTCAGTTTGAAAGTGGATACATCATAGAACATATTACTCCAAAGTTTCATCCCTCACGATCTTTAGAAAAATGATATTCAAGATTAAATTATGAAGATTCAAAGATCTTCTGTGATGTTTGCATGAGGGGGAGTAAATACGCGTTGCACTCTTTTTCCCTTAACCGAGGTTTTGTCCCAATGGGTTTTCTTGGTAAGGTTTTTAATGAGGCAACATGTTATGCGTATCAAAGATGTGTGTACTCTTTTTCCTTCACTAATTTTTTTCCCACTGGGTTTTTATCTTAGTAAGGTTTTAACGAGGCACATTATCTTCATAGACATCCAAGGGGGAGTGTTATGAATATTTATCTATGTGGATGTCTATCATGATTAGAACTTTATCAAAGGAGTTTGATTTATTTATTATTAGAAATATTATCTTTTTGAATTAGAGTTTAATGTATTATGTACTTCTTATGCCTATAAATAGAAGATTCATTGAAGGCATTGTATACAAGTCTATATTTGAGAATAATACAAATCTCCCTTTTTCTCTCATCTCTTTGTTCTTCTTGTTCTTATTCTTGTTCTTCTTTATTTTATTCACAACACCTTTTATTTCTTTTTTTTTACTTTTTAAACCAAGGGCCTTCCTTTGCCCCTTTTTACATTTGTTATCTTTTCTATTTTTTTATATTTTCATTTCAAAAAAAATTTCTCTTTAAAGACTTCATTTTCGTTTTTTAAAGCTTTTCTTTAAAATATGATTTTTTAAAATAAATTTTATTTTGAAAAGATTTCTCTTTATGCTTTTTTTAATTTTTTTATTTCTCTTAAAACTTTAAGCTTTTATTTAAAACCCTTTTAAAATTTATTTTCTTTTTTGAAAATTTATTACTTACTTTAAAAAAACGCCTTTATTTACTTTTTCTTTTTTAAAACTTCTTCTTTTTAAAAAAAAAAAAACTTAACCACCTTAATTATTAAAACTTTATTTTAAGAAAACTCTTTTATTATTTTTTTCTACAAATTAAGCCCTTTTATTATTTTTCCACGCATGAATTATTATCTTCTAATTAAATCCTTTAATTTTAGTTTTTTTATTAAAAAAGCATTAATTCATTTTCTATTCCTACATTTAAAAATAACACTTTTAAGATTCAATTATTTCATTTCTAAAGATCAAAAACTCCTAAACAACATTTTTTAAGCATGCAAGTTCTTTTAAAGATTAAACTAAAAATTAATCAAAAATTTAGAATGAAAATATTACCGGAATCGTGAAACGGTTTTCCAACTTCAATGAACACAACCTAAAATCCACACAAACACAAAAAAAATCAACCAAGAACAAGTATGAAAAATACTAAAAAAAGTAAAAGAAAAGAGAGGAATTTTACCGGAAAGAAGAACGAAGAACTCGAATATGAACTTCTCGAAACGCACCCAATTGCTTCCAGAAAATTGCCCCCAAGCTCGAACTCCACCCGAAAATTTCCAGCAACCTTTGGAGAATTTATTTTAAGAATTTTCGAAATTCTTTTCTAAGTTTTTTTTTTTTGCTTCTTCCAAGTGTATTTTTCTCTTGAATTGGGTGTAGAACAGAGGGGGTAAAGGGGGTATTTATACAAGCTCTTGAGCTTGAAAATCAAGTTAACTTTGGATTTCAATCCCCAAATTGGAGCTAAAATCAGACAAGGAACTTGATTCTCGATAAAACCCCTCAAAAATACCCCGATTTGGTTCAAAAATGAAGCTGGATTTTCCCCTTGATTTGAGCCTAGGGTTTGACCATTTGTTTCAGTTTTTTGCAGATTCCGGCGACCACGGGCGGCGGTGACGAGCGACGTTGATGGCCATATGATGATGATGACAAGGCGGTTTGGTCGGTACCATCAACGTCACCGGCCATGACCGGAGGACAATGGATGGAAACCCCCGCTGTCGTGCTAATGTTTATCGGGGCTGGGGTTTGGGGCTGGACCGATTGCGTGCGACACACACGCTAGGCACGTGGCCGTGCGCATGGTCCTTTTTACTTTCTTTTTTTTCCTTTTTATTTTTTACAGTTTTTTACTGTATTTTTTCATTTATTATTTTTTATGTCATTTTTATTTCGTTTTTGACATTTATTATTATTTTTATTTTTTTTTACTCAAATGGGGTTTTTTAAATGTGAGCTTTTGTATTTCAAGGTGGGCTTATTATTATTACTATTATTATTATTATTATTATTATTATTATTATTATTATTATTATTATTATTATTATTATTTTAAAAATGGGTTTTAAAAAAATGCGCCTTTTAGGATGGGCTTTTTGGGTTCTTTTATTTTAGAATAGGCCTTTATTATTTTAATAAAAAGGTTTTATTTTTTAAAATATGTAATAACGGTGGGTGAAAATCTAGTGACAACAACTGCCCCTCTTTGCTTATCACTGTGCAACATGGATAAAACAAAGACCAAAAGGCACTGATTTTCACCGATTTTCATGTTGGCTCCATTCTCCTGTTGCCCGAACGGATAGACATGTTCTATTCTCCAGATGCCCGAATATATGAGTGGATTCCATTCTCCAAATGCCCGAACGGATAGGCATGTTCTATTCTCCTTTTGCTCGAATAGCTAAGCTGAGTTCCATTCTCCAAACTCCTGAACATATAGGCTAGTTCTATTCTCCTTATGCTCGAATAGCTGAGTTGGGTCCTTTTCTCCCAAATGGACGAATAGTTGAGCTGGGTTCCATGCTCAAACAAATAAGCTGATTCTATTCTCCTTACGCTCGAATAGCTGAGCTGGGTTCTATTCTCCCAAATGCATGAATTGTTGAGCTGAGTTCTATTCTCCCAAATGCTCAAACAAATAGGCGGATTCTTCTGAAAAAAATTTCACCCTCCTTATGCTTTGATGAATAAGAAAACAAGATTCAAAAGATTTCATCCTCCTTATGCTTGGATGAATAAGCAAACAGACTTCAAAAGATTTCATCCTCCTTATGCTTGGATGAATAAGCAAAACCTCAAAAGGTTTCATCCTCCTTATACTCGGATGAATAAGCAAACAGACTTTAAAAGATTTCATCCTCTTTATGCTTGGATGAATAAGCAAAACCTTAAACGATTTCATCCTCCTCATGCTTGGATGAATAAGAAAACATTCTCTTTTCTCCTAAACATATAGATGAATCTTCAAAAAAATTCATCCTCCTTATGCTTGGATGAATAAGTGAACTTCATTCTCCTTACGCCTGAACGGATAAGCGAATCTTCTGAAAATTTCATCCTCCTTATGCTTGGATGAATAAGAGAACTCCATTCCTCTTACGCCTGAACGGATAGGCGAATCTTCTGAAAGAAAATTTCATCCTCCTTATGCTTGGATGAATAAGCGAAGTCCATTCTCTTTAGGCCTGAACGGATAAGCAAATCTTCTGAAAGAAAATTTTCATCCTCCTTATGCTTGGATGAATAAGCGAACTCCATTCTCCTTACGCCTGAACGGATAGACGAATCTTCTGAAAAAATTTCATCCTCCTTATTCTTGGATGAATAAGAAAACTCCATTCTACTTACGTCTGAACGGATAGGCGGATCTTCTAAAAGAAAATTTCATCCTCCTTATGCTTAGATGAATAAGCGAACTCCATTCTCCTTATGCCTGGACAGATAGACGAATCTTCTGAAAGAAAATTTCATCCTCCTTATGCTTGGATGAATAAGTGAACTCCATTCTCCTTACGCCTGAACGAATAGATGAATCTTCTGAAAAAAAAATCCTCCTCCTTATACTTGGATGAATAAGCGGGTTCTTTTGCTGAAAGGTCCTTCGTGTACCTGAAAAATGCGATAATCAATGCAATTATGATGTGTATGCCCCTAGGGATGCCTAAAACATGAATGCACATCTCATTTCTTTTGCCTTTTGAATTAATTTTTCCACACGTTTACTCGCTTAATCCAGATAAGCAGTTATACTTTTTCACTATTTTTTTTCGACTCATGGAAAACATTTGATCTTTGCTCACTTAATCCAGTGATCTTGTACTCCTAACTGGAAAGGCAGATTGCTTTCGCCATTCTCATTCTTTAGATCTCTTTGCTTCATCGAAAACATTCGATCCTCGTAGGCAAATGTCTCAAGATCTACTATCAATGTGGTTGATACATCAATGTTGAGTGAAAAGCTTCCTTGTGTGGTCTTGAAAGCTTTAAGTCTTCATATGCCCCTTATCAAGCATCTTCAATGCTTCTTGTGAATTCTAAAATTCTTGCCCTTGTATGACATCTTGAATTGCTTGCATGTGAAAGCTTAATTCCACCTTGAATATCTTCGAATGCTGATGGCGCTTTAATCTCTTCTTCTCACGCCTATTAATACTGAGGGCTTTAAATCATTGACCTACGTAGATTGCCCCAATCTGATGGCATCGTTTGCTTATCAAGTGCAATTCTATCTCTTTTCATGCTTTTGAGCTTTTTCATCTTATACGTGGATCTTACTTGACAACACGCCTCACTTCAAACTCTTCAACGCATGTGCTTCTTCGTTTTCTATTTACCTTCTCATGCAAGGTGATACCCCCATTCAAGCTGAGCTTCAATTGTTTTCTGAAGTGATGAAAACATTCGTTCATGGTCTCCTACAGTTGAGATCAATACCAAGAAATCTTTTGCTTTTCATGAATCTATGTCAGCCTACTTGTAAGATGCAAGAAAAGGCTAGAAATGATAGTTCAAAGGAAAAAGTCATAACTAACGCAAGAAAAGGCTAAAAATAGGGATATTAAGAAAATAGGCATGGCAAACACACGAATAAGGCAAAGTCAGGTGCCCCAAAATTCAAAGCATGAATTGTAACACCCCTAGTTAAAAAAAAAGGGAGAAAAGAAAAGAAGAATGAAATTTAATTTGGAAATAAGAAAATGGAGTGAGAAAAAAATGAGAAAAAAGGGGGAATTGTGGTTTGGGGGAGTTGAACCCGTGACTTATGAATGGGTTGCTTAAGTCTTAGCCATTTGAGCTACGGCCATTTCTGGTATGAATCTGCACCTACTTATTATTAAGCGGTTCTTGTAAAGTTAAAATAATAATAATAATAATACACAAAATAGCCCAACTGCCCCACCTAACGTTGAGAGTACCCTTTTTGAATCTAATGTTTCTAGAAAAATCGACCCCCTTATCCAACTCTTCATGTTCCCATCATCGACCCTCCACCTTACCCACACAATCGGCCACCGTCATTTCTCCCTCCCCCAACGCCACACCGTGTCGTTCATCGCCGGTGCCAGAGCGTTCACCGTCGAACCCCGAGCAAAACCCCTCAACCCACGTGCCCAGTCACCGTCCCCTTCACCAGTAATTGGCCGTTGAAAATTCGTGACCTAGGGCTAAACTAGTCGACCTTTTCCTTCGATTTTTCGATACTGTTCGACGTTCGTTGGCCATGCCGCCACCGCCGTTGGACTCCCCATCGCAGGCCGGTCAAAACCTAGGTCACCGTTTGATCGTTCACCGTTGTTTGCCCCGTCATCGGAGCTACGCCAACTTCCTAATGAGTTCGAACTATTAAGGGTAGATCCGGTGAGTTTTGGGTTGATTCCGATGTTATTTCAATTTAAGGTGTATAATAAATTGATGGGTTGTTGATTGTGTTTTTTTTCGGCAGAAAACAACGTGAAACGAGCTTTCCGGCGATGTTCCAGTGACCGTCGGTGACCTCCGAGTTCTTTAAGGTAAGAGTCGGTCCGCGTAGACCGAACCGGTCTGAACCGGTTGGACCGATCAACTCAGTCAAACCCGTCGACCCGTTGACCTGACCCGTTGACCGACCCGACCCGACCCGTTGACCGAGTCAACCCAGTGAGTCAACTCGTCCGAGTCAGCCCAGTGAGTCAACTTGCTGAGCCAGCCTTGGACCAGTGACGTCAGCGTTGACTTTGACCGCTGACGTCAGCGCTGACTTTGACCAAAAAGTCAACTTTTCTCGAAAAGACCTATTTTATGTTTTTCGACGTTCTGAGTCCGTTTTTGAAGCTCGTTTCGCAAAATTCTGACCTAAAAGCCTCTGAATTAGACCTTAAAATTGAGTTTGCTTATGTATTTTAATAATCAGTTATGAGCAATGTGATTAAGGACTGAAATTAGATTTTGTGCGATTGAAGGTATTCGAAGTTCCTTGTATTCGGGATGTAGAGGACGTCACATTCGGGTTCGAGAGTGATCGAACGGGGTATCATGGTCGATCGATATAGCAAGTATTAAAGGTAATACACTACTACCTTTAGTATGCTTTATGAACATGTTGATATACGGTTAATGCATGCATAAATATGATGAAGAGTGAGGTTAACCCTGCTTAAGCCAAACCTGATATGAAATTGAGTACGATAACCTAGAAAAGATCGAAATGTTCGAATGAGAAAGTTAATAAATGTAAGGATCTGGAGTTCATTAAATTAATTAATAAGGCGGCTAATCTTCAAACCTGATTACTGATGTCAAATGAGTAAATGCTAGAAATATTTGGTTATGAATTACGAAAATGCCCTTGAGGTATGAGAATGACTAAAATACCCTTGAAATTGGAAGCGATCTAGAAATCTATAGTGGATATGCTAAAACAACTCGATTCATCTGGAAACCTCGTTCTACTTGTAAGTTATGGTAACAAGATTTAAACGTTCGAGATTGTAAGGTGTTAGACTTCCTTGAATTTAGAATGAATCCCTGAATATATATTTACGGGAAACTATTCGTACCTCTAAATTGATCAAGCGACTCAAAATACTGAATTGACGGAAATGACTAAAAGTACTGGAAATACTATTATGGTTAAATTAATCGGAATGATCGTATTGACAAAAAGGGATAAAGTATTCTTGGACATCGAGGTTTGCAATTAATTGGAAGGATGGATAAACCCTTGAGTTCTAAAATGAATGAAGTGGTTGGAGGTATCGAAATTTCTTGAATGGCTGAAATACCCACGAGTACTTAAATGATTGAATTACTGTAAATGGTTCAATTGACAGGAATGATGGATATCCCGAGCTTTAGAGTGACTGAAATACCCCCTTGTCTGGAATAAGTAAATTGACTTTGATGAAATTCTAGAAATGCCAATAAAGTTGAAAATAACTGAAATGCCCCTAAGGGTTGAAGCATGACTCATGTACGTCAATCACTCCTGATATTAACATAAGGTTGGAAGTTTTTCCGCACAGAATATATGTTCGACTACTCCGCGGAAAGTTCGGTGGTGAAACACGAAAGCAACCGTTCAGATATACGATACAGCCAGATACATTAGAAGGGTTGGTAAGTAATACAAGGTTGGGATATATTAGTTCGAACGGTTTTGGAGGCTCGATAAACTTCTGGGAATTTTAAATATTGTAAATCATAGTTTTCTCATGATGGGGCTAAATTACAAAATCACCCATAATAGTTAAATGACCAAAATGCCCTCATTAGCTAAAGTAATTAAAATAGCCCTGAATGTATCGGATATCGTGAAAGATCTTGACATAGAAATTTCTAAATGCCTGGTTGGAAACCTGGCGAGCAAATAGAATTTCCAAGCCACTGTTTATGCCTTGTTGGTAAATTACCAAAATGCTCATGTGTGATAAAATGACCATAATGCCCTTGTAGGCTTAAATGAGTAACTCGCTCATGATATATCTAAACTCTCAAGGATCTTGGTGTATCATCTCCTGAATATATGGTTTGAACCGTTAGTACAAACCCCTCTTTTAATAGGGGCCTCGTTTCAAAAATCCGTTCAATTGCCAAAAGTTAATGTGCTCTCTTCCGTAAATGACAAGTATCTCCAAGGAAATAAACTATTCCACCTAGTGTGTTCCATGTGTGCTACATGACTGTTTTTTCATACTAATTTACATGTTATAACACCTATCACGTGCACATGATTGACATACTTGAACTCACATGAACATGACATGTTTTATAAATTAAGCATGACCGTACTATATTTCTGGTATATGCCTATACACCCGATATGACAAACATGCTATATGGATAATGCGTTACTAAAAATACAGTTATTGATTAATGAACTATTGATGATCTGATTCAATGGGGTACTTGGGACATGGTATGAAGTTGTAGTCGGCTCGGCCCTAATGCAGCTGGTAAGTCCGCCCGTTTTTGGATCCTAGGCTTCGGCCAGGTCCGCCCGTTTTCAGATCCTAGGCTTCGGCCAGGTCCGCCTATTTTCGGATCCTAGGCTTCGGCCAGGTCCGCCCGTTTTCGGATCCTAGGCTTCGGCCAGGTCCGCCCGTTTTCGGTTCCTGTGCTTCGGCAAGGGTCGCCCGTATTCTAAGGTATATCCTTAGGATGGTACCCATGCCCAATGGGCTCGGGTTAATGCTTATACGTGATACCGCACTGGGAAACTATATACTAGAGTATGGTTGGAGGGTAAATATAGAATTAAAATGAACTTTATGGCTACTTGAAACAAATGTATTTTAAATAACAAGGTTAACTGCATTGTTACATTTCATGCATTAACGTTGCACCGTTGGAACACACTAGACACCAAACTCTCTGATTCCTACCTCATATGTTACCAGCCTATGTAATTCCCGTCTACTTCTCAAGGTCTGATTAAAGAACAAATATCGTTATTCTCGAGTATGATGCAACCTCGAAATAGTAGAACAGAAGTGGAGGTCGTTAATGCGCGGAACATCATGAAAATGTTATGCCTACCATATATCTGCATGAGCTTATAGCATCTTTTGGTAGTTTTGTATTACTAGGCTTTTCCAAGCTCACGTTGTTTTTACCATCGCAGGTTAAAAGATCATAACGTAGTATAACATTTGACATCAGTGTTCAGAGTTCTCTCGACGTTGCTTTTGGAGTACGGTACGGTATAGTTAGTGGGCATGTATGTCATATATTGTTTTATGATAGAATCTGTAAAGCACTTTCTGAAGTTTTTATTATGTGTTTAAATGACATCCCAAAATGATATTTTAAACAGAAGTTGGTTTTATAATTTAATAAGTGTTTTAAAAAATGTTTTTATGTGTATTTTTACTGTGGGTCGCTCTTGTGACCCTAATGTGACTTCCTAGGATCCGTTGTAACGCATAGGCGGGTCTAGGGGGTTACATGAATGATTCAAGAATCTATCAACCGAATAGTGTCCCACTTTTTGGTGGTTCTCTTTTACTCACACACTCCCCAAATTTAAATTTTCCTACTTCTCAATCAGACATTAGAAGCTCGAGGTCCCTGAAGAAAGGTTAACTCAATTAGGCGGAATTTGTTCTGAAGACGAACTCTTTTTCTCAAATATTCATGTGTGATCCAAATGGTCTTTTAAGGCTTGTAATGTAGGCTATGCTCGGGTTGCAAAAGAAAGGATATAAAGGCTCAAATTCATATTTTAAGGGTGATTAAACCAAGGATCAACTTTTCTTGATGAAATCTCTGTTCTTCTTCTTTTATTCTTTGGATCACTCTAGACTGCCCATTTTCGGTATTCACCCTAGAGTTCATTTCCTTTTTTGGCACACATCTCATTTGAAGGATTTGTTTCAAATTTTCCTTTGCAATTATTCTTTTTTATTTCTCTTCTCTTTTTTCTTTTTCTTTTTTCTTCTTTTCCTCTTTTCTTTTTTTCTATCTTTTTTTCCTTTTCCTTCTTTCTCTTATTTTCCTTTTCCTTTTTCCTCTTCTTCCCTTTTTCTTTTTTCTTCTTTTCTTTCTTTTTTCTATCTTTTTTTTTCTTTTCCTTGTTTTTTTCCTTTTGTGTCCTTTTCATTTTCAATTTAGGACATTTACTTCTTGTGTTCTTTTGCTTTCAATCTTCATCCTCTTTGCCCCCAGTGTTGGGAGTGATCATTGGTTAGAGTTAAATCACAAGAAAAATGATATCATGCTCAAAGGGGTACAACAAATGAATTTTTCATATTCGTGAAAGGAAATGAAGGAATGTCAAATGTCAATTCATACACAAACATCGTCGAAGAGAAGCATTATTCAGTTATAGATGTTATAGAGTTATCACTTTATTCAAGGACCATAACAGCAATGTCTGAGAGGTAAATTCATTCAAAATCTGTATATTAAACTTGAACACACATTTTGCCCCTCTATCTCGGGATTAGATTCAAGAATCATTCATACAATCAATAATAGGGACTCTATAAAGAAGATGTATGCTTGAAAAGAAATGAATGAAGAATGAAAAAAGGGAAAAGGATGAAAAAAAATAAGAAATGTTTGCCACTTGAAAAAGAATGCATCTTTAAACAAGTAAATTGTCATAGAAACCCTTACAAAAGATTCCTAACATTCGCGGACAAAAGCAAAAATGGTTGGTTCTAAGCATGATCCCAATCTTGCCTCCATCGACTTTGTGACGAAACTCTAAACGCCTTCGCCATCTTCTTCTTTCTCGAGTCTTCTACTTCTGATGGATGCCAATATCAACTCTCCATTCATGACCATGTCTGCAAAACCTTCGATGGCGTGATTTAACATGTAGTCATAGAAGGGTCCATTTAGAGTCTCCACAAACATTGGAGTAACCTCATTTTCCGACAGTGGAGGTTGAACTTGGGCTGCCACATCTCGCTATCTCTGGGCATACTGGTAGAAGCTCTCGTTGGGCTTTTGTTCCGAATTCTGCAGTACGATTCTGCTTGGGGCCATGTCTATTACATACTCGTACTGTTTGAGGAAAGCTTTTGACATATCTCTCCAAGTGCATATGTTGGCCTGACTCAGTTGAGCATACCATCGGATAGCAGTCCCAGATAGACTTTCTTGGAAACAGTGGATCAGCAACTTCTCGTTTTCTAAATGCGGTGACATTTTCCGACAGTACATGGTCAAATGTGCCAATGGGCATGTAGTTCCATTATACTTTTCAAAGTCAGGGGCCTTGAACTTGGGAGGATCCACCATGTCAAAAACTAGACTCAAATCTCTTGCATCCATGGCGCCATAAATGCTTCCTTCTTGATAAGATCTAATCATTTCCTCCAGCTTCTTGTAGCGGTCTTCCCATTTCTTCTCGACCTTTGCCTTGTCAGTTTTTTTCATCGAAGTCATGCATCTTGTGGTTGTGATCCCCATCGATGTTGTCTTTTAAATCAATATGGGCAGAAGATTCTACAAGATAGGGTAAGATCTTGACTTTAGGTGAAGCCACTTTCTTTTGCATCCGTGAATGTACGAAAGCCATCCTCGGGAAAGTGCTGGTGTCTCCTCTCGCTTCTGGGTCTTTGAACCCAAACATGACCGCGATTTGGATGACTTTTTTCTGGTGTGATATCTCAATCTCTTTCTTGAGATCATTTTCCATTTTCTCAAGCTTATCACATCTGCTCTTCTGATTTGTTTCCTGAGTTGTCAATCTTTCCTCAGTGTTCATGGCTCGAGTGTGTTTGCGCGGGATCTTTACTACTTAAATGGAATCTTCCAAAATTAATCTTTTATTATTAATGTATGAATGCAATGATCAAAACATTATTTAATGCAAACAAACAAAAAACAAATGCATGGAAGCAAATATATGTGTAAAAGAATGACTGCAGGCGAAGGGTCATCAATTCTATTAAGGTGTTGCTATAGATGAAGCTTCCATTGGATGAAGAAGGTCCTACGAATACGTCTCGGTCTAAGCACTCATTTCTTCAATCATCTTTTGAAGTTTTGGTCCCACCTTATCGATCTGACGTGGGGCGAAGAAATGTAGCTTCTTGACGCCACAGGCTTTGCTACGTCTTCAATTTAGGATGTCATGCTCTTATCGAACTCGTCTCATTTCTGGGTCCATTTGACGTTGCCCCTAAGTCGAGTAGACCAAAGAACATTTTCAAATTCTGCTTAGTTGGACCGTCGAAGTGGTCATATAGTACTTGTGACTCATGGTATTCTACTTGGCGTTGATGCGGACATACTTCGATGTTTCCTCCACCTGATCATTCGACAAATTCTTCTTATTTGCGCGTTGTCTTCTTCCTTTAGGTACCTTCCATCCATGGCAGAAGGTTTTTCTGATCGAGCAACATGCTTTAAAAACGACCCCCTCAGATATGGGATGCATGCAACAAAAAAATGCCGCAAAAACAAAACAAAACTCACACACAAAAAGATATAAGATCCAAAACAATTTAATTGTATGATAATTCTGGGCAACAATTCCAACATTCCAGGACATGTCTCCACGAATTATTCTTGCGACTTTGACCAGACTCAACACCCTAGGCTTTCCACATGGCTCTATTTGGGTAGGCTCTAAATTCTCAAACTTAGTTCGGTTCTAAAAGGGTACCCGAGCTGTCCTTGTTGTCCGCTACTAAAGGTAGCAAAGACCTCGATTCTCACCCATTATAGGCTCCAAACGAATCGAGTTCAACTCAAGAGGACTCACCACCGATGCCTTCTCGAAGAATCAATATCCTTACGAAGATAAGGGAATGAGTCCCGAAGGTACTTGCTAGGCTCATACGAAGAATCAATATTCTTACATGAGCAAATCATGTTCCCCCACTTAAACAAATGAGACAAAGCTCGGGTATAGTGCTTGGAATTAAGTCTTAAATGCGTAAAATAGAATTATATTCACTTAAACGAACAAATAAATTAAACCCTATATGAACTTGCAAATTTCATTAGTTTTTAAGAAACCCTTTTAAAAAACCATTTAAAACCAATTTGTGGCCTGACCCTCATTTGTTTTTATTTAAAAAAACAAAAACGCATTCCCAGCGGAGTCGCCAAGCTGTCGCAACCCTTTCGAGCTTTGACTTTTTGGAAAAAAAAAAACTTTTAAAAAACACACGGAGTCGCCACCAACCTTTTTTGAAAAGTGTTATTGGATCACTTTAAAACAAGATTATTTTAATAAAACGTTTTGTTTTAAAAAACAACGGTTTTGGTCTACGAAAACTAGAAAACAGGTTCGAGGGTCGGTTACGCGTGGGGAAGGGTTAGCACCCCCACGACGCCAAAAATTGGTACCTAATTGATTTTAAAATCGTTTTCAAAACTAGAATTTGCAAGTTCACGAAGGTTCGACTTTATTCGCCCGTTTAATGAATATCAAACTATTTTAACGGACTTATCGCCTGGGAGATGAATTTTAATCATCGCGAACATTTCTGGCGCTAACCTGTCATTCCCGTTTGATAAGACACCACATTAAATTAATTTCACTTTTCAAGCAACATGGAAATTCAATGTGTTGAGCATTTTATATTTATTCTAAGTTTAAAAATCCTAAAATAATCTAAGTTCTTTTTTCCTAGTTAAAAGGCTTAAGTTTGCTTAAGTGTACCTTATTTTTTGTGAAGTAAATTTTTCTTCAAGCATGTCTCTATCTAAGCTTTTAGAACATAGTCCTAAGTTTTAACCTATTTTTAAAGAAGAAACAAAAAACTTATTTTTTTGGTGTTTTTTCCCTTTTATTGTTTCTTAAAAAAACCCTTTTATTTCTTTTTTTTTTAGTTTTTAAACCAAGAGCCTTCCTTTGTCCCTTTTTAAATTTTTTAGCTTTTTCATTTTTTATGTTTTCATTTTAAAAAGAGTTTCTCTTTAAAGACTTCTTTTTCATTTTTAAAGCTTTTCTTTAAAACACAAATTTTTTAAAATAAATCTTATTTTTGAAAAGATTTCTCTTTATGTTTTCTTAAACTTTATTTCTCCTCAAACTCCAAGCTTTTATTTAAAATCCTTTTAAAATTTATTTTCTTTTTTTGAAAACTTATTACTTACTTTAAAAAACGCCTTTATTTACCTTTTCTTTTTTAAAATTTCTTTTAAAAAAAACTTAACCACCTTAATTATTAAAACACTATTTCAAGAAAAATCTTTTATTTTTTTTTGTCTAGAAATTAAGCTCTTTTATTATTTTTCCACCCATGAATTATTATCTTCTAATTAAATCCCTTAATTTTAGTTTTTTATTAAAAAAACATTAATTCATTTTTTATTCCTACATTTAAAAATAACACTTTTAAGATTCAATTATTTCATTTCTAAAGATCAAAAACTCCTAAACAACATTTTTTAAGCATGCAAGTTCGTTTAAAGATTAAACTAAAAATTAATCGAAAATTTAAAATTAAAATATTACCGGAATCGTAAAACGATTTTCCAACTTCAATGAACACAACCTAAAATCTACACAAACACGAACACAAACACAAAAAATTTGACCATGAACAAGTATGAAAAATACTTAAAAAAGTAAAAGAAAAGAGAGGAATTTTACCGAAAAGAAGAACGAAGAACTCGAATATGAACTTCTCGAAACGCACCAAATTGCTTCCGGAAAATTGCCCCCGAGCTTGAACTCCACCCGAAAATTTCCAGCAACCTTTGGAGAATTATTTTTAAGAATTTTCGAAATTCTTTTCTATGCTTTTTTTGCTTCTTCCAAGTGTATTTTTCTCTTGAATTGGGTGTAGAACAAAGGAGGTATTTATACAAGCTCTTGAGCTTGTAAACGAAGCTAACTTTGGATTTGAATCCCCAAATTGGAGCCAAAACCAAACAAGGAACTTGATTCTCGGCAAAATCCCTCAAACATATCCCGATTTGGTTAAAATATGAAGTTGAATTTTCACCTTGATTCGAGCCTAGGGTTTGACCATTTGTTTCGGTTTTTTATTTACATTTATTTTTAATTATTATTTTTTTATTTTTTAATCAAATGGGGTTTTTAAAGGTGGGCTTTTGCATTTCAAGGTGGACTTATTATTATTATTATTACTATTATTATTATTATTATTATTATTATTATTATTATTATTATTATTATTATTATTATTATTATTTAAAAAAATGGGTTTTAAAAAATGAGCCTTTTGGAATGGGCTTTTTGGGTTCTTTTATTTTAGAAGGGGCCTTTATTATTTTAATAAAAATGTTTTATTTTGTTTTAAATATTTAATAACGGTGAGTGAAAATCTAGTGACAACAGTATTATAATATCCATTTCCTCCAACGATAATAATTCTTGGGCAATATCCGATTCATTCTAGGTAAGGGCAACAAGATCAATTTTGGACCGATCTAGGGATTGGTAATATTTCTATCAAGACCGCTTTCTTAAGGATTTTTCGCCTTGGCTTCTCTTAAGCAAGGGGTAGTTTTTTTACTTTGGTTATGTTGAAAATGGCTTTTGAAGGTGGTGTATTCTTCTTCTTAGAAATTTATTTGACTGGTAAATCGAAGTGTTCGACAACTTTCTTGACACTCTCAATTAGGGATGTAAGTGGGTGGGTTTTACAGGGATCCGCCCCACTTCGTATCCAATTGGGCAGAGATTGTTACACATTTCACGGGGTCAAGGGACGGGGATAGAGATAAAAATTAGATTCGTTGTGGGTGGTGGGGCAGGCGTGAATATGACTTTGTACCCTCCCCATCCCCACTCGCCTCACATCATCCCCTCCCGCCCCACATCATCGCCACTCGCCCCAACAGATCTTATAACATGTTATTATAAATATTATTAAAAATATAAATGAGTTTGAGTTTGATCAGATCAAATATATAAATATGTTTAAAAATGTCAATTTTGATCATAATCAAATTAAGGTAATTCATATTGATTTGTTTGGTATTTTTATGAAAAGTTCAATATATATATATATATATATATATATATATATATATATATATATATATATATATATATATATATATATATATATATATATAATTAGATTTGAGATTGATCAGATCAAATATACAAATATTATTAAAATGTCAGTTTGGATCATAGTCAAATTTAAGATAATTTATATTGACGTGTCTTGGGATATTTATGAAAAGTTTAAAATATATGTATAATATTTAGGTTTCTTGATTTTTTTTCTTTAGTGTTGTCGACAAGCCTTCTTTGTGGGGTGATAGTTGGAATAGTGTCATATATGTGGTGGGAGCCCAAATGACATGTATTTCATACATTTTTTACTAATAAGTTTATTTTATATTTATTTAACTAATACATAGAAATATATATTATATGAAACGGGTGAAGAGGGAATTAGGTGGGTCTCGAGACACATGGGGTGGTGGGGCGGAGATGGTTTTAGTCTTGCGGCTACGGGCAGGGATGATTTTATATTTTGTATTTGTAGCGGATCGTAAGTCGAGGATGAGGATAAAAATTCTTGACGAGGATAGGTGTTGGAAGAGCAAACTTCACACCTGCCCCACCTAATTAACATCCCTACTCTCACCTTCTGTCGATACATCGGGGACGTAGATGACGACATTCATTGGGCTACCGATTCTAACGACATCTATTCTCCTAAATTGTTTTGCAATCTAAGCTCTTCTTTAGATCTTTTACCTAATGACATTTGTAATTGACAAGCGTCATAATTGTCAAATAAATTATCCTTAATCTCAAATAAAATAGACAATTAATATAGTAATAGAGAAGAAGGGTCGATCCACAGGGACTAATGAGCTTCTGATATTGAGAGATTTTGATTCTAACTTTGATGAAAAAGTAAAGGAAATGAGGGGTTTGATTAAGAGAGCTATGTAGAAAATAAAAATAAAGTTAATTTGAAGGTAAATTTTAAGAGAAGAAAATCACTTTAATAAAATAGCCTCAGGCCTCACTTTGCCTCAATTCCAAATTGATCATCGAAGAAGGATTTTACTCTGGATATATACCGGTTATAATCTATAAGGCCAATCATTGTAACTTACTTTTCACTTCGGTAAACCAATAATCCAAAGCCAATCTTTAAAAACCGGTCCTTACTTGGACTAACCACGACTATCGTCGCTAGAGCCAAAACAATTTAGGTTCTAGAAAAGCCCGACTCGGGTTATGTTGTCTTAATGATAATCGAACCCGATCTCAAATTCCCTTAGTGAATATGTCGCTAAGTGTGTTCATAGGAAGTCGAATATGCTACAAGCCGATCCTTCCTCCCAACTTTAAATCAAAACAACAATCAAACCAATGAGCTCCTTTTGAATTGAAAGTGTAAGGATTTTTAAAGGAAAGGCTGATTGCCGATCCAAGTTTGCAGAAAATTGAGAAAGATATCTGAAGAAATTAGGTGTTTTCAATTCTCACAATCGAAATTGAGATATCGCTTTAAGCCTTCAGCTAATTGGAAAATTAGCTAAGCATGATAGAAATCATACTTAGCATATTTTTAAGAAATTAAAATGAAAACTTAAAATAAAAACAAATTTGGGGAAGAAAACTTTCATAAAAGTAAAATTCCTAAGAACAAATGAAAGCTAAGTACATCTTCAAGCTTCACCCTAAGGGGTATTTATAGCTTGAGCTAACCCTAAAAATAAAGAAGTAAAATACCTAAAGATAATCTAAAAACATTCAAATAGAAAAGATCAAATGATAAAATGATAATTTCCAAACATTTAAATTCAAACTTAATCTAAAATCCCTAAGTGAATCTCGTTCGTCTGTCCTTCTAGATGATGTTGACGGGATTGTCTTCTGGAAGATGATACTGACTAGACTGCCAGAATCTGCCACGTCGGACATCATCATGCCCCTAATCATGCCCATGTTTCTAGCCATGATTCCAGATAATAAAAAAATTGCAGAACATGCTCTTTTAATGTTGTTTTCTAGAAATTTAAGTCCTGCGCAAAAATGAATAAAAATAACTCAAATCAACAATATCAAAGAATCAACAATGAGTAATTAATGATAAAATAATAACAAAATAAAACACTCATAAGTAATCTAGTTTGGTCAACCTTGCTCCGCCTAAGGTTGAAATTTTCGTTTGGAAATTACTTCTTGGAAGGATACCTACAAAAGTGGAACTCTCTAAGCGTGGTTGCCTTCAATCTCAATCCATTGTCTACCCATTTTGTTCACAAGAACCAAAGTCAGTCAATCATATCTTTTGTCATTACATTGTCGTCTAGACTATTTAGCAAAAATGGGGCAATCTAAGGGTTGTTCACATGGTTATCCCAAAGAATCCAGCAAATCTTTTGCGCTTGTGAGTCTCTTGCGATCTTGATTCCAATTTGAAATTGACTTGAAAATTGGTGCTCTTCGGGATCGTGTGGTCCATTTTATTATTTCAAAATGAGGTTATTTTTAAAGGGAAAGTTGTTGATCCTCTCCAATTGTTTGATATTTTAGTGCTTCGTATAAGTTGGTGGTGCAAAGCTAAAAGACCACACATCGCTTCATCTATTAATGACTTTATCATAAATCCTTCTTCCATTCTTAATGTTGTTACTAAATCTTGTAGACCGGTGGTTTGTCACTGGCAACCGCCCTTACTGAGATTTATGAGATTCAATGTTGATGGGGCCATTAAAGGGAGTTTTGATGAAGCTGTGATTGGGGGTATCTTAAGAAATTCGAATGGAAAATTTCTCTTCTACTTTTCCAAATCAGTTGATTGTGTTGATGCCTCATCTACTGAACTTCTCGCTGTGAAAAAAGCTTGCACACTTTATCGATCATCCTCTTGGCTACCTCCCTCTAAACTCGTTATTGCTAAATGTAACCCCCTAAACCCGACCCGGAAGAACTGGGTCGAATATAAGGAGTCAAGCTCAAAGCTTGTCCCTCACGCAAGTAACCTGATTCAAAACTTAAATTCCAAAATAGGCAATACTAATATCGCATAATACATATTAATAAAATATTCCTGGAAACATTAAGTATTCGAAATGTACATGCATGATAAACGTAATAACCCCAAATAAAACATCTGAAATCTAAAATTGTGTACAATCTGATAAAACAAATAATATAAATAGGTCCAAGTATCATACTGATAATAATAAATAAATAAATAAAGCTAGAAAACGAGGTCCTCCAAGTACCATAGTCTAGACCTGAGTATCTGAAAATAGAAACTAAGGGGGAGTCAGCGAAAATGCTCAGTGTGTCTCTACAGTGCAAACAAAACTAACAGTATCATCATATTAACAGAGTCAATCAGACATTATCATAATGCAATTTCCATTATGAATCAATTCAAACACATAAACAAGTACGAATGAATATGCAACACAATATGACATGCACCCAACTACATCACCATTCGAAGAGTAAAGTTCCCCAGAACCACTCTCTACCTCGTCATCATCCGAAGTGGAATCCAGTCCGTAGGGCGAAACCACTGATCCGATGTAGACATCATCCCGAAGGATGAAGCTATTGAACTTCCCCGTACATAATTCCAACCATAATGAGATGACATAAAATCCGAGTTCTAAATCTGAATGCATTGTTTATCAACAGACATGCATAATCATATAATCCGATATACAATAATCTGAATCTGAATGTATATACAATTATTGCATAACGTAACAGAATGATGAACAAGTCAAACATCACAGATCAACAGAATATTATCATCATACATCATCAGACCACATCATGTATACATTTCAGCAAATCAACACATTTACATACAAAGCACTATAAACAGACAGCACAGAAGAGAACACATCTCAAGTAGCTAACACTCAACATCGATGATGACGTCTCCCACGCTCAGCTCTATCTCTAGGTCGGTCAGAGTCAACTCCTATAACAATTAAATACACCATCAAAGATACTACTACTATGCCAAGACACTGATAATATAAATATCGAATATATTAATAATTAAACTCACGAGCGGATCCCGATGTCTGAGCAACAGGAGGTCGTCCAGGTGGAGGAGGAAGAAGGATCTCAGTATCCGAGTCAATGTCGTCTGCAAATAAGAACAATTCCAATTAATTTCCTGATATTCAAATCTTTAAAAACTAAGTATACTCGAATAAAAGTGATCAAAACGATCTTTTGGGTTCGAATTTGGGAAAATGGGCAGCGGAAACGGAATCAGGACGTCGAGAAACATAAAATAGCCCTTTTCTGAAAAAGTCAACGGGTCAACGTTCAATGGGCATCGCTGACGTCAGCCGGCTCTTTATAAGACAGACCGATTCAGTTCTGTAAACCCGGTTCAGCCTTTTGGACCGGTTCAAACCCAAAATCCCCCTTTTACAATCGATTTGAAAATTAGAGTTTTTCCATAATCAGATTTCATCGCCGGAAACGCACGTCGGTGACCCTTACGTACCGATTCCGACCAAACATACACAAACCCATACCCTAAACTTGTATTAACCCCTAAATCGAAATCAACACTTACCCCAAACACCAAAACGGCAATGCGAAAACCCAAGAGAACTCGACTGTTTCTGGCGAAGAACGACGACGAACGAGCAAACCCGAGTCTGGGTTTCGATCGCGCAGCCACGGGGAGTCCAACGATAGCGTTGGACCGTCGAACGGACGGCGTTTGGCCCTTGGCCGGACGGTAAACGGAACAACGACGTAGGAGTTTTCTTGTGTTCACACGAGAGAGAAAGAAAGTGAAGGGAGGAAACCGAAAAGCCATCTAAATCTGAAAAAATGGGATTTTAAATCACACCATAAGGGAAAATTACAACGTGAGCCATCGTACCTCCTAAAGTTTATGAAACGACACTTAAGTTTTACCACTTTTGCAATTTGGTCACTAACATTCCCTAAATTCCCAATTAAAATTTCCCAAAGTTTAGAGTTTTGAATTGGGAATTTTAATCAATTTAAGATTTTAATTTAGGATAAAATTTGGGGTGTTGATTATGCCAACGTTGTTAGTTGGATTCTACACCCTTTAGCTGCCCTTATATCGGTAAAACAAATTGTTTTATTGTGCATTAGTCTTTGCTTTGATTTTGACTGGTGCGGTCAACATGTTCCTCGAGAAAATAATGTGTTGGCAGATAATCTAGCTAAAAATGGATTGCTCAAGTTAACGACATACATACATATATACATACATACATACATACATACATACATACATACATACATACTCCCCGTATCGATACGCCCTATAGGCGTACTGATGCAATTTTCACCAAAGACCAGCACAAGTCCGTCAAACAGCCGGTGAATCTTGCTCCAAAATCAAATGTTCCGGTAACAGCTATGAGTTTCGAACACTAAAGCTAACACAATAAACACTCGAATCTCGGCTTTTAAATTTTTATGTTGGTTACATTATGGAGTTACTGAGTTCCATTTTTGTAAATAAATTTGTCTCAATAACTCGTTCGTGTAGGAGATTTAAGGGTGCGTTTGGTTTTAGAGAATGGAAACAACGAAGAAAACGTGTTTGATTGGAAAAATGGAAAATGAATTTTAGAAAATGAAAACAAAAATAAGTGAAAATTTAAAAACATAAAAATATGTTTTCATTAAAAATATTTTAGGAAAATGAAAAATATAAAAACAAAGTTTTTATTTTTTAACTTTATTTTAACTTAGGTTCGAATTCTTCTAATGTTATTTTTTAAAACTTTGGTTTATTTACTCCTATTTTATTTATTATTTCAATTATTTAATAATTATTTTTCAATTATTTTTTTATTCTTATTTTGAAGGGTTATAAATTAAACATATTTTCATTATTTTTATTTTTGAAAATAACTTTTTCATTTTTGTTAACCAAACATATTTTCTAATTTTTAGAAAAATGAAAAATAAAAATTATTTTCTAAAAATAAAATAAAAAACAAAAATAGAATTTTTTTTTTTAAAATCAAACCGACTCTAATTTTCTAGACTTAGGCAGCTTTGCTTTCGGCTTGAACATATTTTAGGGGTTATAATAACCAAAAAAATCCCAACTTTATTATTTTAATTTTTTATGTTTCTATTAAATCCAGAAAAGTGGTTAATATTTAATTTCCCATTAAATAAAACTTGTATTTAAAATTTTATAATTTTTTATATTTAAGCTATTTTTTAAATAAAGAATTATTTGAATCTACACTATACATTAAAGGGAATTATTATAATAATATTATTATTTCAAATGATAGTTAATATTATTTTAAGAGTATTTTTATTTTTTATACTTTTATATAACATTAAATAAAATAATTAAAACTACTATTTAAGATTCAAATGGGGAACTTTTATGAATATATAAATCTATTCTCTCCCTCTATATAATCTAACAAAACATAGTATAAATTAAAATATGAGATTTTTTTTAAGATTTATATTCAATATATCGGCCGTGAAAATTGAGAGTTTTCACAAGCGCTTTAATTTTAGGGTTTAGGATATTGGTTTAGGGTGTAGACTTTAAGAATTTAGGTGTAGGGTTTTATAATTTAAGGATAGAGGTTAGAATTTATAGTTTAGGGTTAGAATTTAAGGTTTAGGTTTATGGTAATACAATTAGAGATTTAAGTTTTAACCTATAAACTCTAAATTCTAACTACATTCCTAAATTCAAAACACATACATTTAAACCTTTAAACATTAAACCCTAGATGAGACACTTATGAATTTTTTTTGTTTCCACCGCCTGATGAAACGATTACCCATATTTTAATACTACAAAGTATTTACTCACGCGGAAAAGTTTTTTTAATGCTTTTATTTATTTTTAAACCATTCGCAAATAGTTTTATTTAAATTATTAAATTTTTATTGATTTTCAGATTGTGGTTGACACCAAGTATAAAGTTAAATGAGGAAAATAGTTCAACTAACACTGATGTTGTTATGAACTTTTGAGTTTAAAATAAATTTAAACATATTTTTATCCTCATATAAATATAATTAATTAATAATTTGAAGTTCCACAGATAAATATTGCAATAATAATCAGTTCCATTTTATAATCTCACTAGAAACTAGAAAAATCTCAAATTAGGTTTCATAAAATTTGGCCATCTTCCTCTTTACCAACTTGACATGCACATATCTTAATATTTGAAATGCATCTCACTTATATAACTATTTCTTAAGCAATTGTATCATATATGAAATTACTAAGATTTACTAAAATAAACATTAATATTATTACTTCATAAACTGTGTACATATCATTCATGATAATTTATTCGATAAATCGAAATTTATTGGTTGATGAAAATGATTGATTAAAAGTGTTATGAATTCAACCATTTTCATTAACTAATAATTCTCGGCTCATCGAATAAATTAACTTGAATTATCACCAAATAAGCTCTAAAATTATTTTTTAGAGCTTACTTGATCTTCTTAAATGGCCCTTACAGCTTGGAACCTGGGTTCTTTAGGGAGGAACTTTTGCTGCACATAAACAGACATATAATCACCAAAAACAAACTTGGGATACGTTTGATCCATTTCTTCCTTCGTTTCCTTCACCAGTTGTGTTGCCGGAGCAATGGTGGCCTCCAGTGAAGGGTTGTAAAACGAAGCGATCGACAGCCTGTTGCCGTCGACGGTGCTCAACACGCGGTGCCAAGCACTCTTATACAGCCCGTTGCTGAGGACCTCGATTTGGTCACCGGTGTTGATGACGATCGTGTTCTTCAACGGCTGAACGTCGATCCATTGCCCGTCTTTAAGCACTTGAAGCCCCCCGACTTGGTCGTCTTGGAAGAGTAAGATGACGCCGCCGGCATCAGTGTGAGCTCGGAGACCGGTCGCCTTCTCTGGGTCCGGGCACGGCGGGTAGTGGCTCACCTTGGTGCCAAAGAAGGCATTGTTTTCGCCTTCTCCACCATTGAAAGCTTTCTTGATGTATCCCTTTGGTAACCCTAAGTTTTCATCCATTACTTCCATGATTTTTTCAGCCAGTTTCTTCAACTCAAATCTATATTCCTTCATGATTTCCCTGTCATCAACACCAACATCAACGTACATAAAGAGATGATTCAAAGATTTAAGAGGTCATGTGTAATTTATTAGAACGTGTTCTTCAATTTTAATGAACATTCACTTACTGGAATCCTGGTGTTTTGGACGGCCATTGATTATCATCTGATAAAGTTATAACATCTTCCCAATCCACATTCTCCAGCTTTTCATCACCAGTTTCATTCAACAAATTCACCACCTCCGAGTTGTTGAAATTCTCTTCCCTTTCCAGCTTATAAAACTCTGATGAAACTTTCTTCACCCTCTCTAGGACTTCCTCAGCAATCCCATGGTTCACCAGCTGCAACATATATGCATATACTTAACACGAATATATGTTTGATACGAATATATCTAACACGAACATTACAATATTAAAAGGGTACCTGAAAAAAGCCCCAATCCTGGCATGCATTGGCAATCTGAGCTAGTGTCTCGGCCCTCTCTCGGCCATTGAGCTTAGAGAAATCAATCACCGGAATCGCCATTGAAAGGAGATATGAGTGGAAACGCTTACTTAGCTAAGTTTGCAGTAGTTTTTGTTGTGTGTGCAATTAATAATGGAAGAGGGTTTGGCCCTATTTATAGAAGAACTGAGGATAAATGGAGGGTGCCGTAGAGGACAACCACACTTTTTAAAATATTTTAAATTCATATTAGTAAAATTTTAAATTTTAAACTTTATATATCTAATATAATTTTTTATATAAGATTTTACGACCGTCCATGTTGTGGAGCAAAGGCAAAAGCAAAGAGTTTCCAGTTATGTTGGATTTGTCAAAAGCATTGAATTTGTTTCTCCAAGTCACCATTATTGTGATTTGTGATGAGGTGTGGGGATGGTGACACAATGATTATTTTATTTAATTAATATAATAAAAAGCAAGGTCAATGCTTTGAGATGCTTATGGGTAATTAATGCACGACAAAAGCACATTTTCTCTTGGGAATAATCACTGCCTAATACAATTTTATTCGTTTGAATGCTAAATGTTTGTGGCATTCAACTTTAAATGTTTTAAATTGTGTTTTAGTTCGATTAATATTTTTTTAAAAAAATTATAAATTTAATGCGTTTAAATAAAGTTTATATAATTAGTTTATTAAATTTAAGGTTTAGGGTATTAGTTTAACTTGTTAAAATTTTAATACAGAATTTATATAAAAGAAAATGTGCTTACACATATTATATATCAAAATATAATTACTTTTATTTTAAAGTTTTAGAATAATTTAAATATTGTTCCAAAAGCTTTAAATAATTCAAATTGCTTCTTAGTTTAATGGTGAGATTTTGGTCATTTTTTTCTAAATAGTAATATGTTAATCAAAATCAATGGTCTAATTTTGGCTTTGTAAATAAAGTAAATTGAGTTGAAGTGATTGTTCTCATAATAAACTTTTACGGTACCCGATTCAGATTACTTAGCTAATAAGTTGAATGTCGATTATTATACTAAAAATATTTTAAAACTAATAGGAGTTAATTGAAATAAGTTGAATGTCGATTATTATACTAAAAATATTTTAAAACTAATAGGAGTTAATTGAAATGATAAATTTTTATATATATTATCTTACTAAGGCTCATTTAAATTTTACTTTTCACTAAAAAACAAAAAAACGATTTATTTTAAATTAAGTTAAACCCAAGTTCATTTCCTCAAATAAGCCTTGAACCAAGTTCAAGTTTCAAATAATTGAAGTCAAAGCATGTAAATATATAATTTAATCCAGATGACAAGATCCAAGTGTCAATCACATGTTGTCTAACCAATTATAAGTTAATCAATTGAAATTTGAGACGAAGCGCTAGATCTCTTAAACAGAATTAAAATTTTTAATTCTGACAGTTATAAATAGATTAAATTAAAAATATCATTTTATAATAAATATTTATAGTATTCTATCTAAACTGATCAACAAAAAATCGGATACTAATAATTATAAAAAAAATATGTTATCTATTCTCTAACTCAAAATAATATAAAAATTATTTTTTAATCTTATTTGATTACTTTGTAATTTTTAATATTTGCCGACTCAGCCCCATTTGCCTTGATCTTATAACTAATTGACTCATCCAATACATGAACATGTTAGCTCTTGAAGCCATTGTTTAAGGGATGAGCAAATGCGTGGCAAAAGCCATTAGTATATAAAACCTAAGCTATCATTAACCTTTTTTATTTATAATATTATTATTGTCAACTCTTTTTTTAATATAATCAATCAAACCTTTTTGAATTCAAAGTTCAACTTATTTAGTTCATATAAATAAAATGTTTTTTAAGTGCACAATTCAAAATCTCAATTTCTATAATATTTTTTCAATTAAATAGAGAAATATTATATTTTTTATATAAAAATTCGAACTCATACAAGATAAAAAAATATAAACATCTTTAGATACTAGGCCAATTAGTAGATCTCTATAATATATTTTAGATTAAACCTTATTTATAAATATGGATATATAAAAAGTTAAGAGTTTTTAAATTTGAGAATTAAATAATTAATTTGATACACATGCTATATGGTCTTTAGAGACAACACCATTCTTTCTGCATTAGGATTTAAGGATTTTGTTTAGTTTTTAGGGTTAATGAGTTTAATTTGTAGGGTTTATATTTTAAGGTTTATAGTACATTTTAAGGTTTATGTATAAAAATAACTCTTAATTTATAGAGAAGCTATTTGACACATTATGTAAAATCTAGACTATACAATCAGTGGTAGAACTCTTAGTAAGAGTTTGAGGATAAATTTTTTAATAAAAAACTAGAGACTTAAACGAAAGTTTTCAAAATATTTGATGGTTTTTTAACTATTTTTTTTAAATAATTTTGAGATATTTAATTTAAATTTTTAAAAAAATTAAGAGGGAATTTAATTAAAAATATCCAAACTTAATATAAATTTTTAAAAATCTTGAGGTGACTAAATTAAAATTTTTAAAAAGTTTAGGGGCAAAATTCAAATTTCTCAAAATTTAGAGGGTCATGGCCCCCTCTAGTCCTATAGAGGTTCCGCCCCTATATACAATCTTGTCTATTTCAATTATAAAACGTAAATCCTATACTTTGAAAAACTTAAATCCTAAATATGACATGTCATTTAAACAACTAAGGTTGTATAGCCTAAGTTTTATGATATATATATAACCAAATAATTTTTCTAATTAATATAGTTGAAATAAAAATATATATGTTTTTTTTAATATTTGGGGAAGGATTGGGAATATATGTGTAATATAATAATCATCCCTTTCAAATTTCATTTTTGAAAGCGTAAGCAAATAAAAAAAATAGAATTAACAGTTCGCTTTCCAAGTGGAGTAAAGGCTTGCCAAAACAAACTTTTATTTTAGGCTTAATCAACAAATTGGCCCTGAACTACAGCTGAATTTCTATTTTTAGTTAAAATAGATCCTTAAAGTTTCAATCTATCACCGTTTTCAGCCTTGTTGCGGACAACGTCAAAAAATGACGCGGTCCATCTAGCCAATTAATTAATGACACATGGGTAGCAAACTAGAAACAAGTTATAGTTTGAGGATCAAACTAGGCATAAGTAAAAATATTTTATAGGATAAAGTACACATACGGTAACTGAACTTTGGTAAAAAAAATAAAATGGTAATCAACCTTTCAAAAATCACGAAATGACAATTAAACTTTATATTTTGAAACAAAACGGTAACTGGACGTTAAACCCCGCTAACCTCTAACGAAAATCTGATTGAGTATGCCATATCCCCACCTTATTTTTTACCTCATATCTAAAAAATAATAAAACCCTATTCCATTCATATTCCTTAAAAAAATAAAATAAAACCCCTTTGCTTATTTATCTAACCATCAATATTTTCATATGAAAAAATACAAATTGTTATAGAAAATTACCGGAAACGAGTTCATAAGTTGAAGGATTCCGAGCTGAGCTTGCAAGAACTTGACGTATTTGAAAGCAGATTGAAGCATTTCGGCCGTGTTCATCTTCGTCCCATCGGGGACAAGCTTCCTGAGCTCTCGAGTCTTCCTAGTTATCTTCCTCTTCTTCTCCTTCGCAGCGATGCTTTGCGCCGACACGTATTTTTCGCCGCCATTCTTTTTACTGTTAACCTGATTCGTGCTTTGAATCTGATGATGATTGTCTTGGAGCAGCACAGAACATGAATTTAGATCAACCCCATTGAAGAAACCGGGCGTCAAACACTGATCTTCGATTAATTTTTGGCGTTTAGGGCATGGAAAGGAGCTGAAGCTTTCGTACGAGATGGTTTCCAACGGCAATTGAAGTAAAGAAGTGTAGTTTTTGGGGTGAAGAAATTTTGTGTTCAGTTCAATGTAAGGATCAACGAAAGCGAAAGGCAGATCAAATGGATCCCAATATTGTTGATCACTTTGAACTGGAACTGTTTTCGAGTTAACATTCTGAAAATCAGTTTCCCAGTTGGAGTATGAACTTAAAACCATGGCTGCTGTGGAAAAATAAGAAAAAAAATTTCAAAAATGGAGGTAGAAACGATGACATGAAACTGAAGTGGAATAGGCTTTATTTATTTTTATATATGAGGTGAAAATAGGGTGGGGATGTGGCATATCCAATTAGATTTTCGTTAGGGGTTAACGGGATTTAACGACTCATTTACCGTTTTGTTTTAAAATATAAAGTTTAATTGTCATTTCTTAATTTTTGAAAGGTTGATTACCATTTTATTTTTTTATCAAAGTTCAGTGACCGCCTGTGTATTTTACCCTATTTTATATCAATTTTTTATTTCTCTTTCACGATTCTCTCTTTCCACCGTCTTCTCGTATTCCAGTTAATTGAAGGGCTTCAAGGTGTTTTTTTTTTACAATTTCAAATGTTTGAAAGGCGTTTAAGGACATGAGTAAGGGTTTAACATTTAGAAGTAGTAATAGGTTGAGAAACGACGTAGTTTTAGCAGAGTTCTTTAAGTGTTAGGGTTTTAACTTTTTTGTGTGCAAAAGTCACATAGTTTAATTTCTTTAAGAGGAGGGTTTGTAATTTTATCCGTGCAAAAATGTGATAAATGTAATTTTTATTTATTTATTTTGAGATCGAGAAGGTAAATAGTGGGGTCGAGTCACGTTATTATTTGAGTAAAGTTATTTTTCTTATCTTATCTTCTTTTATGTGTTGATATTTTTTTGTCTATAAATTTACAACAAAGTATATATATTATAGAGAGAGAATTTGAGATTAGTGCTAATTAATTACTAGTGCATTTTTATATGATTTAGGGGAAATGAGATGCAATTGTAGCATCTTTTGGCAAAAAAAATGTATTCCATAAAATGTCTGAATGTTAGGTTACAGCTTTGATTACAAAAAAATTAATTTTAATTCATTGCTGTACTTGTTTGTACCTCTGGCAAAGCATATACTCTGTAGGCATGCATAATTGGCCATGTTTTGGATGTTTACAATTATGCACCACCATGCCTTTGATTCTCCATTGTTAGTATCGTTCTAATCGAGTATCAGTTTACTTTATATCGTTTTTGTTGTATTGTATAATATTTTTAAGTTTAAAATTTTGGATAATTCACACACACATATATATAATTAATTAATTACTATTTTAATTATGAGAAAATATTATATACATTGATGGTGAAAAATTTATTTTCCAGAAGCACTTAATTTTTAGGGTTTAGTGTTAGGATTTTAGTGTTTGTTGTTAGGTTTAATGTTTGAGAATATATTTTATGGTTTAAAGTTTATACTTTAGGAGTTTGGGTTTAAAACCCCTAAAAGGGACACGTATCATCTTTAGAAGTCCGCTTGTAAAAAAAATTTTACTGACGGTACATAAAATAATTACCCATTAACTATTTGCGTTAAATATCCCAACAAAGTATTTTTATATAGATCAAATTCAGAATTTAATGTCAATCATAAGTAAAATAGTATCATTTACCATTACACTACAAGTGTGGTCGACTCCGAACAGATTTTTAAAAACAAATCAATTTAGATGAGATAATAAGAGTTCATCTTATTTTAACCAATGGTTGAGAGCTCGATTTTTACTTTGGGTATATAACAGCTTTAAAACTTGTGGTCGATGCCATCAACAAATGTTGAGTGCATTGATAAGGCACATTGCACTCCCAAGGAGAGAAAATGAGTTCAAACCTTAGAGATGATATTGTTGGGAGAGACAGCCTCACACCTCAAACATAGACCGTAAGACAGACGTACATGTTACCAAAAAAAAACTTATGGTCAATGCTTATATTTATCTTAACCAACTAAACACGAATGATTAATCGTTAGACTCGCTCCAATAACACCTTAAAAAAATCATTGAGATGTTGCTAATAAAGTTAATAAATATTTCCATCTAATTTGGGTATAGGAATGCGGTAATCAAAGTGTCATCTCTCACCAAAGACTCTTCAATAAAATAATTTGAGCAGAAAAATTCAACTGTTAGTTTAAAGTACACGTAAGCTTGATCTGAGCAGACTAATTAACCAGAAAATGACGACCATGACTTTAATTAATTATGAGATTTTTTAATTAAATAATGATAGAATATGGATTTGTAGGCAAAATTTCAACTAACTGTTATTTGCCCATAAAAAAAAGAAAATCAAAGTTTACATGATTAATTAATAGAATTATTATCTGATATACGGGGTGATGGTAAACTTATTTGGGCCGGAAACATACCTCTTGCATACTAATTTCCAAGATTCTTTGCTTTAGCAGTGTTGAAAAAGGGAAAGGTAAACGAGTTCGGTACTAAACTTCAGTATGGTTGAAAATGACAGATTGTATTCCGTAGATAATTATTCGATTGGAAATTAGGATTGTGGGAACAACTCTTACATACTATCAACAAAAATTTAGGCCACTCTATTCTTACAGATAGTTTACGATGGGTTGGTGATTCTAGTAGTTGGTATACTCCTAAGAAATTCTGTGACCTTTCTTCTTCATTGGACAAAGTTAAAGACGATTTATGAAAATTGATATGGGACAAATGCATCCCATCAAAAATTCAGTTCTTCATGTGGAGACTCTTACATGGGAGAATCTCTACTAAAGTTAACCTTCTCAAGAGAGATTTTTCTCTTATAAGCGATGATCGCTGCCCCTTGTGTGGTCTCGAGGAGGAAACCGAACATGACCTTTTCTTCGCTTGCCAAGTAAGTTGGAGATGCTGGATGAAATGGTGCTCGAAGTGAAGATTATTCTTTATTTTTTCGGGTTCATTCTCTTGTATCCTAGCAGCTTGGTATGACTGTCATGTCGACAAATCATCCAGAGCAGTTTGGTGTATATCATTCTTTGCCTTTTGTTGGACTATTTGGATGCATCGGAATAAAATAGTTTTTAACTACAAAAGGTAATCTGAAGATCAATTGTTCGATGGGGCTCAAATCAGAACTTACCATTGGTGCCAAAATAACTGGTCAGAGACCTTCATATCCGAAAGCTATTTTTTAGCTAATCCGGCTGGGACCAAATGCTCTATTGTGAAACAAAGAAAACTCTTATCTGATTGCTCATCCTTATCTGATGCTGATTTTATTTTTCATGTTGGTGGAGCAGTCAAGGGTAGCTTCGGTGAAGCAGGTATTGGGGGTTTGTTAAAAGACTCCTCAGGAAAACAGCAGGCGAAATTTTTAAAATCAGCAGAGATTATAGACGCGACAACAACAGAATTATTAGCAATCAGAGAAGCATGTATATTGTGTAAATCGGCTTCCAGATTTTCAGGTAAAAAGTGTGATTTGTATCCGACAGCTCCCTTGTGATTTCTTGGAATCAGAAACCGGGCGAAACTTCTCTCAACTTCAAACTACTTGTTGTCGAGATCAGTAAATGGGCTTCATGCAATAACTGAAAATTCGATTCCATTAATAGGAAAGATAATTTTGAAGCTGATTCGTTAGCTAAATCGGGCATTGGAAGAATTATAACACAAAAATGGTTCTTCGAAGAATAAAATGCCAAATTTCGAAAGGATAGTTTTGTCCTGCTATGACTACTGCTCTACTTAGAAGATGATGGCCCCTTGAGTCAGACGGTACACTATTTTATGTAGCTATTGTTATTCGTTTGGTTTCCTGTATACATGTTTTTATGACTATGTATCAGACTGGTGGTATTACGTATGATAATAAAATAATAGGGCACTCTTTTTCTCCTTCTAATGCTAGTATTCCTTGAATATTGGTACGAAGGGAGTTTTTAACGAGGCTCGAATTTATTTCAATTTTTTTAATATTTTAAAATGATTTAAATACCCATGTAATGATTAATGCGCTAATGCAATTGTGTGTTAATTCATTTGGACCTTAAAATCATTTGAATTATGTTCTTTAGGCTTTGAATAAATTAAAACATTAGATAAAGCCTTCAAGCTTAGGATCTTTTAAATGGGTTTTTAACTCGTATAATTGAATGCCAAAAAATATAGTAATTAACAATTCTAAAATATATATATATATATAGTAATTAATAAATATCATTTGTGCTTAGATTAAGTTCAATACTTTAAAACACACAAATTAAATAATTAACCATTTGAATTTTTAAATTGAATAAATAATTATTAGGGTATTAATTAAACTTAATTAATTACTCAGATAAATACTTAGAGCCTTAGATTAAGTTCAATACTTTAAAACACACAAATTAAATAATTAATTAATGAATATTGTTTATAAATTTTAGAATTCAGATAAGGATGACTTCCTAATGCAATTGGATATTATCCTAAAATAAATTTTAAAATTAAATAAGTAATATTTATTAGATTTAATTACGATCACTATTAATTAATTGCACACATAAAAAACTTTTTAGAAGCAAAATCTATTTTAGGAATATATGACGATGCCTTGATTGTTTTGTATATGAGTGTTTTCAATATTATATTAGAAATAAAATATATTTCTTTACAAAAAGAATATTTTCATTTTAAATATAAATACAATTAATAATTAATGAATCAAATTCTAATTATTATTCTTAAATACTAAAATGTAACAAGAAATTAAAAGGTGCTGATTTCGAGCATTGAGTGCTAATTCTTCCCCATACGTAATCGACTTTTGAACTCCCAACTTTTAAAATTTCTGATTATTTTTATAGTGTCCAGTCTACCAAAGTGACCGATAGCTACTCTATTTAAAAAAAAAAAGTTTCCACAGGCCGAATTGAGCGTTAGGCCAGCCGGGTCCTCAGCGTACTCTGATCTGCTTGGTTTTGCGTCTTTTTTATGTTTGTTGGTGTGGTGTTTGAATGTTGCCCTTTGCGAGAGTTCCATGTTATGGTGTGGTGTTTGAATGTTGCTGGCCTGGAGTGATGAGTAGACCTGGCAAACTTGACCCGAGACCCGAAACCCGAACCGAATTACTCGAACCGAAACCCGATTTTGACCCGAACATGATGATTCGAAGTTGACCCGAAACCCGAACCGAACTGAATCGAACCGAACCGAACCGAAATTTTTTGTTGAACCGAAATGGACCCGAACCGAAATAGACCCGAACCGAATAGACCCGAACCGAATGGACCCGAACCGAATGCTACCCGAACCGAAAGCTGAACCGAATATCGACCCGATTTTAACCCGATTTTAACCCAATTTTGACCCGATTTTAACCCGAATATATATTGTTAACAATATAATAAATAATAAAATGAAGTATAAAAATTTGAGATCTTGGTGACCAATTTTATAATTTCATCATAAAATATAGCATAAAATTGAAATTGTAGACTAAATTGACAATTTGAAAGTGGAGAAATTTGAGAGTCCAATTATCAAATTTGTAATTATACCATATGAATAAATAGAGGTCAATTTTGGCTAAAAATTAAATCTTTGAAATTAAAATGAACGAAAATATAAATATATTAAATTAATAGACTAAATTACAAAGATTAGTCAATTTCAACTAAAAGTAAATTTTTAGAGACTAAATATCACTACGGGGAGGGGATTTGTATATCCGAAGTCTAAACCGTGTGAATACTTGTGACTAAATTAAATTAAACTAAAACTTAAAGTTAACTAAAATGTAACATTTTAAATGCAACATGACCTAAAAAGTAATTAATCTCTAGCTTAAAAAATTGGTGGTTTATTTCCCTCCAAATTTTTTTCTTTTCTCTCTCTATTTTTTCCAATTGTCTTTTTCTTTTTTTTTTCAATCTAGCTTAAAAAATTGGTAGCTTATTTCCCTCCAAAATTTTGTTTTTTCCCTCTCTATTTTTTACCAATTGTCTTTCTATTTTTCTTGATTTAATTGAGTTTCAATTTAGATTAATTGAATTGAAATTTCACATTTAGTTTTAAAATTATTTTAATTATGTCCATGATTTATGCTTTTAGATTTTAGTTAATTCAATTAGATCCTAAGTTTAATAAATTAATTCATTTCAAACATTATTATTATTATTATTATTATTATTATTATTATTATTATTATTATTATTATTATTATTATTATTATTATTATTATTATTATTATTATTATTATTATTATTATTATTATTATTAACTTTGATTCAATATAATTATACAAAAAAAATTATATGGATACATAAAGCTTTGATTTAAATATTTAATCAAATTCAAATGCATAGATTGACAAGTTGAATTAGAATTAATCTCATACATCAATAACTCTAAACCCTAAACCATAAATACTAAACCTCAAACCTTTAACCCAACTCAAATCAAATTGACCCAAAAATTTAAATGTTGACCTGACCCGAAATTGAACCGAAATTGACCCGATTTTAACCCGAACCGAAAGCGACCCGAATGACCCGATTTTGACCCGAATCGAAAGCGACCGATCCGATATTGACCCGACCCGAAAACAACCGATCCGATTTTGACCCGATCCAATACCCGAACCGAATCCGACTCATCACAGACCCGAATTAGACCCGAACCCGAACCGAACCGATCCGAACCGAATCTAAACCGATTCTAGATAAACCCGAAATGACCCGAACCGAAACGACCCGAACCGAACCCGAACCGAATGACTCGATTGCCACCTCTAGTGATGAGGGTCTTTTGTTGAGGGATCCTGTATTCGCGTTTTCCTACACTCAATTGATTGTTTTGTTGAACCGCTTAGAATTTGGTATTCACATATTGCACTCTTTTTTATTCATATAAGTTTTAGAAGTTTTTTTAATAAGGCATATGTCTATTTCCTAATATGATGTACCCTATGTTGCATTGATACGGATATGAATACGAGAACGGATACGGGCACGAAAACGAAAAACGATATTTTTTAAAATTATAGGGTACGGATACAACAAGTATAAAATAAATTTATATATAATAATAATAATAATACATTAAAATTCATAGTAAATTAAAAAAAATAAAGTTTATAAAAAAACATAATATTAAAGTTACAACTCTCAAACAATAAACTAAGTCTAGAACAACAACAACATTTTCATTTTAGATTTAGGTTACGAATATTTTAGTGGTTTGAATTGCGGATTCGAATTTTTATTTTACAATTCGAATTTTTGGTTCAAATTATGAATATTTTAAAATGCATGATAATATACTTGTTGGGTTAATTTTGGGCTTAATCTCATTTTTTTCTCATTGGCCCAACTAGTCTTGGTGTAATTTTTACCATATTTAACAAATAGAAGAGTTAAGTGATATTTTAACCTTAAATTATCCCAAAGAATCCTTTCAATTTCACGAGATTGGAGACCAAAATGTTTACAGCAGTCTCCCTACTCCCCTGCTTCTCTCCACCGTTTCTTCATTCTCTCCACCTTTCTTCAGTCTTTTTCTAATTTTTTTTATTCTCTCCACCGTTTCTTCATTTTTTTTTCTCAATTTCAATAGAAAAAATAGAGCTTGGGCAAAAAGGAGAAAACGAGAGTAAACCTTCAATGATTTTCTCAAAAAAATTTCTTCTTGTTTTTGGTCTCTGTACTGTGTCTTCCTCAATCGATGCTTGGAGAGTAAAGTAAAAAAGTGAATCTGACAGTAAAATAATCTTGGGGACGCACGTGAAGGTCACACGGCGTCCCCGAAACGTCCCTAAAAAAGTATCAACCGTTCCCAATATTTTTTAGCTGTACCCGTCGACGAGGGATGTCCCCGGTAGGTACCTCAGTCGTACATGACCTGTACCAGTCCCGGGGATGTACCGGGTACTTGAAACGACATAAGGTTGTCGTCCCCGTGCTTTATAGATGTGCCTAGAGGTGGCAATCGGGTCGTTCGGTTCAGGTTCGGTTCGAGTAGTTTCAGGTCTATCTAGAATCGGTTTAAATTCGGTTCGGGTTTAGGTCTAATTCAGGTCTGTGATGAGTCGGATCCGGTTCCGGTATTGGATCGAGTCAAAATCGGATCGGTTGTTTTCGGGCCGGGTCAATATCGGATCGGTCGCTTTCGGTTCAGGTCAAAATCGGGTCGCTTTCGGTTCGGGTCAAAATTAGGTCGTTCGGGTCGATTTCGGGTCGGGTCAACATTTGAATTTTCGGGTCAATTTGGTTTGAGTTGGGTTTAGGGTTTGAGGTTTAGTATTTATGGTTTAGTTTAGAGTTATTGATATATGAGATTAATTCTGATTTAACTTGTTAATCTATGCATTTGAATTTGATTAAATATTTAAATCAAACCTTCATGTATCCATATCAAAATTTTGTGTATAATTATATTAAATCAAAGTTTATTATATGTAATAATAATAATAATAATAATAATAATAATAATAATAATAATAATAATAATAATAATAATAATAATAATAATAATAATAATAATAATAATAATAATAATAATGTATGAAATGAATTAATTTATTAAACTTAGGATCTAATTGAGCTAACTAAAATCTAGAAGCATAAATCACGGACATAATTAAAATGATTCTAAAACTAAATGTGAAATTTCAATTAAATTAATCTAAATTGAAACTCAATTAAATTAAGAAAAAGAAAAAAAGACAATTGGTAAAAATAGAGAGGAAAAAGACAAAATTTTAGAGGGAAATAAGCCACCAATATTCTAAGCTAGATTGAAAAAAAAAGACAATTGATAAAAATAGAGAGGGAAATGATAAAATTTTGGAGGGAAATAAGCCACCAATTATTTAAGTTAGAGATTAATTATTTTTTAGGTCATGTTGCATTTAAAATGTTACATTTTAGTACTAATATTCAACTTTAAGTTTTAGTTTAATTTAATTTAGTCATAAGTATCCCACAGTTTAGACTTTGGATATAAAAATCCCCTACCAATAGTGATATTTAGTCTCTAAAAATTTACTTTTAGTCAAAATTAACCAATTTTTGTAATTTAGTCTATTAATTTAATATAATGATATTTTTGGGCATTTTCATTTCTAAGATATAATTTTTAGCCAAAATTGACCCCTATTTATTTATATGGTATAATTATGAAACTGGTCATTGGACTCTTAAATTTCTCTACTTCTAAATTGTCAATTTAGTCCACAATTTCAGTTTTATGTTATATTTTATGGTGAAATTATAAAATTGGTCATCAAGCTCTCAAATTTCTCTACTTTCAAATTGTCAAGATGGTCTCTAATTCCAGTTTTAGCTATATTTTATGGTAAGATTGTAAAAATTGTCTATAATTTCAGTTTATGGTTTATGGTTTAGGCCTTAGTGTTAATGATTTAGGGTCATTGATTTTAGATTAATTTCTATGGCTTAAAGGTTAATCGTTTAGGTTTTTATGACTTAGTGTTAATGATTTAGGGTTTATGGTTTAGTTTAGGTTATTAGTTCATGAGATTAATTTCTATGGCTTAAGGTTTATTGTTTAGGATTTATGGCTTAAGATTAAATATTGGGAGAGAAAATAGTACATTAAAGTTCTAAATTTAAAAATTAGTAGGACAAAAGTTTTATTTAATTAATATTTAAGCATAAAATAACATAAAATGTTATTATACCACAACTTTGACAAGAGCAACGGTCTCTTCCATGATATAGTACAAAAAGATAATAAAACATACTTATTTTATTATTTATTATATTATTAAAATAGATAATATTAAAAATAAATTATTCATTTATTTTACCTTAATTTTCGGGTTAAAATCGGGTCGATATTCGGTTCAGCTTTCGGTTCGGGTAGCATTCGGTTCGGGTCAAATCGGTTCAGGTCCATTCGGTTCGGGTCTATTCGGTTCAACAAAAAATTTCGGTTCAGTTCGGTTCGATTTATTTCGGGTTTCCCGTCAACTTCGGATCATCATGTTCGGGTCAAAATCGGATCTCGGTTCGGGTTTCGGGTCAAGTTTACGAAGTCTATCATGTGCCCTAGTATGATAGAGGCTATTTTCTTTTTTCTTTTTTTGCTCAACAGATTTTTAATATTATTAAGAGCAAAACCAAAAGTAAGCCTAGTTAAAAACCACCCTAATCCTAAGATGAGAAAAAGAATACTCACTTTCGATCCTAATCCTAAGGCAGGAAATCCACAAAACAAAGCCCCAAGTATGACAGAGGGTTATAATGTAATTACATTCTCAGTTAAAAAGTTCACTGATTTGCTGGTTAATGTTGGAGTGCAGGTTTCGAATTTTAATTTTGGTGTGGTGCTGGGCTGGAGGATTCAAACCATTTGTTCGTGCATTGATGAGTTTTATGATTTTTGTTTTAGTGTGTCTTTGTCAGGTTCCGTGCAGCCTATTTGGCTAATTTCAATTGCCACAGCATTATGGAGTTTGTGGTTGGCTCGAAAACAAAAAGGTTCTGAATCTTAGTGATTTGTTATTCTACTCGAAGATGGGCGTTCATGTGGATGAAATCTCAGTGTAGAATCGAACTTTCAAGTAGCACTTAACTGGAGCAGATTATGCTGAAATAGTTACGATTAGTTCTGCTACGTATCACATAAACGTAATGCCATGGCAGATTTTCTAGCTAAGGCTGGTTCAAGGAGAGAATTGTTTAAAGCTTGATGGTAATTGCATTTGGACGTGTTGCGTTTGCCTTAGATCTTTTTCGCTTCATTCTGAATTTGGTTAACTGTAGTACTCTGTTGGTATCATTCCAACATTTTTCATTCTTAATAATATTACATATTTTGCCGAGCAAAAAAAAAAAAAAACTAGAGAATATATAGAGTCCCACATCGAGTCAGTCAATATATGGAGAGTTCATATGATAAAAAGACCAACCATAGATGAAGCAGGGGGCATGGCCCCCAGGCTAGCCAAACACAAACTTTAATAACAGGATATATAATTAACATCAGCTGTTATTTCTATAATAAAGTGCTACCATACATGGTACATGCTGATGATGATCTACTTTTGGGCAGTGCCACTGGCCCTTAATGCGGATGATGAGGTGGTTTTCCCTTACCCTTGGGTGGTTTGCCATGATGTGGAGGCTTGTGGGTTTTTTCAGGTATATGTGTGTCCTCAACTTCCACACTCAGTAGGTGTCTGTGAGGCGGTTTTTCCCCATCATGAGGTGGTTCCTCGCCTTTACCGCCCGGTCCACGGTGTTTCGGTGGGCGGTGTTGCGGCGGCTTCTCACCAGGGAATGGCTTGTTGTGGTGTTGGTTAGCTAGAGAAGGAGTGATGATGAAGATCACCACTCCAAGGAGAAACAAAAGCAAGCAAGCAGCTTTGGACATCTTTGGGGAATGTTGGATTTTGCTGTGGTTAAGAACAGCAACACTAGCTGCCCTTTTTATAGTGGATTGGAAGGTAGAGTTATGTCGTCACCACACATGCAATGCTCCAATATTTGTCCTCTGGGGTCATACTTTGGGCCCCATGTCTAGTTGAAATCTTTGACAAATTTTACAACTAGCTTGGAAGAGGGTGAGTATTGAGTGCGGTTAAAAAATGACAAGTTTCGAAATTTGTGAAAGATTCATTTAAAATTTAAAATGTTAGACTTTTTTTTATAATAATTTAGGCTGTTTTTTTTAATTTTTCACAAGTTTTGAAACTTGGTTTCTTTGATAACATTTTAGACAAAGTTTCGAAATTTGTCAAAAATCACGAAAAAAATGTTATAAAAAATCTAATAGTTTAGGTTTTGAGTGAGTCTTTTACAAGTTTCGAAACTTGTTGTTTTTTAGCCGCAAACTTAGCATGTTGTATGTTAGACTAGAAATGAATCAGTAGTTTTATTTACTTGGTAATTTTTTATTGCGATTAGTTAAAGCTGCAGGCTTTTTGTCGATGAAGATTGTTGACAAAATGGTGTGAACATTTGAAACTCTGTGAAAGTTGTAGACATTGGTCATAGAAGAATATATTTTAGTCGTGAAATTTTATCAAGGCATGAATATATATCACTATGATTATAAATTAGGTTAAAAGTATTGCCCACTATGTTTATGTTAATATATGCTCATGCTTTACTTTGTGAAGTTAGTAAAAGTTAAAGGTGTTCAGATTTGAATCTCATCTTAAATTAAATCAAAGTAAATTATGTGGATTGGGTTTTAAAAATTGGAATATATACTCCTTGTAAGTGTAATTGTAAAAAATCAAAATGATTGAAAAATATACGCATGCCTAAAAGGGTGTTACCAATCCAGATATTTCATGTCACCCACAATGAGGAGGTGCACTCCAACCCCAACATGTTCAAATTTACGAGAGAACTCTTTAACTTAGTCTTTGTCAATAAACTTTAGTGAAGCTGTTGAATATAAGAATTGTAGAGTAGAGAAGAGATAAAGAAGAAGAATAGGTTTTAGAGAAATAGAGTATTCTGATAAAGTTTTGCATAAAGAAACGGATGCATTCCAACCTGGCTCTATATAGCTTTTCCCCCCCTAAAATCGTAGGTAGTCATCCAAAGCTCTTGGGGCCTCCTCTGTCGCGTACCTATCCGAATACCTTGATTAGTTGGTTGCTGATATCCTCTGGTAATGTTTCGGTTGATTGTGGTCCCCTCTCCTTGGCTTGCTCGAGTGTAGCACTAACCATATCATTCATAACATCACCCTTCCTAGTGAAAGGATCTTGTCCTCAAGGTTCATATCAGGTGGTTTCTCGGTACCAGGCCTCATGTTCAGCAACGGTGGAGGAGTTACATGTTGTATAGGACTGTGAGACATGAAAAACACGATGTATTCTTGTTGTGCACACGACAACCGAAAAAGAAAATCAAACAAGCAAAAATACAAGAGATTTAACGAGGTTCAGTAGTGTGCTTACGTCCTCGGGGAGCAAAGATCTGTTGTTTTCTTTTATTCAATTGATGATCCTTAGGTTACAAATAACACATCTATTTATAGACCTGAATACATGGTCACCAAGAAACATTATTCAATAAGATCTCTTACTTAAAATAGATTTCTACTCATATAAGTAACCCTACCCAGTACAATTACAAAGATACCCTATACCGTACCGCGGGGGCTTCGCCTGCTCCAGCATCTGTCCTTTTACAGTATATGAGTCATACTTAACAAATCTCCACATTGGCGAATATCATGTCCCTTAAGAGATAAATCTAGAGTCTCTCACACATCAAAATGGGTTGGGCTACCATGCTTCTCTAGCATTTGCAAACATTCAACAAAGTCCAAACAATGCTTGAAACTTGTCTGTAGTAACTGTAACCCCATTGACCCGCCTATGCGCTAATACGGATCCTAAGAAGTCATATTAGGGTCACCGGATCGACCCACGATAAAATTTCAAATAAACAAATTTGTTGAACCATTTGAAATCGTAAATAAAGTTTTGAATTAAAATACAATTTCAGAAAAACATTTAGACAATGAAACAAAACTCTGATACAAATTATTAATACAAGTTTCAAATCCGAATATAAATAAAAACATGACATACATGCCCTCTAATTATATAGATACCATACTCCACAAGCAAGCCAAAGAAACTCTCATACCGACGTTTACAGCTGCGACAAAGTCGATCTTCTAACCTGTGATGGTAAAAACAACGTGAGTTTCGAAAAGCTCAGTAATACAAACTACCAGGAGATGCTAATGGTACAAGTAGGTATATGACAACTTAACATTGTCATGAAAAATTAAGCAACGGTAAGCTTAAATTACGATTCGATAATTCAGTGAAGCATTATTAGGAGGTCACAGAGCTGTTCTTTATTTGATCACCCGAACCGTAAGAGGTGGTCTAAAGTTAGAGATTCAGAGGAGGTTCAGATTTCAAAAGTTGAATCAAGGAGTTCAGAGTGGTCCATTAAGTGCGAATTGTAAGTTTACTGAGGGTTCAACATTGATAAATTAATTTAGTAGGGTATGTTTCAGAAGAGGTCAGAAAGTTCTATTAATTAACTTAACTACCCTCAACCGAACTCTAAAGTGCAATTCGCCCTAAACTGCATACAGAAGGTCTTACCCTAGGCCTGAGGCGTAGGAGCCTACCTAAGGGGATGCCTTAGGTCCAGAAAGACTTACCCTAGGCCCGTGGGCGTAGGAGCTTAACAGAGAGGCTTACCCTAGGCCCATTGGGCGTAGGAGCTTAGGTACAGAAGGACTTTTGGTCAATGGTCAAAGTCAACGCTAACGTCAGCAGGTCAACACTGACGTCAGCAGGTCAACGGTCAACAGGCCAAAGTCAATGCTGACGTCAACAGGTCAACGATGACGTCAGTAGTCAACTGATAGGGGTCAACTGAGTTGACTCGGGCTGACTCGGACGAGTTGACTCGGCTCGGGTTTTGGGTTAGAGGTGGTTCGGGCTCAAGGTCAGGCAGACGGGTCGGGTTTTGGGCCGAAAATAACCCGACCCACTATTGAACCCTAGACTCACCAGCGACTTGCCGGAAATTTCACCGGCGACCCCTCAAAACACTGATTTTTGCCGAAAAAGACGAGAATCAACTGGATAACTCAACTATTCACATCTACAAACCGGATTCAAGTCGGAAGCTTACCAAATCTTACCAAACGAGAGGGAACACCGTCGAATTCGATGCAATTCCGACGAGCTCCCTAACGGTGATGAACTGATGAACGGAGGGAGGGGTCGGGACCATCTTAACGTAAGGAAGACAATGGTAACCGTGGCTCCACAAACAGACGTCTACGGCGGCCAGAATCAACGACGATCAAACGGGTTACCCAAAACCTAGGTTCGATGAACCTTTAACCTTCAATTCTCGACGATTGGAACATCGACTGAGTGAGTGGTTAGAGGGGTTTTGGTCGGGGATCGGTGGCGGATGTGGAGGTAACGACGGTGCACGACACCGGCGAGCGGTGGCCGAGATCGGACATGGTGACGGTGGGGTTAGGTAAGAGGGCTCTTGGTATTCCAACATTTCAGATCTAAGGCATTCTCTCGATAGGTGGATGGTTCATTCAACTTAATTATTATTATTATTATTTTCGATACAACAAAAATGAATAACTTAAAAATAAGTTGAGGTAGATTATAGCCAGATATTACCTTAGCCCAAACGGTTAAGGCTTGAAATCTCTAACCTTAGGTCGGGGGTTCAAACCCTCATACAAGCACCATTCTCTTCTCTTTTTTTTATTTATTTATGAAAAACGGGGTGTTACAATAACAGGCTTGGTCAACATATCAGCTGGATTGTCTGCAGTATGTACCTTTTGTAACAATATCTCACCAGATGCAATCAACTCTCTAATCTTGTGAAACCTCACATCAATATGTTTAGTTCTAGCATGATACACCTGATTCTTAGCCAAATGAAAATCACTTTGACTATCACAATGCAACTGAACTCCACCTTGCCGAATACCCAATTCCTTCACTAGCCTGATAAGCCATAAGACTTCTTTTGCAGCTTCAGCTACTGCCATGTACTTAGCTTCAGTTGTTGATAATGCCACAACAGACTGAACAATTGACTTCTAACATATAGACCCTTCACCAAGAGTGAAAACATACCCAGTTGTAGACCTTCTATCATCCAAATCACCTGCATAGTCTGAATCCACATATCCAACAATCAAAGGATCATGTCGCTGACTGCCAAAAACAATTCCATGTCCCACAGTACCTTTTAAATACATGAAAATCCACTTGACAGCTTCCCAATGTGATATTCCTGGTTTAGGAATGTATTTACAGACTTGACCAACAACATGAGCTAAATCAGGACGAGTACATACAATCACATACATCAGGCAGCCGACAGCACTGGCATAAGGGACCTTTGCCATCTCTTCAATTTCCTTGTCTGTCTTCGGGCACTATTCTATAGAAAGCTTAAAGTGATTAGCCAATGGAGTGCTCACGGGCTTTGCTTTGCTCATCCCAAACATGTCTAACACTTTCTCAACATAGCCTTGCTGAGATAACCATAGTCTCCTTGAGCCTCTATCTCTGTGAATCTCCATTCCAAGAATTTTCTTTGCAGATCATAAGTCTTTCATATCAAATTCCTAACTCAATAAAGCTTTTAAACCGACAACATCATGCATATACTTTGCAGCCAGCAACATATCATCAACATACAATAGCAGAAAAATAAAAGAACCATCATCAAGGCTTTTAACATAGACAAAACAATCATACTCACATCACTTGTAGTCAATCTGAATCATGTAGGAGTCGAATCGCTTGTACCATTATCGTGGAGACTGCTTCAACCCGTACAAGGATTTCTTTAACCTGCAAACCAAATGTTCAACTTCGGATTGAATGAACCCTTATGGCTGCTGCATATAAATCTGCTCCTCTAGATCACCATGCAAAAAAGCAGTTTTAACATCCATCTGCTCTAAATGCAAATCTGAACTCGCTACAAGTGCAATAACTGCCCTGATTGAAGTATGTCTAACCACAGAAGAAAAGATTTCATTATAATCAACTTCTTTTTTGCTGTGAAAAACCCTTTGCTACCAATCAAGCCTTAAAGTTTTCCCCTCTTTTTCTGGTACTACTGGTTTCCTTTTATACACTCATTTGCAACCAATAGCATTCTTTCCCTCAAGAAGCCTAGCTAGCTCCCCCGTATGATTTTTCTGGAAAGATTCCATCTTCTCAACAATTACAGCCATCGATTTTCTTTCCTCCGGACCAGAGATATCCCCTTGAAAAGTATCCGGATCTTCACTACTAATGTGAAGTGCAAAAGACACCATATCTTCAAAACCAAATCTGCATGGAGCCTTTACATTGGTGTGTCTCTCTCTATCTCTGGCTAAATTATAATTCTGCAACGAAACTGTATTACAGTCACCATAAGTTGAATTCAAACTTTCACCTTGCTCAGCTGTTACTTCTTTCTCAACTGCTCTTGGATACTGTTCGAAATCCACCAGCACCTTGTCTCGGTTCTGCTGCAACATGAATTGCTTGTCAAAAATTGCATCTCTACTAATCACTGTTTTCCTTGCAACTGGATCCCAAAACTTGTATCCCTTGACACCTTTTTTTGTAGCCTAGAAAGATGCACTTCTTCGATTTTGTATCAACTTTTGATCTCTCATCACCAGGTACATGCACACAAGTAGGACAACCAAAAATCTGTAAGTGTGAAAAATCAACTACATTGTCTGTCCATACCTCTTATGCAACTTTTTCACCCAAAGATTCCCGTGGTGACCTGTTGATGAGATAGCATGCCATACTCATAGCCTCAGCCCAGAAGTTTTTAAGAAGCCCTGCATTCAGTCTCAAGCACAGAGCCCGCTCAACTAATGATCTGTTCATCCTTTCAGCAACACCATTTTGTTGTGGCGTCTTTCACACTGAAAAATGTCTCTGAATCCCATGCTTCTCACAGAACTTTAGAAACTGCGAATCTGTGTACTCTGTGCCATTATCAGACCTTAAATACTTGATCTTTCTACCCGTTTGGTTCACCACCTCATCTTTCCACACCTTGATTTTGGAAAAGACTTCAGATTTCTATTTCAAGAAATACACCCAAACTTTCTTAGAAAAATCGTCAATAAAAGTAACATAATACACAGATCCACCTAATGATGATTCTCTAGTAGGCCCCCATACATCAGAATGCACATAATCAAGAATCCCTTCAGTTTTAAAATAGGCCTAATCATTACTCTATTAATAATATAACAAGCCGTATTAGTGGCTTCCACCCAAAAATACTTAGGTAAATTGTTTTCACAAAGCATTGTTCTAGCCATCTCTTCTAAAGTTTTTTTTCTCTCAACTACCCCATTTTGTTGAAGAGTGCGAGGAGCTAAAAAATTATGGCTAATACCGTTTTCATTACAAAAATCTTCAGAACGCATATTTTGAAACTCGGTTCCATGATCACTTCTAACATGTGAAATTTTAAGATCAATATCATTTTGGATAGTTTTTGTGGATGTAATAAAATTTTCTAAAGCCTCATCCTTAGTACTTAAGAATAGAACCTTAGTGTATCTAGAAAAGTCATCTACTAATACAAATGCATATGACTTACCACCCAAGCTCATAGTTCTAATAGGCTCAAATAAATCCAAGTGGATTAGTTGTAATACCCTACTAGTCGAAACATCATTAATGAGTTTAAATGAGATTCTCTTTTGTTTACCCTTAGCACAAGCATCACATATTTTATCTAATGAAAGTTTTAGTTTGGGTAAACCTCTAACAAGATTTTGGAAAGTTAATTTTTCTAAAACACTTATGCTAGCATTCCCAAGTTTCCTATGCCACAACCATGCATCATTCTCATCATGTGCAACTAAACATGCATAGGATGAATGTATGTCATCTAAATGCACCATATAAATATTTCCTATGCGATGACCAGTGAGCATTACTTTATTTGTTTTAATGTTCACAATTTTACACCCATTTTTATCAAAATAAACAACAAAACCTTTATCACAAAGTTGACTAATGCTCAAAAGTTTATGTTTTAGACCATTGACAAGTAAGACATTTTCAATAAGAATAGATGATAGATTACCAATAGAGCCAATACCCTCAATGTGGCCTTTGGAGTTGTCACCGAAAGTTACCACTCCACCATGCTTTGGCTTGAGCTCTATGAATCTACTCTTATCTCTGGTCATGTGTCTTGAGCATCCACTATCAAGGTACCATGTGTTTTGGCTTGAAGCTTTGGCCTTGTAGTAATGCTCCCCCTACAAACAAAGATTAGTTCTTTGATTTTGGTACCCAAACCATTTTGGGTCCACAAGCGTTAGCTCCCAAAAACTTGGTTCCCTTAGGAATCTAAGATGAAATAGAAACAATATTGTTAGAAGTTACAAGTTCCTTAGAAACCCATACACTTCTAATCCTCTTAGCTATAGGATGCCTTTAAGAGCCACTTTGTTTGTAGTTAAAATCCCTTCTCTTTACATATTGGGTTTTTGAAGAACTACAATTGTTAAAACCATTTTTCCCAATAGCAAGAGAGGTTTTAAGATTATTCACTTCCTTAGTGTGATAGTCTTCGAAATCGAAAAGAAGTTTTTCAACATCAAGATTTTTTAAGCTCATTTGAAAGATTTATCAAATATAAAACTTTCTTTTCCAATTCGGAATTGGTTTTTGAAAGAGACAAATTTTGAGATTTTAAATCGGAAATAGTTTTCTTGTTTTCAAAATAGACTCTTTGTATTTCTCAACCAATTCATCAAAAATATTTTGTAACTCATCATATTCATCATATAATTCATCACAAGTAAGAGACGAGTTAAAGTTAACCATGTGATCATCCTCAAAGGTCATGAGGCAAAGATTGGCCACTTCCTCCTCTTCCTCGGATGACTCCTTGTCACTCCAAGTTGCCATTTGAGCCTTGAGCTTGTTCTTCTTCCCAAAGCTCTTCTTCCTCAATTGAGGGCAATCGGTTCGGATATGGTCGGGCTTCTTGCATTCATAACAAGTGAGTTGATCATTTTCTTCCTCTTTTCCTTTATTCTTGAAGTCCTCTCTTCTATTGAATTTTCTTCCTCGATTAGACTTCTTGAATCAAGTGAATCGTTTGGCCAACATAGCCATCTCTTCGTCCTCCTCACTAGAATCACTTTTGTTGTATGACTCTTTGAGTGTGATTTCTAACTTGTTCTTTTCAACCTCTTTCTTCTCTAACTTTTTCTCTCCATTCTTCTTCTCTTCTTCTCTTCTTCTCTCCCTTGCTTCATGATCTCATGGGTGAGTAGAGATCCAACAAGGGCGTCTAGCTTGAGAGTCTTCAAATCTTAAGCTTCAATAATGACCGCCCTCTTGCCATCCCAAGAGTAGAGTAGCTTTCGGACTAGCTTTTCTTCGGGAATAGCTTCACCGAAGCCCTTTAGTCCATGAAAATGACCGAGAATCGATCAAACATATTAGAGACACTTTCATCGGCTTCCATTTTGAAGTTTCCATAACTCAAATTGAGCAAATCGATCTTCTTCTCCTTGACGTCACTTGTTCCTTCATATGTAGTCTCTAGGGTGTCCCACACTTCTTTAGCACTTTCGATTAAAGACACCTTTGAGTATATGTCGGGACCGAGAGCACAAAATATTATGTACAAGGCTTTGTCGTTGACTTGCAAACGTCTTCTATCTTCACTGGTCATCTCGACTTTGGTCTTCAGAACAAGCCTTCCTTCACCATCCCTTTTCATTGGAATTGTAGGACCGTCTTCTACCACGTCCCACACCATGTAGTCGTTTGATTTGATGAAGAGCCACATTCAGTTCTTCCAATAAGAATAGTTATCCCTATTGAAGAATGGTGGTTTGGTGATGCATAGAAACTCGTAGAGGTTTTGGACGGAGGTGGATGCCATAGCTCGATGTTGATTGGAGTGCAATTGATCAAACTCTTCCAAGATCTACTCAAGAAGGTGTTAATCCTTCCAATGAGTGTAGCTCTGATACCAATTGTTGAGTTGATCAAATGATGACTAATCACCAAGATGGGGTGAATTGGTGTAATAAAAATTGAAAGATGCAAATGGATAATTTAAAAATGAAGACAAGGCAATTTTAGAGTGGTTTAAGCTTCGAACAAGCTCTACATCCACTACCTCAGCACCCTACTAAGGATTTCAACAATTCAGTAACTTGAAGTCGTCCCCTTTTCTTGGCTTAGGAGGAAACCTTACAAATCGATCAATCTCTCTACCCAAAGATTGACCCAATATCACTCTTTTACAAAGGAAGATATGCAAACTTTGTATGTACCTCTCAAAGGCTAATTGTTTACCCAATTACACATAAACACTCCCCAAACTCTAAAAAGATTTACAATGAAAATTTTCAAATGAGTTGGGTACAAGAATTTGACTCTAAATGCATAAAGGTTTGGATTGGATGCTTTAATGTTGCTTGAAGGTTCAATAGTTGTTGATGTAGCTTTGGAGACTTGTTTTTATACCTTCTCATTGATTTCTAGCCGTTTGGGTGGTTGAGATCATCAATAGAGCCGTTAGGGCTCTCTCTTCCTCCATAAATGTTGTTCTGCAACTACCCGTATCGGAACACGAGGCCCTTGTATTGAAACATATACCAAAAAAGAAAGAGTCGTTGTGTGTAAAAAGGGCCCGTATCGAAATGGCTATAGGTCGTATCGAAATAGTTTGAAACTTTAAAATGTAAAAAGAGGGTCGTATCGAAACGACTAAGGGTTGTATCGAAACGTTTTGAAACTGTAAATGAGTGTTTCGAAACAGGCTAGGGGTGTATCGAAACACTTAACTAAATCTTCAAAAGTTTGTTTCTGAAAAGTAACGGCTAGTACATTTAATGCTTGATTTTTAAAATACTTCATCCTGTATCGAAACGGGTATGAGTCGTTTCTGAACAACACTTAAAAATCAAAAGCCCGGATGAAGGTTGTATCGAAACGGGTATGAGCCGTTTCGAAATGGTCGTTTCCAGTAGCAAAATGTATCGAAACACTTCGGGGGTGTTTCCAAATGCGTGGGCAATTTTATATATTTTGGCTTTAAAACACTTAGAAAAAATTATGGGGTTTAAGTTTTGACTTCAAAACATTTTAAGTATAAATTATACTTTTCAAAATCAAGTATTTTGATTACTTAAAAATTTATTTACTTTACAATTTGGTCCTTGAATTATTTGTTATATCAAAATCAAATATTAGTTTTACACTAATAATTATTTGTTCTTATGGTTTTGACATTGCTTCCTATACAATTTAACCAATTCAAGTTACAATTGTCAAAGGGAGAAACAGACTCTAACTGAGCTCATTTCTCATTGTGCTAAAGTGGACGAAAAATTGAAGCATTATAAGTGTAAAAGTACTCAAATGGTTAGTGCTCAATTTTGTTAGTGTCTCTAAGAATAAGAGCAATACAAAAAAATTATTAGAATAAAGTTGCTAAGGGCCCAACTAAAAAAACAACAATAAGTTACAAATGGCCGATTCTTTTGTAATAAGTTAGAACACATGTGAAGAAATAAACTTTAAAAGTAAGAAACTACTTCGGTGTTTTGAGTGATTAATGGGTTTTAACTTTTATGATCCCACAATTAGGAATGATTTAATGAGAGATATATAACTTTTTGAGGATGTTGAGTTTGGAGGGAGAAATAAGGTTAGATACATTGCTTTTGAAGAGAAATTGGATTATGATATAATTCATATTATCACTTTTGACGATGTTTAAGTTTTCACACCTATCATTAATCAAGAAGTGAATCAAGTACCTCAACAAAACAATGCTGAACAACTCTCATTCAAGATAAGGTAATTGTTTCAGAAAAACAAACTCAACAACCTTAAAAACAAGTTTCACTAAAGAAATCCACGAGATAAATGAGAAATACTATTCTAGATTATTATATTGTATTTTGTCAAGAAAATAAGGATAATAAATGAACAATAAAAAATGACAGAATCATTTTTTATCAGGCCATGAAAGTTTTAACTCTCAAAAGTGGTGTAACACCCGGGTTCGGGGGTCGGGTGAAAATATTAATTTAAAAATAGTTCGGGTTTCGGTTTCAAATTTTAAATAATAAAATAATGACTTGGGCCTCGGGTTTTATTTAGTTGGACTATATTTTAATCAAGCCCACATAGCCATGGTGTCATCCATTGTAGATCCCTTATTTCATTAAGGGTGTTTTGGTCTTTTGGCCCCCCATTTCAAACAAACCTAAAATAATACTAAAAGTCATCTTCTTCCTCTAACTACACTATTCACAATACCGTCAAAAAAACACCCCCCTCCTTGGATACTATTCCATTCAAAAGCTTACTCATTTTTGAAGGTTTTGCAAAGAATCAAGGAATTTGGTTGGTGAAGCTTCGGGGGCAAATCCGGGGATTTCGAAGTCTTGAGCTCGGTCTTCAATCTTCTCTTGGGTAGCAACGGTGAGTAGGATCATTGGTTATTGCATTGTACTTGATATGGCCTCCCTTGGGGTTTGGGTAGAACCTTGAGAGGTTGCCTAAACCCGTGTGTAAGTCTCCCTACTCATAAATGTCGTGACAAGTTGATTTTACATACATTGTGACCATTAAATGCATTTCAAGTTGTCAATGTAGTAGTCGTGTTGAGTTCGTGCCTCACGTGATGGTGGTTTTAACTACGGTGATGTGTAGTCCCACCGGTAGTGACTAGTAGGGTAGTACTTTGATGTGTAGTCCCATTGGACATCCACTAGTCGAAACGGTGATGTGTAGTCCCACCGTAAGTGTATGTTGGTTGTGCATGTGCAAACCAAAAGTTGTGTTGAGATGGACCCTTATGCATCCATTGTTTTCTTGCATACAAATCGTATTTTGGAAAGTTGCATGTTGTAAATTGTAGAGCTTCTCTCACTAAGCTAGATTGCTTATGCTCTTCGTTTCCAATGTGCAGATCGTTAGAGTTCGGGAGGCGAGCGGGCGAGGGAGGAACCTTTGGAGTTCTCAAGCAAGTTTATGTATGGTTTGCTTTTGTAATAATGTCTAGACAATGGGATATAGAGTGTTAGGAGTTGGGGTCAAACTCCTTAGGAAGTCATGCTTGAAATTGTTAAACTTATGTTGCATGTTATGCTTTTGCTTCTCGGATTATGTTCTATGCTACTTATGTGGTTTAATTGCTTATGCCTGAATTTGTATGATTTTGGCCTAGGTAGGCCTTATGTTGTCTACTTTGTGATGGATGACTTATGCTTGCTATGTATGCTTCTTGTAGACTTGCATGGAGCTTTGTTTGGTATGTTATCGTTGGTTTAAATGCCCTCATGTTAAGTCCTGTTTGTGGTTGGTGCATGAATGCTTGTATGTGCTTAAGGGTGTCTAAGTATGCATCTAGAACCTTGCGAGATGTTACCAAACGGTGAAAGGAGGTGTCGCTGGGCAGGGGGTATCGATACGGTTAGACCCGTATCGATACGGCCTTCTTATTCCAGGCCTTCCGTATCGATACGCGGGGAGGCGTATCGATACCTTTTTGGCCACTGGAGCCACTGTCCATCTTGGTATCGATACCGGCCTCAAGCGTATCGGTACGGTCAACTAGCGTTGACCGTGGGAAGTCAACCTTGACGAGGGTATCGATACCCTCCCAAGGTGTATCGATACGGTCTCCACGGGTTGACTCTGACCTTTGACTTAGTCAAGGCGTATCGATACACCCCTTAGGTGTATCGATACCCCTGCAATTAAACTTGAAAATTTGCCTTTTGGATGTGGTTTTAGGTTCGTTAGATTGTTTTGGTTATGTTATTCCGCTGTTTGATCACGTAGGGTTAATTACTCCTCTAGACGAGATTTAAAATGAAATAAAAATAGGGTTGCTAACCGAGGGGGAATCCTTTAGGGGTTTTCACTCGGTTTTCCCCGTGTAGCCCTTTTGGACCGGTCATCCGGCCAGACCGGGACAAGGGGGTTACATTTATTGGTATCAGAGCCTGAGGTTTCCGTGACCTCGGGCAGGTAAGTGAGGTAAGTTAAGATATTATGAGTGTTTTGCCATGTATGTCTGAATTTTGTTTTTAGCACGGTGTATGTATGCATGCTATGATGGCTTTTCTGTTGTTTGAGGGTTGGTTTGAGTCCCCATTGTTAGGCATTGTTGTCAAAATAAAAAGGAAAATTGTTTTGGTTTAAAGAGCTTGAGAACCGGAGTCCTTTGCCCCTTGCTAACCTAACGTTTCTTGTTGTTGTGTGTTTGTTGTTTTAGATTACACTAATTGCTATGGTGAGACCGAGGGGACGGCCTAGAGCGGGTGACCAGGCACCCGAGAACGCGCCTCCTGCTCTTAATGCTCCGGGTGGTAACGGAGGGAACGTTGGAGGTGATGGTAATGGGCCTCAAGCTGGGGCTAATGTGGGAGGTAATGGGGCTCAAGCGGGCCAAGGTCAGGCAGGCCCGGATGTGGCTCATTTGATTCAGCTATAGCCGGAGCTTTCCAGACTGCTTTGGCTGGTATGCAAGCTGCGGCACCAGCTCAGGGTGCGGGGACAGGATTACCCCTAGAGAGGCTTCGTAATTTGGGGGCAGTTGAGTTTCGTGGGTTATCTCCGGAGGGTTCAGAAGGGTGGCTTGAGAGCACTACTCGCATCTTGGGTCAGATGGAGTGTTCGGACGCCCGTAAGTTGGGGTGCACTGTCTCATTGCTCCAGGGAGACGCTTATACCTGGTGGACCACTGCTATCTCTGGTATGGCCGAGGTGGATGTCACATGGGAGTTTTTCAGGAGTGCTTTCAAGAGGAAGTACCTCGGGGTCCGGTACTTAGATGAAAAGAAAAGGGAGTTCATGGCTTTGGTTCAAGGCCATAGGACCGTGACTGAGTATGAGATCCAATTTGTGAGGTTGAGCCAGTATGCGCCAGAGTTGATTCCGGATGAGAAGGAACGATGTGAACGCTTCAGATATGGGTTGACTACTGATGTGAAGACCTACCTGTTGGCCACCAACTACACTGAGTTCGATGTTTTGGTTTCTAGAGCTAAGGATGTAGAGCAAAACTTAAGCTCTAGAGCACGTGCTGGTGGGTCTGACTCCGGGAAGAGACATGCGAACTGGGATAGAGATCATGCCAAGAGGCATAGGGATAGGAGGTATCAGCCGGATACGAGGCCTAGGGGTGGTAACCATGGTCAGGGCCGTCAGGGCCAAGGGGCTGTTGGGCACATTCCGGAGTGCACTAGGTGCGGGAGACGCCACCCAGGTGAGTGCATGGGTATGTTTGGGGCGTGTTGGAACTGTAGCTCCCGAGATCATTTGAGACGTGATTGTCCACACCCAGTCAGAGGAGGACCGGCTCCAGCGAGGGGTTTTGAGCATCAGAGAGGTCGTGGGCGCGGCCGTGGGAACTTCCAGCCAAGGAATGAGGGTCAGAGGAACTTGGCTCATGTGGTAGCAGTCCAGCCCGAGGGAGGAGGACCGGCTAGAGTGTACGCTCAACGAGAGGCTGGAAATGACACTGATGTCATTGCAGGTAATTTCACATTACAGTCTTTGAGTTTGCTTTCTCTCATAGATTCGGGGTCAACGCATTCGTATATTCTGGGTGAGCATGCAAGGTCATTAGGACTACCTTGTGATTGTTTAGAAGTAGGAGTAAATGTCACTAGCTCCTTTGGTGATACAGTGGTAGTTAGGAAAGTCTATAGGAGGTGTCCCTTGATGATTCAGGGCCACATATTTCCAGTCGACATGATGGAGCTACCCTTTTATGGCTTTGATGTGATTTTGGGCATGGATTGGCTTGTAGAGCATAAAGCTAGGGTTGACTTTGAGACTAAGAGAGTCTCTTTGAGGCTTGCTGATGACTTTGAGGTTGTGGTAGTTGGGGAGAACGTTAAGTTCTTGACTAATGTGGTTTCGGCTTTGGAAGCTCAGAGATTGTTAAGTTCAGGGTGTCAGGCTTACTTGGCTTACGTAATGAACCCGAATATGAATGAGGTGAGACCTCAGGACATCAGGACTGTGTGTGACTTCCCGAGTGTTTTTCCGGAAGAACTACCAGGTTTGCCTCCAGACAGAGCAGTTGAGTTTGCTATTGAGACATATTCTGATTCTGCACCGGTGTCCATTGCTCCGTATAGAATGGCACCGAAGGAGTTGAAGGAGTTGAAGACACAGCTTCAGGAGTTGACTGACAGAGGCTTCATTAGGCCTAGTGTTTCCCCGTGGGGTGCTCCGGTTTTGTTTGTGAAAAAGAAGGACGGTAGCATGAGGATGTGCATAGACTATAGACAGTTGAATAAGGTGACAGTGAAAAATAAATATCCCTTGCCAAGGATAGATGACTTGCTAGACCAGTTGAGGGGTGCTTCTGTGTTTTCAAAGATTGATTTGAGGTCTGGATATTATCAGTTAAAGGTAAAGGATGTGGACATACCGAAGACAGCTTTTCGTACACGTTACGGACATTATGAGTTTTTGGTGATGCCTTTTGGTTTGACCAATGCTCCAGCAACCTTCATGGATATGATGAACCGGGTGTTTCATAAGTTCTTGGACAGGTTTGTGGTAGTGTTTATTGATGACATCCTAGTGTACTCGAGGACCGAAGAGGAGCACGATGAACACTTAAGGTTGGTGCTTCAGACCCTACTTGAGAATCAATTGTATGCAAAGCTAAGTAAGTGTGAGTTTTGGATTAGAGAGGTGGTCTTCCTTGGCCACGTGATCTCAGCTAGTGGGATTAGTGTAGATCCCAAGAAGATTGAAGCCATTGTAAATTGGAAGCAACCAAAATCAGTGACAGAAATCCGCAGCTTCCTAGGCTTGGCGGGATACTATAGGAGATTTGTTGAGGGGTTCTCGAAGATAGCGGCTCCGTTGACCAAGTTGCTACAGAAGAATGTTCCGTATGAATGGTCAGATGCAAGACAAGAAGCGTTTGAGAAGTTGAAGAAAGCTTTGACCGAAGCTCCCATTTTGATTCAGCCCGAGCCGGGGAGAGAGTTTGTAATTTACAGTGATGCATCTTACGTGGGGCTAGGTTGTGTACTTATGCAAGGAGGTAAGGTAGTGGCATATGCTTCCCGACAGTTGAAGGTCCATGAGAAGAATTACCCCACTCATGACATAGAGTTGGCCGCAGTGGTGTTCGCGTTGAAAATTTGGAGACACCATCTTTATGGTGAGAAGTGCACTGTGTACACCGACCACAAGAGCTTGAAATATTTGATGTCCCAAAAGGAGTTGAATCTTAGGCAACGAAGGTGGTTGGAGCTCCTTAAAGACTATGACCTCACCATAGAATATCATCCGGGCAAGGCGAATGTGGTGGCCGATGCCTTGAGTAGAAAGATGGCCGTTGAGTTGCGAGCAATGTTCGCAAGGTTGAGTGTGTCTACGGACGGTGGGCTAGTGGCCGAGCTTCAGGTTAAGCCATCTTTGGTTCAGTTGATTCGTGAGAAGCAGTTGCGAGATGAGTCCTTGGCACCTCACGTGCAAGACATAGCGGAAGATAGGCCTACCGATTATTGTTTTGGAGAGAATGGGATCCTATGTTTCAAGGATAGGATAGTGGTTCCGGAGGATGCCGAGTTGAGGCGTACGATTTTGTGTGAGGCTCACAATAGCCCTTTTTCTATGCATCCGGGTAGCACGAAGATGTATCGAGGATTAAAGGAAGAGTATTATTGGGTTGGTTTGAAAAAGGATGTAGCCGAGTTCGTAAGTAAATGCATGGTCTGTCAGAGAGTCAAGGCCGAGCACCAGTTTCCCTCAGGGTTGTTGCAACCGTTGAAGATTCCAGAGTGGAAGTGGGAGCGTATCACTATGGACTTTGTATCAGGACTTCCATTGACTCCTTCGAAGAAAAATTCAGTATGGGTGATTGTAGACAGATTCACCAAGTGTGCACACTTCATACCGGTTCATACCACCTATACTTTGGACAAGTTGGCCGAATTGTATATCCGTGAGATTGTGAGACTACATGGGGTACCGAAGTCAATTGTGTCAGATCGAGATCCGAGATTCACCTCTAGATTTTGGGAGTGTTTGCATCGAGCCTTAGGCACTTGGTTGAACTTCAGCACTTCGTATCATCCGCAGTCAGATGGGCAGTCTGAGAGAGTGATTCAGATTTTGGAGGATATGTTGAGGTGTTGTATTATTGACTTCCAGGGGTCGTGGGAGAAACACCTACCATTAGTGGAATTTGCGTACAACAACAGCTTCCAGTCAAGCATTCAGATGGCTCCTTATGAGGCCTTGTATGGTAAGAAGTGTAGGACCCCGATTTGTTGGGCTGAGGCCGGACAGAAACTTGTGCCGATGCCCGAGTTACTTAAGGGAACCACCGAGAAGGTGAAGTTGATATGTGATCGCTTGAAGGCGGCTTCAGATCGGCAAAAGTCCTATGCCGACTTAAAAAGGAAGGAAGTGGAATACTCCGTGGGGGATAAAGTATTTTTGAAAGTCTCACCATGGAAGAAGGTGATGAGGTTTGGGAGGAAAGGCAAGTTGAGCCCAAGGTACATAGGGCCTTATGAGATAGTTGAGAGAATTGGTCTGGTTGCCTATAGATTGAGACTCCCAGTTGAGCTAGAGAAGATTCATGATGTGTTTCATGTATCGATGCTTAGGAGGTATAGGTCGGATCCGTCCCATGTTATGCCAGTGGAAGAAATAGAGTTAAATTCGGACTTATCTTACGATGAGGAACCAATTGAGGTACTTGCTTCTGATAGCAAGGTGTTGCGTGGCAAGACTATAGAGCTAGTCAAAGTCTTATGGAGACATAGAGGTGTGGAGGAAGCCACGTGGGAGAGGAAAGCTGACATGCTTGAGCAGTTTCCCTACTTGTTTCCGTCAGGTAATTTCGAGGACGAAATTTCCTTAAGTAGGGGAGAGTTGTAACACCCGGGTTCGGGGGTCGGGTGAAAATATTAATTTAAAAATAGTTCGGGTTTCGGTTTCAAATTTTAAATAATAAAATAATGACTTGGGCCTCGGGTTTTATTTAGTTGGACTATATTTTAATCAAGCCCACATAGCCATGGTGTCATCCATTGTAGATCCCTTATTTCATTAAGGGTGTTTTGGTCTTTTGGCCCCCCATTTCAAACAAACCTAAAATAATACTAAAAGTCATCTTCTTCCTCTAACTACACTATTCACAATACCGTCAAAAAAACACCCCCTCTCCTTGGATACTATTCCATTCAAAAGCTTACTCATTTTTGAAGGTTTTGCAAAGAATCAAGGAATTTGGTTGGTGAAGCTTCGGGGGCAAATCCGGGGATTTCGAAGTCTTGAGCTCGGTCTTCAATCTTCTCTTGGGTAGCAACGGTGAGTAGGATCATTGGTTATTGCATTGTACTTGATATGGCCTCCCTTGGGGTTTGGGTAGAACCTTGAGAGGTTGCCTAAACCCGTGTGTAAGTCTCCCTACTCATAAATGTCGTGACAAGTTGATTTTACATACATTGTGACCATTAAATGCATTTCAAGTTGTCAATGTAGTAGTCGTGTTGAGTTCGTGCCTCACGTGATGGTGGTTTTAACTACGGTGATGTGTAGTCCCACCGGTAGTGACTAGTAGGGTAGTACTTTGATGTGTAGTCCCATTGGACATCCACTAGTCGAAACGGTGATGTGTAGTCCCACCGTAAGTGTATGTTGGTTGTGCATGTGCAAACCAAAAGTTGTGTTGAGATGGACCCTTATGCATCCATTGTTTTCTTGCATACAAATCGTATTTTGGAAAGTTGCATGTTGTAAATTGTAGAGCTTCTCTCACTAAGCTAGATTGCTTATGCTCTTCGTTTCCAATGTGCAGATCGTTAGAGTTCGGGAGGCGAGCGGGCGAGGGAGGAACCTTTGGAGTTCTCAAGCAAGTTTATGTATGGTTTGCTTTTGTAATAATGTCTAGACAATGGGATATAGAGTGTTAGGAGTTGGGGTCAAACTCCTTAGGAAGTCATGCTTGAAATTGTTAAACTTATGTTGCATGTTATGCTTTTGCTTCTCGGATTATGTTCTATGCTACTTATGTGGTTTAATTGCTTATGCCTGAATTTGTATGATTTTGGCCTAGGTAGGCCTTATGTTGTCTACTTTGTGATGGATGACTTATGCTTGCTATGTATGCTTCTTGTAGACTTGCATGGAGCTTTGTTTGGTATGTTATCGTTGGTTTGAATGCCCTCATGTTAAGTCCTGTTTGTGGTTGGTGCATGAATGCTTGTATGTGCTTAAGGGTGTCTAAGTATGCATCTAGAACCTTGCGAGATGTTACCAAACGGTGAAAGGAGGTGTCGCTGGGCAGGGGGTATCGATACGGTTAGACCCGTATCGATACGGCCTTCTTATTCCAGGCCTTCCGTATCGATACGCGGGGAGGCGTATCGATACCTTTTTGGCCACTGGAGCCACTGTCCATCTTGGTATCGATACCGGCCTCAAGCGTATCGGTACGGTCAACTAGCGTTGACCGTGGGAAGTCAACCTTGACGAGGGTATCGATACCCTCCCAAGGTGTATCGATACGGTCTCCACGGGTTGACTCTGACCTTTGACTTAGTCAAGGCGTATCGATACACCCCTTAGGTGTATCGATACCCCTGCAATTAAACTTGAAAATTTGCCTTTTGGATGTGGTTTTAGGTTCGTTAGATTGTTTTGGTTATGTTATTCCGCTGTTTGATCACGTAGGGTTAATTACTCCTCTAGACGAGATTTAAAATGAAATAAAAATAGGGTTGCTAACCGAGGGGGAATCCTTTAGGGGTTTTCACTCGGTTTTCCCCGTGTAGCCCTTTTGGACCGGTCATCCGGCCAGACCGGGACAAGGGGGTTACAAGTGGATTGATGTCATATAAGAAGAATATAATTTCATACAAGACAATAGAGTTTAAAAACTTGTCTCATTACCTTAAGGTGCAAACCAATTGGTTATAAATAGATATTTAAAACCAATATGGATGAAAATGATAATGTGGATAAGTATAAGGCACGTCTTGTATCTAAAAGATATATTCTAAAAGAAGACATTAATTTTGTAGAGACTTTCTCTTAAGTTTCACTAAAACTCTTTCAAGATAATCATGACGCTGATTGTTTATTTTAATATTGAGCTACATAAGATGAATACTAATTTTGTGTTTTTCAATGGCGATATTGAAGAAAAGAATTATATGGTACAATCATAGATTTGTGTCTGATGATGCAAAATTAATGATATGTAAATTAAAAAAATCATCTATGAGTTTAAGTATGACTCTCATTAATGAAATTATAAATTTCATATTAATTATCTCATTCGATTTTGAGATAAATTTGGTTGACAATTATATAAGAGTAAATCAAGTGATACTTATGTTGCTAAAGAAGACAAATTTTTTCTTACTCAATGTCCTAAAAGTAACCTTGTAATTTAAAAAATGCTTCCATTTGTTCTATAAACAATAGAAACACTTCAGTTATTTTGTGGGTGTAACATTATTTAAAGAAAATCAATTTTAGTGACAAAAAATATGCATTCATTTATTTTATAAGCAATAGGAACACTTCAAATTTGAAGCACATAAATATTAAGTTCTTAGATGTTAAAGAAAATTCAGAGTGGTTGTGTGTCTATAGAGCATGTTGGTACAAATTCCATAATTGCACGCATATTAAGAAACTGTCACCCTAGGTCTTTCATGAGCACACTACTCGTGTGTGTAATATTATTTAAGGAAATTCAGTTTTAGTGGGAGTTTGTAATTTTGAAAATGTTCATTTGTTTTAGACATCATTTCGGTTACTTCAGTTTAAAGTTATTTAAGTTTATTTTCCACAGAAATAAAGCTCTTTTGGTTTATGCACACTCTGAATTCAGTAAAGTTTGATCTCACTAAGTTTTAGGAGGACCAGTTAGAAATAGACATGTACGATTCGCATTTCATGTAATTTTTCATGCTACGCATCCATGATTGATCTATGTCATTTGATATAGTTGATTGATCATGTATGGATACAGTCTTGATAAAATTTTGAGCTCATAAGGTTGTACATTTATCAGGAAACATAAGTTGCCCAAGTGGGAGATTGTTGGATTAAAATTCGCAATTGTGGGCACATATATAAAATGTATGATGATATTATAAAGTACGACACAAAATCAAGTGATCAATTATGTTAAGCATGTCATAGGTATTAAAGTGTCATGAAAATAAAAGTGTAGATATCGTAAGATATATTTATAATCCAATTATATATTTTTAATTCAATGAGAGGCGGAGTTATAAATATTTAGTTGATTTAATAATCAACTATATAAAGAGGAAGGGGTCCCAAAAATATAAGTTAACTTGTTTTTGTTCTCTCATTTTCCGTCAGAGAGTTTTACGTCAAAAAATAACATATCTTCTTGAAAGATCAATACCAAATATTTGAGATTTCAACATCAAGATTTAAGGTTTTAAATTTATCGATTAGTTTAGGTACGCTTCTACATTCGGGTTATTTAGTTTATTGTTCTTGATGATTTAACACGATAGATTACATGTTAATTTTCACATTTGTTATGTTTTGGGCATGCTTTAGTTCTAACATTTTTAGCTCAATGGTATTTTTTATTGCGATTAGTTAAAGCTGTAGGCTTTTTGTCGATGAAGATTGTTGACAAAATGGTATGAACATTTGAAACTCTGGGAAAGTAGCAGACATTTGTATTAAAATAAGTATAGATATTAGTCGGTAACTTTATCAAGTCATGTATGATATAGTAATATAATATCTCTATGATTATAAATTAGGTTAAAAGTATTGCGCACCAAGTTTACGTTAATGTAATGATGTTTGTTTTAGAATTATGTTCGAAGTTTAGAGTTTTTGTTTTCTTTTCAAAATTTAAACGTAAGTCTTCTTTTGAGGAATAAAACTTTTGTGTCCTTTTTCTGTGCTTATGCCCTATATTAAAATATTAGGTTTAGAATTTAGGGTTAATGTTTAATGATAGGATTTAGGATTGAGGTTTAGAAAATTAGGGGTATTGTGTGTTTTGTAGGGCTTAGAGTTAATAGTTTAGGATTTAAAATTTAAGATTAAGGCTTATAATTTATTTATTTTAGTGTTGGAGTATAGATATGAGCATCGAAAAGGGGCATAAATTTTTTGTCCCTCTTTGAAAAATAGAAATCATCTGCCCCTTTTCGGTACTATTTTCTATGCCTCTTACTAAAATTTAAATTTAGGGTTTAGAATTAAGATTAAAGTTTAGTGGTAGGGTTTAGGGAATTAGGGGTATGATGTATTTTTTAGGATTTATTGTTTAGGATTTAGATTTTGGGACTAGGACTTAAAATTTAATTTTTTTAATCTGGATTATATTCAACAGCGAAAGGAATACAAACGAATCACACCTTTTACAAGATAAATACAATGCAGAACAAAATAATAAAATTCTAAAGGTGTGAAAAACGTTAAAATACCATACGTAACACTGCCAGAAGAAATCTTCTGATAAAAATCAAGAAAAACTATAATTTTGCCTTGAGTGCTCTTTGAATATAGCAAAAATTCTTCTGTTACTTGTTCTTGGCATGTCGGCACAACCACAAAAGGGAATCATAGCATGTATTGAACGACCTCCTTCGTTGAAAAGCGCTCGTTGATACTCGTCACTCGAACGCGTAACTGTCAAAAGACAGACTACTGCCATGAAGACAAACAAAACTGTTAAAAAGCAGACGAAAGAACTGTCACCAAGCAGACAAAAGAACTGCCATAAAAGCAGATTTGAATAAGAATCCGACAAAGTAGAAGAAAAACAAAAAACAAACTTGAAAAATGAAATATTCATCGAAAAAGATGAATTTTATTTATGTACAGAACCAGCAGAACGGCCAAAGGCCGCCGCCGGTAAAAAAAAAACGATGAGGAAGAAGAAGAAAAAGAAGAAAAAAGGCTTAGAGAAGTTTTGTAACTGCCTCAGAGAAAATGAAGAAGTGGAGAAGTGAAGGTTTTTAATTCAGCCCAAATATAAAAAAATATAGTTTGCTTTTAAAATTTAATTTTTTTAATGTTGAATAATAGAAAAGGTCACCAACAAAAGGACAAAAGATTTGTATCCTTCTTTAAGAGTGTAATGTGCCTTATCATTTAAATCTAACCTATATTAGTATAATATGATTATTTTTAATACATTCATATATTCAAATAATGTTTTACCTTTTTTATGTCATCTTATCAATGGGCCTTGTAGAGTTGGCAAAGATTGATATCATAGATCCGTATATATCTAGATCTAATTCTCACATCTTGTATAAATCATGTGTAGATTTTCACCATATTATATTTTAATTTAAGTCGTACTATGCGTAAATTGAACTATGGATATGGATGCATAAACTTTATTCGACTAAAAAAAATAGATATATATTTTTGGCTTAAGGGTAACTTTTATTCATGTAGTAGTCCTAATTTATCAATTTCACCCTTATGATATTTTCGCATCAATTTAGCCCCTAAAATAGTCAAATTGCATCACCATTTGCCCCTTGATTGACAGAAGCCAACATTGACCGTTATAATGTTGACGTGGCAGTTTACGATGCTGACATGACAGTCAACGTGTGAATATGACATGGCATATGGGAAAAATTGATTTTTCAAGCGAGTTCGAGGGTAAAATTGATGTTCTGGTCGAGTATGAGGGTAAAATTAATTTTTAGACAAAAAATATGAGTAAAATACTAAAACATTAAAATAACATAAAATTTAATAAAAATATTTTATCAATATATGACTAAAAATAAAATAATTAAAAATATCTAAAATTAAGTAAAAATTAAAAAATTATAATATCATAAGCTGATAAATTATAAATTGTTCAACAATTAAAATTTGAAATATTTATAAAGAATTAAAAAAATATAAAAACCTTCATAAAAAATTAAACTTTCAAAGAACGTACGGAAGAAATGATCCTAAAATAGGGTTAATGTGATTCTCGCAACCGAATAAAAATTCGCTACCTTTTTTGGTGCCCCTATTTCTCAATAATAAAAACTTAAACTCTACACTCTAAGTCTAATTTCTAAATCACAAACTTTAAATCCTAAAATTTAAACCCTTTACTTGATTAAATCTATACACGTACTTTTATGATTCATAATCACTTTATATTGATAAATTTTTTAATTAGGGTTTATGATTTAATGTTTGAAATTTAGAGTTTGAGATTTTTAGGGTTTGAGAATTAGAAAATAAGATTAGAGTGTAGAATTTATTTTTAAGTTTTAATTTTTAAATAATTTATAATTTAATAACTTCTGATATTTTAATTTTATAATTTGTACCTATTTTTAATTTTTTTAATTTTTTAGTCATACATTAATAAAACATGTAAAAATGTTTTATTAATTTTTAAATCATTTTAGTATTTTTAATACTTTCTTAAATTCATATTTTTTCTTAAAAATCAATTTTGCACTCGTACTCAACCAGAAAAACAATGTTTCCCTCAAACTAGGTCAGAAAATCAATTTTGCCCCTATTTCACGTCATCTCCACACATGAACTGCCACGTCAACATCGTTGATCTCCACGTCAGCACTGTAACGTTGGCTTCCGTTAGTCAAGGGGCAAACGGTGATGCAATTTGACTACTCTAGGGGCTAAATTGATGCGAAAATTCCATATGGGTGAAATCGATAAATTGGGACTACTACATAGGCAAAAGTGACCCTTAAGCCCATTTTTTAAAAATTTTGAGTTATTCGAGTCAACAACTGTAACCCCCTAGACCCGCCTATGCGTTAATACGGATCCTAGGAAGCCACATTAGGGTCACTGGAGCGACCCACGATAAAATTTTAAATAAAACAAATTGTTAAACTATTAAAATCATAAATCAAGTTTTAAATTAAAATACAATTTCATAAATCATTCAGACAAAAAAAACAAAATCGTGATACAAGTTACGAAAAAAGATTTTAGACTCATATATATAACACAAGACGTGACATACATGCCACCTAATTACACAAATACCATACTCCACGAGAAAGCCGAAGAAATTCACGTACCAACGTTGGTAGTTGGAACCTGGTCGATCCTTTAACATGTGATGGTAAAACAGCGTGAGCTTCGAAAAGTTCAGTAATACAAACTACCAACGGATGCTAAAATCACAAACATGTATATGATAAACTTAACACTTCGTGAAGAACTGAACAAATATACCCAAATTACGATTCAATATTTTGTGAAGCATCATATCAGAAGGTAACATAGTTGCTCTTTATTCAATCACTCAAACCTTAGGAAGTGAGTTTAAAACTGGAGATTCAGAAGAGATTCAGATTTCAAGAGTGAACCAATGAGTTTAGGGCGGTTCATTAAGTGCAGATTAGAAGTATACCGAGTGTTTCAGACATAGTTACACTAATTCAGTTGGGTGGACTTCAGAAGAGGTCAGAAGGTTTTATCAATTTACTTAACTATCCTTCAACCGTACACCATTATGCAGAAGCTCAAAATTGTATCCAGAAAGACTTACCCTAGGCCCGTCGGGCGTAAGAGCTTATAGAAAGGCTTACCATAGGCTCATTGGGCGTAGGAGCTTAGGTTCAGAAGGGCTTACCAGCGTTGAGCATACAAAATCTTCATCTATATTCCAGACAATGTCCAGATGAATTTAGTTTATAATCAGAAGACAATAATACCATAAGACAGTTATCCGATCTATTTTTTTTTACCAGAAGACATATGTCAGATTTATTTTGTTTTATTATAATTATTATGTATTCAAGGTCATATATCATATATATTTCCATGTCAGAGATCAGAAGCCAAAATTTACTTTCTTTTCGAATAACAAAGTCATACTTTTAATTTTAGTCGGGTAGTCTTGGTTCAGAACAGAGAGTATTTTACGAACACAGGGTATGTTCCTTATGACCCAATTTGTTTCTCAAGGTCACTCGACAATCATCAGAATAAGAACACTTGACATTTATGGACAGATTCAAGAATGAGGTCCCACGAAATGGGGGTTCGATAACCATAACCCAAACCATACATCAAGGTCGATGCATTAGAATCATTGAAATTTTAGATATCTCGAGAGTGATTCGATCGTTAAAGCTTACGAGGGTATTGTTGGTCATTCTGACCTTTGGGGGGTAATTTGGTAAACTGAACCAACAAGGTATAAACAGTGATGTACCAAATTCAGGAATTCTAACTGCTCATCAAGCTTTTGAGTCCATCTGAATTAATTGAAACCATTAGCACAGAGTTTGAAATATAATCGGACAAGTACATCTTAAGAATTCATTTCCAGAACTGATTACAGCGTAACAACAAAATAGTTCGTCTTCACCCTACATCCACTGAACTTACCACGAGAGATCGAACATGTATCCAAGCGGTAATTTTCCAAATACCTGAACATGTATATAGCACCCGAACTTGTTCAATAGCATCGAATTTATCTTTTTGAGGAAACATGTTGCTCTTACCAATAGCTGAGTACTTTCTCCAAATAACCCGAACATGTCGCCACATTGTAACCCCCTCGTCCCGGTCTGGTCGGCTGACCAGTCTGAGTAGGCTACACGGGGAAAACCGATGTGAAACCCGTTAAGGTCCCACCTCGGTTAGCAACGCTAGAAAATTTCTTTTAATTAAATCTTGTATAAAGGCATATTTACTTCTTAAGTGATCACGACTGCGGAAAACATCAAGAAATGAAAACAACCAAGCCCAAACAACTTGTTAAACAACCCATTTTACACTTACAGAGCAGGTCGTATCGATACACCTTAACCAAGTCAACTGCCTTCAGTCAACTTAAGAAGACCGTATCGATACACCCTTCCCGATCAACATCTCGCGGTCAACGAGACAAACCCGTACCGATACGCTTAGAGCCCGTATCGATACGCCAAGTCTCACCAAAATCTCAGATTTCCAGTGAGCTTTGGGCGTATCAGTACACCCCGCGTATCGATACACCAAGCCAAAACTGAGTCCTGAAGGGCAAGACCGTATCGATACGGCACTTAGGCGTATCGATACGCCCTGCACTGCAAGTCTCCAAATTTCAGCAAAAGACCCTTAAACACGTCTCTAGATGCATTTTAAGACTCCCCTATCCACATTCAAGCATCCGTACAACATTCCACAACCAAGAACTAGCATGGAGAGCAATGTAGATGATCAACGAAGCATTTACAACAAAGCATTCACATAAAGATAGGTATTGCATAAAAGGCATGCTTAAAAGCTCAAAAAGCCAAATGGCACATGTCTTCACATATAAGGTTTACATGCTCAACCAAAAGCAACATAAACATCCAAGGCATGACCTCTCAACACAAGCATTCAACAGACATAACATGGTTTACAAATCCAAGCATAACATGATCAACAATCAACATTTATGAGTCATACAACGCTCATACAAACACATAGCAGCCCCATTGCTAAACTACTAATTTATTTACTAAACCATACTTGAGCAACTACAAGCTTGGAATGCCCCTTCGCCTTGCTTCTTGCAAACTCCACGCTACTGATCTGCATTGTCGAAAATGAGAGCGTAAGCTAGAAGCTTAGTGAGGATGCTCTAAAACCAAAAACAACGACAATGCAGGGTACAAGCATTTAATCCTTAACCACACACACAAACATTCATAGACATCAACGTAGTAAAATTATCTAGCCACACAAGAGTCAATAATATGGCATCTTACTTCATATTAAGCTCAACAAGATAAGGCATTTCTCTCAAAATCCTTCCATTTTGAAATATATGGAGTATTAAAGTGAGCTTAACTCAAAACCTAACTCAACAAACCAAAAACAAGTAGTAAACCCATTAAAAATTCACACTTTCTTCAAACTTGAAAACTTGGAAATTAAAAAAGATGATGGTTTTGAAATCTAAGACCATGAAAATTCTTGGGATGGAAAGGAGAGTTCAAAAATAAAATTACCTTCAAGGGAGCTCTTGAATTGATGGTGAAAATGGATGGAATAGTGATTCTAGGCTTTGGGGAGGTTTTTCACATTAGAAATGAAAGGGGGAAAAGATGACTTCCTTTCTTCTTTTTTTCTTTTTGATTCAAAAAGCTTGTCTCCTTTTTGTTTTGACTTAATTACAAAAATGCCATCACTTTAATTTTAATCTCATTTAAACTAAAACCAATGTCTAATTAAATTAAACCGATTTTGACGACTCGAACCCAACACACGCCAAACTCCTAACCTCAAAATACGGGTGTTACAACTCTCCCCTACTTAAGGAATTTCGTCCCCGAAATTACCTGACTGAAAAAGATAAGGAAAGTGCCTTTCCATATCCTCCTTCCTCTCCCAAGTGGCCTCGTCCACCCCTCGACGTTGCCACTGTACTTTTACTAACTCAATCGATCTACCCCGCAACACCTTGCTGTCAGAAGCTAAGATCTCAACTGGTTCTTCATCATAAGTCAAATCCGAATTCAATTCAATCTCCTCTACACGCATAACATGTGATGGATCTGACATATACTTACGGAGCATCGAAACATGAAACACATCATGTATCTTCTCTAGCTCAGATGGCAAACACAACTAATAAGCAACTAGGCCAACCCTTCTCACAACCTCATACGGTCCTATGTACATCGGACTCAACTTCCCTTTTCTGCCAAATCTCATCACTTTCTTCCACTGAGACACTTTTAAGAACACCTTCTCACCCACTGAAAACTCAACTTCCTTCCTCTTCAAGTCGGCATAGGACTTCTGCCTATCCGAAGCAGCCTTCAAGCGATCGCAAATCAATTTCACTTTATCAGTTGTCCCCTTAAGCAAATCTGGCATAGGTAACAACTTCTGTCTCACTTCAGCCCCACAATTTGGAGTTCTACAATTTCTACCATACAAGGCCTCATACGGAGCCATTTGAATGCTCGACTGAAAACTGTTATTGTAAGAAAACTCAACTAGAGGCAAGTGCTTCTCCCAAGTACCCTGAAAATCAATGATGCAACAACACAACATATCCTCTAAAATCTGTATAACCCTCTCTGACTGACCATCTGTCTAAGGATGATAAGACGTGCTGAAATTCAAACGGGTACCCAAAGCTGTATGCAGACACTCCTAAAATCGAGCTGTAAACCTCAGATCTCTATCGGACATAATAGACTTCGGCACACCATGCAGCCTAACAATCTCACCAATGTACAGATCGGCCAATCTATCTAAGGCATAAGTCGTATTGACTGCTAAGAAGTGAGCACACTTCGTGAAACAGTCTACTATAACCCAAACTGAGTTCTTCTTCGTAGGAGTCAAAGGCAAGCCCGAAACAAAATCTATGGTAATATTCTCCCATTTCCATTCCGGAATTCTCAACGGTTGCAACAAACCTGAGGGAACCTGATGTTCCGCCTTCACTCTCTGACACACCATACACATACTCACGAAGTCGGCTACATCTCTCTTCAAACCAACCCAAAAGTACTTATTCTTCAAATCTCGGTACATCTTCGTACTTCCAGGATGCATAGCAAACGGGCTACTGTGCGCTTCAGTCAAGATTGTACGTCTCAAGTCAATGTCTTCTGGCACAACTATCCTATTTCTGAAACACAAGACCCCGTCGGCACTGAAACTGTAGTCTGAAGGTCTACCCTCGGCTACGTCTTGCACGTGAGGTGCCAAAGATCTATCTAAGAGCTGCTTCTCCCTAATCAATTGACCTAGAGTAGGTCTAACCTAAAGCTCGGCCATCAAGCCACCATCTCCGGACAAGCACAATCTAGCAAACATGGCTCTCAAATTTACAGCTACCTTTCTACTCAAAGCATCGGCCACTACATTGGTCTTACCCGGATAGTACTCAATCATAATAAGATCGTAGTCTTTTAGCAACTCTAACCACCTACGCTGTCTGAGATTCAAATCTCGCTGAGTCATGATGTACTTCAAACTCTTGTGATCTGTGTACACTATGCACTTCTCATCGTACAAATAGTGCCTCCAAATCTTCAGAGCAAACACAACTACAGCTAACTCTATGTCATGGATCGGATAGTTACGCTCGTGAGTCTTCAACTGTCTTGAGGCATAAGCCACTACCCTCTTGTCTTGCATGAGAACACAACCTAGGCTTATATAGGAAGCATCACCGTAAACTATATAGTCTTTCCCTAACTCTGGCTAAATCAAGATCGGTGCTTGGGTCAAAGCTTCTTTCAACTTCTCAAAGGCTCGTTGTCTTGCATCTGACCACTCAAACTGAACACTCTTCTAAAGTGACTGTGTCAAAGGAGCAGCTAACTTCGAGAAACCTTCTATGAACCTTCTATAGTATCCAGCTAAGCCTAGAAAGCTACGAACCTCTGTCACTAACTTCGGTTGCTTCCACTCAACAATGGCCTCTATTTTCTTCGGATCAACTCTAATCCTATCGGCTGAAACTACGTGCCCTAGGAAGACTACCTCTCAGATCCAGAACTCACACTTGCTCAACTTTGCATACAACTAATTATCTAACAAAGTCTGCAAAACTAACCTCAAGTGTCGGTCGTGGTCTTCCTCGGTACGCGAATACACCAAGATGTCATCTATGAAGACAACTAACAACTGATCTAGGTACTGATGAAAGATCCTATTCATCATATCCATGAAAGCAGCCGGTACGTTAGTCAACCCAAAAGGTATGACTAAAAACTCATAGTGTCCATATCTAGTTCTAAAGGCCGTCTTCGGTACATCAACTTCTCTTACCTTTAGTTGGAAGTAACCGGATCTCAAGTCGATCTTCGAAAAGACTGATGCCCCTCTCAACTGGTCAAACAAAACATCAATTCTAGGCAACAGATACTTGTTCTTCACTGTTAACTGGTTCAACTGTCTGTAATTTATACACATTCTCATGCTTCCGTCTTTCTTCTTTACAAACAAAACTGGAGTGCCCCAAGGTGAAGAACTCGGTCGAATGAAGCCTCTATCTGTCAACTCTTGCAACTGAGTCTTCAACTCTTTCAGTTCTTTCGGTGCCATGTGATACGGAGCAATCGAAACAGGAGCTGAATCTGAATAAGTCTCTATCGCAAACTCTACCTCTCTATCATGTGGTAAACCCGGAAATTCTTTCGGAAACACACTAGGAAAGTCACACACTGTCCGGATGTCTTGAGGTCTAACCTCACTCATGTTTGGATTCATCACATAGGCCAAATACGCTTCGCAACCCATCTCAACTAACCTCTTAGCCTCTAGAACTGAAACTACATTCGATAAGAACTTCACGTTCTCACCCACCACCACTATCTCATAATCATCCGCGAGTCTCAAGGAAATCCTCTTAGTCTCAAAGTCTATCCAAGCTCCATGCTCATTGAGCTAGTCCATGCCCAGAATCACATCAAAGCCATAAAACGGTAACTCCATCATATCCACTGGAAACACATGTCCCTGAACCATAAGCGAACACCTTATGTACATCTTTCTAACTACTACTGTATCCCCGAAGGAACTAGTAACACTAACTCCTACTTCTAATATTTCACAAGGAAATTTCAACAACTTTGCATGCTCACTCAGTATATAAGAATGTGTAGACTCGGAGTCAATCAAAGAAATCAAACCCAAAGATTGTATCAAGAAGTTACCTACAATCACATTTGTGTCATGATGATCCCCCACGCTGAGCGTAAACTCTGGCCTGGCCTCTGCCCTCTGGCTGGACTGCAACTATATGCGCTATGTTCCTCTGGCCATCATTTCTCGGCTGAAAGTTACCTCTACCGCGCCTGCGGCCTCTCTGAAAGTCATTGGCTCTAGCAGGAGCCTAAACAGGTGCTTGCCCCACCTGATGTCGACAGTCACGCCTAATATGATCCCTAGATCCACAACTCCAACATGAGTGGAAATTTCCCCAACACTCACTGGTGTTATTCCTCCCGCAACTAGCACACGTGGGTACTCGCCGACCAGCCCTCTGGCCATGATGGCCCCTACTGTGGTTACCTCCACCACGTCTATGGTCATAGTGATGCATGTTGTCCCGATGCCTCTTGGCATCACCTCTATCAAAGTCACTAGACCTCTTCCCAGAACTAGAACCGCCAGATCGTTTGGTCAAGCCCAAACTGTGCTCTAAGTCCTTGGCCCTAGCGACCAAGACATCAAAATCTGTGTAGTCCGAAGCTATAGTGTACCTCTTGATCTCTTCATTCAACCCATAGCGGAAACGGTTACAACGTTCCACTTCAGTAGGAACAAGCTCATATGCATATTAACTCAGCCTGGCAAATCTGATCTCATAGTCTGTCACAGTCATACTCCCCTGAAGCAAAGCCATGAATTCCCTCTTCTTCTCATCAAGATAACGAGGACCCAGATATTTCTTATGGAAAGCTAACTCAAAGGACTCCCAAGTGATCTCAGCCTCTTCCATACCCGTAGTGATGGTGACCCACCAAGTGTAGGCATCACCCTGAAGCAGATATATAACACACCCTAGCTTACGTTCCCCGGTACATCTCATCTGTGCCATAATACGGACGGTCTTCTCTAACCACATCTCAGACCTCTCCGGTGTAGATCCTCTAAACTCTTCACCTCCCAAACTGCGAAGCCTCTGTAATGGTAAACCAGTACCCTCTCCCTGGGGTTGTGCCACTGCTGCCTGAAAAGCCCCGGCTATCGCCTGAACTAGGGGAGCTAAATCTATTACGGCCGGTTCTTGACCAACTTGAGGTTCTACGCCCTTGGGTCCCGCCTCGCCTCCCTCTTGAAGAGGAGAAGGTGGAGGAGGTTGAGGAGCCTGCGCCCCACCAATTTGCTCAACTCCCGGAGCTTGTGCCCGTGGTTCCGGTTGAACCATCCTAGGCATCCCTCGTGGTCTCATGTTACAGCTAGCAAGATAATAACTACAACGAACAAACATATAATGATTAAGTAAGCAAAGGCAAGGGTCCAACTATGCTCAAGTATCTTCCTTTACAAAACTTTTTCAAATTAAGTAATAGTAGCAATGGGAACTCGACACTACACCAAACGCAACAATCATGCTTCCAAACACCATGCAAATGAACAAACAACAAGCATGCATGGAAAAGCATACACCGAAACATAACAATTGCTTAACACATCAAACTAACCTCACTTACCTGCCCGAGGTATGGGTAACCTCATTCTTTGATACCAACAAATGTAACCCCCTCGTCCCAGTCTGGTCGGCTGACCGGTCCGAGTAGGCTACACGGGGAAAACCGATGTGAAACCCGTTAAGGTCCCACCTCGGTTAGCAATCCTAGAAAATTTCTTTTAATTAAATCTTGTCTAAAGGCATATTTACTTCTTAAGTGATCACGACAGCGAAAAACATCAAGAAATGAAAACAACCAAGCCCAAACAACTTGTTAAACAGCCATTTTACACTTACAGAGCAGGCTGTATCGATACACATGTCAAGGGTATCGATATGCCTTGACCAAGTCAACTGCCTTTAGTCAACTCAAGAAGACCGTATCGATACATCCCTTGGGCGTATCGATACACTCTTCTCGGTCAACATCTCGCGGTCAACGAGACAAACCCGTACCGATACGCTTAGAGCCCGTATTGATACACCAAAATCTCACAAAAATCTCAGGTTTCCAGTGAGCTTTGGGTGTATCGATACACCCCCGCGTATCGATACACCAAGCCAAAACTAAGTCCTAAAGGGCAAGACCGTATCGATACGGCCCTTAGGCGTATCAATACACCCTGCACTGCAAGTCTCCAAATTTCAGCAAAAGACCCTCAAACATGTCTCTAGATGCATTTAAAGACTCCCATATCCACATTCAAGCATTCATACAACATTCCACAACCAAGAACTAACATGGAGAGCAATGTAGATGATCAACGAAGCATTTACAACAAAACATTCACATAAAGGTAGGTATTGCATAAAAAGGCATGCTTAAAAGCTCAAAAAGCCAAATGGCACATGTCTTCACATATAAGGTTTACATGCTCAACCAAAAGCAACATAAATATCCAAGGCATGACCTCTCAACACAAGCATTTAACCAGACATAACATGGTTTACAAATCCAAGCATAACATGATCAACAATAAACATTTATGAGTCATACAACGCTCATACAAACACATAGCAGCCTCATTGCTAAACTACTACTTTATTTACTAAACCATACTTTAGCAACTACAAGCTTGGAATGCCCCTTCGCCTTGCTCCTTACTAACTCCACGCTACTGATCTACATTGTCGAAAATGAGAGCGTAAGCTAGAAGCTAAGTGAGGATGCTCTAAAACCAAAAACAACGACAATGCAGGATTCAAGAATTTAATCGTTAACCACACACACAAACATTCATAGGCATCAACATAGCAAAATTATCTAGCCACACAAGAGTCAATAATATGGCATCTTACTTCATATTAAGCTCAACAAGATAAGGCATTTGTCTAAGCATCATAACCACAAGAGCAAGTATATTGGCCACTATTAGTTTACTCGGATACGCGGATTACACTCAACAACAACTTTACCTCGGTGGGATTACACTCATCACCGGACCTCGCATGGATGGGATTCCACTCATCATCACATGCCCTACGGATGGGATTCCACTCATCATCATGTATAATATAAACAATTTTCGGTGGAATATTACATCATCGTACTCCTCCTTGATGACTTAACGCCACCAAGGCCACGCGCGAATTTGACTCAACCGTGTACACACTAATCCTAATGATCGATCATTTATACCCGGTAAGTTAACTAGTGCTAATCATACTCTCATAACCACATATTAACAACCATCATTTATAGCATACATCCATCATCACCCACAACAATGTATATACATACAGAATCAATTCATGCCTCACAAGATCAATATAAGCATAAACATCTAAAGCTTATTAACACACAAGAAGTTAAACTACCAATTTAACTTCTACCTTGGAATGGCCTACCAAGCTCATTCCAAAACCTCCACTACACACATTTGAACCAATTTAAATAAAATTGAAAGTTTCACTCACCACCATTCCTTAGCAAACCAAGCAAAGCTACTCAAGCCTCCACAATTTCCGGATTCGATCCCGATCCTTCTCCGATGTTTCCTCTTGCTTCTAACAAATCAAAAGACAAGTATTACTCACCAAATCAATGCTAAACGCAGCCACAATCTCAACCCACAAACACATGCCAAAACTTCACAATTTCAAACCCAAACTAACCACAAAACTCACATTTTCGTACTCCAATAATACACATCCGAAATCTACTATTTCCAACCCCCAAATGACATCTAAAGGCTTCCAAAACACTTCCCTAACAACCCTATACCATCAGCCCTTCAACTCAACACAAAAACACACCGAAAATTCATGTTTTGACACCTTTAAAAATGCCCCCAAGACCCACTTCGGGATTTCTCTCAAAATCCTTCCATTTAAAAATATATGGAGTATTAAAGTGAGCTTAACTCAAAACCTAACTCAACAGACCAAAAACAAGTAGTAAACCCATTAAAAATTCACACTTTCTTCAAACTTGAAAAACTTGGAAATTTAAAAAGATGATGGTTTTGAAATCTAAGACCATGGAAATGCTTGGGATGGAAAGGCGAGTTCAAAAATAAAATTACCTTCAAGGGAGCTCTTGAATTGATGGTGAAAATGGATGGAATAGTGATTCTAGGTTTTGGGGAGGTTTTTCACATTAGAAATGAAAGGGGGAGAAGATGACTTCCTTTCTTCTTCTTTTTTTTTCTTTTTGATTCAAAAAGCTTGTCTCCTTTTTGTGTTGACTTAATTACAAAAATGCCATCACTTTAATTTTAATCTCATTTAAACTAAAACCAAGGTCTAATTAAATTAAACTGATTTTGACGACTCGAACCCAACACACGCCAAACTACTAACCCCAAAACACGGGTGTTACAACTCTCCCCTACTTAAGGAATTTCGTCTCCGAAATTACCTGACTGAAAGAGATAAGGAATGTGCCTTTCCATATCCTCCTTCCTCTCCCAAGTGGCCTCGTCCACCCCTCGACGTTGCCACCGTACTTTTACTAACTCAATCGATATACCCCGCAACACCTTGCTGTCAGAAGCTAAGATCTCAAATGGTTCTTCATCATAAGTCAAATTCGGATTCAATTCAATCTCAACTGGTACGTATCTTCTGCCTTTTGGCACGCTTTTCTTCTCTTAATCATTCGTTTGACCGCTTCTTTTCTTCATTTATTTTTTATCTGGGCTGTATTTGACGTCGCCACGACTGGTCAAGATGACGCTCTTTTGATTATCTTGTTGATTTCTATGTTTTGGACCCTCGAATTGTTGGATTAAAATCCTCAATTGTGGGCAAATTTGTAAAATGTATGATGCTATTATAAAGTATGACACAATCACGTGACCAATTATGTTAGGTGTGTCATAGGTATTAAAGTGTCATGGAAATAAAAGTGTAGATTCCATAAGATATATTTATAATTCATTGAGGGGCAGAGTTATAAATATTTAATAGTTGATTTAATAATCAACTATATAAAGAGGTAGTGGTCCCCAAGAAATAGGTTAACTTGTATTACTCTTGTCCCGTCAGAGAGTTTTTACGGCAAGGGCTAACCTATCTTCTTGGAAGATCAATACAAAAGATTTGAGATTTTAACATGAAGATTAAGGTTTTCAATCTATCGATTAATTTTAGTACGCTTTCGCATTTGATTTATTCGATTTATTATTCTTGATGATTTGACATGATAGATCTTGGGTATTAAGTTCCATATTAATTTATGATTTGGTTCTATCAAGTGGCACCAGAGACCCGTCATGTTAAATCATTGAAAATCTTTTATCCAACTATTTTGGAGGATTTGTTCTTAAATCTTTTCTGATCGAAACCCATGCTATGTGCGATAACCCAACGATTTTTTTGAAATTGCCGATTGTTTATACATGTTAAAGAGGGTTTTAACTTGCTTTGAATATTACTCGGGGTTACATATTAACTATATGAAATCATGCATGTATGGTGTGGGGTGGAGGAGGAGGAGGTGGATACGATGGCAGATATAATGGGTTGTAAGAAGGGTGAGCTGCCGATGGTCTATCTTGGGTTGCCCCTTGGCGTGGACCCTCGTAGCTTAGGTATGTGGGAGTCGTTGTTACAGCGGTTTAGGAAGAGTTTGGCCGGGTGGAAAGGGTACTCTTTATCCTTTACGGTACGATTGACTTTGTTAAACTCGGTGTTATCCGCCTTGCCGATTTATTACATGGGTATGTTCTTGGTACCGAAGGGTATTATTAGAAGGATTGACAGGATAAGGCGGTCGTTTTTATGGGGAGGTTCAGAGGAACGTTGTAAAATGAGTCGGGTGAATTGGAAGGTGGTGTGTCAACCACGAAAGTTTGGGGGGTTGGGGTGGTGGATTTACATCAGCGAAACTTGGCTCTTTTGGCGAAATGGAGATGGCGTTTTGCGATGGAGGGGGAATCGTTGTGGCAATCGGTGTTGATAGCTAAGTATGGGGCGGACGTGTTGGATAAGAGAATGACATTGGTGAGGCAACGGTCAATGTCGACAGTTTGGAAACAGATAGTGACATTACAAGAGCGAGAAGAGGTGCATCGTTATATGGCGATGTCCAATTTTGTATGGCTAGTCGGGAATGGCTTCAAGATTCTGTTTTGGCGTGATAATTGGTGTTCGGATGTGCCATTATGCATGTTTTTCCCTCAGTTATTCCGCCTTGCAACGAATACATGGGCATTGGTGAAGGATTATGCTTCGGGGACCTTGTTGAAACATGAGGGATGGGATGAGTTTTTCTCGCGTTCGCTACGATCTTTTGAGGTACACATGTTGCGAGAGTTGCGTTGTATAGTGGGATCGGTGGTACTGATAGCCGAGAAGGCGGATAGGCTAGTGTGGAAGCATACAGCGACGGGGCAATTCTCAGTGGCAATGTTGTATAGGTTGATGGCGTCTTTTGGGTTGGAGTGTGATCGGAATGTATCGGCAATTTGGTCGTTGAGAATCCCACCAAAAATACAATGCTTTGTTTGGTTCGTTTTGTTGGGACGATTGCCTACGTTATGCTTTTTGAGGGATAGGGGGATGCGGCTTGGGGGAAATAATTTTGGTTGCCGTTGGTGTGGGGAGGGGGAGGATGAAGTGGACCATATTTTATATCATTGCTCGGTTGTATGGGAAATTTGGTCGTTGTTTTTTGTGTAGTGGCGGGTTAAGTTTGTTCGACCAGCAACCGTACTTGAGTTCATGCGAGTGGTGTTGGAAGGCACCTTTCAGGGACCTTTGCGGGATAGGTGGTTGACGGGTTGTGTTGCAACACTGTGGTCGCTATGGTTAGCGCGAAACGACTTAATTTTTCAGGATAAGAGGATATCTGTGAGGGACTTACTTTTTCTCATTAAGCTCTGTGCGTTTTATTAGGTAAGGGCGTTTGAGCCGCCAGCAATGCTCATTGAGTCACAATGGTGGGACTGTCCGAGGTGGGATGCGGAGGCGCATCGGGCACGGGTGCCACGAGTGGGCTATGTATGGTCACCTCCGGTTGCCAGGTGTGTGAAGTTTAATGTTGATGGCTCGGCACGAGGGAAACCGGGCCCGACAGGATATGGTGGGGTGTTGCGTGACGAGATGGGGAGAGTGTTGGCGTTGTTCTCGGGTCCGTTGGGTGTGTTGGACTCCAATGAGGTGGAGTTGCATGCAATTTTGTTTGCTTTGGAATCCTTTAGGACGTCGCAATGGTGCGCGAAACCTTGTATTATTGAGTCTGATTTATTGGTAGCGACTTCTTGGGTTAGTCACGGGGAAGGAAGGTCGTGGAGGCTTTTCCCTTTGTTTCGACGAATCGATGATGCTTGCATGGCGATGACTTATGTTTTTCACCATGTTGTGCGTGAGGTGAATGGTGTGGCCGACGAATTGGCTAAGGGTGGGGTGGACCGGAAGGATTGGTTGCGGGTTGGGATTTAATGGTGGCTGGTGCAGTGCGTACCGTGCGATGGAGGGTGCAAGGTTGGATGATGAACGGGGCCTGCTGCTGGGTCCTGCGTGCTGGATAAGGGATTGGGTACAATGTCATAGGCAGCGTGGATTGATGCGGGGCAGTGTGCGCATTGGGGTGGGGATTTAGCATCGTGTTTTAGGCATGCCAGGGTGGGGGTGGTTGGTGGCATGACCCCTGCGTTTGGCATAAGGCGTTGTATGTTCGAGTGTCCTCTTCGGGTACTCTTTTCCTCCATTTAGGTGTAGAGAGGTTTTTAATGAGGCCCGGAAGGATACGTTATATGATTTTTCCTTTTTCAATAAAAATCATACGAATTGAGAAAAAAAATCCCTTTTGATATGCGATAACTCTTATGTTGTTTAGCAATCGGCAAATTGGTGATGGGTTTTTAATTTGGAAGAATCTAATGTTTGGACTCTGTTTTATGTGTGATTTGGTATTTGTTATTTGGGTATTTAGGGTTTGATTAAATTTCATGTTTTTTTATTCACGATTATAATTATTATGTTATTATTTGGATTTATATTCTGATAATTTCATATGCGATAATCATATCCTTGAATTTATCGTAAACTGTATACACATATATTTGGGTAATCGTGAAATTTTAATGACGTCCATGTTTGATGCATTAAGGGTTTTTTAGTTTCTTTATAAACATTAAAGGTTTTATGCTTACAGATTCATTGTTAATAACAATTGAATTTAAATTTCGGTAGATTATATATATATATATATATATATATATATATATATATATATATATATATATATATATCGTTTAATTTAAATATTTATATGTGTGCAATCAGTGATATATATAGTTTAAAATATATATTCAATTTGCTTATCAAAATTTTAGTTTTGATGGTTAGCAATTAAGAAAAAAAATTGATTTGGACTTTGTCGTGGTAAATTTATCGTGGTTTGAAAATTTTATATTCAGGTTAGCTCTTGAAGTTTTATATTCGATTTATGTCTACTTATTATGGTTGAATTTTGTTGATTCATGTTTAGTTTTGTACAACACATTTAGCTTAAATTTGTTTGATATTATGCTTAATTATGCCATTAATATTATCTACGGAATATACATTTGGTTTAGAATTTGAAAAGCATGCCATTAATCTTATGAAATTCATATCCTATTCAGTTTGATCATTAGGTTATTATGGATATACTAAAGCTTCATGCGATCATTATATGAATTATTTATTTATATGATACTTTTGATTTTGACTTTTAGTTAAATATTGATTGTTTTGAATTCGACTTTAATTTTGGCAAATGCATGCTTAAGGAATTTTTTTTGAGAAATAGTCAAAAATTTCGGTTTATTCGATTTTTGATAGCCCCATACAGACAACCTTATTTTGGGTTATTTCGAAAACTTAATTGTTATCAGAAATTTCAATTTTGACTGTTACAAAATTTTAAATTTGGATATCGGTATATTTATATTATATATTTTGAGATAAACTAATTGAGGCATTAAGTCACCGAAGTGACCTCTATTGTGAAAATTATTTTATTTTAAAATATAGAAGGTTTTGTGCATGTAAATCAGATTATGTTAGTATTAATAGGCCTAAAGGAAGGTTAATAATTAACATTATTACATGTGCAACTGTGGTAATAATTAATATATTACTTGCAAGTTAATGTTTTGTTCAAAGATGAAATATTAATGGAGTGTCTGATATCTTGATTTAATGTTTACATTTACTCAAATTTATTATTATTTTGGTTATCTTTTAATTTGATTGAAAGATAAAATTAAGACAAATATTTTGAAACAATTAAATTCATATTTTGACTCCGGGTGTCTAATATTTTAACAGATTAATTGAAACATAATGTCACCAAAAGTGACCACTTTTGTGTAGATTTGTTTATTTAAATATTAAGATAATTATGAGTTTTTGTAATTCATGCGTTTATTAATTGGCCCAAAGGAAAGTTAATATTTGGCAGAATTACAACGACAATTGTGGCGATAAATGTGTGACAATTATAAGGCATTTTATGTGAGCAATACGTTAGTCCAAAGATTAATATATTGTTTGACATAGTTTATTGTCAATGTTTGATTGCTACAACAAGAGTACCGCTTACAATTAATATTATTGTCCAATGACTTGATATTAAAGGTGTGCTTGGTATCTTGAGGGGAACTAGCCATTATTTTAAATTTATTTGTTTACTTATGAATATTTATGTGATCTTGTTTTTATTTTAATTATTTAATTTTGTTCTATATTTAGATAATTTATCTTTTGCTTTCACAATATCTGTTAAATACATTCTACACTCATGTTTAGTGAAACTAATTTCAATGAACAGAAAAGACACTTACATATTGTATTTGTGGTTGTATGAACATAGACTTTGTACTAAGGAAAGAACATCTTGCACCTCTCACTACGGTAAGCACCCATAAAAGGTATTTTTAGAGGTGAGATTTTTCGAATCACATGAGTCTAATGATCATTATGAATAACATTCTATAAGTCTCAGGAGCAAAAAAAAAATATAAAGAGATCACTCATATTAAGGGTTTCCTTGACGAAATTGAGAGATGTTTTACCCAAAACATTAAGATTAAGATGACATCATTTATGCATTTTTTGATGTCTATGAAGTATAAGGGTCAAGGAAATGTAAGGGAGTACATTATGCATATATTTAATATTGCTTCAAAAATTTAAGGCACATAAGATCAAGCTTTCTAACAATTTTTTGTTATTATACTTTTGGTACCATTTCATATACAGTTTAACGGGAAAAAAGTTACAACTACAAAAGGGAGAAGTATGTTGTAACAGAGCTCATTTATCATCGTGTTAAAGAGGAAGAAAAGTTGAAGCATTACAAGTGTAAAAGTACTAATTTGATTAGTGCTTATTTAGTTAGTTTCTCTAAGAATAAGGGTAATAAAAGAAAATGTTAGAATAAAGTTGCTAAGAGTCCTAGTCAAAAGAAAAAACAAGGCTAAAGAGTCACTTTTGCCTCTGTAGTAAACTCAATTTATCGATTTCGCCCCTATGATATTTTCGCATCAATTTAGTCCCTAAAGTAGTACAATTGCATCATTGTTTACCCCTTGACTAATGGAAGCCAACGTTACGGTGGTGACATGACAATTTACGATGACATGACAGGGGGCAAAATTGATTTTTCAAGCGAGTTCGAGAGCAAAATTGATTTTTAGTTGAGTACGAGGGCAAAATTGATTTTTAGACAAAAAATTATGAATAAAATACTAAAATATAAAAATAATAAAAATATTTTTTATTAATATATGACTAAAAATAAAATAATTAAAAATATCTAAAAAAGTAAAAAATTATAAAATTAGAATATCATAAGCTAATAAATTATAAATTATTCAATAATTAAATTTTGAAATATTTATAAAGTATTAAAAATATAAAAAAAAAACTTTCATAAAAAATTTTGGACGGTTTTGGTTTTCTTTCTCTTCAAAAAATGTAAAGAAAAAAAATCTTAAAATAGGGTTAATGTGATTCTCTCAACAGAACAAAAATCTTTTACCTTTTTTGGTGCTCATATCTCTCAATACTAAAAATTAAACTCTACACTCTAAGTCTAATTTCTAAATCACAAACCTTAAACCCTAAAATTTAAGCCATTTTACTTGATTAAATTTATACACATACTTTTATGATTTATGCTCACTTTATATTGATAACATTTTCAATTAGGGTTTAGGATTTAAGGTTTGCAATTTAGAGTTTACAATTCTTAGGGTTTGAAATTTAGAATTTAGGATTAGAGGGTAGAATTTATTTTTAAGTTTTGATTTTTGAATAATTTATAATTTAATAGCTTCTGATATTTTAAATTTATAATTTTTAGTTATTTTTAGATTTTTGTTATCTTTTAGCCATATATTAATAAAGTAATTTTAAATGTTTTATTGTTTTTACATCATTTTAGTATTTTATTATTTTCTTAAATTCGTATTTTACCTAAAAATCAATTTTGCCCTCGAACTCGCTTGAAAAATCAATTTGGCCCTATGTCATGTCATCGTAAAATGCCACGTCACCACCGTAACGGTCAATGTTGGCTTTCGTCAGTCAATGGGAAAATAGTGATGCAATTGGACTACTTCAGGGGCTAAATTGATGCAAAAATATCGTAGGGGCGAAATCGATAAATTAGGTCTACTACAGAGGTCAAAATGACCCTTTAGCCAAAAAACAATAAGTTACAAAGTGTTGATTCTTTTGTATAAGTTAGGACATATGTGAAGAAATTAAACTTCAAAAGCAAGCAACTACTTCGGTTATTTTGAATGATCCATGGGCTGTAAATTTTATGGTCCCACAATTAGGATTATTTTAAGGAGAGATTTATAATATTTTTAGGATGTTGAGTTTGTAGGGAGAAATAAAGTTAGATACATTGCTATTAAGGAGGAATTAGATTATAATTTAATTCATACTATCACTTTTGACGATGTTTAGGTTTTCACATCTATCATTAATCAAGAAGTGAATAAAGTACCTCAACAAGACAATGTTGAGCAACTTCCATTCAAAATAAGTTAATTGTTTCAGAAGAACAAACTCAACAACCTTAAAAATGTCATTAAAGAGGTCCACGAGAGGAAGATGAATATTAAAGATTTTCAATCTATCGATTAATTTAGGTATACTTTCGCATTCAGTTTATTCGATTTATTGTTCTTGATGATTTGACATGATAGATCTTGGGTATTAAGTTTCATATTAATTTATGATTTGATTCTAACACGAACCATATTTAGATACGAGCTCAGACATCGCCCTTGTTCACGATTAAGTTGTGGTAATAACCGTGTTGACAACGTGTCTTATTACTGTAATATGCATTTTTAATGTTGTTTGTTGTTGATTATTACCTTTCATTGTCAAGCTTTGATGATGTTTTGTATCTATTTTGTTTCGAGTCTTTGAGTTAGGATTTATACATTTTCTTTCTATGGTCTTGTTTATAATCTAGAGACGTATTCATATTCAAAAAAATTGACGTATTCATATTAAAAAAAATTATATGTAAAAATTTAAAAAATAATTTCTATCGATGACAATTGTTGATAATGTGAAACTGATCTTGAATCATGTAATCATTTATTTTTAGATGCTCCTTTTTAAAGGGGATATGAGAATCTATCTTACTACTATGTGGGGGTACACATGAAAGTTACCACTTCGGATGAAAAGCTGAATTGGGCTATCGAAAATATTTTTTTGTTCAAACATAACTTCCATTCAACGTTAAAAGAAAAATACAAAATAAGAAGAAAAAAGATCTCGAACACGTTCGGGATCAACAAAACATCTGAGATAGAACAAAGCAATAGGTCATGCAAGATCCATCCACGATCAGTCGGGGCTTGAGACAACAAGGATACGCTCGAAACTCGCCTGAGAGCTCCTTCCGGAGGTAGGCTCCCACTCTACACGAGATGGGCCTTATCAAGGCAAGCGGAACGTAGCCCCTACGTTGTGGCCACGACACATTGGAAAGGAACGCATCAGCTGTGGTAAAACCGTCCTGAAACCAAATCACAGTAAAACTAAACGCGCGATCAACAGAAAAGCGATGCCACATCCATCAGGACTTTTCTGTAATGTTGGACCCTCTCGGGTCCCATCCAAAGTTGCAATCCAAAGAAAATCGAGGCATGCTAATAGCCCAAGTTAACAGCCGGGTGGGCCAGATGATCTCCAAGGATTTGCAAAATTCCAAATCCCATGAATAGAGGATTTGCTTGGCTTAATTAGGTAAAATCTTATCCAAGATCCACAAAAACCGGAAAGGTTATTTGATAAGTTTCCAAAATAGGAAAGATGGGTCCCTTGGGTGAAAAAGGTAGGCAGAAAGGAAAAAGTCCATGTTGCCCCTGCCATTGTTGCCTTCTCCAGAGGTAGCCCGCTCAGGTTTTCCGTTGACCGGACGGACCAAGTTCCGGCAATCCGATGACTGTCGGGGATGCAGACATCCTGACCTGAACCCTCACCCAACCTTCGACTTTGTGAGCCCAGCAATTTCCGAGATGAAAAAACCCAGTGGTTTCCGGCTAACAGCAACAAGAGCTTCAACAGATCCGAAACAAAGCATCCAGGGCTAGCATGCCGCCCACACCTCAGTTCGCCTGGATCGAAGCAAGCTTTTGTCGGAGAGGATCTTGGCCCAGAAGCAAAGCAGAGGTAGGCCAGATGACCGCCGACGAGGACCAGAGCTTCAACAGATCTTTTTTCGCAGGGATGAGAAACTGATATCCATCTGCCGTGCTCAACGACCGTTGTACCAGCCGCAAAGCTCCCTACCGCAAATAAAATTTCCAGGGTCACCGGAAGAGAGCTGTAAACGGTGCCAAAACCAGACGTCGCATCCAGCATCCACATGGTTCTAGAATAAAGGCCCGACACCAGCCACGATGGAACTAAAGACAATATCAGATCTAAGTTGAGCTTGGGGGCGACTTCCACCTGCGCTGACCAAACCGGCCATCCACCGTTTTGTTGGTCCAAACCACCGGCCTGCGTCACCGTCCATTGCACCGGTAACCGTCGACCCACGAAGGGGCCGATCGCGAGGACCGTCACGGATCGGTCACAACACCACCTGAGGGACACGGGGTTTGGGGATGAAGGGGGCTTGGGGAGCGCTTGAAGCGCGTTCATATTTTGTTCCTTAGCCCAATGCTTCTATAATGAAACGAAACCATTGGGCTATCAAAAATATAAAGGGTGGGTTTCTTGTCGTGTGTATGCTTAAATTTACTTAGAGAGTCTACATCTATGTTATTTGGACTGGAAAAAAATTCGTCGATTTAAAAGATTAACTCGTATTGCATATACAATTTTTTATTGCATAAAAGATATACGAATTTGTTTACACAATTGAAAGATAGATGATATAGATGATGTAAATAGATAATTTTGTATAAATTGAGAGATTGTTTTTTAATTGCTTTGTAAAGACTCGTTATTTTTTGTAGTAACTAACTTCTTTCTTGTGTAATAACACATCAAATATCTAAAAAAAGATTGGTAAATGCTTTTTTATACAAGACTTAAATTGACATAACCATTCAAATATTTAACTAAAGAAGATTATTGAGCAGAACCCAACAAGTGGTATTAGTGAAAAAATGATGTTATTCATCATATAAGAGACCCAAATTCAAGCAGTTTCGTCTGCAAAGTGTGTTTGCCTTATCAAAAGGTTTATTAACTTCTTTAACAAAATAAAAATAAAGATAAATTACACAAATTACCACTCTATTGTAGTCCCACTCCTATTTTTGTAATTAAAACTTGAAAAATCTTAATTCAATTATTGAATTTTTGACCTTATTTTTGGTGTCACATTATTATTTACCTCTCTAACTCAGTGGTGACAAGACTTTTTATTATATTTTGTGTTCATAGGGGTCGACTAATATATTATTAATATTATGTTTTTATTTTTCATTGAAATATGCTCTTTGCTAGACACTCTCGTTTCCTTTTTTTTATCGAAAGAAAAAGAAGCTTCATTGCGAAAACAAGTTACAAGTACAAACTCAATTGTGGGGAAAAGGTAGGGCCTTAGAAAGTTTGAACCTGAAGGTTCCTAGCATATTTAGCAAGCCAGTCCGCAGCCTGGTTACAAGATCTAGGGACAAAAGAAAAAGAACAAGAAGCAAAGGATTCAGCTTCAGATCTGATATCCTCTTCGATGACTGAAGAAACCCAATCAGATATGGAGCCTAAACACAGTCTTCCAATAACAGCTTAACAATCGGCCTCTATGATAATGTTGGAAAAGCCATTAAGAGAGGCCAAAAATATTCCAAGCCTAATTGCAAAAGCTTTGGTCGCCGCTACAGACGGAGCTAGTGTTGGTGCGGAGACTCTTGAATAAAGGATCCCGAACTATCGCATGCAATGGTCACCGACGTAGCCTTCCCTGTTATGCAATCAAAGGTAGCAATCACAATTAATCTTGAAAGTATTAGGAGGAGGAGTCCAGCACCTCGATTCGATTGGTTGGTAAGTTTTTTCCAAAGAGCAAGAAGGCGTTGCATGCGAATACTCCTCAAAAGCTCGTTCTGCACGCAACCGAACGTCCCACGAGAAGTCTTTTATGCCTTCGAAGACCAAGGCATTTTGCGATTTCCAGATTACCCATAAGAGGAAGGCAATAAGAGCACATCCTTCTTCGAAATTTCCCAGTTTTCGAAAATCATTGATTTTGATCCACCATTTAGAGAACCCAGGAAAGCCAGGGGAGGATGGAGAATAATTAAATCATGAGGCCCTCTAGACCGCTTGCGCAAAAGGACAGAAAAACAATAGGTGTTCGATGGATTCCACCTTATCTCCACACCGTGGACAACAGTCCAAGTCCTGGAATTTACCATGGAAGCGAGCAGTAGTGATGCCTTTAGTAGGAACGATATTGTGACATAGCTTCCAAAGAAATGAGCGGATTTTATGAGGCACCTTCAAACCTCAAATAGAGTTCCAAAAGGCTTTTTTATTTTCTAGGGCATCGCTTGAAGAAGGGTCAAAATAAGGCCTAAGGTTGTCCTCAATGAACTTGTAACCCGACTTAGCCGAATATTCTTCGTTCTTAGTTCCCGCCCATATAAGGGAGTCTTTGACACCTGGCCCTCATATTGGTATGGTTAAAATCGCGTTGGCTTCAGTCTGAGAGAAGAGACGATCAATCTTATATTTGTTCCAAGACCTTAGATCAAGGTTCATGAAGCTAAAGACTGAGGGACAATGGCATAGGGGTGGAGGCTGTGAAGAGATACGAAACTTGGGTAGCTTGGGGATCTAGTTGTCTTTCCAAGTAGAGATACATCTGCCATTTCTGACCCTTCATAAGGATCCTTTCTTGATAATTTCAATCCCTTCCCTGATACCTGTCCAAGCCCAGAAAGGGTTGGTGTACAGGAGCTTCAAAGATGTTTTCGTTTGGATAATAAATTCCATGAAGAGTCTGAGCCAGAAAGGAGTCCGGATTTTTAAGTACTTTCCACACAACTTTTGCAATAAGAGCTTTGTTGAATGTTCTGAGGTTTCGGAAGCCCAGGCCTCCCTAGTCCTTAGGACGGCAAAGGTCTCTCTAGTTGATCCAATGTATGCTTTTCTCCTTGTTCCAACAGTTATTCCACCAAAAATTTGCCACTAACGAACTGAGCTCATTACAAAAGATAACATGGAGGAGGAAACATTGCATCACATAAGTAGGAATGACATGTGCAACGGCCTTGATGAGGACTTCCTTCCCTGCCTGATTCAAAAACTTGGCTCTCCATCCCTTGAGTTTGTTCTGGACTCGTTTTTTGATGAAGGCCAGAGCCTCCTTTTTACTTCGCCCCCAGAATGAAGGCAGACTAAGGTATTTATTGTCCTCTTCCATTGGTCGAAAGCCCAGAATGTTGGAAAGGTGGAGTTTGAGATGGTTGCTGACGTTAGGGGAAAAGAGGACCAGTGATTTTTGAAAGTTAATCGTTTGTCATGTAGTTCTTTGAAAAAGATGTAAAATGCATAGGGCGGCATCACAACTCTTTTTATTTTCCCCAGAAAACATTAGGCAGTCATCGGCAAACAAGAGATGGCTCAGAACTGGGCACCGCCTTTTAATTCTAAGACCTTTAAATTGAGATGTTTCCACCTCTTTTTTTATAATCCAGGACATGTTGTTTGATATGAAGGTGAATAAAAATGGGAGAGCGGGTCACCTTGTCTAAGGCCTCTCCCAAAAGAGAAATCACCAAATTTCTCCCCATTTAAGACTAGGGAGAAAGAAGTGGAGGAAACGCATTTCATGACTCTGGTGATCCACCAATCACAGAAGCCATTTCTATTCATAACAAAGTGAAGAATATCTCAGTCCACTTTATCACAGGCTTTCTCCAAGTCGATTTTAAGAGACATGAGACCCTTTTCCCCATTTTTTGCCCGTTTGACTGCATGGAAAGCCTTATTGGCTAGAATAATGTTGTCATGTATGGATATGTCGTGAACAAAAGCTGATTGATAGTGAGGGACGAGGTCAGAAAGGAAGGTTTTGATTTCTTGGGGATGAGAATAATGATGGTTTTGTTTTGCTCGTAGTCCAGAAAATCATCGTTGAAAAAAGCGAACACCATCTCTATGAGATCTCCTTTTATGGTCTCCCAAAAGGTTTGATAGAAGCATTCAGGGAAGCCATATGGCTTCGGAGCTTTAGTAGCACCCATGTTGAAAATGACCCTCTTAATCTCCTCTTCAGACACTTCTTTGCCGAGTTCAGAATTCATCACTTCGGTTACTAACTGGGGGATGTAGTCACTGAGGCATTGGAAGTCAATGGATTGGTCCTTGGTAATCAATTTTTGGAAGTGTTGCTGCAAGAAATTTGCTATATCCTCAGGTTCCTCAAGCTAGATTCCATCTTCCTTTTTAATTTTGACTATGGAGTTGATTCTTTGATGTTGGATAGTGGTGGCGTAAAAGGATTTAGTATTTTTATCTCTCCATTTTAGCCAGTTAACTCTAGACCGTTTGTGCCAATATCTCTTCTCGCTCTCCCATTCTAAGTCCAACTCTTTTTTTAATTGTTTATATTCTTCTAGCTCTAAACATGGCCATCAAAGATTGTTTCTTTTCATTTTTCTGTCTAGACTTTGTTTTGCTCCACCTTATTAAGGCCATTCTGGTTCTTCTAATTTTCCTCCCAAAACTATAGGAGGTTCTCTCAATAGAAGAGGAGTCCTAGCCTTTACGAATTGTTTGGGAGTATTCTTCGTCCAATAGCCATTTGGTTTCGAATTTGAATTCCTTCTTTTATTTTCTGGAAAAAAACCCAAGGGGAAAATAATGATAGGAGCATGGTCAAAAGCGAGAGCAATGTCCATTAGACCCAGAGCTTTTGGGAAGGAGATGCTTCATTCAATGAAGCACAAAACGCAGTCCAATCTCTAGAATAGAATTTTCACCACTTCTCTGATTGTACCAAGTAAAGCAGCCCCCTTTAATTGGCAATTCTATTAATCTAGTGGAATCGAAAAAAATCCAAGAAGCAATTAGCCTTATCGGGGTTAAAGGGGTTTCCCCCTTCCTTTTTCCTCTTGTCTAGTCACCATGTTGGAGTCGTCAATAACGAGCCACCTAACATTTGGTGATCTTCTAAGCTGCGTTAACCCCTCCCAAAAAGCTTTCTTTTCTTCTATGTATGAGGGACCATAAATGAAGGTTCCAAACCATTCTTCTCCATCATGAAGGACCACTTTCGTATCGATAAAATTCTTGTCGTGTTTAAGAATGGTGGTTCTTGCATCGATTGTACACCATAAGGCGAGTCCACCTGCAATTCCTTATGGCTCCACATAAAAGGATTATTCCATCTTCATCTTCATCTTGATTTTTTCGAGGTATCTCCTTTTCTGCTTGGTTTCACTCAGGAACACAACAGTCGGTCTGTGCTTTGTCACTGAGTTTCGGAAAGCTCTAACACTCTCCCTATTTCCCAAACCGCAGACGTTCCAAGCTAGGATGGCCATTACTGGCGAAGATATCAAAAAATACCGTCGTACAAAACCTCGGACGTTGGAGCACATGGCTGATGAAATCCTTTCGATAAATCCAGGTAAAGAACTGCAAGAATCCCCTTTCTCTAAACCACGACCTCTAGACCCAGCCCTGACTCGCCCCACAGTAGCGAACTGGAAACCAGCGACGCAACTTGGAGAGTATGCTGCCAACAACCAAGGTAAGACAATCGAGCAACAATCTAGGCTGAGTGGTGGACACCAAGGTTAAGGAAATCTAGGGTTCGTGAGAGAATTGGGAATGAGCTTCAAGTATTGTTGAGCGAGATTAAGGGTTTACCCTTTATCTACCCATCTAAAAACACTCCAAGCGCCTTCACGTTACAAAGGTCTTGGACTTGACACTCTCGTTTCCTATCATGTCCTTTTTCATTTCTCTATGATTGTCACGTGAACTGACTGCTCTCGTCTTTTCGATCCCTTTTCGACCACTCCCGCACATCTAGTTATAGTGTTGTGTCATTTTGATCAACAAAAGAAATACAATGAAGACAATTGTGAATTTGTGATCCTTAAATAGAATATCAAACCAAAAGAGGAACGATGAAGCTTTCAATTCATATAAAACCATTTTTTCATAAGCATGTTTTCTCACAATAAAGAACTAAAATTATGTTGTTAATTTTAAAATGAGAAGGCACCAAACAATGGAGATGGATAGAGGAATACAATGAATGATGATGATTTCAGGTGATTTACCCAGGTAAATTTGGGGTGGAAAATCGTACAGTAGTCGGAATAGAGAAGATGCGAGGAGGAAGAGAGAAGTACAACCCTCTTATTTTGGCCTTATCCAGACGTATTATGTATGTTTTTACTTACATCTCTCATTGAGGGCGTAAATATTTATAGCCCCTCAGTATTGTTGATGATTAGACGATACTAGACCATGTGACAGCCTATGAACGAGTTGGTTTAAATGTTAGGCTTTGCATGGTCACATGAGTGTGGTTAATGTAGCGTCTGACGACGTCTATTCTCAAAATAACTTGGGAATAATATTACTCTTCGAAAGGACCTATCTTTAAAGGAGTTTGTTGTCGTGAACTCCCTTTGGAGCTGGCCAAATATAGAGATGTTGAAGGTTACTTCCAGAGGAAGAGAATTTAGATTAACAAATTCCTTATGCCATTACTTATTTGTATTTACATATATTTTTTTGAATAGAAGCCGCTAATTTTATTAAACGAGAAAATATCCAAAATTACAATAATCGTTTATAACTATCATTGTAAACTAAAAACATAATTTGGACATTTTCCTAAAACTGACCACTTAAGATCATACAAGGACCAAACATGAAAATGTTAAAAACCTATCCAAAAGACTCGATCAAAAAATAGGCACGAACAAATCTGACTGCATCGGCAAACAAACCACAAAAGGGGATTAAGCTATTGAAAGACTACCGAGAACCGCAAATCAGAGCCGAGCGTCGTGAGGAACTATCAGCGAGCGCAAACTGCGTATCCAAATTTAAATCGAGGGTCCAGAGTAGGGAAGATCACCATGAATCCATGATTATGAAAAATACGCCACCTTGATCAATCGTGGCGTCGTCAGATCCAACCCTAATGAAAATCAAAACAAAAAGAAAAACGTATCATACGGTAGAATAGATCGTGCCACAAGAGCATAATAGATCCTGCCACAAGAGCAGAGTAATTTATTGAAAACTGAAAAATAAAACAAACAAAACGATAAATCCCGGCGACGGCTATCAGTATTAAAAATCGATGCCGCCGCCAAGGAAAATAAAAGTAAGAGAGAGCTATGGTTGCTGATAGGTAGGTATTTTAAATCAATATATAGTATTAAGAACATCTTTGTAGTTTCATATCCGAGTTCTTTGTACTGAGTAAGGCTGTATGTAAAGAAATTATAAAAATAATAATAATAAAAAAGACATGCGGATAAGATAAAATGAGCGCCCACCTATTAATACTATATTCAAAATTAGATGACATATGATTATAATTTATCTCCCCTTATTACAAATAAAGTAGACGGAGATACACAAGACATTGTGAGAATTAAAAGGAGGAGGTCGAATCTCAAAAACCAACAATACAAGCATTACAACGCTTATCATCCAATAATTATTCCAACTCAAGATCTTTAAGATGAAAATGTCACTCTTTAGGCCAGGACTAACATATCTTCGTTCAAGTTCCATTTAACGACGGCCGATAGATATTGGAGAATAAAAAATTAGAACATTCAATGTTAGGGGCTGTTGCCCCTTCTAATTATTTTTATATTTAAAAATTTAATGGGAAATTTGCCCATTTGAACCTCTAATTGAGATTAGGGTTGGATTCGGACATATGGATAGGAAAGGAGATGAAGAAAAACAAGAAGGGAAAATGAATGAAATTGTTTTTGAAGTTTTTATAAGAATATAAACCAATATCGTTTTGGTGACTTTTGTAAGAATCTAAAATGTAATTGTCTTGATGTATTATCAGACCGTTACACTATTTCATTACACCGTTTGTGATTTGAAGGTTGTGGAGTGATTAAACATAAAAAAATTAAACTTTAATGACCAATACAGAAATACGATTAATGTTGAGTGATAATTTGTGTAATTTACCCAAAATAAAAATAAAAGAGTCGGCGTAGGGACAAAGAAAACCAGATTTCACGTGACCCTCTATTCTTCCTAATTTTTTTCCGAATCAGCGCTTTTTCTACGTAACATTAATTATTATTAGAGTTATATTTTAATATACAAGCAAGTGTACAATAAATTTACATAATTTTAACTTATAAAATTTAAAATTTTAGTCCTAACACTCTAAAAGTTAAATTCAAACCATAAATTTTAAATTTTTCATCCTACATATTAAACCCCTAAACTTAAACTAATTCTTAAACCTTAAAATTAAATGTATCGAAGTATTTTTCCTATTATTATATTATTTATTAAATATTTCCACCTTGGGAGCGTGTACCACACGCTCCCCTTTTCCACTTATCCCCTCTCTCTTCCGCTGATCTTTTACTTCCTTCTGCAGATCTCTCTCACTCTCTCTATTTTTCCCATCACTTTCCTGGGAAAATTTTACAAATTAAAAAAAGAGAGAGAGTTTTCTCTTGTGTACAAACAAAATGAAACCGACGGCTCCTGTAACCAGTACTACGACAACTGCCACCGCATCTCCGACGAGGATAATTGAAGTCCTTAAAACACCAAAGTTTGTTAAATCTGTAGCCATTGTTCTCCTCTCTGTTTCCCTCGTTTTCCTTGCTACTCACTTATCCTCCTCCTCTTCTCCCTTCTCTTCCTTCTCAACCAATTACTCCTTACAAACTCCGCAAGCGTCGCCTCCTCTTTCGCCACCTCCTCCTCCGTCGCCGCCTCCTCCATCTCCGCCTCCGCCTGCAGTGAGAAGGACGGGGATTATCGACGAAAATGGAACAATGTCGGATGAATTCATTATCGGAGAATCAGGCTCAAACTCCACTGGTGGTTTTACAGAGTCCAATGATGGCAACGAGGAAGGAAGAGAAGAGGAAGAAGAAGAGGAAGAAAGGAAGAGTGAGAGCGATGGTGAAGCTAGGATTAGGTTTGATAAATATAAGGTATGTGAGAAGAGTAAAGTTGATCATATACCGTGTTTGGATAACGAGGAAGCAATCAAGCTGTTTAGTAATAGTGAAAAGGGGGAGAAATACGAGAGGCATTGTCCTGGAAAAGATAAAATGTTGGATTGTGTGGTTCCGAGGCCGGAAGGGTACCGGAGACCTATACCTTGGCCTCAGAGTCGTGATGAGGTCAGTTTTTTGCCTGAACATTCTTTGACTTTATTTACTATTAAGAAATTTGAATTGGATTGAAATTAGGCTTTCTAGTAGGAAAGTTTGATGATTATAGTAAAGTGTAGATGGGAATTTGATTGGGCCTTGTTTCGAATAATTGCATTTTGGGTGTTAAAGGTGGTTTTTAGCTAAGAAATTAGATGCCAAATGCCTGTGCTAAGGGCTGGAGTTGAACTAAGTTAACAACTGACAATAGGGGTTTAGTGAGCTTGGGTGATTGACTACGTGGAGGAGGAGACTTTTCCTGGTCAGCATGTCTATACAAGTCGTTTTTTTAAGTTTAGTGGAGCTTAGTACCGTGAAGTGGTAGTGGTATTGGTAGAACATTATTAGGAGATTATGTTTTGAAGCACTACATCGGGTTGGTGTTAACATCTCTCGCGTGCATCTATATTGCCATTGAAGTTGTTGTCTAAGATCAGTTTTAGTTGTTATGTTTTCCCCCACAGGAATGCAGACAGATTGGTTTTTGGGGCCTTGTGGAACTTCAGAATCGCAAGTAATAAATGGATAATAGTATTTGATTTCTCCAAACTTTATGTCATAAGAATTATGGAACTAGTCCCTGCTATTTTGATGAAAGATGATAGTTACATCACAATGGAAGTGGTAGGTAAAGGTTCGCTTAGAGCCGCGAACATGCATCCCTACTTACTGTGCTAGTAAATTTCTTTCAACTGTTATTTTTGTCTGTTGAGGATATATCTCGACTGTGACCTATTTACCAAGAACATAGATATCATAAGATTTTAATATCCCTCTTCTAGGTATTTATGGTGTTAAAGTCTTACCATTTTCTATTAGCTGTTCCATCTGCCTATCTAGTTATCATTGCTACTGTGAATACTATTTGGATGTAATATCTTCTTTGGTGCTATTATCTCAAATTTGAAGGTTCTTTTGGCTAATTGTGAGTTGCAACTGCAGGTTTGGTTTAGCAATGTGCCACATACCCGTCTGGTTGAAGATAAAGGTGGGCAAAATTGGATATCAATAAAGAAGGACAAGTTCATTTTTCCAGGAGGTGGGACACAATTTATTCATGGTGCTGATCAATATTTGAATCAGATTTCACAGGTTGTCTGCTTTCACAATCTCTAGTTGGTAGTAGTACTTGCTTTTGACATGGGATTGATTATCATCTTTCTGTATGCAGATGGTCCCTGAAATTTCTTTTGGCCACCATATCCGTGTTGCATTAGATATTGGTTGTGGGGTTGCCAGTTTTGGTGCCTTTCTTCTACAACGCAATGTCACCACTTTATCAATAGCGCCGAAAGATGTTCATGAAAACCAAATTCAATTTGCACTAGAGCGTGGGGTACCTGCCATGGTTGCGGTATTTGCTACTCACCGACTGTTGTATCCAAGTCAGGCTTTTGACTTGATACATTGTTCAAGATGTAGAATTAATTGGACTCGTGATGGTAAGCTATATTTTCTTTAACATGTCCAAAACAGCTGCTATATCTTGAAATATTTGAGAAGTATTGACATCCAATTAAGATTCAGTTGTCTTTAATTGACTATTGCAACATAATAATGAAATTTAAATTCTTCTAAAAGCATTATTTTGTGGTTATTTGAGCATTAAATCTTTTAGTGGTTAGGATTGCTTGTGTGCAGGTGTTTACCCTCTGAATGTGCATATGTGTGTGTGTTTTCATGCTTAGTAGGTTGAGTTATTAATTATAGGGATAACTACATATTTAGTACCCCACTTATTCCCGCATTCCTATTTTAGTACCCTACCTTTTTTTTTTTGTCAAAATGGTACCTAACGTTGCGTTTTTGTTCTGTTTTTGTGCCCTGACCATTAAAAACAAACAGAGATGATAACATGGCTTATTTTTAATTGGAATAATCACAGTTTTAGTCCCCAAAACTTATACATTTCTATAAATTTGGTCCAAACTCTATCAATTTAATAATCATCTTAAATATTTACGTTAAATCTGTAAATCCCCCATTTTATTTCTTCGAACCTCTTTCTTTGGTCTGCAAAAGATTTCACTGCAATTCCATTGTGATTGGACACCCCGTTTGTGGCGGTATCCAGGGCACGGAGGTTGTTCCTAACAATTCAAGATCACACACTTGTTTCTATCTGGAGTATACATTGGCAATGTCAAGGTGCTTGTCGGCTACAGTTCGGACTTGATGGTCCAAAGGATGTGGCAATGAAACTTGATGTTAGATCAGAAGATGAAGTTGTTAGTGATGCAATTCATGAGATTGTTGTCAGTGTCTAGGTTGTTGTAAATTGATTGTTTTTTGCCTCTAATCGGGCTCCTATATATATGTGAATTCTATGGCATCAGTAGTAGATGCTGCAAAAAAAAAAACCTGATAAGCTCGTAGAAAGAACTGCAATGCCCTTGTTTTTTTACCTTACTATTTCTTTATACAAAATTCTTATTTGGGATTATTGCATCGATAACGCATTGCTTGAGAGCTACATTGCCTCTTGTCAATTGTCATGAAAAGAACGTTTCATTATTTTTGTATGTAATCAGCAATTCAACATAATCGTTATGACTTCTTTTAGGGTACTTTTAGGCTAAATTTGACAGCCTCTATTTTAGTGTCTATATAATATATGATTTTTTTGGAGTCGAGTTCTCTTCTCCCACAAATGATGGTCCCATCCTAGTGCAGATGCAATCGGATAGATCAGTCTTTAACAATTGTTGTTCTATCAATGGGGTTGGAAGAGATGACTGGAATTGGAATTGCAGTGAAATCTTTTGCAGACCAAAGAAAGAGGTTTGAAGAAATAATATAGGGTTAGGGTTTCGGGAAGAAGAAATAAAATGGAGGATTTATAGTTTTAACTCAAATATTTAAGATGATTATCAAATTGATAGAGTTTGGATCAAATTGATAGAAATGTATAAGTTTTGGGGACTAAAACTGTGATTATCACAATTTAAAATAAGCCACGTCATCATTTCCGTTTGTTTTTAACGGTTGGGTACTAAAATAGAACAAAAACGTAATGTTAGGTACCATTTTGCCAAAAAATAGGTGAGGTACTAAAATAGGAACGCGAAAATAGGTGGGGTACTAAAATAGGAACGCGAAAATAGGTGGGGTACTAAATATGTAGTTATCCCTTAATTATATACGAATATTACTCCAAAGCTCTTTGATCTTGATGCTTCTTTCTATTTTTGCCTATGATGAAGATGGAATTTTGCTTCTCGAGGTCAACAGGATGCTTAGAGCTGGAGGCTATTTTGTCTGGGCTGCACAGCCTGTATATAAACATGAAGAGATTCTACAAGAGCAATGGAAAGGTACCCTCTCATGTGAAGTTTTTTTACAGCCCGCTCTCTCTCCCTCTCTCTCTCAGCACACACATGTGGACATTTTTTATGGTGCTTGATATCTTGATACAATGTTTTAGATGCTTTGAATACTTTGCATCACTTAATCGTTTAAATAAGAAAGAATCAACACGTCAGTTGTATGTATAACACCTTGATCATCTACGATCTTCATCCACCTTTATCATCTTTTATTGTGTTCAATGAAAATAAGATTGATACATTGAAATACTCAGATCTATTTGTAAACTGATTTATCTACAGAAATGGAGGATCTTACCTCTCGCATTTGCTGGGAGCTAGTAAAGAAGGAGGGATATATTGCCATATGGCGGAAGCCTTTAAACAATAGCTGCTATCTTAATCGTGATACTGGAGCACTACCTCCCCTTTGTGACCCCAATGATAATTCAGACAATGTTTGGTATGTCCTGCTTCAATACATAAAGGTCACCACATTTAAATGACCATAAAAATCTTGCGTGAATGATTTCAAGATATTTGGCTCAGGACCAATCTTTTGGGACTCTGTATACTGCAATTTTTTTTCTTGAAATTGCTCTTTAGATCATCGCTATGGTGTAAAGAATAATCAGTAGCTTGAGAGTTAGACTTTGGAAACTCCTTTAAGTTGAAAAATCTCTTGGTGTGTTTTCTTTTACTCGGTGTACCAAATCTGTATCTTAACTCTTAAGGTTTTAAAAGATTGTAGTCAAAATTTTATGCTTGGGACGTTCTCTTTTTTTCATTTGCATAGTTAAACCCATAAATAAAGTTCAGCAAAGAATAGCATAGAAGAATCGATAGATTCTTATTTAAGGCTTAGCTATTAGAAAGTTGAGTGGGAAGTTTTCAGGTGGGGGTTTGGATGGGGGAATTCTCGCCATTATTTTACTAAAATCTCCAGCAATTAAGCATATAATATGCTGATAGAGAAAAGATATAGTCTCTGACAACCTTGAATTATAGCCTTTTAAGGTGTATTTTTAGCTCATAGCCTCCATGTTTCTTTTGTTTCTCATATTCTGTGCTCCTGTAAGCTTTGATATGGCAGAAAAGCTCAAAGAGGTTATACTAGCCAAAGTTGAACTCATAACAAGCTGCAGTGTAATGATGTTTTCAGGTATGTTGATTTGAGGGCCTGCATCACTCAATTGCCAGTGAATGGTTATGGCTCTAATGTTAGCACCTGGCCTGCACGTCTTCATGAACCACCTGACAGGCTTCAAAGCATAGACATGGATGCCTACATATCCAGAAAGGAAATCCTTAGAGCAGAGTCAAAATACTGGAATGAAATAATAGACAGTTACATACGTGCTTTTCGCTGGAAAGATATGAAACTACGTAATGTGATGGACATGAGAGCTGGACTTGGAGGGTAACATCTTATAAACCATGCTGCAGCATAAACTTTTATGATTTTGAAGTGCTTTTATGTTCCCAATAAGAATGCAAAAGAAATATTGCATTATTTTGAAATTTTTGTTTATTTTTACTCTGGCAGGTTTGCTGCAGCATTACATGATCTCCAGATTGATTGCTGGGTTATGAATGTTGTTCCTGTTAGTGGGTTCAACACCTTGCCTGTGATTTATGACCGTGGACTTATAGGAGTTATGCATGATTGGTATAGTCAATACACACTTTAAAATCTAAATTTCACATTTTCTTCCAACATCATCTGCTTGCTATTATTGTAGCATTTATCCGGATTGTATTTACCCTCATTTAAAGTACATGATGCTAATTATCTGGAAACGAAGGTACTGTTTTGGACCATGAATAGAAAAAAAAATTGCACCTCCCACAGTCCATGTGGAGGAAATAACAGTAAAAAATATCTAAATGAGAAAGGATACCATTTATTTCATAAGCAAAATTTCTACTTAGATGTACTTTCTTGAAGCTATCGTGTTTGTTTCGAGCAAATCTGAGCTGCTTTGAGCTAATCCATGTAACAGTTAGCACATCCAGTAAATTGGCATGAACTGGTATGAGCCTTAAACTAAGTCAAGAAGCTGTCAAAGATAGCGCTTAGAACATGTGAACCATTTGAATAGTTTTATCATGTTTAAAAGTTCACCGTTTTCCATTGGTTTATTTGTTGCTCATTTGTGATTGAATGCTTTCAAGCTCATGTGTAGTATTTCCATGCGCTTTATACTTGCCATTCTTAAATTCTTTTCCAGGTGTGAACCATTCGACACCTATCCAAGAACATATGACCTATTGCATGCATCAGGCCTTTTCTCTGTTGAGAAGAAGAGGTATTATTCATCCCTTTTCCCCGCTTTTATCCTAGTTTATGGTAATGATACACATTCTTCAGGTACAGTTTGTCATGTTCCTTCTCTGGTCGATGTAGGTGTAATATGTCAACCATCATGCTTGAGATGGACAGGATGCTGAGACCCGGTGGACGTGTGTATATACGGGATTCTATCTCTGTTATGGATGAACTTGAAGAAATAGCCGCTGCAATGGGGTGGGTGGCTGCGGTACATGAAACAGGTGAAGGTCCACATGCAAGCTGGAAAATTCTAATCTCTGAGAAACGTATGTGACATGCTTGTTTGATGAGTATTCGGGAAACCATGTTTTAGACGTCCATGTCGCGTGCACCTTTTGTACACATGAAATCTCACAAAGAAAGAAGCTGCAACTCTCCAAACTAAAAAAAGTAAGCTGCAATGCATACCCTATAATTTAGTATAATATACTGGTTTATGTACCTAGCGAACATTATAGATTGATACTACTACATTTAGACGAACATATACTAGAGGATTTAAAATTTCTCTTGTATTCCAAATGTAATTTGTACATTACAAAATTTGCCATTCAGTGTATGTTGTTAGGTCATTTGAACTAGAAATTCTATTGTGAGCCATTATGTCACTAATACTCTCGAGTACGCAACTGAAGGAATGTCGCTGTTAGTTCTTGTTTAACTGCCATGCATGTTATTTGCTTAGATAAGTCTACCCAAGGTAAGACCCATAGAAAGACACAAACTCCCACATACAAGAGGGAGGTTGTATGATTCCTTTATTTGTTCGAATTTCTTTCATAAGAAAGTCTTTTTTTGGAAATCAGAGTAGAGGTGGTCTTTTTGGAAATTAGAGTAGCTGTTGACCACCCCCTTTGGGGGATAAGGGTAAGAGATGCTAGGTTATGTTGCCCAAACTCTTTATTTCTTGAACTATGTTCAAACTCTGTGACTGGCACACGTATATTCCTCTAAGATCTCGTATTTGACGCATCTATGTTCGATACTAACATCTGTGTCCGAATGAAAGGTAAAGATGCAATTTTCAGATTTGATAGCACTTGAATCAAACTTAAAAGGGGACAATAAGTTCCATCCATTGACAACTTGTTGTAACATAAATTTTCACCAAACTTCTTTTATATAGTTCTAAAAGTTCATCCATCCACAATGATCACAAAACAAACCCTCTATCCAAATGATGAACAAAGCAACCCTTGACTACGATTTCATCTAAGTATCCTTATGAACAGCAGTATTAACCTGTTTAGAGAGATAAGCTTCATAAATTTCCACCACCAGTCGAGGATCCTTTTCGACAAGTTCCATATACTCTTCCTTTTTGGTAAGCTTATCCATGTTGTCCGTGATCAGACTCAAAGCCGCATCGAGCACGAGCTTGGCGCTGTGCTGGTGAGCAAAAGCATAGGTTAAGAGTGAATTATCCCAGTTCAATTTCGACACCAGGAACTTCTCACAGAACCCTTTGAGATGCTTCACTTGGTATTTTTCAGCCAAAACCAGCAGATCACAGGCCATTTGCTCATCCAGCCATGCTTCTGCAGTGTACAGATAATTCACAAAGGCTCGAAGAGCATCATATGATACGTCACTGATCTTGATCGTCCCGCTTCTGCTTTCTTCCATCTCATTTTCAAGCATTGCTTTGAACACTGGCGAACGGTTCACCTGGTTTCACATCAAAATGTTCATATGTATATTTAACATAACAACAATCGAACAGTTAATGCTTTCTAAAAACACATTTCCTAATTTGGGTCTCACTCCTTTGCTACTGTAAAAGCTAATAGCGCCATGATCCAAACAAAATTTTGAAATTTTCAAGTTTGTGTCACATTAAAAGTTCAAATTCCTGCATTTTCACATTAAATGTTCATATGTATATGTATTTAACATTTAACAAGAATCAAACAATTAATGCTTTCTAAAAACAAATTTCCTAATTTGGGTCTTACTTCTTAGCCACTGTAAAAGCCAATAGCCATGATCCAAACAAAAATTTCGAGAATTTCAACATTGGGTCACATTAAAAGTTCAAATTCCTGCATTTTTTCATTTGAAATTGAAGGGGAAAAAAGAAACAAATGGATATTACCAAAACGGCTTTATGGGCAGGAACAGGAACAGGGGGCAAGCCGGGGGAGCCATCATCGTAAGCGACCAAAACGACGTCGGGGAAGACGGGGCCGGGCGAGGTGGGGGAACCGCGGTGGGCGTGATCGAGAGGGGACCAAAAGCGTAAGAAGGCGACTTTGGCTTTGAGATCTTCGATCTCGCGCTTGAGTTCTTCTTCGGTCTCGCTGGCTTCCTCGTAACACTCCTTGCACGTGCCGGCGTCGCGCGCGGCGTACTCCTCCTTACAGGATAAGCACCTCATCGTTTCGGCGTCGCTCTCGCTCTCCGTCTCGGAATCCGATCGAACCACCTGGTTACACCGATGCCGTCGCATGTTTTTACTCTTTGGGATACAAGTTACAACCTGCAGCTTTTGCTACTAATGCTGCTTTTAAAACTTTTTTTTAATCATCCCTACTTTTTAAACTTTATATCTAAAAGTTTATTATTTCCTTTTGCATTTTTTATGATAAATTATAAATTTCATCACTCAATTTTACATTTAATTTTATTTTAATTACTAAATTTAAAAAAAATAATTAACATTTTCTATCACTTAAACAAAAAATCAAAAACAATACAATGACATGACAAACGATGTGATTACACACTAAAACAATATATTCTTTCGTTCTATTAATGGTGTCACATGTTAACTTTTTACAAAATTTTAATAAAAATATTGTATGGTAAAATAATTTAAATGACAAGTTTATTTTTAAAAAGTTATCTTTTGTTTTTGTTGAAAAATTAAAAAAGGTTAAAAATGTAAATTTGTATTAAAAAGTTGGTTGAATTGTTGAAAATGACAATTTAACTAGACAATTTTAAAATAAAAAAGTTACACAATTACTCGGACATAAGAAGTAATTCTGTATCGCTTTAAAAAAAATTTCTTCAATTTCATATTCTTCAATCTTTATTATCTATCGTTCATTGAAGCCCAGACAGAGATATGTTGTTCCTCGTCTCAAGAATAACCTCTTTAATGTGGGGATCTTCAAATGGAGACTTTGATCGTCTAAAATACACCAAATTTAGGTTATTGTCATTAATTTAGTTCATCAATCAATAAAAAGATTGTATGATCTTTTCCAAACCCCACAACAATCAAGAAAACTTCTCAAAAATTACTCAAATAAAGTTAAGAATGTTTGTAATCTATAAGTCAAATTGTGGTTTTGTGTTTACTATTTTTAACTTGAGACTATTATTAATGTTGTTTCTTAGTAAAAATCATTAATATCATTTAGAGAATCTATTTATCATCTATTTTATAGTTCTAGTGATTTTGATTAAGACATGCCATTCAGGATAGTAAAAGAATCATTCTAAATTTGCACAAAAATTTGAACAATTAAACTAAAAAATTTATATAAAATTTGAATGATAAAATAATATTCGCCAATCTGACTAACTCAAAATGTTTTAACTTGACTCGACTCAGTAGAACACTCATTTCTAAAATCGAATTTAGGATTAAACCACACCAATTCAACCAAGATAATTACAATAATAGCTCCTATATGTAATATATGTTAGGCACCCTAACTCCCCCTTTATTCTCATTGACATCTCCTTACTTCTGTTTTGTTGTTGAAGAAAAAAATATGATACACAAAAAAATACAAAGAAATAAAAATACAAAAGAAGCAAAAACAGTCACAAATAATAATAACAACATAAAGAGGAAACAGAACACATGAAACAAACAACAACCTAAAGAAAAAAATATACAAACAACACAATGAAAACATGGAGACTCATCAAACTACTACGACCGACAATAGAGTCGAAATAAGAACAAACTTACCTCTCACTTTCTTCTTATCCTTCTATTTTCTTCTTCTCATTTCTACCCAAATTCTTTATTTTTTCTTTGAATCTATTTTTAATAAAAAGTAAATAATAATAAGCTGTTGTTTTTTTATTTTGTGTATTTTAAAAGATAATTGAAAAAAAATAGGTCACATATTGAGAAAATTAAATAACGGTGACTAATAAATCGACCTTAAAATGATTACAAAATATAATATCAGTTGCATACTTTGACCAAAAATTTAGACATTTATATAAAAAAAACTTAAACACTTATTTTATCAATTAAACCAATATAATTTAAGGGTAGTAACAACTTGGTGCCTTTTCTATATAATTATTATTTCAGTCTTACTCTGTGCATCTATAAAAAAACTGAATTATAATAGTCCTTAGAATAATATAGTTATTCTTGAAAGTTCTTAGTCGAGAATTATTGTGGGAGTGGACAACAATAATATATTAAGACTGATATGTAGTTGATTGATAACAAAGTGTTGTTATTGACATAGAGATGTCAAAACAAATACATATGTGTTAGAGAACGACATTGACAAGTCGGCGTTTAACCGGTCAAAAATATATAAATAAATTAACCTCTTTCAACAAATGATAAAATAAGGAAATTAAGTAGTTATAGGGAAAGAGGGTCGACCCACAGGGAGATTAGTCAGAATTCTTGACTTGAATTTGTCGGATTTAAATTCCCAGGAATATTTGTAAAAACAAAGAAATAAAAAGGGGGTGATCTGATTTTGAGTGAAGTAATAAAATAAAATGCAAGAATTAAAAATAATAAGAAAAACCAAGTATGTGAAATAGACTCGAACCAGCTCCTTCAATTCTTTCGATCACTAAAATAGATTTTTATTTCGGGGATCATGTCGGTTACAGTCTACGAGGCCCAACCCGTCGTAACTTGTTTCTCTCTCGAGTAACCAATCCTCCCAAGTCTATCTTCGAAAGATGGTTCTTAAATAAATCAATCACGTCTATCGCCGTCAAAATATTTAGAATAAAAGCAGGAAAAACCCGACTCAGAAATTGTCTAAAATATAATCGCTTCTGATTTTATCTTTCCTTGGCGGACCGCCGCTAAGAGTGTTCACAGGAAGTCAAAATTTGTCACAGGCTGATCCTTCCTCTCAACTATGTTTTTAAACGATTCCAGACCAACGAGCTCTTTTTGATTTGAAAAACGGTTAAAAACCTATAGTAAGGTCGATTGCCAAACTATCTAAGCAGAAAGATAAAAATGATTTCCCAAAAGAATTTAAGCAAGTTCAATTCTCACGAATCAAATTGACTTGGCTGGTTCTTGGCTTAAAAGATTTAGCTAAGCATGATATTGATTATCATGCTTAACTTGGTTTTGGAAAAATAATTAAATAACATAAATAAATGAAACAAAGAAAATAAAGAAAAAGAAGAACTTTTAATTAAAACTAGAAAAATGTTTACAAAGGTAAAAAAACTCAAAGCTAGAAGATGATCACTAAAATGATTGATTATCTAAGCCTTTACCAAGGGGTGGTATTTATAGGCTTAGATTTACAAAGATAAGGTGATGAGATAATTTAAAATAATAAACAAAAGATAAAACAATTCAAATGTTTTGAAATTTAAATACAGGAAATCTAAACGGATAAGCTGATAAGATCTCTCAGAACGTTCTAGAAGCTTCTAGAAGTCGCCACGCAACTGCCACGTCAGATGCCTCGTGCCTGGTGTCGTGCCCACGATGCCAATCATGACAGAATATGTAAAAAAATGCAGAAACGCCCTCTTTTCACTGCTATTTTCAGAATTGGATCCCTGCACAAAATATAACAAAAACAACATGTATTAAGCAGCAAGAAGTCCAAACAACTAGGAAAATAGCAAATGAAATATGTCACATTTGAGAGCTTATCAAATTCCCCCTCACTTGTCTCATACTTGTCCTCAAGTATGTCCAAAAAAGATATTAACCCAAGAATGCATTTCTCAAGCCATCACAAGCATCAAACATAATCATAAGAGTTCTAGCGAATAGGAGTATCATGAAAGAAACATAATCAAACCAAATGGATGCAAGCAAAGAACAGCCCTTATCTCTTCTAATTACCTACCAAGCATTAATCAAATCCTAACCTAGTTTTAATCCTCACCAAGATACACTCAAGAGCACTCAGAGTGTTTATAGGTAAAAGTGAAGCGAGAACACTCTAAGTCATACATGAACAAAAGTTTCCATAGGCTTGTAACAAGTTCAATTCTCCACTAATTTATTAGAATCGAGGTGCAAAAATCATTATGTCTTTTATTCAATGTGTAATGTGGGTTTAGAAAAAAGGTAGAAAGATGGAAAGAAAAGGCAAAAGAAGATGATCAATGCAAGAAGTTTCAAATAATAAGCAGCGAAGACAAAAGAGGAGCTAAAAATGGGCAAGCAAACACATATTTTTTTTTCATTTTTTCGAAACTGTTTTTCTTCTTTTTTTCCCCTTTTTTTTTTCTTTTCGAAGCAATTGCTTCCTTTTATTCTGTTTTTCTTTTCTTTTCTTTTTCATTTTTTTTTTTGGGAAAAATTCTGCCCTTATTTGAAAAGTATCTCTTTCATGTCTAATAAAGATTCTAGCATTTGATCAATTGAAATGGTTAAGTCAAAGGAATGGGATGTAAGGCTTACAAAGGCTCACTAGGCGATGAGAAAGGGTAAATTAAAATGAAAGGGATGGAAGAGGTTAAAGCCTAATGCCTAAATCATTTTAAAGCACCTCGTTCTTAGTGTAGTCTCAAATCGTAAGCAAGCCACAAGTTCTAGATTCCTAAGTTCAAGATGACACTCTCAAGCAAGGAAAAACGAGCATAAAGTATAGGATGCATGCTCAAGGCTCAAAGTCTCACAAAATTAGGCTAGGTTTGATTAAGCTAGGCGAGAAATCTAATTAACACAATCAAGAGAAATTAAAAGAGATGTCAAACTGCAGATTACCCATATCCTTTGATTATCAAAATGCTATAATTCAATCATTCTTAAGCACAAGAACAAGTACAACATGCTGGACAGCAAGTAATGGCAAGAAAAAATTCATCTCAAGGTTTAATCAAAATCAAAACATATTATCGAACAAGTAGACAAGTGGTAATTTACCCTCCCCTCACTTAAGTGAATTGCCCCAATTCATAAAAATTAAGGAAATAAAGAGATAATAAGGGCAAAAGATACTCCTTGTGGATGTAGAGTGAGTCGATGGGAATGGTGCACTATCAGTGGCTCGGATCAGCGGCGGCAGAGGGCTTTGAACGGAGCTGTCGGATGTGCCAAAGAGGGTGCAGTGAAGGGTGGTTCGGCATTCTCATCGGGGGAGTGATCTCGTTGCTGGTCGTCGGCCACCACAGCGAGGAGAAGGAGTAGGGACTGGCCCGAGTTGTTGGAAGCCTCCACAAAGGCTATCGGTGCGAATGGGAAGAGGCAAACGAAACCCGTGAAGAGGATGTGGAGTCCACGGTGGGCATCGAGTGGAAGGAGGGAGATGGGGATCGAGGGGGGCTGGGGGCTTGCCGTTGTCGACCACCACGGTGAGGAGGAGGTGTGGGGAATGGTGAAGTCGGCGTGGCTGAGTGAAAAAAAACAAAGGTGTTTGGTTGTGTTTTTTTTTGGGTTTGGGTAGCTCACGGGAAAGAAAGACAGGAAAGGGAAAAAGAGGAATTTTTTAAGAGGATAGGCTAAGATGCGTCAGCTTCTTTGGGTTATGCTAATGTGCACTGTTTAATGAAACGGTGCACTCCAATGCTTAGGGTCAAAATGTGCTGCTGTGAAGGGTTAGAAGCGTGGCTTGGCTTGCTGTGTGCGAAAAGAAACCTGCAGAGGGAAAGGAAAATTTATTAAGGGAACGAAAGAAAATGAAAAATAAAGAAGCATAAATTAAATAAAAAAAGAAGTAAAAATTGACGAAAAATAAACTAATAGGTTGCCTCCCATTTAGCGCTTTGTTTAACGTCGTTTAGCTCAACGACCTTTGCTAAATTTTTGGTTCTTCAAAAGAAAGGTCTTCAAATAAACGGTGATGTCCATCACTTGTCGTTTTAACGCCTTCCTTCATCTTTTTATTTGTGCGCAAAACAACAACTAAGCTTCTACCTCCTTCCCGATGCGAAAACTTACTCAAGATGATGATTGGCAAAGTTTGGTTGTCGCCTAAAAATATATACTTGAATTGATCTAACTTCGGCTTTGGTTCCTGCAAAATTGAGGGAAAATGTTTAGATCGAGATGGAATTAATCGAAAATCAGAAAGGGAAGAAAGAGTTGAAATGATTTCGCCTATATTTTCATCGTCGAGATCCGCGAATTCCCTACGAAAGTCATAACACAAATCAGTTTCGATCAAATCATCAGCTAACAGATCTATAATATCAACGAAATTTAAACTTGCGACCGAATCAGGATACTTCATAGCTTTATACATATCAAATTTAACTACTTCCCCATCAAATTCCATAGTTAAGATGTCGTCGCGGACATCAATCTTTGTATGCGCGATTGATAGGAAAGGTCGGCCAAGCAAGATTTCGGATCCGCTATTGCTACGATCATTTTCCATGTCCATAATATAAAAATCAGCAGGGAAATAAGATCTTTTACTTGTACCAACACGTTTTCTAGTACTCCCTCGGGGTAGATGACTGATCGATCGGCTAATTGAATTGTCACTCGTGTTTCTTTCAATGGTTCAGTTGAAATTTTGTTGTAAACGCTTAACGGCATGACGTTGATAGATGCGGCAAAATCGCACATCGCTCTTTTAATCCCAACTTTCCCAATTTTACAGGGAATCGCAAACATACCTTGGTCCTTGTACTTTGGCGGCAATGGTCTTTGAAGAATAGCCGAAACGTTCTCACCAAGGTTAACTCTTTCATTCCCAGACAATCGCCTCCGATTTGTGCATAGATCTTTCAAAAATTTTGCGTATTTAGGAACCTTCCGAATAACATCCAAAAGTGGAATGTTAATTTCCACTTTCTTGAATACATCCAAAATTTCCTTCTCTTCCTCCTTTTTATCTCGTTTCGCCAATCTACCTGGAAAAGAAGGAACAGGTTCGTAAGTAGAAACAGAAATATTGGATTTAGAGTTACCTGCAGTGGGTGGAGACTTTTCGTTCTGGTCCTTTGAAGAGCTACCTTACTCGTTGGTTTTTTGCTCGGTTTGCTTGGGCGGTTTAGGCGTTATCACAGTTCCACTACGCAGAGTGATCGCGCTCACATTTTCCCTTGGATTGGTTTCGGTTTGTGATGGTAACTTCCCATGGGATTCTAGACGGCTAACGGCTTGAGCTAGTTGGCTTATTTGTTTGTCGATTTGCTGGAGATGGGATTGTGTTTGGGTTTGGAATTTTTCCTGCGAAACTGTCAATCTCTCAACAATAAACTCAAGCGAGGATTTTTGGGGTGCTTGGTTTTGGTAGGAAGGTTGTTGCCTAGGTTGGTAATTCGGGTTTTGATTATTGTAGCTCAAGTTTGGGTGATCTATCCAACCGGGATTGAAGGTATTGCTATGTGGGTTATAGGGTCTTTGGGGAGGTCCGGGAAAGTTGTGTATGGCGTTAACTTGGGCACCAGATGTATCCCACAACAATGGCATAAGTCGGTTGCGTGATCTGGCATAGTGCATATTCCGCATACCTTAGCAGCTCTTATCTCCCCTGAAACAAGTGAATGCACAATATTAGTCAAATTATCAATTTTATTCTCTAATGAAATTGTGCTTACTGTGTGAACCCGTCAGTTGGGTTCACTCGCAGAATTAAATTGCTGTGAATTCGCCGCCATCGTAGATATCAGATTTCGAGAATTTTCGGGGGTCAAGTTGACAAGCGCTCCACCGCTTGCTGCATCTATCATTTTCTTATCCATCAGCAACATTCCTTCATAGAAATATTGAAGGAGCGTTTGCTCGGATAAGTTATGTTGCGGACAACTCGCGCACAACTTTTTGAATCTTTCCCAATAATCGTATAAGGACTCGTCATGCGTTTGTTGGATACCCAAAATGCTTCGCCTAAGTTCAGTCACTTTTGCTGCAGGGAAATACCTGTCAAGGAAAACACGAGAAAGATCAGCCCATGTATTAATCGAATTCGGAGGTAAATAACATAACCATTCTTTAGCCATTTCGGCTAAAGAAAAAGGAAATGCCCTTAGTTTTATCTGATCCTCCGAAACTCCTTGCGGTTTCATGATGCTGCACACCATGTGAAATTTGGCAAGGTGTTTATGTGGGCTTTCAGTAGGGAGGCCATTAAAAGTAGGTAATAAGTGAATTAGGCCCGTTTTGAGTTGGAAAGGGGTATCGCCGTGAGGAAAGGCGATACAAAGGGGTTGTTGCACAGTAGGGGCTGCGTTCAGCTCTCGAATCGTTTGATCTGCCACCGGTTCTGGTTCTAGTGTAGGTTCTTCGAGTGGTGTAGTTTCGAAAGTGGATTCCTGATCGGATTGTCGTGTGCTTTGTTGTCGTTTCTTTGGTCGAAGTGTTTCGCCGTGAGTTCTACGAGCGCTTGCTTCGATTTCCGGGTTGTATGGAGCTAAAGTACCCGGGTTCTTCCTGGTCATAAAAATAAAACAAAATCAGTCAAAAATGCCGAAAGTAAATCTCCCCGGCAACGGCGCCAATTTTGACAAGTCGACGTTTAACCGGTCAAAAATATATAAATAAATTAACCTCTTTCAACAAATAATAAAATAAGGAAATTAAGTAGTTATAGGGAAAAAGGGTCGATCCACAGGGAGATTAGTCAGAATTCTTGACTTGAATTTGTCGGATTTAAATTCCCAGGAATATCTGTAAAAACAAGGAAATAAAAAGGGGGTGATTTGATTTTGAGTGAAGTAATAAAATAAAATGCAAGAATTAAAAATAATAAGAAAAACCAAGTATGTGAAATAGCCTCGAACCAGCTCCTTCAATTCTTTCGATCACTTAAATAGATTTTTATTTCGGGGATCATGTCGGTTACAGTCTACGAGGCCCAACCCGTCGTAACTTGTTTCTCTCTCGAGTAACCAATCCTTCCGAGTCTATCTTCGAAAGATGGTTCTTAAATAAATCAACCACGTCTATCGCCGTCAAAATATTTAGAATAAAAGCAGGAAAACCCCGACTCAGAAATTGTCTAAAATAGAATCGCTTCTGATTTTATCTTTCCTTGGCGGACCGCCTCTAAGAGTGTTCACAGGAAGTCGAAATTTGCCACAGGCCGATCCTTCCTCCCAACTATGTTTTTAAACGATTCCAGACCAACGAGCTCTTTTTGATTTGAAAAACGGTTAAAACCTTTAGTAAGGCCGATTGCCAAACTATCTAAGCAGAAAGATAAAAATGATTTCCCAAAAGAATTTAAGCAAGTTCAATTCTCACGAATCGAATTGACTTGGCCGGTTCTTGGCTTAAAAGATTTAGCTAAGCATGATATTGATTATCATGCTTAACTTGGTTTTGGAAAAATAATTAAATAACATAAATAAACGAAACAAAGAAAATACAGAAAAAGAAGAACTTTTAATTAAAACTAGAAAAATATTTACAAAGGTAAAAAAACTCAAAGCTAGAAGATGATCGCTAAAATGATTGATTATCTAAGCCTTTACCAAGGGGTGGTATTTATAGGCTTAGATTTACAAAGATAAGGTGATGAGATAATTTAAAATAATAAACAAAAGATAAAACAATTCAAATGTTTTGAAATTTAAATACAGGAAATCTAAATGGATAAGCTGATAAGATCTCCCAGAACGTTCCAGAAGCTTCTAGAAGTCGCCACGCAACTGCCACGTCACTGCCACGTCAGATGCGTCGTGCCTGGTGTCGTGCCCACGATGCCAGTCATGACAGAATATATAAAAAAACTGCAGAAACGCCCTCTTTTCACTGCTATTTTCAGAATTGGATCCCTGCACAAAATATAACAAAAACAGCATGTATTAAGCAGCAAGAAGTCCAAACAACTAGGAAAATAGCAAATGAAATATGTCACATTTGAGAGCTTATCAGACATACTGGAATGACCCGCTATGAGCATGTTTCTTGGATTATTATGCGATAGTCACAATATTGCTCATAGTGATAACTAAGTGTATGATCCTCAGACTTGAGATCATCATTATTTCAATATCCAGAGTGACATATTTTGATGCAGTCAAACGTGTGTTGTAACAGACTACACTATAAAGACTGATATTGGATATGTCACACTCTATATAGCGAAATATGGTTGATCAAGATAGGTTTTGTCCCTCCTACATAATAAGAGTAATATCGTAGGCCACTTGATTTAGTGAGACTAGAAAATGCATGGTCATGGTCGAATAAATTGATATGAGATATCATAGTTATTCGTTTATCACAGTCTACTCAAGATATAAAGAAATATTAGATGGACTATACAAGTGTGACTAATCCATCACTTGTGTTCGATCTAGATATAAGGACAAAATGATGTAATACATAAAAGAAGTTAATCACGGAAAAAGGTAAAGTCGAACCACGACTTCGTGTAACTTAGGTAGCAATGATGTATTGCTAGATGTCACTCATTGTTTGTAATATTAGAATTGTTCTAGATATTACTACTAACGTTACATGAACCTACAAGGGTCACACCCTATGATTGAAACGAACAAATATCGACTAGATAGCATGTTTACAAACTTGTTGTACACGTAATAATTATTAAAGATGAAATTATTATAATTATTATAATTATAGATAATCTCGTTTATATATATTTTAATAATTAGATAATTATTGTAATTATCAAACACTATTAAAATATATATATATATCCCTAAAGAAACCTAATTAAAGTAGAATCAGATTCTACATATTTATTTGTATTTGGTTAAATATATTGTATATTTAATGAATTCGAATTAAAGTAGAATTAGATTCTACATATTTAATTATATTTGGTTAAATATATTGTATATTTAATGAATCTGAATCTAATTAGAATTAGGTTTTTGAATGCTATATAAAGGCATAAGGTCTATCAACCAAAGTATGTTTTTTCGGAAAACCTCTCTAACAATTAGAGAAGAGAAAATATTGTTCGTTTCGTTCGGGTGGACTGCGTAGAGGTCGGAGGCCGGAGCGCTATTGTGATGACTCAGATTCGATTTGGTTTATCCTAACTCCCTAAGGATATCAAGATACCAGATTTATTAAGGTAATATTTCATCCTTACTCACCCCGAATTCGTCCCTTGTACATAGATCACTGGCGGAATTTGTCGGATAATTTTTCGCTGCGCCATAGGGTATACCGACATTTCCCAACAGTGGTATCAGAGCCACTTGTACGATACAAATTCGAACTTAAATACTTGGATGATGCTTTTGTGTGAGATGCATGTTATTAGATTGGGGTTTATTCGATTTTTGACAAATATATGACATTTTCACACATTAGATCGTTTTACGCCTAATCTGAATAAATTAAATTGATTGTTCCAAGTGATTAAAGAGTTAGTTACAGATAAGTTAGGGTTTTCGGATGTTAAACGTTAACATATATGGGTAACAGTTATATTCAGAATAATGGTTAGTCTATAGATAACGTGCAGGGAAAGTAACAAAGAGTTGTTCAAGTAAAAATCTCGTGGATTTTGAAATCCTAAAAAAAAGCGATAATGTTGATAAAAGTTATCAATCATGCAGGGCCGCCGGACCTTCTCCCCTTGCCCCCTGGGTAGGTACAATCTGTCAAGACCTCAATAATAAACTGCTCGATGTTATGTTCGATATGCACGATGTTTGAAATGCATGGTTATAGCCCAATAGCCCTTTTATTTTGGTTTTAAATAAATACGGTCTGCGTGTCGTGTCTTTCTTTCTTCTATTGTAATTCTCTTCTTATCTTACTCCTTCGTATGAAAAACGAATTTTTAAAAAATTGTAATATTTGCGGAGAAAGCGTGGACCAAAGGAGCAGAATGATGGGCCGATCAAAGGTGGATTAGGTGCTTGAGAAGCAAGTTTTATCTTTAGTAATTTTGGTTCTCTCATTGGCTTAGGATGGGCCACCTTAGCTTTAAGGGCTATAACCATTGCTTTTATATTTACTGTTTTACATGTATGTGATACAATGTATTTTTTAGCATGATGGTAACTGCTTAAATCATAATAGCATGGTGAGATTAATGTATAAAAAACCCTACATATTTAATAAAATTAGTCATCCAATATTAACCCTCGTTAAAATCTCGATCAGTACTATATAGGTTTTGCCAAAGAAAAATACTTAGATCTATCTTGGTTAAACGCGAAGAATAAGTAAGTGATATTCAATGGTAGTAATATTGGTTAAACTAGGTTGTTCTAATAAGATTAGAAACCTAAAGACTAATGATTGTTCAAGAACTTTGGTAACTGAAATACAATACGAAAGTGCATGTCTAGGATTGGTTCTTTGAAATACTTGGTATTTAAGCGTGCCCAGTACACCACCTCTCTTCTCATAAGTTACCTACCTGGTGCATTGTTCATTATTGTGCTTTCTATTAGACCATATGAACTTTTGTTTTGGACAAATAGTTGTTCATCAAATATAGGAATTACATAAGATGTAATTATCAAGTGTTGCTTACCTAAATAATTGGATTCTAAGATTAAAGCCAAAGCTGACGTGGAATAAAATGAAATATGGATCATTACCCACTAGAAATACTTTTAGTAAGCTTTTCAATTTTGAGGGTTTTTAATAGTGGGAATTTAATTTCTTTATAAACATGATAAAAGGTACTTATAAATCATATTTTATCATTATATATTTTATGGAAAACTCAAACACATTATCATTGCGATCCGTCCTTAAGAAGGACAAATTGAACTTCCTTGATTGGTTTCGTAACTTAAAGGTTGTCCTTAAGCAAGAACGGAAACTGCAAATCATCGAAGAACTTGTCCTTAAAAATCCAGCGAATGATGCCTCCAAATATGAAAGAGAAGCCTTTGAGAAATACTCAAATGACACGGTAGATGTTGGATGCTTGCGACCACGACCCTTGAGCTTTAGAAGCAATATGATGACATGGTTCTTTATGAGATGATTAAAAATCTCAAAGAATTATATGAGGGGCAAGCTCGTCAAGAGAGGTATGAGACCTCTAAGGCTTTGTTTTGATGCAAAATGTTGGATGGAACTCCATTGGGAACTCGTGTTCTCAAAATGATAGGGTATATTTAGACCCTTGAAAAATTGGGCTTCACTCTAAGTGTTGAATTGGCTACTAATGTTATCTTGCAATTATTGTCGGATAGTTTTAATCAGTTTGTTCTTAATTTCAATATGAATGAAATTAACAAATCGTTGCCCCAGTTGCTTGGTCTGTTAAGAATAGCAGAAAACAACATGAAAAAGGTTGGTTGCAAACCTATTCTGATGGTTCGAAAGGATAACAAAAAAGGAAATCCCAACACCAAGGCAAAGCTAAAGCACAACAAAGGAAAAGCTGCACTGAAACCCAAATGAGGAGTTGCAAAAATAAAAAAAAAGTGTTTCCATTGCAACAATGCTGGACATTGGAAGAGAAACTGCCATGTATATCTTGAGGACATAAAGAATGCAAGAGAAAATGGGCAGTCCGGATCAGGTATTTATGTTATTGATATTAATATATCAACATCTACTTCTTGGGTATTAGGTATCGGTTGTGGTTCACACATTTATACTTATGTATCGTACAGGGACTAAAAATAGTAGAAATTGGCAAAAGGAGATGTGGACCTACGAGTGAAAAATAGAGCAAGAGTTGTTGCATTAGCTATAGGAACATATACTTTGTCATTACCTAGTGGACTTGTTTTAGATTTAGAGGATTGTTATTTCATACCTAGTTTGACTAAAAATATTATTTCAATTTCTTGTTTGGACAAGATTAATTTTGAGATTATCATTAAGAATAATAGTTGTTCTTTTCCCTAAATAATATTTTTATGGTACAGCTCAATTAATCAATGGCCTCTATATCTTAGATCAAGACAACTCTATATATAACATAAATACGAAAAAACAAAAAACAAATGACTCTAATCAAATTTATCTATGGCATTGTCGCTTGGGTCATATAAGTGAGAAACGCATATCAAACCTTCATAAAAATGGGTTTTTGGATTCTTTTGTTTTCGATCAATTAGATATTTGTGAACCTTGCTTAATGGGAGAAATGACCAAATAACCATTTGACGGTAAAAATGAGCGAGCAAGTGATTTATTAGGTCTAATACTAAGTGATGTATGTGGACCGATGAATACACAATCCAGAGAAGGGTTTCAATACTTTATTACTTTCATTGACGACTTCAGTATATATGAGTATGTTTACCTAATGCATCATAAATCTGAAGCCCTTGAAAAGGGCAAGGAATTTAAGAATGAAGTACAAAACCAATTAGGAAAGAGTATCAAAGCTCTTCAATCAGATCGAGGAGAAGAATACTTAAGCTTGGAGTTTGATGAACTCCTTAAAGGATGTGGGATTGTCTCACAACTTACACCTCCAGGTACTCCACATCACAATGGAGTGTTTGAAAGGAGAGATCGAACAATGTTAGACATGGTTCGGTCAATGATGAGTCATGCTGATCTTCCAACTTCTTTTTGGGGACATGCGCTAGAAACAGCTGCTTTCACACTAAATCGTGTTCTGTCTAAATCGGTTCAAAAGACACCATATGAGATGTGGACTGGGAAGCGTCCTAGTATGTCTTTTATGAAAATTTAAGGATGCAAAGTTTATGCTAAACATTAAATGTCTACAAAACTCGAACCCAAATCTTATAAATGTAATTTTGTAGGGTATCCTAAAGAAACTAAAGGATAATATTTCTTCAATCCATCTGAGAACAAAGTGTTTGTTGCTCGAACATGAGTCTTCCTCAAAAGAGAATTTATTCTCGAAAAGGAAAGTGGGAGAAATATTGAACTTGAAGAAATTCAAGATCAACCACAGATCACTGAACCAGAGGTTGAACAACCACTAATTCCACAAATAGTTGAGGAACATCCAATCGTTCTTAAAACACAACCACTACGGAGATCCATGAGAGAACGCAATGCGCCTGAGAGATATGAATTTTTTGTCGCATTGCATGGAGACGTTCTTCTCAGAGACCAAGATGAACCTTAGACTTATCAAGAAGTAGTGGAGAGCCCAGACTCTGAGAAAGGGCTAGAAGCCATGAAATCCGAGATGGATTCCATGTCAGAAAACCAAGTATGGACTTTTGTCGACCCACTCGAAGGGGTTAAGCCCATAGGGTGCAAATGGGTTTTCAAAAAGAAAACCGACATGGATGGCAATGTACAAACATGCAAAGGGTGATTGGTCGCTAAAGGATTTCATCAAATTCATGGTATAGACTATGATGAAACTTTTCCCCTGTTGCTATGTTTAAATCTATCCAGATAATGCTTGCAATAGTTGCATATTACGATTATGAAATCTGGAAAATGGATGTCAAAACTGTTTTCCTTAATGGAAAATTAGATGAAGATGTGTATATGACACAGCCTGAGGGTTTTGTCAATCCAAAAGATGCCCTAAAAGTATGCAAACTACAAAGATCCATTTATGGGTTGAAGCATGCTTCTCGAAGTTGGAATCTTCGTTTTAATGAGCCAATCAAAGAGTTTGGTTTCATTAAAAATGAAGATGAGCCATGTGTTTTCAAGAAAACTAGTGGGAGCACTGTTACATTCTTGGTATTGTATGTGGATGACATACTAATAATAGGAAATGCCATACCTACCTTACAGTCTGTAAAGAATTAGTTAGGAAAATATTTTTCTATGAAAGACTTGGGTGAAGCAACCTACATATTAGGAGTCAAGATTTATAGAGATAGATCAAAACGACTCTTAGGACTAAGTTAAAATACATACATAGACAAAGTACTGAAAAGATTCAGTATGGAAGAATCTAAAAAAGGATTCTTACCTATGAGACATGGTATTTCGCTCTCGAAGGAAATGTGTCCTTCAACACCTCAAGAGAGACAACGCATGTGTAAGATTCCATATGCTTCGGTCATTGGTTCTATCATGTATGTCATGCTATGTACACATCTAGATGTATCATATGCACTAAGTATGACAAGTCGATACCAAGTAGATTCTGGTGAAGGTCATTGGGTTGCATTCAAAAACATCCTTAAGTACTTAAGAAGAACTAAGGATATATTCCTTATTTATGGAGGTGAGAAAGAACTAAGTATAAAAGGTTATACTGACGCAAGCTTGTAAACTGATAAGGATGATTCTCGATCGCAATCGGGTTTTGTGTTTTGCCTTAATGAAGGTGCTGTAAGCTGGAAAAGTTCAAAGCAAGATACAATAGCACATTCTACAATAGAAGTCGAGTATATTGCAGCAAGTGATGCTGAAAAAGAGGTTGTTTGGATCAAAAAGTTCATATCTGAACTAGGGGTCGTGCCTAGCATATCAAATGTTATAGATCTATGTCGTGACGACAACGAAGCCATCACACAAGCAAAAGAACCCAGATCTCACTAGCGATCCAAATACATACTTAGGTGTTACCATCTTATTCGTGAAATCATTGATCGATGAGATGTAGAAATATGCAGAGTACATACAGATGATAATGTTGCTGATCCACTGAAAAAGCCTCTGACACAGCAGAAGCATGAACGTCACACTAAGTCTCTTGGTGTTAGATACATGAGTGATTGGTCTTAGTGCTAGTGGGAGATTGTTGGAGTATGCACAAAGACCAATCATGAGATGATTGTAAAAGACATACTTATTTTATCTTGTTTATTAATAAAGCCATTATTATTATTATTTCAGTCTTATTCTGTGCATCTATAAATAAACTGAATTATAATAAAGTCTTTAGAATAATATAGTTATTCTTGAAAATCCTTAGTCGAGAATTATTGTGGGCGTGGAAAACAATAATATATTAAGACTAATATGTAGTTAATTGATAACAAAGTGTTGTTATTGACATAGAGATGTCAAAATCAATACATAAGTATGTGTTAGAGAACGACATACTAGACTAACATAGAGATGTCAAAATCAATGCAGTATGGTTGATCAAGATAGGATTTGTCCCTCCTACATAATAGGAGTAATATTGTAGGCCACTTGATTGAGTGAGACTAGAAAATGCATGGTCATGCTCGAATAAATTGATATGAGATATCATAGTTATTTGTTTATCACAGTCTACTCAAGATATCAAGAAATATTAGATGGACTATACAAGTGTGACTAATCTATCACTTGTGTTCGATCTAGATATAAGGACAAAAGGATGTAATACATAAAAGAAGTTAATCACGGAAAAAGGTAAAGTCGAACCACGACTTCATGTAACTTAGGTAGCAATGATGTATTGCTAGATGACACTCATTGTTTGTAATATTAGAATTGTTCTAGATATTACTACTAATGTTACATGAACCTATAAGGGTCACACCCTATGATTGAAACGAACAAATATCGACTAGATAGCATGTGTACAAACTTGTTGTACACGTAATGATTATTAAAGACGAAATTATTATAGTTATTGTAATTGTTGTGCGTAAAAGAGTCTATCACAATTGGGTGCAAGTATACATGTCACAAGTAATAAAGTGATACGAAGTATCGAATATCGTCTCCACAAGGACTAGAAATACTTCTATTCTTAAATCTCTGCACAAGAAAAGAAATAATTTTAATAAAGTGATTTTGGAAGACTTGAAGATAAACTAAAGTAAAAGAGGAAATTAGATTGAGAGAATAGGCTGGTATTGATTTGCTCAGTAGTGCAGGCATTGCACTGTTCAAAGGAACTTCTATTGCTCATGTCGTTGCGCCTGCCGTGGCAGCACCTGTTGCGACAGTAGTCTGTTGTTGTCGCGGCAGCGACCAACAACTCTGTACTTCAAGTTCGGCAAGAACCCATGTTGTGACTTGTCCTATCCCTAGGTCCAAGTTCTATCGATGAACACGTCTTAGATGATACCTCCCGACATGAATCGAAGGATGAACACCAAAGTTTATGAATTCTTCTTTAGTCGCTTAACCTTGTACCTATCCCTAGGCCAAGATGGTTTCGCCATAAACTGGAAAACTCGTATTTACTCTCTTCGTATACTTAACTCTCCCGATATTAAGTAAATGAATAACCTCACAATGCTCTCCTGATACTCTTATGAGATGTTGAAACCAGAGTAAATAAACTTGAAGCTTTTATTAATTGAACAAAATAAATCCTAAGAAACAGTACAACCCTTACAACTACCTTACAAGATCAACCCTTAGCCCTAGGGGAAGTTTAGAACATGATTGAGAAGAGAAACGACTAGGGTTTTGGGGGGAAGACGACTATGAGCTAGATATCTTTTACCTTGTCAAATTACAAGCATATATATAGGCCTTGGACTTAAGTTTTCTTAATGGACAAGAATACTAGTTTGAATTAAAGTACAACTATATTAAAGACTAAATCTCTGAGTAGATGTCTTTTAATTCGCCCTATCTTCTTGCTTTGACTTTTCCTCAAACTTTGGGCACGGCCTTCCTTGTGCTTCTGCGCTCCGACAGTTATGCGAGTGGTCCAAAAAAAACAGGCTTTAAATGCTCTATCAGTCGAACTACACTTCACATTTTCCATCACCATTGTCTTCATTGTCACCTCCTCTGCCACGGCAGATGTCACGACCGTGTTGTAATAGGCAGTGTCTTTCAATCCTTCACTCCAGCTCTGCTGTTGTCTTCTGTTCCTCTGCTGCCCTGGAAGCTGCCACAATAGGTACCTGCAAGAATAGACCAAAATCAACAGCATCTGTGCAATATTGTCCATTTGTGATGTTTATGCAAAATATATCCTAAAATGTAACTAAACATGCTTGAGTGCATCAATAATATGGGTAAAAGAGGGTTAAAATATAGAACATTTATGCACTCAACAGTAATTATAGATAATCTCGTTTATATATATTTTAATAATTAGATAATTATTGTAATTATCAAACACTATTAAAATATATATATCCCTAAAGAAACCTAATTAAAGTAGAATCAAATTCTACATATTTAATTGTATTCGGTTAAATATATTGTATATTTAATGAATCCGAATCTAATTAGAATTGGGTTTTTGAATTCTATACAAAGGCATAAGGCCTAGCAGCCAAAGTATGCTTTTTCGGAAAATCTCTCTAACATTTAGAGAAGAGAAAATATTGTTCGTTTCGTTTGGGTGGACTGCGTAGAGGTCAGAGCGCTATTGTGACGATTCAGATTCGATTTGGTTTATCCTAACTCCCTAAGGATATCAAGATACCATATTTATTAAGGTAATATTTCATCCCTATTCACCCAGAATTCATCCCTTGTACCTGGATCACTGACGGAATTTTCTGGATAATTTTTCGCTGCGCCATGGGGTGTACCGACATTTTCCAACAAAGCCTGACTTTATGAACTCGAAAATAGAAGGACAACAGGGCAATAGTAGTAACATTACTATGCCTAAATTAGAAGACAACATTATCAAAAGGGAGAATATGCAGTGTCTAAAGAGCATAATGCATGTGAAAGAAATGTTAACATGAAGCAGAATGGATTTATTCTTAGGCCTAAAATCGAACAACAATATTTTTATGATGATAATCTGAGGGGTTGGATTAAAAAATGCCACAAGTATTTCTCTATTTTTTATATAGCTAAAGATAAAAAAATTGGAGATTGTTGCTATGTATTTGATAGGGAGGACAGAAACTTGGTTTGATGGGTACATCTTACAGAAAAATAGGGCTACATGGCATGAATTTGTATCTGATTTATGTCATAGGTTTTGTAACAAAGAGTACATTGATGTTATAAAAGAATTTAACAAATTATTCTAAAAATTCAATGTTGAGGATTATCAAGATAGATTTGAGGAACTGAAACCTTTATACTACTACAAAATTTTCAATGGGGAAACATACTTTGTGTCAAGTTTTATTAATGGGCTAAAGGAAGAATTAAGGCACAAAGTTAATGTACATGAGCCTTTTGACTGACATGAAGGTCAAACTATATAAGCTGGCCATGAAAATATAGAGTAAGAAGTTCAAGTCATCCTTTAGAAGCAATTCATATGGCAGCCAGAATTTCAGTTAAAAAACAATCAGCGCACCAGCAACTACAACAAACCAGAAGGGATTGGCACCAACTACTATGCAGAAACAAGGGGTTATAAAATTTAAGAGAGCCAATCATTTGTCTTACAAGGGTGGAGAAAAGTTAGGACCAGACCATCAATGTAAACAGAAGCAATTTAATATGATGGAAGAATAAGAACAGAGTTTAGATCAAGTAATAGATAGTTTAGAGGAAGAGAACAACAAGCAAGGGGTCCTATTGAGGGACAAGAAGTGGATGAAAGGCCCTGAAATTTCCATCAATGTTTTAACAAGAAATGTTGGATATAGCACAATCAAAATCCAGGGAACTATTAAAGGAAAAAACTTAAGTATCTTTGTGAACAGTGAGAGCACTCATAATTTCATCACTGCAAGATAGGCCAAGGAAGGAGTAGAACTGGTTCATACTACCCCATTGATTATAACAGTGGCTAATGGAGATTCTCTCCATCGCACAGCCAAAAGCAATCAACTAGGCTAAAAAATGCAGGGGCATTATTTTGAGTATGACTTTAGAGTCTTACAGATGAGAGGTAGTGATATGGTACTTGAAGTTGATTGGATGCAAAATTACAGTCCAATTACTATAGAATTTAATGAAACGACTCTCAATTTTAAAAGGGGAGACCAAATGTGGTGCTGCAAATTGTGATGACGTTTTTTTGAAAAAAACTTCAAGGTGTCCCACTTTTTAAAAATGATTTGTTTAAAAGGATAATTTCTTTCGAGAATTCGTGTTTTGGAAAACAACGAGACTTGGGGTCGCCATCGGCCACTTAGGTAGGCCGGACACCATAAAAAACTAGAGATTCATTTTGAAAAGGGTTCGAGAGTTGGTTACGCGTGGGGAAGGATCAGCACCCCCATCACGCCCAAAAATCGGTACCGAAATATTTTTTGCTTTTAATCGATGGGAATTGTTGAAATTTAAAATGAATTTAATTATGGTTTCTTAATTGAAAATTAACCTTAATTGTACGAGCTTTATCGAATTGGTGAGTTCAAAATAATTAGACATTTAATTAATAAGGATTGCGATACATCGGACCATAGATTAAATCGACATCATATAAGTCTGACTGTCGTGTTAATTTACGGTTCGACTCTCGTACGTCACCTTTATGCATGATGCAAGCATTTAGGAATGATATTATGATATTGTCCCTTTTTAATTATCATTTACCTTTGGACGTTAAGGATCAATTCACATATTTGGTCAACATCCAATAAAGCAGGACTGTTACGGCACAAATATCAAAATTGATGAACAACTCCTTCTTATTATTTAAATTAATTAATTCAATATAAATGGGCTTCATGAAAGACAATTAAAAGATGGTAAACAAAGGTATAAATGTAAACACACAAGGCCCACCCCAATACCTAACCTATAAAGGCCCAAATCATGAAAAGCCCAATTAGTGATCTAATTATTTATTAGATGAGCCTAATATTTAATCCTAAGTTAATTTACCCTAAATGACTAAAAAAACCTAACAAATTATGATAAATAATTTCAAATTTAATGTCGATCTAGTCTTTAAAGTTGATTTTATCTTAAAAGTTATTAAGAAATGTTCGATCGATTTAATAAATTTAACATTTACTCAAATAGGCCAAGAACAAATTTAAATTCACTAAATTAGCTCGAAATCTAATCTAATTAAGGCTCTAAAGAACATAATCTTTAAAATTAATTTAATTAATTTAGGGATCGTGCTCCTATGAGACGAGCACACGATCTAAATTAATTAAATTGATTGGTCTAATCTAATCTAAAGCCTTAACAAGGCCCAAAATCCCAACCAACCAGAAAAACTAAAACCTAAAACACAAGGTCCAAACCACAAAGCCCAAAACAAAGCCTAAAGCATAGTAAGGCCCAAATTACTATATTAAGCTCAACCCAAATATAAGTATATATATGTATATTATAATATATTATACTAAGGCTACATATATTGTAAACTTTTATAAAAAAAATCTATATATGACATACTTTGTAAAGTATATATATTACAAACCCTTTAAATATGTATATATATTATATTTTTTAAAACTATATTATATATTTAAAGAAGCTATAGGTATACATTATAAACTTTTAGAAAAAAAAAACTATATATATTTTGAAAACCATAACTTTGTAAAACTATATATTATATATAAAAATACTATATATTTCATAGCATTAAAATAAAAAATAACATATATTATACCTTCTAAGAAACGGTGTACATATTATAAACTACACATCATATAATACACCACATATCATAAAAACATATATTATATAAAACCACAACCACATCAAAAATGAAATAAACAAACAATATCAATAGAAAATAAAAACTGGAAATTTAAAGATGCAAAATAAAAATAAACATGCATGATAAAAGAGGGATTTAAATACTAGAAAGGACTAAAATGTAAAGAAACAAAATCTGAGGGCTAAATTAATCGAAAACAAAGACTTAAGTAAAAAGGGGACGAGATTGAAAATCATTTCAAGACTTCGATGGCATGGAGTGTGATTTACCCGCCTAGAGGGACCAAACATGTGATTTAGGAGTGTGGAAACCCTTCAGGCGTAATTTAAAAGGGGTGGAAGGATTTGAACGGCAAATGAACCAATTTTAATACGTTAAAACAATATATAAGGGCCGTCTCAGCCCAAAATAACCTCTTTTGGTTAAAAACAATCTCAAGCTCTCTGACTCTCTCTAACCTCTAATAAGTGACGTCGCACACCGTCGCCTTCTCTTTTTCATTTTAAAACCGAATCCAACATCCCAAAAATCGAACAACTCGAACCCCTTTTACATTTTAAAATCGAATCTAACATCCTTTTTTCAAAACTCGGTCACCTTCTCTTTTAAAATTCGGAAAACTGACTCAAAAATCAAAACTCCTTTTTAAAACCGAAGCCGAAATCAAATGTTTTAGTCACCCTTCCCTTTGATTCACCTCACACGGCCATGGGAAGGGCCAAGAGGCTTGTTATCGGCCGAGAAGAGCGACGACACAGAGGAGGTGAAACGACAAAGGTAAACAAAAGAAAATTCTAAAGCTTTTCATTTTTTGTTTTTCTTTTTGATCCGAAATGAAAATGCGGATGAATGCTTAAAAATATGAGAGATAGATACCTCTGGTAACGGAGGTTTTTGCTTTGTATTGTTGGGGTGAAACTCCCTTTTTTTCTTTCTTTCTTTCTATTGATTCTGAATAATTCCCTCTCCCCCCCCCCCCCATTTTTACAAATGCTTTGTTGTTTCGATTATATAGCCGAATTACACTGATTTTAGAAATACATGAAATAAAGGGATAAAATCCCATTGGTTGCTGATTTTTCCGTCTTGAATGTATTCATGTCCATATTCTGAAATTTCTTTACATCTGCAATCTTCCAGTGTTGGTTATGCTTATGATATCTTCATTGTTTTTTGTTTGCATGTCGTGGCTACTGAGAGGAGGGGGACTAGAGGGTTGTGTCTGTCGTACAGTTGATCTTGGCCATCTGATGCGGCGTTGATCTGACGATCAAGAGCCTGCAATGTGGGATTGAGGATCTGGACGATCAGGATGAAGCTGGAACGTCGTGTGTGAGCTCCACGCGCGCGTGGGGTAGCTGAAGAGTCGCGCGTGGGGTAGCTGAAGAGTCGCGCGTGGGGTAGCTGGAGAGTCGCGCGTGGACTGCAAGCACGTTGGATGCGATCTCAGTCGTTCGATGCGCTCCTGATCTAATGACTACGCTCGATGCGGCGCCAGGGAAAAAATGGCTAGCTAGGGCTTCATCCATCAGCGCGATCTGGACCGTCAGATCTATTAGATCTGACGGTTAGCAGCCGACTGCGTAGAGAGCAAAGATGGTTATCAAATTAGGTCATTTAATGTTTTAAGCGTGGGCCCTTATTGGGCCAAAATATATGTATTTAATTTTTGGATTCTTTAAATATAATTTAAATGGACTGTTATATATACATATATATATATATATATATATATATATTATGGGCTGAGTTTTATTTAATTTGATACACTTTATAATATAATAATGGTAATAATGATGATAAATATAATAGTAATAAAAACATGATTGGAATATAATATAATATACTAGTAACATTTAGAGATTTTTAATTGGACAATAATCATGATAATAGCTAATTATGACAATAGATATAATACTACATATATCACTAATATGTACCAATAATACTAATATTTTATTTGTTTTAGTCTTAATCATATTTGTTTGTTTTAGTATTAATCATACTATAGTATTAAAATAGATAACCAAAATCCTTTATTAAAAAACTAAAACGGGTCATCTCCAAATAAAATTAATGATTACATAAATGGGAAAGATAGCCCCCATGTGAAGCCGATTTCTAAAGAAAATATGCTGAAGTTGACAACTAAAGACCTCAAAGTTCTAGGGGAATTATATTTTCTAACGTCTGGAACAGTGAAAACTGAAACTCCATAAGCATTGAATCCCTTTTTAGAAGAGTATAAAATAATATTTGAAGAGCCCAAGGAGTTGCTCCTTGTCCGATCCCATGATCATGCAATAACACTACAACCTGAAGTCTTACCAGTTAATTTGAGGTCTTGTAGATTTTCATTCCAGCAGAAAATTGAAGTGGAAAAACAAATAGCTAAATTGTTGGTAACCTCTATTATCTAGCACAACAAAAGTCCCTTTTGCTTTTCTATGTTTGTTGGTTAAAAAAAAGAAGGTAAGTGACGATTGTGTGTGGACTATAAGCAGTTAAACAACATCACAATGAAAGACAAATTTCCCATCCCAGTGATTGATGATTTACTAGATGAGCCTATTGGTGTTACATATCTTTCTAAGGTTGATATAAGATCAGGGTATTGGCAGATTAGGATAAAAAATGAAAATATTCCTAAAACAACATTTCGAACTCACCATAGACACTTTGAGTTCAAAGTGATGCTCTTTGGCCTCACTAATGCACCTGCCACATTCCAAGCTCTAATGAATGACTTATTTGGCTCCTATTTGAGAATTTTTTTATATTTTTTTGACGATATTCTAATTTACAGTGCAATTTTACCAGACCACATTCAGCATCTAAAGCAGGTTTTAATTATTCTTCAGCAACATCAGCTTTTTGCCAGAAGAAAGAAATATTTTTTTTGCCAGCTTCAAGTGGAATACTTGGGCCATATTAGTTCAGCTGCTGGGGTTGCTACTGATCATACCAAGATAGAGACAATGTAAAACTGGAAACTTCCTACATTAGTGAAATCTCTTCAAGGGTTCTTTGGTCTTACTAGTTACTATATGAAGTTTATAAGGAATTATGAGGCTCTTAGTAAACCACTAACTTAAATGTTCAAGAAAAATAATTTTCATTGGACTACTGAATCCATGAAGGCTTTTGTTCTACTCAAGAAAGCTACGTGCAAGGCTCTTGTTCTAGTCTTGCCAAATTTCTCTAAACTTTTGACCTGGAAACATATGTTAGTTTCAGAGGGGTGGGTGTTGTCCTTTCTCAGGAGGGAAGACCAATTGCTTACTTAAACAAGGCCTTGGGTCTTAAACATGCAGATTTATCAATATACGAAAAGGGGTACTTAGCAATACTTATGGTTGTCACTAAATGAAGACACTACTTGAAACACAAACTCTTTGTTATTAAGACTGATCACGAGCCTCCGAAGCACCTTCTTGAGCAGAAGTTGACTACAACAGTTCAGAAAAAAAAACCTAACTAAATTATTAGGCTTAGACTATGTGATTAAATACAAGAAGGGTAAGTCAAATGTTGTTGCTAATGCCCTTTCTTGAAGCTATGAGACTGACACTAAATTTTTAGTTATGGATGCTGTTTTAATTGTTCCTAAATGGGTCAAGGAAATTGAGGCCAGTTATGTTGATGATGCATTGGCTCAGAAATTAACTCCAGCCTTCATTGTTGGCAAGAGAGATGAACATGGCTGGTCTTATACAAAGGGGACACTCAAATTCAAAGATACAATTTATGTGGGGTTCTGCATGCAGTTTACGGCTCCAATTGCTCCAGAATTTACATGACTCACCACATGATGGTCATTCTGGAATGCATGGTACATATCAAAGGCTCAAAAAGCTACCTTTTATTGGCCAGGAATGAAGTCAATGGTAAAAATTTATGTGCAACTCTATGATGTCTGTCAACGAACAAAAGGTGAACATGTTCATCATCCTGGTCTCCTATAGCCTATAGAAATTCTTAAACAAGTTTGGGCAACAGTTACTATGGACTTCATTGAAGGTTTTCCTACATCAATGAAGCTTAACTGTATCCTTGTTGTGATGGATAAATTCACTAAATATGGTCACTTTATAGGTCTTTTCCATCTCTATACAGTGTCCCAAATTGCCCAAAGCTACCTGAAGAATATCTATAAATTGCATGGCTCACCATAAATTTGTATCACTAAGAGAGATAAAGTTTTACTAGTCTGTTTTGGATGAAAATTCATGAAACAGCTAGGGATTTCATCCTTATTTAGTACTGCCTATCATCCTCAAATAGACGACCAAACCGAGCGTCAAAACAAGTGCCTAGAGCAGTACCTTCGCAGCTTGTGTTTTGAAAAATCTACTGACTGAGCCAAATGGTTGCCGCAAGCAGAGTATTGGTATAACACTAATTACCATACTACTCTCAAAACAACACCCTTTGAGGCCCTCTACGGCTATAAACCACCAATTATGAATTGGCTACAAGATTCAAAAGTAGGCAGTGTGCAAGACCTTATGCAACAAAAAAACTACAGTACTCGATTGCTACAGGAGAATTTATTAAAGGCTCAGAATCGCATGAAATAATATGCAGACAAGTAGAGATCAAAAAGGCCGTTTCAAGTGGGTGACGAAGTGTACCTCAAACTCCAGCCCTATCACCCATTTTTCATCGCCCTTTGCAAGAAATTGAAGCTCTTGGCTCGCTTTTATGGGCACTATAAAATCATCAGAAAAATTGGTTCAATGGCTTATGAACTCCAATTGCCCCCAACATCAAAGCTCCTCCATGTTTTTCATGCTAGTCTACTGAAGAAATGAATCAGTGATAGAGTAATACCTGTCTTGAACCTACTAAATTTGGGCGTCGATGGACAACCACATGTGTATCTTGTGAAAGTTCTTGATAAGCGGATGTTAAACGCAACAATGTCGATGTTACCCAATTACTGGTCCACTGGTCCAACCTTGGTGCTGAGAGCGCGACATGAGAAGATTTTTTGGTTTTTCAATCTTAATTTCTTGAATTTGATCCTTGGGACAAGGCTCTACTGCTGTGAGGGGTAATGTCATGGCTTTGGCTGGTTAATTAGGGTTTGAACAAGGAAAAACAAAGGAATTGAGAGTTTATAGAAGAATTGGGGAGAAGCTTGAGCGGGAAATGGACTTGATTGATCAGGTGATTGAGACCAAGCAGAACGATGACGTTTTGGTCAAGAACGAGATGGGTTTAAAGACAATTATCACCCAAGATTAATGGGTTGACTGGAGCGGCCAATACAAGCCATTAAGGAGTCTAATTTAGTAATTATTAGTTATTGTCGTTATTTGTTATTGTTGTTATTCTTTATTGAAGTATGTACTATATGAAGGAGAATGTTGTACAGACTCTCATATGATATATTTTACAATTGAAATGACCTAATTTCTTCTCCTTAAACCTTATTCTCTATCTACTTCTTAAACCCTTTCTTCATCTTGAGTCGTTTCCCTTTTGGTACACAACACTTTTTGTTGTTGTTTTATTACTTGGGTTAACTTTTGATGTATTTGCATCTTAAATCTTTGAACGAGTTTAGAGTAAAAAAAATTATTCGTTCTTCGTTGTATTTTTTTGTTGAATTTATTCTTTTGTTTTATAATTTATATTTGAGGTTCATGGCTCTTCAACCCAATAATGTTATTTTAAAGTTTGAACATATGTTCTTTTTTTTAGAGTGCAACGCGGCTTGCCATTGCATTTACCTAACACTTGTTGGTTTTGTTGAATTTGACACTTCAATAACTTTTTGGGTAATTATTTCATACACTACAGTGAAAATTAAAAGATTTCACAAGCGCCTTAATTATAACGTTTAGGGACTTAATTTTGGGGTTTAGGTGCAGGGTTTAGAATTTAGTGATAGTGGTTAAATTTAGGGTTTATGGTTATAATTTAGGGTTTATAGGTTAAAACCTAAATCCTCACTATATTACCCTAAAAACTAAACACTAACCTCTAAACTCTAAATTCTAATCATAAACCCTAAATTCTAACCCTACACCTAATTCTTACACCCTAAACTAGCCCCTAAACCCTAAAACTAAAGCGTTTGTGAAAACTTTTAGCTTCTACCGCCAGTGTATTGAATATAGATCCTAACTTTTTATAACAAAAAGACATTTAATGAAAAAAAAATATACTTATAGTCATAACCAATAAAATTTTGATAGAATTGGTCAAAAGTTGAGATTCCGAATTCTTAAATATTTATATTCAAAATTTATGAGCTAAATGCACTACAAGTCTCTAAATCATGACCAAAATTTTAACTTGGTCTTTAAACTTTTGAATGTGTCAACTTTATCTTCAAATTATGACCTTCATTTAAATTGGTCCCCAAACTTTTGAACATCCCAATTACATCATCAAGTTATTGTTTATGTCACACCAAATTATTACTTGATACACAAAAATGTTTGCATTACATTTAACAAATTTTATAACGATTTTATCTACATGAAATATGAATAGTATTATATACTGATAATTTAGAGATAAAATTAAAATAATTAAAAGTTCGGAGACTAATTTAAAATAAGAGTCACAATTTGAGAATAAAATCGAACCATTTACAAATTTAATAACTAGTTTAAAATGAAAGTTATAATTTTAAAATAAAATTAAAATATTTAAAAAATTTAAAGACGGGTAATTTAAAGACATACGGTACAAACAACTCAAATTTTATATTACGTAAAGTATGCGGTGCGGATCTGAAGCTTAATGTTCAGATGTATTAGTACATACAATGTGTATTCCTTATTGGTCAGAAATATACGTTTGAGATCCCAACAGTTGGACTTGGCGCAGAATTTGACTTTTTGAATTTTGCCCTAAACAACCGGCACCTGTCGGTCTCAACCGGTCTCGATCCGGTCCAACTAAACAAACTGAAAAAAAAAACAGTTCAGTAGAGTCCTTTTATTTTCTTTTCATATATATATTTGTAAAGAAATGGGATAAGACGAGAAGTTGCAGAGGAAAGACAAAGTTTCCGAAGATAGTAAACACAATCTATCTCTCAATTCTATTAGGGTTTCAAATCCCAATTCCTGCTCTCAGGTAAACCTTCTTTCATTTTCATTAGGACTTTTCTTTTCGTTATTTGCTGTTTGGTTCCGGAGAAATGCAGTAGAGAGAGAGAAAACGTGCTTCGTTAATGATTTGAATTTCTAATTCGTGAACTTCAATTAGTTTAAAATTTAGTGAATGGTGAAGTTCTGTTAAATTACTTTGCTTAATTTGTATTTTGTTTCTTTGTTTACATCGTTTTAGTGGAAATAATGAGCCACGGGATGGTTTATTTACAGTTCAATTTTCTTTTTGGTTTTTTACTTGATTTCTTAGTTGCGTAGCGGTTTTTCCACTGAATTCGATGGTTTTAAAGTGTTTATGTGACAATTATATGTGAATTTGGAAGATGACGCTGGTTTATTACAGTGAAAGTGTGAAACCCTAACTCTGTGGTGAAATGCTTTGGAAACTAGGGTTTTGTGATTGGTAGAAATGGGTCTTGAGGAGGGGACAAGCAATGGTCAAGGAACAGAGTGTAGGGAGGAGATTAAGGGCTTCAAGAGTGAACCCGTGGGTAATGGGTTTGGGTATGAATGTATGAATGATTCTGGTGATGGAAGTTCAGGAGCAAGTGAGGGTTTTCGAACATATAAGAGGCGCAGACAGTTAAGTTCGAGTTCAAAGATCAGAGTGCAAGATGGTGCTAATGCGTCGGCTGACCAGGTAGATTTTGATAAATGTGTCTGAATATGTATGCTTGCAGTTGTAGCTGTTAACTTTCTTTTGTTGTTGTAATGTTTAATTTTGAGATGGCCATGGGCTTATTAAGGTACTTTTAACCATGTCATGTTTCAAGATTTTTTTTTTCTCCCAAGAGCTTACTTATTGCACATTGGGTTGGTGATAAATAAGATTAACTTTTTTTGCAATCAGATGGCAATATCTGATTGGAGACTATCCTATGGGTATGATGAGAAGATTTGACTGGGTTGTTGGGTACTTCAAAGAAAAATTCAAGCCGTTGTATTAGGTTTATAACTATGTTAGCTTGTAATGCCTAGAAATTTAAAACAAGTAGTTGTTACTTGTTGATGGTATTTTGGAACTCGTGTTTTTTTGGTGGCTTTGTTGGTTGAACGAAGGTGATTCTTTTGTAAATATTGTTTCATGTGCCATGAGATTAGAAATTGTTTGCAAATGAAAGTTGATTCTGCAAAAGTTCTTAAAAGTTGGCCTTCACCCTCCAACATAGTTCTCCAAGGCTTCATCAAGATGTGTGTTGCACTTGAAGCTGGGAAGGGGCATGGGATAAGAAAATGTTAAAATTTTCTCTTAGAGTAACATCAGCGTATTTCTTTCATGTCTGTTAGAGGAATAGGGGCTGATGTATTTGAGAATTTTAATCCTGTTATCCTGTCTCACAATGATAATTGAAAGTGATAGTTGTTTTGACAAGTTTCATGTTTCTATTCCTTGAGTATCCTGTATCTTTAATGAAGAAAATCTTTTCAGCATTACATATAAACCACGGAAATAAATTCCTGCTTTATGACTATTAGCTACATTTAGGTAACTAAGGAAGTAGAAGCTTCTGAAGTTAGTGAAGTAAGCTATGATAGTTTACACCACCCTTCTCTGGAATACATGGATGATGAAAGTGGAAAAGTTCTGAATTATATACAGCAAGATTTATATTTTGGCCCTATGTTATCCAAACATACGAATTTGCTGTTCTTTTTTTTAGTGAATACCCAATGTTCTTTTTGAGCTGACAATTTCTTGTCTATGTTGTGCTTTTAAACAAAGATGTTTGGCTTTTGAGACCACAAAGTACAGTTTGACATGCTAATGGAATAATGGATTATACTTATTGTGTGCAGGTCACTCTTCCTGGGACTGATCATTGTGCTTCCTTAAATAACAAAAATTATCGTATACAAAGGAAGTGGAGAAATGTTGTATTGGAGCACATGCATCAGTTATTAAGTGGTGATGAAGGTGGTATACAGCGTTGCATTCAAGATGCACTTTTATTTCAGCGAGAAAATGGTTGTAATGTGACATTTAAGGTTTATGCTTTTATCTAAACTCCATGTGGTCTATGATGTCTTGCACGGATCTCGTGTCAATTTTCTTTCTGATATATTAGAATGTTAATTTTCTTATTCATCTACAGGATTCTGAGGAGCTGGAGGCTGTTATATCTAATGGGTCCTTTAAGGAGTCAAAACCTCAAACCACCACTGAGATGTGTCAGCGTGTTTTCTTTGAAGTTATAATTTCTGAAAAATTCACATCTTTGTGTAAGCTTCTTTTTGACAATTTCCAAGGGATCAAGCTTGATAGCCTTTTTCACTTAAGTCTCATGAACTCAAGGATGAAAGATGGAGCTTATGAGCAATCACCCACGCTTTTCTCATCAGACATTCAGCAGGTAATTTATGCAATCATTTTTATTTGCATGCATTGCTTGAATGGGCTTGCTTAGCTTAAAACTAGAAATGTTACATTCATTGAATTAAAATTTTATAATCTCAATTTTTGGTTATGTTTAGATTTTAGAACAGTTTATTACGTTCTGGGCCCTTAGCTAGATAATGTTGGATTCTACATTGGTGATCTGTTGTGAAGGATATCCAAATAATTTATCTTGTTTTCAGTCAACTAATTTGCTCGTTTCTTAATGTAGGACATTCTGGAAGTGAACATTTATGCTTCATATACCACTTTTATTTAGATTAATTTTTGTAAAACCACAGTAATACTGAGAACTTGAATGGATGTGGGGACCTTGGATCAATTCTTAATTTCTTATATTTGTATATGAAAAATTTGCAATTCTTTTGAATGATTTGAGAATTGTTGCTTATTTTTTGTTCAGGCTTTTACTAGATCTGTGTGTCTAATTTCTAGTTGATTATTCTTGCATATGCATGGTGTATTTGTAGCAGATTCTTGCTTTTTTGGATATTTTTGTGTACTTGATTTTCCTTAATTTGTTGTTCAATGCAACACAGTTGCAGAAGCTTTTTCTCGCAAAGAGAAGAAATGCTTGCAAAATATCCTCCCAAAATGAATAGCTTATTCCATGTAGCAGATCGAGTCATTTTTCTCATTACTAATGATATATTTACACATACATATGTATGCCTTAACCTAAATTTTTCCTGTAGATATGGAGAAAACTTCAAGAAATAGGAACTGAAATCACATCCCTCGCGAAGAGCCTCTCAAACATATCAAGCACTTCTTATCGTGAAAAAGTGAGCTAGTAAACACATAATACTGCTATAGTAATTTGAATTCTTGTAATTTGTTTAAGAACTTTATTGCTGATAATGAATCTCTCTGGTGCTTTTTCTTCAACCATTCAGATTGGCTGTTCTGGTGTTGCTGCCGAAGAGGAGAAACATGAGGTAAACATTCATGATTTAGCTTATTGTTTGCATTTGCATGCTTGTATCAGCATAATGCATTGCTCTAACTTCAAATTTGAGTTATAGGTGCATTTAAACGTGTTAGATATTTTGTATAAAAAAAGAAAGAACTGTGTTAGTTAGTTTAGGGTGCATTTGTTGCTTAAGAGTTGGATATAGTTGATTCAGGATAACACCTTGGAATTTCTGCTGCTCTTATGTTTGGACAGTTTTCAATGGAGGTACTGCTTTTTATAGAATTTATGGTGTGCTATATGGATTTGGTATTCGTAGAGCATTCTGATGGATATTTGAATTTAGCATTTGTATAGCGCCTTGGTTTTAAGGCAGTAGGAGGATTCTGACCTGAACTGTTTTTCTCTAGCTTTTAATTTGTATTACCTGCAACCTATATCAATTTGTATGTTAGAATCTGCTTTGAAGGTTGACTTTCATTTCTGAGAAATATTTATTTTTCAATGAAAAACAGTTCTGTACTCGGGAGTCGGAACCTGTTGTTAAACTGGAGCGAACTGAAGCTTGTGGTGTGTATAAAGCTTGCACTTGCAGGCATTGTGGGGAGAAAGCAGATGGGAAGGATTGTTTAGTTTGTGATTCATGTGAGGTAATGTACCACGTTGCCTGTATTAAGCCTGCTGTGAAGGATATTCCTCCAAAAGGGTGGTATTGTGCAAGTTGTACTGCAACGGGAATAGGATCTCCGCATGAGAACTGTGTGGTATGTGAGAGACTGAATGCCCCGGGGAATATCTATGAAGATGTGGCTGATGAAAATAACAATGCAAACTGCGAAACATTTACTGAACTGGGAGAAAATTCAAACTGTAGCATCGACCAGGGGCAATTACAACAAGAGAGCAAAACTCAACATGACTGTAAAATTTGCGGAAGTGATGTTCAACAAGGTGAGGAGTTAAGGAGTTGTGAGCATCCCTACTGCCCCCATAAATATTATCACGCGAGGTGCCTGACAACGAGACAGTTAAAATCATACTGTTCCCTTTGGTACTGCCCTTCTTGTCTGTGTAGAACTTGCCTCGTCGACAAAGATGATGACAAAATTGTTTTATGTGATGGCTGTGATGCTGCATACCACATTTATTGCATGAAACCACCAAAAACTTCAGTACCAAGAGGGAAATGGTTTTGCAGAAAATGTGATGCTGGGATCCAGCGAATATGCAGAGCTAAAAGGGTGTGTCAGAGTCGGGAAAATAAGCTAAAAAGGAAAGGTCATCTGGAAACAAGTCAAAATCAGAAAAACGGAGAGGAGTCAGATAAAAGTAGGGGTGGAGTGGACATGCTTCTAACTGCTGCCAGTACTCTACATTTGGAGGAGAAGTTGAATGCTATTCAGATGAAGACATAGGAAGAGCCTTGCACTTGGAGGACATAACAAGATTCAGAGTTCACGGGGTAATTCCTGGGCTGTTTTACGGGTAACTTCAAATAACAACTTATTTTCACTTCATTTTTTCAGCCGGGAAACGGATATTTTGGTATGTTGTAAAACTTGATTACATTTTTCTGGCATTTGGATACATAGCTGTGAGCAAGACGATTCCGAAGGTTGTATATTTGTTTGTTTTGGCACTGCCAAATACATTTGGTTGGGATTGGGGAAAAGGGCTAGATCTCTTTGGTTCTGGAAATCTTCCACCAACAGGGGATTGAAGAAGTAAAATGTTAGATTTGTACTACGAGGATTACATAGTTTAGAGAGTAGGGTTATCTGAAGCAAATGGTTTCTCAGAAAATGTTGTATAAATGTGTAGAAACTGACCAAACAACCGGTTTTTGTTGATGAAATGTCAAAAGGATAATGTTCTTTTTTTTGCATCATTTTTACTTATTCACTGGGTAAGCTGGCTGTTATTTGTTCTTTTTTTTTTAGGTTTTTTCATTAATTATAAAATTATTTGAACAGATCATCAGTTGATCTAGAGATTGGATATTCAAATTTTGACATTGTGAATCTGGTTCGAATTGGTCGGTCAATGAATAGTTGAAAAATCACCGGCCTGTTCTTTCAACCTGATATTAGTGAAATGGTGTGTAATTCCACCTAAGAGTATAGATCAGTGAAGCGGCTAATGTTTCTTTCTTCTGTGTTTCCACCCTGATGGCCGCTGTACATATTATTCATACAAGATTATAATATTTTATTTTTATATATCAATACATTTATGTGTGTAAATATGATATATTAAAGACGTTTACAACCTAGTGCATGTTACAATTAAATCTTACTGCACAACATTGTGTAGGTTGGTTGTTCATGGAGTTAACCAAGACGTTTTCTTTCTTTTTGTTGGTTAGAATAATTTAATGATATGCGCTCTTCCAGTGAGTACTTTAAGATTTGAATATGATGTTAGATTTGAAGAACACTGATGAAGATTTTATGAGAAGATTTAAGTTTGATATTTACGTTTGCATGCTCTTTATTTTTTATGTTTATTTTTGTATTTGAGGCTATGCTTATATGTGTATTTTTTTCAGTATTTTAATGAAATCTGGTGTTTGATTCAAAAAAATTATAATATTTTATTTTTATATATAAATACATTCATGTAGGGTTGTAAAAACAAGTCAGGATCTGAAAACTTGCCTGAAACCTGCTCGAGTCAGAACCTGATTTGACCCGAGAATTCGATGATCCGAACCCGAACTGTAACTGACTGTTGCTGACCCGAACCCGAGTTGAACCTGTTACTGTAGCAACCGAACCCGATCTGCGTCCGACTGAAAACGACCCGAACCCGAATCTGACCTGTTAATTTTGACCTGAAACCCGACCTGCATCCGACTGAAACGAACCCGAACCCGAGACCGACCTGGCAAATTACCTGATATTATCCGACAGAATCGACCCGAGATCCGATTTTACCCGACCTGTTAATGGACCCGACCTGTTAATGGATCCGACCTGTTTTGAACCTGAACTGTTGTTGACCTGAACTAATGTAGACTTGACTAAAAATGTTAAATAATTTAAAGTGTAAACTGTTCATTATAAAGTTAATAATTTTTTAGTAGATTATGTTAATTTCATTACTTAGAAAATTTTTATCTTCCATTATACTTAGAAATTTGTCTTAATTTGTAACTAAATTATGTATAATAAAATTATTTACTTAGAAATTTGTTTAAGTATAAAAATATAAATTATGTATAATAAAATTATATACTTAAAAGATTTGTTATAATTTTTACTAAGTATATAATATATTAGTAATATATAGATAATATAATATATTAAATTTATTATGCTTTATTATATAATATATATTATGTTAACTTTATTATGTTCATTAACTTTATTATGTTCATAAAATTAAAATAAATACAAAATATAAGTTAGTATTATGTTTAATATAAAATATATTATGTATAAATACAATATATATATATAAACTTATAACTTATAATTTATATAATGTATTTATAATATAATAATTAATAATAAATAATAATTAGTAATAGTTTGGGCTTTGGGCTCATATCTTACACCCATTTATTTTAGATGGGCCCCTAAAACCTATAATGTATATATATATATATATATATAAACTATAACTTATAATTTATATAATATATTTATAATATAATAAATAATAATTAGTAATAGTTTGGGCCTTGGGCCTTTGGGCTCTTATCCCACCACCCATTTATTTTAGATGGGTCCCTAAAACCTATAATGTATAAATATAATATATATATATATATATATATATAAACTTATAACTTAAAATTTATATAATATATTTATAATATAATAAATAATAATTAGTAATAGTTTGGGTCTTGGGCCTTTAGGCTCATATTCCACCACCCATTTATTTTAGATGGCCCCTAAAACCTATAATGTATAAATAATATATATATATATATATATATATATATATAAACTTATAACTTATAAGTTATATAATGTATTTATAATATATAATTGATAATAAATAATAATTAGTAATAGTTTGGGCCTTGGACCTTTGGGCTCATATCCCACCACCCATTTATTTGATATGGGCCCCTAAAACCTATAATGTATAAATAATATATATATATATATATATATATATATATATAAACTTATAACTTATAATTTATATAATGTATATATAATATAATAATTAATAATAAATAATAATTAGTAATAGTTTGGGCCTTGGGCCTTTGGGCTCATATTCCACCACACATTTATTTGAGATGGGTCCCTAAAACCTATAATGTATAAATATAATATATATATATATATATATATATATTATATATGTATAAACTTATAACTTATAATTTATATAATGTATTTATAATATAATAATTAGTAATAGTTTGGGTCTTGGACCTTTGGGCTCATATCCCACCACACATTTATTTGAGATGGGCCCTTAAAACCTATAATGTATAAATATAATATATATATAAACTTATAAGTTATATAATGTATTTATAATATAATAATTAATAATAAATAATAATTAGTAATAGTTTGGGCCTTGGGCCTTTGGGCTCTTATCTCATCACTCGTTTATTTTAGATGGACCCTAAAACCTATAATGTATAAATATAATATATATATATATATATATATATAAAAACTTATAACTTGTAAGTTATATAATGTACTTATAATATAATAATTAATAATAAATAATAATTTAGTTATAGTTTGGGCCTTGGGCCTTTGGGCTCATATTCCACCACCCATTTATAATAATTAATAATATCAATGATAAATAATAATTATTAATTGTTGGGCTTTGGACTAAATATTTTAGATGAGCTAAATATAATAATTAATAATAATTATTAATTGTTGTGCTTTGCGCTAAAATTTTTTTGATGGGCTAAATATTTTGTAGCCCTTTGAATTTTAGATGGACTAAATATTTTGTGGCCCTTTAAATTTTAGATGTTTTTCATTTAAGTTTTTTAAGTTTTAGTTCAATTCAATTGAGTTCAATTCAATTTATGTATTTAAATACATATATAAATACATATATTTTATAATTTTATAAATACATATATTTATATATATATACATACATATATTTTATATGTATATTTATGTATTTATATACATATATACACACATATATACATTTATATATATATATATATACATGTACATTATATATTATATATGAACATACATATATTTGTATAATATGTATTCATTATTATGTATGATATGTTATATGTATAATGTATTAATAATTTAATATATACACATGTTTGTATAATATATATATACACATGTATATATACATGCATGTTGTTAGTATCATATTATGTATTATGTATATACATATACATGTATTTATGTATAATACATTACATATACATAAATACATACATGTTTGTATAATATATAATTATATATTGTAATTTATATACATGCGAATACATAAAAATACATATATATACACATAATCACATATATTTATACTTATAAAGTTATTATAATAATTAATAAGTTATATTATATTATAATAATTAATAAATAATATTAAATTATAATATATATGGGCGGGAAAATTTATTTTGAAACCGTCCAATTCTCGAATTGAATTTTAATTTGAGGTAAATTATAAATAAAGCCTTTTATATTATATAAGTTTTTTATTTAAGTCCTTTAAGTTTTAATTCAATTCAATTGAGTCCTTAAAACTTTATTTTTACTTCAAATTAACTCTTATTTATTATTTTTTTCACTATAGTCCATAAAACTTTGTTTTTATTCAAATATGAGCCTATTATAGTCCATAAAACTTTATTTTAGTCCAAATTAGCTCTTATTTATTATTATTTTTTTCACAATAGTCCATAAAACTTTGTTTTTATTCAAAATTGTTCATTTCTGGTGAACCTGAATTAACCCGAACTGAAATGAACCCGACGACCTGAAATGAACCCGAACTGAAATGAACCCGACCTGAAGTTTACCCGACCTGCAATTTACCTGCCAATTAACTGATTTTACTCGACCTATTTTTACCCGATCTGCAACGAGTTTGACCTGAAATGGACCCGACCTGAAATGGACCCGACCTGCAAATTACCCGACTGCAATGGACCCGCACCCGACCCGAGTCGATTCAAAAATTATTTTTTTACCTAAAATGACCTGTATCCGATTTTACACGACCTGACAGAACCCGACCTGAAACCTGTCCGATTACCTATTTTTACATCCCTACATTCATGCATGTATATATAATATATACTTTATTAACAAACTAAAAAAAGTGTATGAAAAATATTGATTGAATCCAAAAATACCAAAACATATTGTTGTCGGTTTATAATGAGTATATTTTATTCCGTAAAAATTTTGATTTGAACGAAGGATTCGGGTTTAAAGTTAAAATTTAAGATTTAAATTTTAAAGGTTAAAGGTTAAAGTTTAAAATTTAAATTTTATATTATATATTATAAAATTTAAATAGACATGCTTATTTAAAAAAAATTACTACTATAATTGTACATCAAACATTAAATGCTTATGATAATGGTCCAGCTTTTATAATAATTTTGATCTTACAAATTCTAGTTCTTAAAAAATGAATTTTACATTCTAGATTTAATATCTTTAAAATTGGAATTAAATAGTAGTAGTAGTACAATTAATGTGCTCATTATTTTTTGAACAAATTAATTCATTGACTTTTACTTTCATCCTTATGACCATTTGGGTAAGCATCGTTCCATTGACGTTTCGTTCTTGGGAAAATTCATAGTCATAAAACATGTCTAAATTCGAAGTTCCTTGCCCTCTAAAAAGTTCTTAAAAGGTGAGATATTTCAAAGAAATTTCTAGCCCCATTAAAATTAATATTGAAAATTCATATATGCATGTGACGTAAATCAATTGATTGTATTTAAAACGTGATGTGATGTAACGTGACACTATTATTGCATTATTTAGAGTAATATATATGGTCACCAGCCCAACGAAGCTAAATCTCTGAAATTGAAGGTAAAAATTCACCACCAATCTTTTTTTTAGAATATATTTTGTATATACACACACTAAAGGTAATTATATTTTGAGGGAGGGTGCAAGAGCCCCTCCCACACAATAAAAAAACTCTCATTGAAAATTAGGGAACAAACTCATGACCTAAGGTAAAATTAATGTTTAACCACCTGGTTAAGCTATATTATGTAATTGATAACAATAATATTTAAGTTAATTAGAAGATTTCAGTTAAAAATCGTCCCGGACTTTATTAATCTCAAATCATAAAGGGGCAAATACATATGGTTATAAAAAATATCAGATAAAAGTAAAAGTTATCTTGATACATCCAATTATTTAGAAAGGAACAAAAAATAGCAATGTGTTTTTTTTTTTAATAAAATGATTTCGACCGTGACTAATAATAATATAGTCAAAGCATTGTTTATTCGATCCACATGAAAATGAAAAAAAATGGCCCACCCGTTGAAAATGACCAATTGATAAGGCTTTATTTGACATATATAACTTCATGGAATAGTTTCGCTTTTTGATGCAAATAATAAGTTCCTTTCAAAAGGAACTTGTTGGGGGTCCATTGGTATGAATATATGTGCTTTATTTGATACAAGGAAATTGGAAAACATTGACCAATTACTTTATTTGACAAAGAATTTACTGAATAATGAAATTTGAAATTAGTTACTAATTAATAATTGGTTACCATGATAATGGGTTAGATTTTTTGAATAAGAAGATCGAGGTTTGAATTATGGTGTATTGAACATATCAAATTAGCATGTGAGAGTTGCTCCTATTAACTATGATGGAACTCTTTAGTACTTCGTCCGGATAAATCAACTAATAGATCATATATAAATGATTATACAAAAAATAAACTTATTTTGTTATATTTTAAATTTTTATTTTTTTTTTATTTTTTAAACATTCGTGTTCTAACCAACAACTAATTGGTTGTTCGAGTCTTAACGTTTTGAATGAAACAATAGGTTGAAAAAGTTGCCCCATAATGCACCTCTATAGTACTCAATCAAAATTAATTAGCCAATAAATCGAATGAAAATGGCTAAACAAAAAAGAATTCATCTTCCACATTTGTATTTGATACTCATACGAATATAAATAAAATATGAATAGAAAAGTATATATTTTGTTAATTGAATAAAAGAATACCTAATCCCACGCTCAGTGGCGGAACTTGATGATAAAATTTGAGGGGCCAACTTTAAACTTTAAAAAATTTAGAGGTTTAATTAAAATTTTTTAAAAAATTTAAGGCTTAAATTTAATAATTTTTTAAATAGTTGGGGTTTAACTAAAATTTTTAAAATTTTGAGAAGCTTAACGAAAACTTTTAAGAATTATAGGAAGAGTTTAATTAAAAAATCACAAATTTTGAAGCTTAAATTGAATTTCTAAAAATTTGTAGGGACCAAATTAAATTTTTTAAAAATTATAAACGTCAAAAGTATAGTTTTACAAATTTTAAGAAGGCTCCATCCACCCTTATTGTGTTACGCCGCTGCCCACGCTTGCTCATTCAATATTTTTCTCCAAATTTAGATATTCTATAATATATATATATAATCGAGGATTCAATTTTCGCTTTATAGATTAAAACAGCTTTAATAGTTATGACTATTATCTACTTTTGAAATGAACCAACAAAACGTGAAGTATCCTATCGATTACTAAGATTGCTTCAATAAATATCCAAAAAATAAAAAAAACTCTTCACTTATTGCTTGGAATGACAAATGTCAAAAATTGAGTTCTCAAATTATGGAGTTAGGTATGTAGAGCCGTAGAGATATTGGCCCCCAAAAGATAAAGTTAACATTCAATCTATATTTTCTAATTTTTTTTTTAATTTTTAATAGTCCATGGTACTCCTTGAACTTGACTAAATTTCCCAAAGTTTGTCCCTTTGTTCTACACTAATTCGGAACTTGGCAACTTTATCAATCATTTTCCTAAATTTGGTTTTCGTTACCCATTTTATTCTTTAACGAAATCCATTACCAAGTTTCAAGATTAACACGAATTCAAAAACAAAATCAGGACCAAATTATAAAAAATGTTACTTTATTATTCAGAAAAATAATAAAAGTATAGTTTAATATTTTTAAAAATTTAGTATAAGTTGATAAAATAAAATTACATTTTAATCCCTAAAAAGTATGCATGGGTTACGGTGGCTGCAAATGGAAATAAAGGAAGGTGTGGACCAGGTGTCACATACCAGGAAGCTTCAACTTATTCTATAAATATAGCAGTCAGTTGTTAGGAGTTATGCTACAAATTCACTTGTTTTATTTTTCCTGGGAAAATCGAGTTATGGCAATGAAGGTTTTCCCTGAAGGAGTGGAAAGGAAGGCAACAATGGAGGAAATGGTGAAGGCAAAGAAGAGTGGGAGCTTGTTTCCCAATAAGACATCAGTGAAGAAGATGATGCTCACTTGCCTCATCAAATCTCTCTCTTCTCTCATCAATTTATGAGATCTTTTTATTATATAATCGATTAACTTGTATTCATGATTTTTTTTATGTTTTGTTGCCTTTTAGGATAAGCTATGAGAAACTTAAATCTTTTGTTATTCATGTATTAAAATTAGGTGTAAGGTTTTAGTGTTTTTAAATTCAGTTAATTGCATCATAATTTCTCAAACTAGGGGTGTGCAAAAAGAAATAATAATAAATTCAAAACTAGGCCCGAAAGCTGAAAAAATCAAACCAAAAATTGGTTAATCGAACCGGAAAATTTAATTTTGGTTCGAGTTTTTATTTTTTTAAAAACTGGTTTGATTACGATTTTGAGAAAATTAGGTAACCGAACCGAACGGTCATATAATATAAATTATTATATTATCTTTCATTTTAATATCTTATATTAAAAAAATCTGAATTTATTTTCCCTTCTCATTACCCAAAAGTAAAACTCTGGTTTTATTCTATGAATTTTAAGTTTTTAACTTGCTAGTATTAAAAAGATACTGATATCATGTGTCGGTTTTTAAAAGTGTATACTTTTTTTCTAACATATTATTAAACTTTATATTTTTAACAAACAAAGTAAAAAAAATCATTACCTGAATTGAACCAGACCGAATATTTTGGTTAACCGGTTTAATGGTTACGATTTAGGGTCGATAATTGAGTGACCCGAACTTACCGAGTAACCGAAATAATATGTTAATGGTTAACTGAACCCGTTTTTGCACACCCCTATCTCACACTATGCCACTTTGTCTAAATTAGTCTCTGAATTTTGAATGTTTCATTTTCATCCCTAAATCATGACATTCATTCTAAATTGGTCCATGAACTCTTGAACGTTCTAATTTTATCGTCAAATTATCATTTATGACACATTGTATTATTACATAATACACACCGATAATTACATGATAGTTAATATTTTTTATAACAGATTTATTAAAATGAGATATTATTATTATATAGTGATAATTTGGGGATAAAATTATAATGCTTGAAAGTTTGGGAGATCAATTTAGAACGAGAGTCATAGTTTGGCGATAAAATTGAAATGTTTAAAACTTTGGGGACCATTTTAGAATGATGATAATAGTTTGAGGATGAAATTATAATATACAAAAGTTTAAGGACCTATTTAAAATAAATGTCATAATTTGGGGATGTGTGATGCAATTAACTCTTTTAAATATAAATCTTCTTTGACCAATCGTATTTCTTTCTACCAATTATTATTTGGTTTAGTGAGTTGAAGTGTTACGTCTCGCTAATTATAATATTATAAATAAAGCAAATTGGGTTGGAAAAATAGTTCATAATAAATCTCTATATTATAAAATTCAGATTAGTCGATCAATAAATCAATACCAATAATTATATATATTTTTATATCCTTGCTTCTCTGTTCTATGTGCTCACTATTTTTAGTCTTAACTTATTTTAAATATTTTGTAATTAAATTTTTAGATAATTTATAAATTAGTCAAATGAATAAAATTATTGATGTTCTTTCACTGAACTTATATGGCCACTGAATTTAACCACATAAATAGTGTAGTAATGTTTGACTTCCAGAGTTTTTTTATATTTTCCTTTCACTAGTAATCTCCAATTTTGAATAATATAACGTTTTTCTTATTTATTTATGGATTATTTATTACGTTGACGGCAATTTTTTTAATTACAAACGAGAATAAAAAAACTGTTAAAAATTTAAAATAAATAATAGAGAGCTAGTTACATCACATGTCTCCAAATTATGATCTTTAGTTTAAATTAGTCGTCAATTTTTAATCGTTTCAATTTTATCCTTAAACTATAACCTTCATCTTACATTGGTCCCTAAACTTTTGAACAATTTAATTTCACCCCAAGCTATGAAATTTTAAATTAGTCCTCAAACTTTTGAATGTTCTTATTTCATCCCCAAATAATGAATATATTCCAATCATATCCCATGTTAATAAAAAATATTATAGAAATTGTTATTTGACATGTAAAAATTGATGTGTATTATGCAATAGTATGATGTGACATAATCAGTAATTTGAGGACTAATTAGAATGTTTAAAAAGTTTCAGGCACCAATTTAAAATGAGGGTCATAATTTGAAGATTAAACTAAAACGTTTAAAGTTTATGAATCAATTTAAAATGACAGTTACAATTTAAAGATAAAATTATAATATTTAAAATTTAAGGATCCATTTAAAATAAGAGTCATAATTTAAGAAACGTGTACAACTAACTCAATAATAAATAATAAATAAAGCACAAAAATTATTAAAAAAATTTACTATAAATATATGGAGTAATAATTATCCTTTAGCTATTTATTTATTTATTTATTTATTTTGTCTGCTTCAAATTAAGTACTCCGGACCCATGTTCCTTTTGACAAATTGGTCATCCAAGCATGATATTAATTAGACAAATTTAAGTTTGACTTTTCTAACTCATAAGGTCAATGGATCTAGAAATAATATATTTTATTGAAAATAGAATTATTTGTATTTATTTTAATATTTTAAACTAAAATGACACTATATTATTTCTAGATGCAACTTAGGTTCCCTTCATATCTAGAAGTTTCCTTAATTTTTTTTATTTTGTCTAGATGCAACTTAGGTTCCTACGTGTATACACAAGCAGCAGATAAAGCACCGTCACACAAACGCTCAATGATTGAACTCAATTAAAGGTTTAAGGACCATTTTGTAAATTTGTCAAATCGCAAGGGTTACTACCAAATTCGGATTACCAACCCTTAATTAAATTCATTACAAACTTCTCTGTGAAATCTCAGCTCAAAACGACCACTAGAACTCAGTCAATTGCATACATGAACAACATGGACCAAAATGTAAGAAAATAAAAATTCAGAATATTCTAAAAACTGTATTAACTACCAACCGTTTCGGAACAGTGAGCCTTGTATCGAAAAGGTCGTTTAGAAATACAGCTGACCGTTTTGATACGCGGGTTCGTTTCGAAATCCTTTAAGACTCGTTTCGGAACAAAGTTTCACAGAAGCAAAATGTTTCGAAACATGCCTCACCGTTTCGAAACACCAAGGCAATTTCAAGCCCCCGTTTCGAAACAGGCAAGGGTGTTTCGAAACACATGGGCCTGCAATATTTTAAAATGTTGGTTTAACCCAATTTAAATCATCCGAAACCATCCTGACACATGCCCAAACATGTTTGCATCACAAATATACATCAATCACTAATCATATGAAGCAAAGGCATCATCATAGCATCATAAACAATAATAAAGAGACTAAAGGCATGCTTCCTAGGAGAAACAAGCACCAAATGTCCAATTCTCAAATCCAAGCAATACCAACACTTTAAGGCCATTGACATTCCCTAATGTGCATACCGAACTTGCATCAAACTAGAAAGATACCAAACAACCAACATTCATAGCATAGGACGCCCCAATTGCCTTTGTTACACTAGTCCATAACCAAAACTTACCTTCAATCAAAGTCTTCCACCGATCCCTTGCAAGTGCTGCCTCCAAAGCTTAAATTGACTGCATTGATGAACAAAGTGTGCATAAGCATACAAGCTTAGTGAGGATTGCTCAAAACCAAAACCATCATCAACGCACAAAACTATTTTTCACTCTTTTCAAAACCATCATGCCTTCTTTGAACAACCATGCACTTTAACATTAAAATCGGCATGCTAAACACCATGCAACATAAATAACATAATTTCCAGCAATTAAACCATTGCTACACAACCATCAAGCCTTCCAAGCATAAACACCATTATGCTAAGCTTATGGTAAAATATGCATTTTTCACAATATGCATCAACAACATTTCTATAACATTTCAATCCATTATATTGGCTTTCAAGTGATTAACAACATTCTCATTTCTCAAAAATACATCGGATACATGGATTACCAAGGGTTGTCACAAACCCTTCATACACCCTACCGGCATCTCAAGGCTCATACATGGGAGCAACCATCCACCGTTGTGACACATGTGGTGGAGTATTCGGTACAATCACAACCCCTCAACACCACTCATCAGTAGTTGTATAGCCCACTAACAAGAGACGGGACACACACAAGGTTCGCACCCGGGAGCTACCCTCAATCGTTGCAACCTTAAACAATCCTCAATCGTTAGGGTACTTGGATGTAGTTTTCGGTACAATCACAACCCCTCACCATCCAAGGTGACTTGTTTATAGTGCACTCAATCCTATAGCCAGCTAACTATATCCAATTTCATTTACAAAACACTTTATTCAACATCACTTGCCAATATAATCCACATTTCATGCATACCTCACTGTTTTTACAAAACATTCATGATAAGCCATAACTCAAGCATTAAACCATGCTTCAAAACTCATGCACCAACACATGCATACAAGGATCACTTACCTAGTGCATCCTTAAACCACATGGCATCATCACACACATTTATATACTCAATAACATGCTTTAAAAAAATAGGTAAATGCAATTAAAATCAAGTGCATTCAAAATCTCACAATAGCACAATCCGAGAGAGAAATTCACTTTACTTACTTTCGAACTTAGTAAAGCGTTTCAAGCTCTTACTAAGTTCTCAAAACCTTTTCTAAAACGTTTCCACGCTGGAAAACCAAGTTCCATTCACCGACTTGCGAAACCACACTTGCCGACGCAACAAACACCCGTCCGAAGCCTCCAAAATCACTTCGTTTGATTTCGTAACACTATCCCTTATTTTCAACACATTAAAACAGAGGCTCAATGCATTAAAATGCATCCAAAACACCAACACTCAAAAGGAAACCCACAACCTTGCTCTAAAGCATCAATTTACCCAATCAATACAACCCAAAACTCAATCGATTGATCTCTAACCTCAGCCCAGCCATCAACCAACACATCCAACATATTTTAAGCACCAATCAACACCTAAAAGCAACCTAAAACCTTCCTTATACCTCCAGCAACTCGGATTCCACACTACACCCCAAAAACCCAACTATAAATACCTTAAAAACCAAAGATCTCAAGGATTTCGGGGTTAACATGATTTAAGTTGTATTTCAACATCGTTAACCTTTCAAAACTCATTTAAATAACATTTCAAACAAACCAAATCAACAAAACTCCGAAAATCACATTAAATCCATTTTCCACCAAGATTTCATCATCTTATCAATTCAATAACAAAACCTCAGTAAAAAAACATGAATACAGAGTCAAATATCTTTGAAATTTCATTAAAGAACCTTGATTAGAGGGTTAGCACGGAATTTACCTCCAATCCTTGCTTCTCTTCTAATTTGGCAAGTTTAGCTTCCAATAAACTTGAGAAAATTTGAGAGAAATCACAAAGATAAAGTTGTCAATCAAGAGAGAATTTGAGAGTGAAGAAAATCTGGAATTTGAGAGAAAATGAAGGTTGTTTGGCTGAAGTGAAATGGTGAGAATGAAAAGATCGTCAAAAATTCTTTTAACCAATTAACTAACTCTTTAATTAAATTAAATAAAGCCATTTTAATATTTATTAAACCATTTAAAACACATGGTAAATTAGAGAAAAGGCTTAATTTCCAATTAGCTCCCTAAAGATTCTAAGATCTTGACTCTTTTTGAAAAACACATTTTTCACAACTTTAAAACTTTACATTTTGGTCACTGCCCAAAATGTATACCTTCAAAAGCCCGTTTTGTAAAATTGATTTAACCAACCTCTTAAATATAATTTTAGAGAATTTTAGGAAATTTTGTCATATTTTTATCCCATCCCGAACCTTGATTTCCCTAAACCACCTCTTAACGATTCGAACAACTGACAACTGGTTCCACCGGCCCAACCCGACTCACAAAACACCTAGGCCCAACCCATAATTGAGTGACCTCCTTTGTAGTTTACCCTAATATAAATTTGAATTAATATAGTTATTTCCATTTAGGTTCGTACTTTAGATTGTAAAGGGAAACTTCCATATAGCTCTCTTCTAGTTTCTTGAGGTGATAAGAGGATGGACGAGTCTGCCACGCTCGAAGAGCGCCGATGAGCACTATTAACGACGGGCACCGATGAGCACCATTAACGACGAGCATTGATGAGCATCATTAATTCAATTTATAAAGATTAAAAATCTAAAAGACTCACTTTATAATTATAAATTATTTAAAAATCAAAAGGTAAATTAATTAAAATATATTATTTTATTTTAATTTTCTTTTAAACATAGATCAAAATACTTATGAACCCCTAAATTACAAAACCCTAATTTTTGTTCATTTGAAATTTAAGCCACTGTCGCCGCCGCCGTTATAAGATTAAAATCAAATGCCCTAATAAGCAGGTACCTTTCATTGTTTTTATTTATTTATTTAACAAGACATATGTAAAACCAAAACTTTGATTTTGATATAACAAATATTTCAAGGACTAATTTAAAAAGAATATAAATTTTTAAGTCCTCAAACTTCCCAAAATTAACAAGCAAAATATTTAAGTCAAAAACTCAAGGTCCCATAAATTCTTCTAAGTGTTTTCCAAGCCAAAACAATGATTTTTGACTAACTGTTTCGATACACCCCTTAGGTGTTTCGAAACAATTTGAAACTGTAAAGATAATTTTGACTAGACGTTTCGATACACCCATCAGGTGTTTCGAAATGTTTTGAAACTGTCAAGTGTGGGCTCGAAATGAGAGAACTCGTATTGATACAGTAGTATCGAAATGATATCACTTGTTTCGGTAAAAGTTTTAAAAGTTGGTTTAAAAAATATGACCGTTGCTTTTCATAACCGTTTTCTTGAAAGTTAGTTAAGCGTATCGATACACTTTAAGTGCGTTTCGATACAGGTTTTTATAGTTGCAAAATGTTTCGATGCGGCCTTGTCCCATTTCGAAACGAGCTCTTTCAGTTTCGGAATGACCACGATCGTTTCGATACGGTCTCTTAAATGCTCCCAACGACTAGTTTTGTTCTTGCTCTGTTTCGATACATGTGATGCCGTTTCGGTATGAGTAGGTGCAGAACAACAATAATGGTGGGAAGATGAAGTCCCAACAGCTATATTTATGATGTCAACCACCCAAACGACTAGAAATCAATGAGAAGGTATAAAAGCAAGCATTTTGAGCACCAGCAACAATTATTGAACCTACAAGAATCATCCAAGCATCAAATCAAAACCCAAGTGCCTTTTATTGTCAAATTCTTGTACCCAACTCAATTGAGTGTTTCATTCTTATTTGTATTGTGAGTTTGGGGAGTGAAAATTTGTAATTGGGTAAACAAATCATCCTTTGAGAGGAATTTGTAAGGTTTACCATTTTTCTCTATTGTAAAAGTGAGTGGATTAAGCTTTGGGTAGAAAGCTTAATAAAAAATTGTAAGGTTTCCTCCTTATCCAAAAAAGGTAAGAATCAATAGTGGATTGGTTGAAAATCCTTAGTGGGAGCTAAGGTAGTGGATGTAGAGTTCATTGGAGAACTTTAACTACTCTAATTGCCTTGTGTCTTAATTTTTATTCTTCCAATTTCCACCCTTAAATTTTTTATCTCAAATTCACCCCTTCTTGGCCATTTGCAATTGTTTGATCAACTCAACAATTGGTATCAGAGCTACACTCATTAGAAGGATTACAACCCTCTTGAGTCGGTTCTAGGAGAGTTTGATCAACAACAAGTCAAGAAATGGCATCCACTTTCACTTCCAACCTCTATGAGTCTCAATCTACCACTAAACCACCATTCTTCAATAAGGATAACTACCTATATTGGAAGAATAGGATGAGACTCTTTATCAAATCTACTGACTTCATGATGTGAGATGTAGTTGAAGAAGAGTCATACATTCCGATGAAGAGAGATGGTGAAGGAAGACTTGTCCCAAAGGTCAAAGCCGAAATGACCGAAGATGATAGAAGAAGGATGCAAGTCAACGATAAAGCCTTACATGTCATCTTTTGTGCTCTTGGTCCGGATATCTACTCTAAGGTGTCCTCGATCGAGAATTCCAAGGAAGTTTGTGACACCCTCGAGACAACATATAAGGGAACTAGCGATGTCAAGGAAACAAAGATCGGGCTACTCAATCTAAGCTATGAAAACTTCAAGATGGATCCAGATGAGAGTGTCTCCAAGATGTTTGATCGATTCTTGGTCATCGTCAATGGATTGAATGGTTTCAGTGAAATCATTCTCGAAGACAAGCTAGTGAGGAAGCTATTGTATTCTCTTCCGAAATCGTGGGATAGCAAGAGAACGACCATTATTAAATCTAGAGATTTGAAGACTCTAAAGCTAGATACTCTCGCTGGATCTCTACACACACATAAGATCATGAAGAATGAAAGAGAAGAAGAAACGAAGATGGAAGAGAAGAAGGTTAAGAAGAAGAAAGTTGAGAAAAAGAAGATTGGAATCGCCCTTAAAGCTTCATATCATGAAAGCGATTCTAGTGAAGATGAAGATGAGGAGATGATCATGTTAGCAAAATGATTCACTCGCTTCATGAAGTTCAATCGAGGAAGAAAGTTCAATAGAAAAGGGGACTTTAAGAACAAGAGTGAAGAAGATGAGAATGACCAAATCATTTGCTATGAGTGCAAAAAATCTAGCCACATCCGTTCCGAGTGCCCTCAATTGAAGAGGAAGAGTTTTGGGAAGAAGAACAAGCTCAAATGGCAACTTGGAGTCACGGTGAGTCATCCGAGAAGGAGGAGAAAGTGGCTAACCTTTGTCTCATGGCTATTTATGATGATCCAAAGGTAAACCTCAACTCATCTAATTTCGATTTTACCTATGATGAGCTTAATGTTGCATATGATGAGTTGCAAGAGGTCTATGATAAGTTAGTTGAAAAATATAAATAGTCAATTTTGAGAAATAAGAAAAATATTTCTAATTTAAAAATTCAAAATGATTCTCTTTCAAAAACTAACTTTGAATTAGAAAAGAAGGTTTTATACTTGATAAACTTTACAAATGATCTTAAAAAGAAAAACCTTGATCTTGAAAAACTTCTTTCCGATTTTCAAGATTATCACACCAAGGAGGTGGATAATCTTAAAACTTCTATTATTATTGGGAGAAACAATTTTGAAAAAGGAAATTCTTCTAAAACCTAATATGTAAAAAGAAAACCTTTTTATCCTAAACAAAGAAATTTTTCTAAGCAATCTAAAAGTCAAAGAATTATGAGTGTTTGGGTTCCTAAGGAACTCATTGTTTCTAATAATATGAATGCTATTGCTTCTTGGATTCCTAAGAGAACCAATGTTTTGAGGGCTAACACACATAGACCCAAAATGATTTGGGTACCAAAGCCTAAATTCTTTGTTTGTAGGGGGAGCATTGCTACAAGGCCAAAGCTTCATGTCAAAACTCATGGTACCTTGATAGTGGATGATCAAGACACATGACCGGTGACAAGAGTAGATTCTTGGAACTAAAGCCAAAGAGTGGCGGAGTAGTAACTTTCGATGACAACTCCAAAGGCCACATTAAAGGAGTTGACTCCATTGGTAATCACTCTTCTATTTTCATTGAAAATGTCTTATATGTCAACGATCTTAAACATAATTTGTTGAGCATTAGTCAATTATGTGATAAAGGTTTTAATGTTCTATTTGATAAAAATGGTTGCAAAATAGTGAACATTAAAACGAATTAATTGATGCTCATTGAGCAGAGGATAGGAAATATTTACATGGTGCATTTAGATGACATTCATACATCTCACGCATGTTTAGTTGCACATGACGAACATGACTCATTGCTTTGACATAGAAAATTAGGACATGCTAGCATGAGTGTTTTAGAAAAATTAGTTTCCCTTAATCTAGTTAGAGTTTTACCTAAACTTAAGTTCTCTAATGATAAAATATGCGATGCATGCTCTAAGGGTAAACAACATAGAACCTCATTTAAATCCATTAATGATGTCTCTACTAGTTTATGTTTACAATTGATTCATATGGATCTTTATAGGCCAATTAGAACTATGAGCTTGGGTGGTAAATCATATGCTTTTGTACTTGTTCATGACTATTCTAGATTTACTTGGGTTCTATTATTAAGTACAAAAGATAAGGCTTTAGAAAAAGTCATCACATTTTCAAAAATAACTCAAAATGATCTTGAGCTTAAAATTTCTCATATTAGAAGTGATCATTGAACCAAGTTTCAAAGTTTAGGTTTTGAAGAGTTTTTAAATGAAAATGGGATTAGCAACAATTTTTCTGCAGCTCGTACTCCTCAAGAAAATAGGGTAGTTGAGAGGAAAAATCGAACTTTAGAAGAAATGGCTAGAACCATGCTTTGTAAAAATAATTTACCTAAATATTTTTAGGCGGAAGCCACAAACACCGCTTGCTACATTATAAATCGAGTAATGATTAGGCCAATTTTGAAGAAAATACCATATGAGATTTTAAAATCTAAGAAGCCTAACATTAGCTATTTTCATCCATTTGGTTGCAAGTGTTTTGTTTTAAACAATGGAAAAGACAACTTAGGTAAATTTGATGCTAAAAGTGATGAAGCTATTTTCTTAGAGTATTTTTAAACTCTAAAGCCTATCGTGTATTTAATAAGAGAACTTTAGTAGTAGAATAGTCTATTCATGTTGTTTTCGATGATAACCTCCTTCCAAGGAAGGATTCTTGTGATTATGATGATGTAGGGATCATTGAAACCATTGATGGAGGACAAACATCAAAGGTGGATAAGTTTCCAACCAAAGAAGAAGGTGTACAAGATCTACCTCTTAAGACCTTGAAGGACTTGGCTCTTGAGGAAAAGAAGGTAACATACCCAAGGGAGTTCAACTATGTCAAAGGTGGTGAAATCTTGGGTGATCCATCCAAGGGAGTAACTACTAGATCCTCTCTCAAATTAATGAACCATGTTGCATTTCTTTCATGCATTGAGCCTAAAAATATCAATGAAGCATTAAAAGATGATTTTGGATTTTGGCCATGTAAGAAGAATTAAATCAATTTGAGAGAAGTAAAGTATGGACATTAGTTGAAAGGTCTAGTAATCAATCTACTATAGGAACTAAATGAGTCTTTAGGAATATACTAGATGAGAGTGGTAACATAGTGACAAACAAGGCTAAGCTTGTTTCTCAAGGTTACACCCAAGAAGAGGAAATTGATTTTGATGAAACATATGCAGCCGTAGCTAGAATGGAAGCTATTAGGATGCTTCTAGCATTTGCATGTTACCATGATTTCAAGACTTTTCAAACGGATGTAAAAAATGCTTTTCTAAATGGTTTTATAAATGAAGAAGTGTATGTTGAACAACCACCGGGTTTTGAGGATTCAAAATTTCCAAATCATGTTTTTAAACTAACCAAAGCTCTTTATGGTTTAAAGCAAGCTCCTAGAGCTTGGTATGAAAGACTTTCAAACTTTTTGATTGAAAAAGGTTTTGAAAAAGGTAAGGTGGACACTAAAATTTTCATAAAAATATATAGTAATAACATCTTAGTAGTGCAAATTTATGTTGATGATATCATTTTTGGTTCTACTAATGAATGTTATTGCAAAGAATTTTCTAAGCTAATGCAAGGTGAGTTCGAGATGAGCATGATGGGGGAACTCTCATTTTTTAGGGCTCCAAATCAATCAAAGAAAGGATGACACCTTCATAAATCAAGCAAAGTACATGAATGATATGCTCAAAAAGTTTGGCTTGGAGAATGTAAAGCCTCAAGCCACCCCTATGAGCTCTTCTATAAAGCTTGACAAAGATGAAGGAGGTAAGTGTGTTGATTCTAAGCTTTATAGATCTATGATAGGTTCTTTGCTTTACCTTACCGCAAGTAGACCGAATATTATGTTTAGTGTTTGCTTGTATGCTAGGTTTTATGCTAGTCTTAGAGAATCACACTTAGTATCCATTAAGAGAATTTTTAGATACCTTAGAGACACACCTAACTTAGGTCTTTGGTATCCTAAGGATTCTTCCTTTAGCCTTCATAGTTATTCGGATGCAGATTATGGGGGATGCAAGATAGATAGGAAAAGTACATCCGGGACATGCCAATTCTTAGGCAGTATGCTCGTATCTTGGTTCTCTAAGAAACAAAATAGCGTAACCTTTTCTACCATCGAACATGAGTACATATCCTTAGAGATTTGTTGTGATCAAGTCCTTTGGATGAAGCAAAAACTCTTAGATTATGGTGTTCAAGTAGAAACCATACCCCTTAGGCGTGACAACACTAGTGTCATTTGTCTCACTAAGAACCCCATCCAACACTCTAGAACCAAACATATAGAAATTAAACATCATTTCATTAGAGACAATGTGTTGAAAAATGATGTTGTTTTAGAATATGTTGACACCTTAAACCAATTATTGGATATTTTTACCAAACCTTTAGATAAAGAGCGTTTTTGGACCCTTAAGATAGAGTTAGGTCTAACAAGCCTTTCTTGACCCTTTTAGGTCCCAAATAGTATAAATCTTGCTTGAATTTAATCGATATTCATGCCTATGTTAATTTGCAATATTTTTCTTCTATGCTTGTAGCTGGAGGAGTATATAAATGTTTTTGCCTATAGTCTTTGCTTATTAATCTTAATCATGCATCTTGAATCGATTAAAAATCGATTTTTCTGCACCTTTGTGCCCAAACTGTACATTTTGGTATATGTGTATCGAAACGGGTACCCCTATTTCGATACGAGCTACCTTAAAGGAGAGCATTGAACCAAACTGTATCGAAACGGACACCGTGGTTTCAAAATTTTTTGGTTCTGGAACAATCTGTATCGAAACACCCTCCATCTGTTTCGATACAAGCATCTTTGTGAGAACCGATATAGTCAAACCTGTATCAAAACGATCATAGGGTTTTAGAATGGTCGAAAGTGTTTCGATACACCTGTTTCAATATGACTCTACCTGTATCGAAACACGTATCCGGAAAAGGCTCTATTTAAAGGGTTTCCATCTTTAAAACAATTTTCCATTAAACACAAACCTCTCAAAACCCTAACCCTAATTTTTCCTTTAAATACTCATCAACCCTAAATGTTTTTCATTCATATCTTGGGGGTTTTTAGTCTTCAACCCCAATCTAAGCAAGGGTCATCAAATTTGTGCATCTACATTAATCTGTTCCTCCAAAATCCCAAATCAAGGTATTTTTTTCTTTTCTCTTTCAATTTTCATTTGAATTCTTTGATTTAAAAATTATCTCTTTTGTATATATTCTACATTTATACTACGAGTTTCAAAGTTTTTGCAACGATTTCTTCAAAACTAAATCTTTTTAATTCGAATATAAAATTTTTAATCCGTATATTTTTATCTCAGTTTTTTTAAATCATCTTCTTAAATTTCTTTTATTGTATATATTTAAAACCTTGATTATAGGATATCCATTGGATTGAATATGAAGTTTAATGCACACATATTTTTGCTTGCTTAAAACGGTTATTAGGCTCTTTTCAATGGCTCACAAAAAGCGAAAGACCGAGGAGACAGACGAAGGATCAAAAGCTGCTGTTGATGACTCCTATCGTTCTAACCTAGATCTTCTCTTCACTATGAGTCTCAGAAACAACAAAGCTCGCACGAACTTCAAGCTCTATCAAGACACCATCATTCGTCGTGAGCGTATGGTTGATGCAACCTTTCTTGATTATGAAAGTTTTTACTTCAAGTATCTACCTCATTTACAACTTTAGGGGTTCTTATTTTTCATGACTATACTTGTCATTCTTTACCGTAACCTTGTTTTGCTATTTTATGCTAATGCCCGGTTAGTGAGTAACCAAGACCATTTCGAAGTTATAGCCATAGAATCCTATCTTATGGGGGAAAAGGTCCGAATTGAGCCATCAACCTTGGTAAATTTCTTAGGCCTTGTCGATGAGGGCATTGAAGATGAGGCTTCATTGGGCTCTCGAACCGGCTCGGTTCTCTTCTTAGATGTTCATGATCGGTTCTTGCATCTTATGATCTCTTGGTGGTTCTGTCCCTCCGGAGGCAAGTTTGCTCACATCCGCCAAGTTGACAACTTTTGGCTTGAGTGCTTCCGTCAAGAAAAGCGTCCGAACCTTGTAAAAATCATGTTTGCTGAGATGGTGCATTTGGTTAGGCACCGTGGTTTCGACTCCATCCAATCCTTCACCTATGGGACTACTTTGAGCTTTATTTTCTTTCGGTCTGAGATTGATTGTTCTTGTGACTACCCGGAGTCTCTCAAGAAAAAGCTCGATGAAAGCACCCTCCTTAGGTCTGGTTTTCGCTATGTTCTTGGTGAATGGGTTCGTGTGGAAAGAGGGGCAAGAGATCCTCCGGTTGATCCTCCACCTCAAGCTCCTAAAGCTCTCACAACTCCTCAAAACAATGACGCGCTTATGGCTTATCTCAACACACAATTCACCGGCTTGCGAAGTGACATCTCTTCCGGATTTGTTGCCATCGATACACGTTTCACCGCTTTGGAGGAACATTTTCTTAATGTGGAAAATCGTCTCACTTCTCTTGAAAATCAACATGCATCGATGGATCTCTTCTTCACCGGTTTCTATGGTGAATGGAAACACTTTCGGAGAAGTCAAGAGGAAGACAGAGACGAAGATGGCGATCATGGAGATGATAAGGATGATGCGGATGGTGGTGATATGAACCCCCTAGATTAGTTTGCATTTCATGGCATATCATATTATCTAGTTTTTCTTATGCACCTCTTTTTAGTTATTTGAACTATGTTTATTTCCTAAGTCATGTTTTTAGGAATTGAGTTTGGATTTCCTTTCTTATGCTTTGAATTAATGAACTTAATATATTAAGTTGTTTGCTTTAGGGATGGCAAAAATACCCGGCCCCGACCCGACCCGAGGTGCTCCGACCCGACCCGGCCGGGTATTTTTACTAAAATTTCAGGGATCGGGGCAGGGCGGGGCGGGGCGAGAAAAGCTTGAAGTCGGGGCGGGGCGGGTTCGGGTATTTGATAGAAATTCCCCGCCCCGCCCCGCCCCGCCCCGGTATATTTTTATATTTTTATATATATTTTTATTATATTTATAAAAAATATCATTATATTTAAACATTTTTATGTGTTTTAAAGTTGTTTTTTGTTTTTGTTTTGGTTCGTACATTTTGTAAAATTTGTTTAGATGTTGTTCAAGTTTTAATATATTCGATTCTAACGGTCAATGATTCAAGTTTATTCTTTTAAATATGTAGTTTAACACGTGATAATTTAAAATTAGTTTTATTTTATTTTCTTATATAAGTTTGAAGTCCTTTGAAATCATAATTTGTGATTGTGGTGAAAGATTGATCGAATCTAACATTTACCGTCGACGAAGATTAATTTTTTTTTTAATTTTTCGGGGCGGGTCGGGGCGGGGTCGGGTTTAAGGGTTATTATATCGGGGCGGGTCGGGGCGGGTAAATTAATATTTTAATTCGGGGCGAGGCGAGGTCGGATATAGTATCTTATAGGTCGGGGCGGGTTCGGGGCGGCCAAAAACCCGCCCCGCCCCGCCCCGTTGCCATCCCTAGTTTGCTTTGATTTAATTACTCTTTTATTTCTCATTGAATTATGCTTATTTTGATCTAACAAAAATGGGAGAAGTAGAGCCAATTTTGAAACTTTACAACTTAATTTTAAAAACCCCTATCTTAAATTGAGGGGGCAAGTTTTATAAAATTTTAATAACTTAAAAATTCATATTTGGTTTTGTTATATCAGAAAGAGGGAGATTGTAAAACCAAAACTTTGTCTTTGATATAACAAATATTTTAAGGACTAATTTAAAAAGAAGATAAAATTTTAAGTCCTCAAACTTCCCAAAATTAACAAGCAAAATATTTAAGTCAAAAACTTAAGGTCCCATAAATTCTTCTAAGTGTTTTCCAAGCCAAACAAATGATTTTTGACTAACCATTTCGATACACCCCTTAAGTGTTTCGAAACGATTTGAAACTGTAAAGAGAATTTTGACTAGTCGTTTGGATACACCCCTCAGGTGTTTCGAAAAGTTTTGAAACTGTCAAGTTTGGGCTCGAAATAAGAGAACTCGTATTGATACGGTAGTATCGAAACAGTCTAACTCGTTTCGGTACGAGTTTTGAAAGTTGGTTTAAAAAATATGAACGTTGCTTTTCATAACCGTTTTCTTCTTGTCATAACCGTTTTCTTGAAAGTTAGTTAAGCATATCGATACGCTTTAAGTGCGTTTCGATATGGGTTTTCACTGTTGCAAAATGTTTCGATACGACCTTGTCTTGTTTTGAAACGGGCTCTTTCAGTTTTGGAACAACCACGGCCGTTTCGATACGGTCTCTTAAATGCTCATAACGGCTAATTTTGTTCTTGCTCTGTTTCGATACAGGTGATGCCATTTCGGTACGGGTAGGTGCAGAACATCATTAATGGTGGGAAGATGAAGTTCCAATGGCTATATTTATTATGTCAACCACCCAAAACGGCTAGAAATCAATGAGAAGGTATAAAAGCAAACATTTTGAGCACCATCAACAATTATTGAACCTACAAGAATCATCCAAGAATCAAATCAAAACCCAAGTTCCTTTTATTGTCAAATTCTTGTACCCAATTCAATTGAGTGTTTCATTCTTATTTATATTGTGAGTTTGGGGAGTGAAAAATTTTAATCGGGTAAACAAATCATCCTTTGAGAGGAATTTTTAAGGTTTACCATTTTTCTCTATTATAAAAGTGAGTGGATTAAGCTTTGGGTAGAAAGCTTAATAAAAAATTGTAAGGTTTCCTCCTCATCCAAGAAAAGGGGAACAATCAATAGTGGATTCGTTGAAAATCCTTAGTGGGAGCTAAGGTAGTGGATGTAGAGTTCATTGGAGAACTTGAACCACTCTAATTCCCTTGTGTCTCAATTTTTATTCTTCCAATTTCCACCCTTAAAATATTTATCGCCAATTCACCCCCTCTTGGCCATTTGCATATGTTTGATCAACTCAACAACATAATTATGTAAAATTCAACATAAATTGACATATTTCAGTCGCCTTCACAAGTACTTGAGTGGATAATGTACCTATAAATAAATATATATAAAATAGGTAGAGAAAACTTTTTAAATCGAATTCCAGTGAAATATTCACTGGAACGACGACAACAAAAATTAAATCGAATTCTAGTGAAGTCTTCACTAGAACGATGACCAGAATGCAACAGTAGCAACGACGGCGGTGGTGATGACGATGGTGGCTTAAATTTCAAATGAATAAAAATTAGGGTTTTTAATTTAGGGGTAGATAGGAATTTTGATTTATGTTTAAAAGAAAATTAAAAATAAAATAATATATTTTAATTAATTTATCTTTTAATTTTTAAATAATTTATAATTATACGATGAGTTCTTTAGATTTTTAATCTTTCTAATTGAATTAATGGTGCTCATTGGTGCTCGTCGTCAGTAGTGCTCATCGGTGCTCGTCGAGCGTGACATAATTTTTCTAAGAAGAGGATGTAAGAGCAAATAAATAAGTGTAGAGTATATCAATATTTACTAAATTATGAAACATAATTATGATACAAAATCATTTTTGTTATTCCCATTTTAAAAGTTATAAAATTATTATTAAATTTATTAAATTATAATAAAATGGACATTGAATGTTTATAAAAGGATGTGACAATTCGATTAATTTAATGATCATTTTGTATCAATTTGATAGAATTCAATAAAAAATTGTAACAGTTGAAAAACTCAATTAGATGACTAGATCGATATTGATGGTTTAAAAACTCAATTAAAATATTTTAAAATTTGAATATCAGTACATCATGACTATATATAAGGTCGACCCTGGGGTTGGTCGAACTGGTCGACCGCCTAGGGCCCCATTTCCTTAACTTTTACTACTTAAATAATAACAATACAAAAGACCTCAAAATTAGGTTTTAATATTAGATAAAGGCCTCCACTTTGGGCTATAAACAACAAGTGAACAAAATAATAATTTGGCTATAATATTAGATAGAGACCTCTTTTTTTCCTTCATTTTTTACTACTTAAATAGATTTAGTTTAATTTTTTTTCTAATAGTTGTTATTAGGGGGTAACGAGTGGCTAGTTTGGTCTATATTTCTGTGCTAATTACGTTTAAATGGATGAATTGTGGTGCTGAATTATGGTTTATCATATGATTTTGGTGCATGACTTTGTGGATGGAAAATGGACTGAAAAAAGTTGTATTTCGTAGTTTTTCTGGATTCATGGCTGGATGGCTAACCGGTCTGAGTAGGCTACACGGGGAAAACTGAAGTGAAACCCGTTAAAGTCTCACCTCGGTTAGCAACCCTATAAAATTTCTTTTAAGTAAATCTTGTCTAAAGGCATATTATTTCTTAAGTGATCACGACAGCGGAAAACTTCAAGAAAGAAAAACATTTGAACCCAAAACAATAAGTTAACAATCCATTTTACACTTACAGAGCAGGCCGTATCGATACACCAATCAAGGGTATCGATACGCCTTGACCAGGTCAACACCCTTCAGTCAACACAGGAAGACCGTATCGATACGGCCCTTGAGCGTACCGATACGCCCTTCTTCGTCAACATCTCGTGGTCAACGAGACAAACTCGTACCGATACGCGTAGAGCCCGTATCGATACACCAAGCCAAAACTGAGTCCTGGAGGGCAAATCGTATCGATACGGCCCTTAGGCATATCGATATGCCCTGCACTGCAAGTCTCCAAATTTCAGCAAAAGACCCTCAAACACAACTCTAAATGCATTCTAAGACTCCCCTATCCATACTCAAGCATTCATACAACATTTCATGGCCAAGTGCAAACATATAGAGCAATCTAGATGAACAATAATGCACTTACACATGGCAATCACATAGAGGGTAGATATTTTGTATAAATAGACATGCTTGAAAGCTCAAAAAGCCAAATGGCACATACAATTAAGCAGCAAAATAGGCATGGTCCACAATCCACGAGGTGAAACATAACACATCCATAAGTTAACATGCTCAACTAACACAAATCACCTAGGGAGTTGACACTAACTCCTACAAGTCTATACCCCATTATTTAGGCATTATTACAAGACGCAAATCATACTTGTGCTAGCTTGAGAACTCCAAAAGCTCCTCCCTTGCCCGCTTGCCTCCCGAACTCTAACGATCTGCATGTTGGAAACAAAGAGAGCGTAAGCTAACTAGCTTAGTGAGAGAAGCTCTACAATTCAACAAACATGCAGTTTTCAAAACACTTTTCATAAATGGAAATAAAACAATGGATGCAAGAATGACTTTCTCATCAAACTACACACGGTTTGCACAAGCACAACCAACATACACACACGGTGGGACTACACATCACTGTTTCGACTAGTAGTTTTCCAATGAGACTACACATCAAAGTACTTTCCTACTAGTCACTACCGGTGGGACTACATGTTGCGTGTAAAAGAGTCTATCGCAATTGTAGTGCAAGTGTACACGACGCAAGTAGTAAGTGATTCGAAGTATCGGATATCGTCTCCACAGGGATTGGGCTAATGACTTCACCTTTATTCACTGCACAAAAGTAAAGAAAATAATTGAGAAGTTTGTCACGAGAATAATAAAGTAAAACGTAAATAAGAGAGTTGGAATATCAAGATAGAGAAAATGGGCTGGTATTGAATTGCTCAGTAGTGCAGGTATTGAATTGCTTAGGAACTCCAGTTCTGTCGTCGCGCCCGTCGCTGACAGCACCTGTCGCGGCGGCTGTCCGTTAGCTGTCGCGGCAGCGAACACACCAACTTCGTACTTCAAGTTTGGCAAGAATCCCAGATCTGCCTTGGCCTATCCCTAGGTCCAAGTCCGTCGATGATCACGTCTTTGATGATACCTCCCGGCGTGAATCGAAGGATGAACACCGATGTGTATGAATTCTTCCTTAGCCACTTAACCTCGCCTTATCTCTAAGCACGAGATGGTTCAACTATAAACTAGAGAACGCGCTCTTATCTCTTTCGTATACTTAACTCTCCCGATGCTAAGTAAATAGATAACCTCACAATGCTCTCCCGATGCTCTTGCAAGATATTAAAACCAAAATAAGAGAACTTGAAGTTTATTTTATTGAACTTGGAAAATCCTAAAACAAAACAACCCTTGCAACTACTTTACAAAACAACCCGTGGCCGTAGGGGGAATTTAGAACATGTCAGTGACGGGTAGACGACAGAGGGGTTTAGGTTATCGGTTATGGGGTAGAATGAGGGATCTCCCTCTAGGTTAAAACCTATGCCCTTATATAAGCTTTGGGCTCAAGTATTCTAAGTTAACAAGGATTATAACTTTAATGAAAAGTAAGATTCTAATAAATGCTTAATCTCTAAGGATTCTTACTTTTCAGCCGCCTCCTTGTTTTTTGGGAATTCCTCTCCTTGAGCTTTGGCTTGACATATCTTTTGATCCGGGGCTTGGAAAAATATTTGGCTTTCACACGACAGACGAGCAGATTTTTCTCTATCTATCGAGGTCCACTTTACTTTTCTTCTTCATAAGGCTGCTATCACCTTGCTGTCACGACAGGTCCATGGCAGCTTCGTCTTCTTCGTCTGCTTGTCCAGTTCAGCTTTCCTGTTTCTCTGCCCTGCGCCTGCCTTCTTTGTCAACTATGGCAGATACTTGCAAAATAAGCCATCTTTTAGTAGAATCCGTACCTTTAATCCATTTGTGATGTTTTACTGAAAACTAACCTAAATGCAATACAATGATGCTTGAATGCAGCAGAAATATGGGTTAAAAAAGGTGTAAATAATAGAACTTTTACTCACTCAACACACCCCCAAACTCAAGTTTTTGCTTGCCCTCAAGCAATTAAACCTAAAAGAAAAATGAATATTTTTGTGTTGGCCTTCAAACAGTGAACTGTCCCTTACCTGTCGCTCATTCTCTATGGCGGCAGCAACCTGTCGGAAAGGTTAGGATCTGTCCGGAATCTCCCTATAGCTCTCGTGCAGTGTGTGCATGCTTGTGAACAGTTATATGCTAAGACTCTCTTAGTTTCACTAGAATATTCAACTTCTTAACTCTAATTTTTATGCCAGAGTTTATTTTCTTGAAGACACATTTTCATGCTTATTTTTCTTCTATTTTCAAGCTAAGTTTTTACTAGAGCCAGTTTCGGGCACCTCTAGTTACTAGAGCCGGTTTTGGGCACCTCTAGGTAGCTTTCTAGAGCCGGTTTCGGGCACCTCTAGGTTTTTGATTTTCTTTTGCTAAACTTCTCTCCTAGAGCCAGTGTTAGGCACCTCTAGGGGCTATTCAAGTTCTAAGCATCCTATTCTAGTTTGGCTAAAAGAAATCTAAGCAATATAACAGTCACAATGGTGTTTAAGTTTTCAGAACTATAGAAAGGCTCTAAACTTCTCCTTAAACTGTCCTAAAGATGCTGCCACGACAGAGCTGTCATGACAGGTAAGTTAACTTCACAGTTTTAAGCCAACAGTTTTATATTTTCTGATTTTTTTTAAGAGAACCTAATTAAAAAGACTCAACAATTAATAAAAAGATGTACTTAAGACTCCATTAATGATGGAGGGTTGCCACCCCCAAACTCGAGGGTTGCATTGCCCTCAATGCAAAATGACAGAAAAATAAAAACATGAAAGCAAGTACATCACAAAAGATATAAGCAGACAGCAAAAAAAGGAAAATAAAAACTTAAATTTTCAGTCGCTGTCCTCGCTGCTGCTGCTGACACAGATCTGACGGCGGCGTCTGGGCTGTGGAGGAGGCTGGGCAGGTTCATGGGCAGGTTCAGGGGCAGGTTGCTCCATGAGCTGGACGTCGGAACTGCTGCCACTGTCCCAGGTGCTGGTGGTGGTTGTGCTAGCCTTGGGCATCCGCTTCCTGTCTGCCACGTGCTTTATCCTTTTGACCGGCGTAAATTCCCTCTCCAAATTCCTCCTGATCAGAGGGCTGTCATCGGAGGCTGGTCTCTTCGTTCCTCTGGCAGAGGTGTCGGCCGGTGGACTGCCTGCTGCCGTCGGGGCAGGTGATGGGGTGGAAGCAGTAGAGTGGGAATGTGGGGAAGCAGGTGGTGTGGGTGTGTGGACAGGGGTGGGGATATGGAAATAATGGGCAGGAAAAGTAGGGAAATGAACATCGGGAAAATTTAAAGTGTGGGTAATGAAGTTTACCGTCGAATCTGTGAAGTCCCGGATGAAAGTCATGAGTCCCATTTGTCTCTCTTCCACCCGTAGTAACGCAGCAAGGATAAGGGCAGACTGGTCTGTCGGGGCGGTGGCGGCGTCTGCTTTAGGGGCAGGCTCGGTGGCAGGTTCCGTGGCCGGTTCCTCGTCTGAATCTGCTGAGCCTGCGCCAGGGTTGAAAAAGTTGATAGGTGTAGCGGCTATCAGCTCCATGAGGCTATTGATGTTATTGTCTGACCAGCCTCTTCCTTGGATTAGTTTGTCGGAGGATTCTTCGGGGACAGCTGCACAGCGGCATAAGGAGGTGATTGTGAATGGTAGGCAGAGGCGGGAGTCGGAGCGGAAGGTGCATTCCAGGATGCTGTCCCTTATATAGCGGCCCACATTGATAGGACGCTTTTTGATGAAAGCGTTCCAGAGTTTGGCTTCCGGGAGGAGCTGCCCCCTGTTGACGGAGTGGGGGTTCTTCTTGCTGGTTTTCCATGATGTTCCGTCCTCTGTCACCTCCACCACGATAGCATCATAAGCGGCAGCATCGATGGAGTCAAGGAATTTCTGGTGGGCATCATCATCGGGGCCAAAGTAGAGGCCAAACATGTGGTTGATGCTGTCAGCAGTGAATGGCACCTTTACTCCTCGAACGGTGACAAATGTTGCCGTTCTGCTGTCTATGGTCGCATAGAACTCCCGGACTAATGTGTCGTTTAGTTCTGCCGGTTGTTCAGCAAAGTGCTCCCATAGTTGAGCCGTGATGGCCTTGACGATGAACGGCCGGAGTCCCATGTGGGGTGCTTTTCGGTTGTACACAAAACCTCTTTCCTCCCATAACTCCTTGTTGGCGAAGGGCGTCGCTGCTGCTGAAGAAGAGGCGGAGGCAGCGCTACGGCGGGTCTGTCTAGACGACATGTTAGTTGCAAGGGTTGTGAAATAGAGAAAGAAAATAAAAACTAGAGGAGAAAGCAAGAGAGAATAAGCAGAAGTGATGAAAAATGAAAGGGAAAACGGGGTTTTATAGCGGTCGAGTTGCTGCCCATTTAATGTTGTAACGGCAGGCGTGAATAACGGGGTGACGGATGGGATTTAGCGTGTCTGACGCGTCTGACACGTAATTATGCGTCTGTTACGCGTCTGCCGCACGCTTCTGTGTCTGCCGTGTCAGTCTGTTGACAGCCTGTCTTATCCGTCTGCGGCGGCAGCCGAAACGACAGGTTTCAATAAATGGGCTTTGTTGGGCTGATGGATGGGTGGTGGGCTTGGGTCACTTCTTCTCGACAGGCAGATGACAGGTTTTTCCATAAATTAAACGGTATAGAGACATGCCCAATGGAGTCTTAAAAGCTGTCCTATATGCCCATAATGCATCATTCAGAAGTAAAGACCAATCTTTCCTAGTTGGTTTAACCATCTTTTCAAGAATGTTCTTCACTTCCCTATTGGATATCTCAGCCTGTCTATTGGTATGTGGGTGATATGCTGCCGCGATCCTGTGCTTGACACCATATTTCTTCAAAGCGGCAGCAATTACCCTATTATCAAAATGTCTCCCTTCATCACTGATAATCGCCTTAGGGATGCCAAATCTAGAAAAAATGTTTTTATGCAAAAACTTTTGTACCGTCTTGGCATCATTCTTTTGAGTGGCGATGGCTTCAACCCACTTAGAGACGTAGTCCACTGCTAGGAGAATGTATAGATTTCCACACGAAGATGGAAAAGGTCCCATAAAATCAATCCCCCAAACGTCGAAGATCTCGACTTCTAAAATGTTCTGCAGTGGCATCTCGTTTCTCCTCGAGATGTTACCTGTCCGCTGGCACCTGTCACAGTTCTTGTAAAAGTCCTGTGCATCTTTATACAGTGTCGGCCAGTAGAACCCTGACTGCAGCACCTTGGCAGCAGTTTTATTGCCTCCTAAGTGACCTCCATATTGTGAAGCATGGCAGTGATGGAGCATGTCTTCTTGTTCTTCTTGTGGTACACACCTCCTTATAACCTGATCTGCGCACATTTTGAAAAGAAGAGGTTCGTCCCAATAATAATGCTTAACATCATTTTGGAACCTCTTCCTGGCTTGATAATTAAGATCAGAAGGTAATATTTCGCTAACTATAAAATTAACGAAATCAGCATACCAGGGAAGGTCAGAAGACTTACCTGCCGCCATGGCTGTCGCGACAGCGATTGCGGCAGCAAAGAGCTGCTCATCTGGGAAGGTCTCTAGTATGTGTGTCTCATCTAACGGTAGACTCTGTCCCTTCTCCAACCTCGACAAGTGGTCTGCCACCTGATTTTCTGTCCCCTTTTTGTCCTTGATCTCAAGGTCGAACTCTTGTAATAGCAAGATCCACCGTATCAATCTAGGCTTTGCATCCTTCTTTGTGAACAAATACTTTAGGGCAGAATGGTCGGTGTGTATTATTACTTTCGTTCCAAGTATGTAAGAACGAAACTTGTCGATGGAGAACACCACAGCTAACAGCTCCTTTTCTGTGGTGGTGTAGTTCACTTGGGCTTCATTCAACGTCTTGCTGGCATAATATATGACGTGAAACAGCTTATCTCTGCGCTGCCCAAGTGCTGCCCCGACAGCATAGTCACTAGCATCACACATAATTTCAAATGGTTGTGTCCAGTCTGGTGGCTGTACTATGGGGGCTGTCACTAGCTTTTCCTTCAGAACCTTGAATGCTTCAGTACATTCCTCATTAAAGTCAAAGGGTCGGTTCTGCTCTAACAGATGGCATAGGGGCTTCGTAATTTTTGAGAAATTTGCAATGAATCTCCTATAAAAACCAGCATGCCCTAAAAAACTCCTAATGCCCTTGACTGTGGTCGGCGGCGGCAGCTTCTCTATGACTTCAATCTTAGCCCTGTCGACTTCTATCCCACGGCAGCTAATCTTATGGCCAAGGACTATCCCTTCGTCCACCATAAAATGGCATTTTTCCCAATTTAGAACAAGATTAGCTTTTTCACATCTTTCAAGTACCTTTTGAAGATTGCCGAGGCAGCTCTCAAAATCGTCTCCGAAGACGGAAAAATCATCCATGAAAATCTCAAGGAAGTCCTCTACCATGTCGGAGAATATTGCCATCATGCACCTTTGGAAGGTGGCAGGTGCATTACAGAGTCCAAACGACATCCTCCTAAACGCGTATGTTCCGTAGGGGCATGTAAAAGTCATCTTTTCTTGATCCTCCAGTGCGATAGCAATTTGGTTGTAACCTGAATAACCATCAAGAAAACAATAGTAAGGTTTACCTGCTAATCTATCAAGCATTTGATCAATAAAGGGTAAGGGAAAATGGTCCTTTCGGGTAGCTTTGTTAAGCTTCCGATAGTCCATACAAACCCTCCAACCGGTCACAGTCCTGGTTGGAATTAACTCATTGTTCTCGTTGGTTATCACGGTCATTCCTCCTTTCTTGGGAACACATTGCACCGGGCTCACCCATTTGCTGTCGGAGATGGCGTAAATAATACCAGCATCTAACCACTTGATTATCTCTTTACGCACTACTTCCTTCATCGCAAGGTTTAGCCGCCTTTGGGCATCAATAGTCGGCTTATGATCTTCCTCTAAGAGGATTTTGTGCATGCATATCGCCGGACTAATGCCTTGAATGTCTGCTATCGTCCATCCAATCACCTTTTTGTGCTGCCTTAGCATGTCGATTAGCTGCCGTTCTTGTTCCTGCGGTAGCTTAGCAGAGATGATTACGGGCAGTGTGTCATTGGAACCAAGATAAGCATATTTTAACTGCCCTGGCAGGGGCTTAAGTTCTAAGGCAGGTGGTTCAATAATATATGGCTTTTGGATTAAATGGTTATCCGAAGTATAATTCAAAGGTTCGAATAACTTACCTGGACGATTGCCTAACCATTTTACCTCCTCCTGACCTTCAGTATCAGATTCAGAGGAGTCGTTGTCGTCGGTGCTGTCGTCGTTGCTGTCGTGACAGGCCTGTAGGTGGCTGTCGCGGCAGTGACCAAATTTTATATCACGGCAGCCCGACCTGATGCAGGGGTGATCAAAGGTCACCTCAATGATGGCCTTGCATTCCTCATCCACATCAGCATGTTTCATCGCTTGGAGAACATTCAACTTAATCTCTTGATCGTTTACTCGCATGGTGAGTTCTCCTTTCTCCACATCAATCAATGATCTTCCCGTGGCTAAAAAGGGTCGCCCAAGGATGACTGGTGCGTTTTCGTCTGCCTCACAATCTAAGATAAGAAAGTCAGCAGGAAAAATAAGCTTATCCACTCTTACCAAAATATCTTCAATTTTTCCCTCGGGATGAACGTAAGAGCGGTCGGCCAGCTGCAGAGTTACTGTCGTGGGCCGCGCCTTGCCAATACCTAGTTTCTGAAAAACAGATTTGGGCATTAGATTAACGCTGGCACCAAGATCACAAAGTGCCTTACCCACAAATTTGTCGCCGATTACACAAGGTATGATGAAGCTCCCCGGATCCTTCTTTTTCTGGGGCGGCTGCCGATGAAGAATACTCATGCAACCTTCTGTCATCTTTACCGTTTCAAATTCCCCAAGTTTATATTTTTTCGACATAACATCCTTGAGAAATTTAGCATAACCGGGCATTTCCCTAACAACATCTAACAACGGAATATTAATATGAACCTGCTTAAAAATATCATAAATCTTTTTAAGTTGAGATTCATGCTTAGCTTGCTGTATCCGTTGGGGAAAAGGTGGTGGAGGACGATAATCAGCAATACGTCCTTCCCACTGCATGCAAATCTGAGGACGGTAATCATCTTTTTTCTCCTCTGTCGCGTCTGTTGTCGTGACAGGCTCATCAGCAGCAGTCTGTTTATCACCTGTCAGGGCAGCTTCCTCGGCAGGTTTGTCTAAGGCTGGATCCTTTTCTGTTTCAGCTTCTTTTTCCGGCCCTGGTAGTTTCTTCCCACTCCTAGTAGTAATAGCTTTACACTGCTCATGTGTGGGTGGTCTAGCATTTTCAGTATTGCTAGGGAATCCTCCATTCTGCCTCGGCTTAATATGTTGTGACACCTGACAAACTGATTTATATTCTCCATGTACGTACCGGTCTGAGACATAAAAGTGGCCAGAGTCTGTTCCAATATACTGCTCGTGGCAGGTGGTGGCTGCTGTTGCTGCTGCGGCGGCAGGTGCGGCGGCAGTTGCTGCCGCGTCAGCAATCTAGGACCTCCCTGATTCTGATTATGTGCTTGCGGATTCAGGGCATTGTTAGGGTTACTCCAGGAAAATTTGGGATCCTTCCTCCAATTGGGATTATAATTGTTGGAATTATAATTCGGCTTGTAATTTCCAACATATTTTCCCTCTTCTATTTGTATTGGGCACTCATCCCGACTATGATTTCCCTCACAGATAGTACAAACTTCCTCGACAGCAAATCCTTGTAATTCATCTTCATTCAATAACCGTTTCATTGCTTTAGTAAGGAATGCTACCTGTGATTTCATAGTGCTGTCGGCCTCATAGTCCTTAACAGCAAGTACCCTTTTACCCCCTCTTCTAGCTGTCGGGAACTGCTCCTCATTCTTAGCCAGATTTTTCAAAACTTGCAAAGCCTCGTCCGGATCTTTATCCAGTAATAGTCCATTTGCTGCAGAATCAATTCGAATGCGAGTTTGTAGGTTAGCAGCATTATAGAACTTAGTTACCTGATTCCAGACGGGGAATCCATGCATTGGGCAGTTCCGTAGAAGAGTAGTAAATCTGTCCCAGGCCTCATGCATCGGCTCGTCGTCTTCCTGTTGAAAAGTAGCAATTTCGTTACGTAATCGCTCAGATAAATGCGAAGGATTAAAACGAGATAAAAATTCACGAGTTAGATCTGCCCAAGTCATAATTGAACCCGGTGTAAGTTTATTCCACCAAGTTTTAGCTCTGTCCCTCAATGAATGGGGGAATAACCGAAGCCTCAGTATCTCCGGACTAACTCTTGGCAGTCTAAACGAACCACAGATCTCCTGGAACGTTTTGAGATGCTCCCTGGCATCTTCTGTCGCAGAACCACTAAACTGCCCGGCATTGTTGATCATACTAAACATGACAGGTTTAAGCTCGAAGTTATCAACATCAATATCCGACAGCGTGGTCTCCAGCTCTACATGATCATTCAGCATGTAGTCACGACATGACCGTCGTCCATCTGCTGCGGGTGGGTCACCGACAGACGGGTGGTTATCGCCAAGGGGTGGTATACGACCGCCGACAAGTTGGTTATGGCCCATCTTCTCTAGCTGTTCCTCGAGGTATTCGTTTCTGTCTAAAAGTCGGCGAAGTTGTTTCTTGAGACTGAAGGAACGTTCGATTTCCGGATCTAATGGATACTCAGGATCTTCACCTCTTTTAGATCTGCGCATAAACAAGAAAACCTCGTGAAAAGCGAGAGCTGAAAGCACAAAAGAAAATTTAAAGAATAATAAAAAAAATTAAAAACGAAAACAAAATAAAAATAAAAATGAAAAGTGCAATAAAAGAAAGATGTAGTTATGTTGCCAATCCCCGGCAACGGCGCCAAAAACTTGTTGCGTGTAAAAGAGTCTTTCGCAATTGTAGTGCAAGTGTACACGACGCAAGTAGTAAGTGATACGAAGTATCGGATATCGTCTCCACAGGGATTGGGCTAATGACTTCACCTTTATTCACTGCACAAAAGTAAAGAAAATAATTGAGAAGTTTGTCACGAGAATAATAAAGTAAAACGTAAATAAGAGAGTTGGAATATCAAGATAGAGAGAATGGGCTGGTATTGAATTGCTCAGTAGTGCAGGTATTGAATTGCTTAGGAACTCCAGTTCTGTCGTCGCGCCCGTCGCCGACAGCACCTGTCGCGGCGGCTGTCTGTTAGCTGTCGCGGCAGCGAACACACCAACTCCGTACTTCAAGTTTGGCAAGAATCCCAGATCTGCCTTGGCCTATCCCTAGGTCCAAGTCCGTCGATGATCACGTCTTTGATGATACCTCCCGACGTGAATCGAAGGATGAACACCGATGTGTTTGAATTCTTCCTTAGCCACTTAACCTCGCCTTATCTCTAAGCATGATATGGTTCAACTATAAACTAGAGAACGCGCTCTTATCTCTTTCGTATACTTAACTCTCCCGATGCTAAGTAAATAGATAACCTCACAATGCTCTCCCGATGCTCTTGCAAGATATTAAAACCAAAATAAGAGAACTTGAAGTTTATTTTATTGAACTTGGAAAATCCTAAAACAAAAAAACCCTTGCAACTACTTTACAAAACAACCCGTGGCCCTAGGGGGAATTTAGAACATGTCGGTGACGGGTAGACGACAGAGGGGTTTAGGTTATCGGTTATGGGGTAGAATGAAGGATCTCCCTCTAGGTTAAAACCTATGCCCTTATATAAGCTTTGGGCTCAAGTATTCTAAGTTAACAAGGATTACAACTTTAATGAAAAGTAAGATTCTAATAAATGCTTAATCTCTAAGGATTCCTACTTTTCAGCCGCCTCCTTGTTTTATGGGAATTCCTCTCCTTGAGCTTTGGCTTGACATATCTTTTGATCCGGGGCTTGGAAAAATATTTGGCTTTCACACGATAGACGAGCAGATTTTTCTCTATCTATCGAGGTCCACTTTACTTTTCCTCTTCATAAGGCTGCTGTCACCTTGCTGTCACGACAGGTCCATGGCAGCTTCGTCTTCTTCGTCTGCTTGTCCAGTTCAGCTTTCCTGCTTCTCTGCCCTGCGCCTGCCTTCTTTGTCAACTATGGCAGATACCTGCAAAATAAGCCATCTTTTAGTAGAATCCGTAGCTTTAATCCATTTATGATGTTTTATTGAAAACTAACCTAAATGCAATGCAATGATGCTTGAATGCAGCAGAAATATGGGTTAAAAAAGGTGTAAATAATAGAACTTTTACACACTCAACACTACACATCACCGTAGTTAAGACAACCATCACGTAAGGCTCGACTTCAACACGACTACATACTATCAACTGTATAAGACAACTCAAGATGCACATGAAAATCACAACACATAGCCATTCATCCACTCATAACAAAGCATAAGAGTAGAAACTTACACTCGGGTTTAGGTGAACCCTCAAGGTTCCACCCAAACCCCAAAGGTTCCATATCGAGCACAAAACAAAGATGAACAATTTTACTCACCGTTACTAACTAAGAGAAGACCGAAGACCAAGCTCAAGACTCCGAAATCTCCGGATTCGTCCATGAAGCTTCACCAACCAAATTCCTTGTTTCTAAACAATCAAACACACTCTATTAATAACCAAAACAACCACAAATCACTGTTGTAACTCATAACACCAATTAAGCATCGAACCAAGCCAAGAACACCCACAAAACTTCTATTTTCGAGCAGCCCTATTGCACATACCAAAACAATTGATTTTGACCCCTTTTACACACTTAAATGTCTCCAACACAACCCCTAACTATTATACTAACTTCAGCCATCAATTTCCAACATAGAACACCCTCAAAACCAACCTTAAAACCCTTCCAAAACCCCATTAAAAACCTAAATCCGGGAATATATATAAAACTCTTTAAAATCACATATATTGGACCTCATGGATAGTAAACAACTCACACATCAATAACAGATCAAAATCTTTAGCTAAAGACCATAAATATTGCATTTTTAATCAAAAATCCCCAAAACCTCAAACTTAAAAAACATGGGCAAAATGAAAACTAATGGTATTGACTTGAAGAGGATGATGATGGCAGGTCAAAAACAAGCTTACCTTTGAAAAATCTTCAAGAATGAGCAAGTTATGAAATGGAATAGTAAAATAAGGTGGGGAAGGGGTTTTGTCGTTGGAAGCACAAAGGGTGAGGAGAGAAGAAGATGATAAAAAGGAAATTTTAAATGAAAAGGGGTTTTATTTGAAAAACCACCTATTTACCAATTTGCCATTAATGAAAATGGTCATCTTCCTTAATTTCAAAATCCATGGAGTTTTGGGTTCTAATTTTTATTTAAGATTTGATCCAACATAATAAAACGAATTTTTAAAACGAAAAGGGAAACCCGAACATTATTTTAATATTATTTTCACCTGACCCCTAGACCCAGGTGTTACATAATTGATCTTCCTTCTAACTCTGTTATGACCTGGACTGATATGGCTCGTTTATTTCTTGACAGGTTCTTCCCAACAGCTAATGCAAGCGAACTTAGGTGAAATATCTTGAGTATTCGACAAAAGGATACTGAATCGTTGTACGACTACTGGGAACGCTACAAGAAGCTATACGCCAGCTGTCCTCAACACGGTTTGACCGAACAAACGCTTCTTTAGTATTTTTATGAGGGTTTGACGCCTATGGACATGAAGGTAGTTGATGCAGCAATTGGAGGAGAACTTGTTAACATGACCCCAACTGCAGCTCGAACCTTAATAACGAATATGGCATCCAACTCGTAACGATTTCACCATTCAAGTGAAATGTCTCAATGATTCAATTAGGTAAGTTTTCTGGAAATAAAATTGAAAAGTTGGCTGACATTATTCAATCTCTTGTTGCAGATAAAAAAATTGCAGTCAGGCTTTGTGGAATGTGTACAAGCCTAAAACATCCAACGAACTGCTGTCCAATGGTGCAAGAAGAAGACAATGCACAAGTGAATGCAATTGGGAACTTTCCAGAACCTTCACAAAGACTGTACAACTCAAACCCCAACTCGTATAATCCGGGATGGCAAGACCCTCCAAACTTCGGTTATGCGTAAAACCAAAGGCCCGCGTATCAACCAAGGCAACCTCCACAACAATAGATGCAAAAGACATCATTGGAGGTGATAGTAGAAAAGCTAGCAATTTCCCAAGAGAAGTTGATCACATCCCATGAAAATTTCCAAATTCAAACTCAGGCACATCTGTAGGAGTTAGATAAGCAAGTAAGCCAACTAGCCCAAACTATGGGGAGAATAGAATCACAGGGAAAACTTCCTTCTCGAACGGAGTCAAATATGAGAGAGAATGTTAGTGCTATTGCCCTTCGAAGCGGAACAATTATAAACCCGGAAGTGCCAGAAAGGAATACCAAACAATCCACGGAAGAGAAGGAAGCGCCACCCTCAAACTCCTTAGGTACGCCTTCTTTGCCGCCACCTCCTCCTCCTCATAAAATCGCACCACCATTCCCATCAAGGTTGGTGAGACATGACAAAAGAGACGAAGAGAAGGAAATCATAAAAGTGTTCAAAAAGGTGCAAGTCAACATACCCCTTCTAGAGGTAATCCGAAAAGTCCCAAGGTATGCTCGATTTTTAAAGAAACTTTGCACCACAAAGAGGAAGATGACAGGGCATAAGATGGTAAATTTAGGAGAAAATGTAACTGCATTATTTCAAAGGAAACTACCGCCAAAAATGAAGGACCAATGTATGTTCGCCATACCTTGCAAAATAGGTAACATTTTAATAAAACGCACGATGTGTGACTTAGGAGCTTCAATTAATGTTATGCCTCTTTCTGTTTATAAAATTATTTCTAACGAGCCTTTGAAGGAAACAAAAGTAACCATCCAATCGGCTAATCATTCTATCATCTACCCGGAGGGAGTCCTAAAAAATGTCTTAGTCAACGATTCTTGTGATTATGATGATGTAGGGATCATTGAAACCATTGATGGAGGACAAACATCAAAGGTGGATAAGTTTCCAACCAAAGAAGAAGATGTACAAGATCTACCTCTTAAGACCTTGAAGGACTTGACTCTTGAGGAAAAGAAGGTAACATACCCAAGGGAGTTCAACTATGTCAAAGGTGGTGAAATCTTGGGTGATCCATCCAAGGGAGTAACTACTAGATCCTTTCTCAAATTAATGAACCATGTTGCATTTCTTTCATGCATTGAGCCTAAAAATATCAATGAAGCATTAAAAGATGATTTTGGATTTTGTCCATGTAAGAAGAATTAAATCAATTTGAGAGAAGTAAAGTATGGACATTAGTTGAAAGGTCCAGTAATCAATCTACTATAGGAACTAAATGAGTCTTTAGGAATAAACTAGATGAGAGTGGTAACATAGTGACAAACAAGGCTAAGCTTGTTTCTCAAGGTTACACTCAAGAAGAGGAAATTGATTTTGATGAAACATATGCACCCGTAGCTAGAATGGAAGCTATTAGGATGCTTCTAGCATTTGCATGTTACCATGATTTCAAGCCTTTTCAAATGGATGTAAAAAGTGCTTTTCTAAATGGTTTTATAAATGAAGAAGTGTATGTTGAACAACCACTGGGTTTTGAGGATTCAAAATTTCCAAATCATTTTTTAAACTAACCAAAGCTCTTTATGGTTTAAAACAAGCTCCTAGAGCTTGGTATGAAAGACTTTCAAACTTTTTGATTGAAAAAGGTTTTGAAAAAGGTAAGGTGGACACTAAAATTTTCATAAAAATATATAGTAATAACATCTTAGTAGTGCAAATTTATGTTGATGATATCATTTTTGGTTCTACTAATGAATGTTATTGCAAAGAATTTTCTAAGCTAATGCAAGGTGAGTTCGATATGAGCATGATGGGGGAACTCTCATTTTTTGGGGCTCCAAATCAATCAAAGGAAGGATGACACCTTCATAAATCAAGCAAAGTACGTGAATGATATGCTCAAAAAGTTTGGCTTGGAGAATGTAAAGCCTCAAGCAACCCCTATGAGCTCTTCTATAAAGCTTGACAAAGATGAAGGAGGTAAGTGTGTTGATTCTAAGCTTTATAGATCTATGATAGGTTCTTTGCTTTATCTTACCGCAAGTAGACCGAATATTATATTTAGTGTTTGCTTGTATGCTAGGTTTTATGCTAGTCCTAGAGAATCACACTTAGTATCCATTAAGAGAATTTTTAGATACCTTAGAGACACACCTAACTTAGGTCTTTGGTATCCTAAGGATTCTTCCTTTAGCCTTCATAGTTATTCGGATGCAGATTATGGGGAATGCAAGATAGATAGGAAAAGTACATCCGGGACATGCCAATTCTTAGGCAGTATGCTCGTATCTTGGTTCTCTAAGAAACAAAATAGCGTAACCTTATCTACCACCGAACATGAGTACATATCCTTAGAGATTTGTTGTGCTCAAGTCCTTTGGATGAAGCAAAAACTCTTAGATTATGGTGTTCAAGTAGAAACCATACCCCTTAGGTGTGACAACACTAGTGTCATTTGTCTCACTAAGAACCCCATCCAACACTCTAGAACCAAACATATAGAAATTAAACATCATTTCATTAGAGACAATGTGTTGAAAAATGATGTTGTTCTAGAATATGTTGACACCTTAAACCAATTAGTGGATATTTTTACCAAACCTTTAGATAAAGAGCGTTTTTGGACCCTTAAGATAGAGTTAGGTCTAACAAGCCTTTCTTGACCCTTTTAGTTCCCAAATAGTATAAATCTTGCTTGAATTTAATCGATATTCATGCCTATGTTAATTTGCAATATTTTGCTTCTATGCTTGTAGCTAGAGGAGTATATAAATGTTTTTGCCTACAGTCTTTGCTTATTAATCTTAATCATGCATCTTGAATCGATTAAAAATCGATTGTTCTGCACCTTTGTGCCCAAACTGCACATTTTGGTATATGTGTATCGAAACGGGTACCCCTATTTCGATACGGGCTACCTTAAAGGAGAGCATTGAACCAAACTGTATCGAAACGGACACCGTGGTTTCAAAATTTTTTGGTTCTGGAACAATCTGTATCGAAACACCCTCCATCTGTTTCGATACAAGCATCTTTGTGAGAACCGATATAGTCAAACCTGTATCAAAACGATCATAGGGTTTCAGAATGGTCGAAAGCATTTCGATACACCTGTTTCAATATTACTCTACCTGTATCGAAACACGTATCCGGAAAAGGCTCTATTTAAAGGGTTTCCATCTTTAAAACAATTTTCCATTAAACACAAACCTCTCAAAATCCTAACCCTAAATTTTCCTTTAAATACTCATCAACCCTAAATGTTTTTCATTCATATCTTGAGGGTTTTTAGTCTTCAACCCCAATCTAAGCAAGGGTCATCAAATTTGTGCATCTACATTAATCTGTTCCTCCAAAATCCCAAATTAAGGTATTTTTTTTCTTTTCTCTTTCAATTTTCGTTTGAATTCTTTGATTTAAAAATTATCTCTTTTGTATATATTCTACATTTATACTACGAGTTTCAAAGTTTTTGCAACGATTTCTTCAAAACTAAATCTTTTTAATTCGAATATAAAATTTTTAAACCGTATATTTTTATCTCAGTTTTTTTAAATCATCTTCTTAAATTTCTTTTATTGTATATATTTAAAACCTTGATTATAGGATATCCATTGGATTGAATATGAATTTTAAAGCAGACATATTTTTGCTTGCTTAAAACTGTTATTAGGCTCTTTTCAATGGCTCACAAAAAGCGAAAGACCAAGGAGACAGACGAAGGATCAAAAGCTGCTGTTGATGACTCCTATCGTTCTAACCTAGCTCTTCTCTTCACTATGAGTCTCAGAAACAACGAAGCTCGCACGAACTTCAAGCTCTATCAAGACACCATCATTCGTCGTGAGCGTATGGTTGATGCAACCTTTCTTGATTCTGAAAGTTTTTACTTCAAGTATCTACCTCATTTACAACTTTAGGGGTTCTTATTTTTCATGACTATACTTGTCATTCTTTACCGTAACCTTGTTTTGATATTTTATGCTAATGCCCGGTTAGTGAGTAACCAAGACCATTTCGAAGTCATAGCCATAAAATCCTATCTTATGGGGAAAAGGTCCGAATTGAGCTATCAACCTTGGTAAATTTCTTAGGCCTTGTCGATGAGGGCATTGAAGATGAGGCTTCATTGGGCTCTCGAACCGGCTCGGTTCTCTTCTTAGATGTTCATGATCGGTTCTTGCATCTTATGATCTCTTGGTGGATCTGTCCCTCCGGAGGCAAGTTTGCTCACATCCGCCAAGTTGACAACTTTTGGCTTGAGTGCTTCCGTCAAGAAAAGCGACCGAACCTTGTAAAAATCATGTTTGCTGAGATGGTGCATTTGGTTAGGCACCATGGTTTCGACTCCATCCAATCCTTCACCTATGGGACTACTTTGAGCTTTATTTTCTTTCGGTCTGAGATTGATTGTTCTTGTGACTACCCGGAGTCTCTCAAGAAAAAGCTCGATGAAAGCACCCTTCTTAGGTCTGGTTTTCGCTATGTTCTTGGTGAATGGGTTCGTGTGGAAAGAGGGGCAAGAGATCCTCTGGTTGATCCTCCACCTCAAGCTCCTCAAGCTCTCACAACTCCTCAAAACAATGACGCGCTTATGGCTTATCTCAACACACAATTCACCGGCTTGCGAAGTGACATCTCTTCCGGATTTGTTGCCATCGATACACGTTTCACCGCTTTGGAGGAACATTTTCTTAATGTGGAAAATCGTCTCACTTCTCTTGAAAATCAACATGCATCGATGGATCTCTTCTTCACCGGTTTCTATGGTGAATGGAAACACTTTTGGAGAAGTCAAGAGGAAGACAAAGACGAAGATGGCGATCATGGAGATGATAAGGATGATGCGGATGGTGGTGATATGAACCCCCTAGATTAGTTTGCATTTCATGGCATATCATATTATCTAGTTTTTCTTATGCACCTCTTTTTAGTTATTTGAACTATGTTTATTTCCTAAGTCATGTTTTTAGGAATTGAGTTTGGATTTCCTTTCTTATGCTTTGAATTAATGAACTTAATATATTAAGTTGTTTGCTTTGATTTAATTGCTCTTTTATTTCTCATTGAATTATGCTTATTTTGATCTAACAAAAAGGGGAGAAGTAGAGCCAATTTTGAAACTTTACAACTTAATTTTAAAAACGCCTATCTTAAATTCAGGGGGCAAGTTTTACAAAATTTTAATAACTTAAAAATTCATATTTGGTTTTGTTATATCAGAAAGAGGGAGATTGTAAAACCAAAAGTTTGTCTTTGATATAACAAATATTTTAAGGACTTATTTAAAAAGAAGATAAAATTTTAAGTCCTCAAACTTCCCAAAATTGACAAGCAAAATATTTAAGTCAAAAACTTAAGGTCCCATAAATTCTTCTAAGTGTTTTCCAAGCCAAACAAATGATTTTTGACTAACCATTTCGATACACCCCTTAAGTGTTTCGAAACGATTTGAAACTGTAAAGAGAATTTTGACTAGTCGTTTGGATACACCCCTCATGTGTTTCGAAACATTTTGAAACTGTCAAGTTTGGGCTCGAAATAAGAGAACTCGTATTGATACGGTAGTATCGAAACAGTCTAACTCGTTTCGGTACGAGTTTTGAAAGTTGGTTTGAAAAATATGAACGTTGCTTTTCATAACCGTTTTCTTCTTGTCATAACCGTTTTCTTGAAAGTTAGTTAAGCATATCGATACGCTTTAAGTGCGTTTCGTTATGGGTTTTCACTGTTGCAAAATGTTTCGATACGACCTTGTCTTGTTTTGAAACGGGCTCTTTCAGTTTCGGAACAACCACGACCGTTTCGATACGGTCTCTTAAATGCTCATAACGGCTAATTTTGTTCTTGCTCTGTTTTGATACAGGTGATGCCGTTTCGGTACGGGTAGGTGCAGAACATCATTAATGGTGGGAAGATGAAGTCCCAATGGCTATATTTATTATGTCAACCACCCAAAATGGCTAGAAATCAATGAGAAGGTATAAAAGCAAACATTTTGAGCACCATCAACAATTATTGAACCTACAAGAATCATCCAAGAATCAAATCAAAACCCAAGTTCCTTTTATTGTCAAATTCTTGTACCCAATTCAATTGAGTGTTTCATTCTTATTTATATTGTGAGTTTGGGGAGTGAAAAATTGTAATCGGGTAAACAAATCATCCTTTGAGAGGAATTTTTAAGGTTTACCATTTTTCTCTATTATAAAAGTGAGTGGATTAAGCTTTGGGTAGAAAGCTTAATAAAAAATTGTAAGGTTTCCTCCTCATCCAAGAAAAGGGGAAGAATCAATAGTGGATTCGTTGAAAATCCTTAGTGGGAGCTAAGGTAGTGGATGTAGAGTTCATTGGAGAACTTGAACCACTCTAATTGCCTTGTGTCTCAATTTTTATTCTTCCAATTTCCACCCTTAAAATATTTATCGCCAATTCACCCCCTCTTGGCCATTTGCAATTGTTTGATCAACTCAACAACATAATTATGTAAAATTCAACATAAATTGACATATTTCAGTCGCCTTCACAAGTACTTGAGTGGATAATGTACCTATAAATAAATATATATAAAATAGGTAGAGAAAACTTTTTAAATCGAATTCCAGTGAAATATTCACTGGAACGACAACAACAACAATTAAATCGAATTCTAGTGAAGTCTTCACTAGAACGATGACCAGAATGCAACAGTAGCAACGACGGCGGTGGTGACGACGATGGTGGCTTAAATTTCAAATGAATAAAAATTAGGGTTTTTAATTTAGGGGTAGATAGGTATTTTGATTTATGTTTAAAAGAAAATTAAAAATAAAATAATATATTTTAATTAATTTATCTTTTAATTTTTAAATAATTTATAATTATACGATGAGTTCTTTAGATTTTTAATCTTTCTAATTGAATTAATGGTGCTCATTGGTGCTCGTCGTCAGTAGTGCTCATCGGTGCTCGTCGAGCGTGACAAAATTTTTCTAAGAAGAGGATGTAAGAGCAAATAAATAAGTGTAGAGTATATCAATATTTACTAAATTATAAAACATAATTATGATACAAAATCATTTTTGTTATTCCCATTTTAAAAGTTACAAAATTATTATTAAATTTATTAAATTATAATAAAATGGACATTGAATGTTTATAAAAGGATGTGACAATTTGATTAATTTAATGATCATTTTGTATCAATTTGATAGAATTCAATAAAAAGTTTGTAACAGTTGAAAAACTCAATTAGATGACTAGATCGATATTGATGTTTTAAAACTCAATTAAAATATTTTAAAATTTGAATATCAGTACATCATGACTATATATAAGGCCGACCCTTGGGTTGGTCGAACTGGTCGACCGCCTAGGGCCCCATTTCCTTAACTTTTACTACTTAAATAATTACAATACAAAAGACCCTAAAATTAGGTTTTAATATTAGATAAAGGCCTCCACTTTGGGCTATAAACAACAAGTGAACAAAATAATAATTTGGCTATAATATTAGATAGAGACCTCTTTTTTTTTTCTTCATTTTTTACTACTTAAATAGATATAGTTTAATTTTTTTTCTAATAGTTGTTATTAGGGGGTAACGAGTGGCTAGTTTGGTCTATATTTCTGTGCTAATTACGTTTAAATGGATGAATTGTGGTGCTGAATTATGGTTTATCATATGATTTTGGTGCATGACTTTGTGGATGGAAAATGGACTGAAAAAAGTTGTATTTCGTAGTTTTTCTGGATTCATGGCTGGATGGCTAACCGGTCTGAGTAGGCTACACGGGGAAAACTGAAGTGAAACCCGTTAAAGTCCCACCTCGGTTAGCAACCCTATAAAATTTCTTTTAAGTAAATCTTGTCTAAAGGCATATTATTTCCTAAGTGATCACGATAGCGGAAAACTTCAAGAAAGAAAAACATTCGAACCCAAAACAATAAGTTAACAGTCCATTTTACACTTACATAGCAGGCCGTATCGATACACCAATCAAGGGTATCGATACGCCTTGACCAGGTCAACACCCTTCAGTCAACACAGGAAGACCGTATCGATACGGCCCTTGAGCGTACCGATACGCCCTTCTCGGTCAACATCTCGTGGTCAACGAGACAAACTCGTACCGATACGCGTAGAGCCCGTATCGATACACCAAGCCAAAACTGAGTCCTGGAAGGCAAATCGTATCGATACGGCCCTTAGGCATATCGATACGCCCTGCACTGCAAGTCTCCAAATTTCAGCAAAAGACCCTCAAACACAACTCTAAATGCATTCTAAGACTCCCCTATCCACACTCAAGCATTCATACAACATTTCATGGCCAAGAGCAAACATATAGAGCAATCTAGATGAACAATAATGCACTTACACATGGCAATCACATAGAGGGTAGATATTTTGTATAAATAGACATGCTTGAAAGCTCAAAAAGCCAAATGGCACATATAATTAAGCAGCAAAATAGGCATGGTCCACAATCCACGAGGTGAAACATAACACACCCATAAGTTAACATGCTCAACTAACACAAATCACCTAGGGAGTTGACACCAACTCCTACAAGTCTATACCCCATTGTTTAGGCATTATTACAAGACGCAAATCATACTTGTGCTAGCTTGAGAACTCCAAAAGCTCCTCCCTTGCCCGCTTGCCTCCCGAACTCTAACGATCTGCATGTTGGAAACAAAGAGAGCGTAATCTAACTAGCTTAGTGAGAGAAGCTCTACAATTCAACAAACATGCAGTTTTCAAAACACTTTTCATAAATGGAAATAAAACAATGGATGCAAGAATGACTTTCTCATCAAACTACACACGGTTTGCACAAGCACAACCAACATACACACACGGTGGGACTACACATCACTATTTCGACTAGTAGTTTTCCAATGAGACTACACATCAAAGTACTTTCCTACTAGTCACTACCGGTGGGACTACACATCACCGTAGTTAAGACAACCATCACATGAGGCTCGACTTCAACACGACTACACACTATCAGCTGTATAAGACAACTCAAGATGCACATGAAAATCACAACACATAGCCATTCATCCACTCATAACAAAGCATAGGAGTAGAAACTTACACTCGGGTTTAGGTGAACCCTCAAGGTTCCACCCAAACCCCAAAGGTTCCATATCGAGCACAAAACAAAGATGAACAATTCTACTCACCGTTACTAACTAAGAGAAGACCGAAGACCAAGCTCAAGACTCTAAAATCTCCGGATTCATCCACGAAGCTTCACCAACCAAATTCGTTGTTTCTAAACAATCAAACACACTCTATTAATCACCAAAACAACCACAAATCACTGTTGTAACTCATAACACCAAATAAGCATCAAACCAAGCCAAGAACATCCAAAAAACTTCTATTTTCGAGCAGTCCTATTGCACATACCAAAACCCTTGATTTTGACCCCTTTTACACACTTAAATGCCTCCAACACAACCCCTAACTATCATACTAACTTCAGCCCTCAATTTCCAACATAGAACACCCTTAAAACCAACCTTAAAACCCTTCCAAACCCCCTCAAAACCAAAATCCGGGAATATATATAAAACTCTTTAAAAATCACATATATTGGACCTCATGGATAGTAAACAACTCACACATCAATAACAAATCAAAATCTTTAGCTAAAGACCATAAAGATTGCATTTTTAATCAAAAATCCCCAAAACCTCAAACTTAAAAAACATGGGCAAAATGAAAACTAATGGTATTGACTTGAAGAGGATGATGATGGCAGGTCAAAAACAAGCTTACCTTTGAAAAATCTTCAAGAATGAGCAAGCTATGAAACGAAATAGTAAAATAAGGTGGGGAAGGGGTTTTGTCGTTGGAAGCACAAAGGGTGAGGAGAGAAGAAGATGATAAAAAGGAAAATTTAAATGAAAAGGGGTTTTATTTGAAAAACCACCTATTTACCAATTTGCCATTAAAGAAAATGGTCATCTTCCTTAATTTCAAAATCCATGGAGTTTTGGGTTCTAATTTTTATTTAAGATTTGATCCAACATAATAAAACGAATTTTTAAAACGAAAAGGGAAACCCGAACATTATTTTAATATTATTTTCACCCGACCCCTAGACCCGGGTGTTACATAATTGATCTTCCTTCTAACTCTGTTATGACCTGGACTGATATGGCTCATTTATTTCTTGACAGGTTCTTCCCAGCAGCTAATGCAAGCGAACTTAGGCGAAATATCTTGAGTATTCGACAAAAGGGTACTGAATCGTTGTACGACTACTGGGAACGCTACAAGAAGCTATACGCCAGCTGTCCTCAACACGGTTTGACCGAACAAACGCTTCTCTAGTATTTTTACGAGGGTTTGACGCCTATGGACATAAAGGTAGTTGATGCAGCAAGTGGAGGAGCACTTGTTAACATGACCCCAACTGCAGCTCGAACCTTAATAACGAATATGGCATCCAACTCGCAACGATTTCACCATTCAACTGAACTGTCTCAATGATTCAATTAGGTAAGTTTTTTGGAAAAAAAATTGAAAAGTTGGCTGACATAATTCAATCTCTTGTTGCAGATAAAAAAATTGCAGTCAGGCTTTGTGGAATGTGTACAAGCCTAAAACATCCAACGAACTGCTGTCCAATGGTGCAAGAAGAAGACAATGCACAAGTGAATGCAATTGGGAACTTTCCGGAACCTTCACAAAGACTGTACAACTCAAACCCCAGCTCGTATAATCCGGGATGGCAAGACCCTCCAAACTTCGGTTATGCGCAAAACCAAAGGCCCGCGTATCAACTAAGGCAACCTCCACAACAATAGATGCAAAAAACATCATTGGAGATGATAGTAGAAAAGCTAGCAATTTCCCAAGAGAAGTTGATCACATCCCATGAAAATTTCCAAATTCAAACTCAGGCACATCTGTAGGAGCTAGATAAGCAAGTAAGCCAACTAGCCCAAACTATGGGGAGAATAGAATCATAGAGAAAACTTCCTTCTCGAACGGAGTCAAATCTGAGAGAAAATGTTAGTGCTATTGCCCTTCGAAGTGGAACAATTATAAACCTGGAAGTGCCAGAAAAGAATACCAAACAATCCACGGAAGAGAAGGAAGCGCCACCCTCAAACTCCTTAGGTACGCCTTCTTCGCCGCCACCTCCTCCTCCTCATAAAATCGCACCACCATTCCCATCAAGGTTGGTGAGACATGACAAAAGAGACGAAGAGAAGGAAATCATAAAAGTGTTCAAAAAGGTGCAAGTCAACATACCCCTTCTAGAGGTAATCCGAAAAGTCCCAAGGTATGCTTGATTTTTAAAGAAACTTTGCACCACAAAGAGGAAGCTGACGGGGCATGAGATGGTAAATTTAGGAGAAAATGTATCTGCATTATTTCAAAGGAAACTACCGCCAAAAATGAATGACCAAGGTATGTTCGCCATACCTTGCAAAATAGGTAACATTTTAATAAAACGCACGATGTGTGACTTAGGATCTTCAATTAATGTTATGCCTCTTTCTGTTTATAAAATTATTTCTAACGAGCCTTTGAAGGAAACAAAAGTAACCATCCAATCGGCTGATCATTCTATCATCTACCCGGAGGGAGTCCTAAAAAATGTCTTAGTCAAGGTAAACAAACTTATTTTTCTGGCAGATTTTTATGTCATTGACATGGAAAATGACCGATCAAACACCTCTTCTGAAGTCCTGCTTGGCCGTCCCTTCCTTAGTACGGCAAATACAAAGATTTATGTGAGAAACGGTATGTTAACAATGGAATTTGATGGTGAGGTCGTAGAATTTGATGTTTATAAGGCAATGGAACATCCAGATTCTATGGCAAACGTTAGCTTCGTTGGTGTTTATGAACCTTTAGTTGATGATTTTGTGGAAATTAACTTATCTGATAATTTGTGCAGGAAATTGGAAAGACACGATGAAAAAATTAGGGAGTTGGAAAGCACTTCATTTGTTAATCTTGATCTACACTTAACTCCCTCAAAAATTAAAAATTTCCCTTCCATTTTGTTGGCACCGAATATCGAGTTAAAATTACCGCCGGATAAATTAAAGAGTGAAGGGGATATTTTTTTCAGAAAAAATAAAGGAACGTCATGGTCGTAAAATTTGTCGTAGGGAAATTCTTAGTTGGATTAAGCGCATGAATTGGAAGGAGTATTTGTCGTAGTGCCTGTAGTCTGAATCAGGCCGTCGAGCTTAACGTCGTTAAATAAAGCGCTAAATGAGAGGCAACCTATTTTGTTTATTTCGTTATTTAATTTAGTGCATTTACTTTTTACTACTTAAATAGATATAGTTTAATTTTTTCTAATAGTTGTTATTAGGGGTCCAATTTTTTTAATACTTGTGGCCCAAAATTTTCCAATACTTGTTATTGGAGGCTCAGTTTTTTCCAAATATTTGTCCAATACTCTTAAAATTATTTTTTTCAATATTTTTTATTTGAGGCCCAATTTTTCTTGATAATTTTGCAATGAGATTTTAAGCATGGGTAAGTGTCATTCTTTCAAATTCTGTTATATATGCGTATACAGTGATGTGTTTTGATTTTTGTTGATGCTAAGTCAAACAAATATTACGGCACAAGGTATCAATTACTACGACCAGAATGCGAGAGGAAGATGGCAGATTTATGAAAATATGGCGAGTGTGCATAGAGTTGGGCCAACAACATCGAGAGAGAGGGGGATGGACCCAATCATATGATGAAGGTGGTAGACGATACGGGCAAATGACTACCAATCTTGTGGAGTGCATTAATGAAGTACTCAAAGGGTCACATCATCTCCCAATAGCCAACTTGGTAAGAGAGACATACTACCGTTTGGCTAAGGTTTGGTCTGTCAAAGGGAAGTAGGCACAATCCTTAATAAATAGGGGACAAAAATGGGCTCCTAAAATAGTGACAAAAAATGGATGAAAATGTGAAGAGTGCAACGACGCTGATAGTTCACGCATTCGACATAAGGAATCAGATTTTCGATGTTGTTGGTTCCAGAACCCAAAACGAAACACCCCACTCGAACGTATTTCGAGTAGATTTCAGACGTAGATGGTGTGACTGTGGCGAGTTTCAAGCGTGGCGATATCTATGTGCTCATGCAGTTGTAGCATGTATGTTCGTCAACGTTGACCCGTACACATGTTGATGAATACTTCAATCTCAACCAGATGTTAAAATTTTACAAAATTGAGTTCCCATCGATCCCGAATTCAATGTATTGGCCGCCAGTGGAGCATGAAAAATGGTTACCGGATCCGACACTCCATAGGAAGCCAACTGACCAACCTAGACCGACTCGGATCTACACGAGTATGGATCATCCTCATAGAGAGAAGGGCCAACGCAAGAGATGCGCCATATGTAGGGGTGAAGGCCATTCGAAATCAAAATGTCCCAATGAACCAAGATATGTGTCTATGCCTAAATGATTTGTCATTTTGTACTTGAAAATATTATGTTTGTATTTGAAAATATTGTCTGAATGTGTTGTAGTTGTACTTAGGCTCGTAACACTCTCGAATCGTTAAAATTGCATCATTTATAACGCACTGTAATTTCGTAAAGCTTTTCGCAAAGACTTGCTTTGTTTCTAGTTTAAATTTTTAATTAAGGGTAAACTACATGAATGACCACCATACTATTAGAAAAGTCGCGACTTGACCATCTTACTTTTTTTCAAAGCAATTAAACCACCATATTATTAAATTGGGTGCAATGTGACCACCAGCCGTTAGAGGTTAACGGTAGGGTGACGTGACAGTTAAAAAATTAAGGGTATATTTACACATTTGGTTCTTACTATTTACACATTCTTTCAATTTTGTCTTAATTTTAAACTAATAAAATAAATTAATTAGGTAGTGACATGTGTCAACATCTTATTGGAGGAATTTAATTATTTATATTTGATTAATAAATTATTTTCTCCTCTAAATAGGTGGTGACACGTATCAGGTGGTGACACGTGTCACCACCTATTTAGAGGAGAAAAATAAAATCCCCAAACAAGCTCTAGGTGGGAATCAAACCAAGGTTTAGCAAGTTTAAAGGCAACACCTTAACCACTGCACCAAGCACATGTTTGTGTTATAAATCACCAATTGTATTATATGGAGTATGAGAAATTGTCCTCACTCCTCAGTAGTTCCAATCGCTAATTAGTAATTTCCCACCGGAAATTCATTTGAAGAATAGCAGAACAAAGCTTCCCAGATCTCAGTGAAAGCATCCACAATGATCCGATGATATTGCTTTGAATTCAAAGAAAGAATAGCATAACAAAGCTTCCCTTAATTTTTTAACTGCCACGTCACCCTACCGTTAACCTATAACGGCTGGTGGTCACATTGCACTCAATTTAATAATATGGTGGTTTAATTGCTTCAAAAAAAAGTAAGGTGGTCAAATCGTGACTTTTCCAATAGTATGGTGGCCATTTATGTAGTTTACCCTTTAATTAAAATATTATTTTTTAATTAAGGCAATTGAGATTGAGATTGAGATTATTTTTTCAAATTCACGATAACTACTTATATTTAAAAATGAATAATAAAAAATATAACATAATGAAAATTAAAAATCATTCATTACTCTAAGGTATTACACAAATAAAGATAAAATCATTTATTCTTTTGCATCCGCTTACGTAGTTTCTGACAATGAGCGGATATGGTCGAAAAATAAGTGTGTTTTTTGATCCTCTTACGTTGTGGCCTCACTTCTGCCTCGGGAACATCTTCAGCATCCACCTCATTCACCGATGGCATAGGAGGCGGTGTTGTGAACATGTCCACGCAACTGCTTTGTCCTCCCAAAAACTCTAGTGAATTTAGGAAATCTTGTATTTCCTGAAAATTCATGATCTGTTCAAAGTTCGAGTAACGAGGTACCTGTGGAGGAATAAACTCGGGTGTGTATAAAACAGCATCAACAAAACTCGTGAGTATCAGAGGAGCTCGGGCCCACTTCTGGTGCGTGATGTGTAGGGGCGGGTTCCTTTCCCCAAATAACTGGCGAGCCCACTTCTGGTTGTTCCTAAGTGGTTGGCCAACCTTTGGGGTTTCTACACCAAACGGGATTTTGAGATGCGACCTATGATGCACTCTTAGAGGACTCACCTTTACCGTCATATTTTTTCTTATATGTTTGACATTGTTCTCGTTCTTCGACCGAAGTTAAGTAAGGCTTTTCATTATTAAAAAAATAGATCAGGTACTCTGACCTCTAAAAATCAAAATCATTCTCTTCGATTTGAGCGCAAAACGGTACCGTTGAATCTCTGTTGTTCCACTTACTAATATACTCAGCGTGTATGACTTCCCAATGTACATCTGTCGTGCCGCGTCTATCATAATTGTGCAAATAATCATGCTCAGTGTGGGGATACGCAATAGGTTGGTGGAAGCAAAATTGCCTAAGCACCCTGTCGGCAAAGTGGAACTCGACAATCGAAAAGTGGATCAACGGTGTAACCGTACACCACTGGTTAGAATACACCAACAGTTCATCTGGTACAAATATTAGATCATCGTTGTACGACATCCAAACAAACTGCAAAAATAATAATTATTATAATAAGACCTATAACTATAATGTAAATAATAAACTATTAATACCTATCTTACTAAATTGTAAACAATACAGTTAACCACATACCTGCTCCTGACAATGCAAATCAATTTCCGCTCTAAACACTTTCAAGTTGTTGTTTGTCAATCCCATGTGCGTTTTTTTCTCGCACCATCTGCATACAATTCACAAATAATGTTTTAATTAATAATAAAAAATATTTCAAAATTACCATAAAAATTAAACTTAAAATCAGGATAATTACCTGGCGACAAGAGGGAACTGTACCGGTGTTCGAGTAACCGGTGTCCAGAACAAAAGTCGCTACCAAGCCCATGCTTGTAGCAACAACAAACATCCACCAATACCTTAAACCTTATGATCATTCTCTATTTTAACCCCCTTGCACAACTCAGGTACAAGAACGCTAATATGGTCGATCCCCAACTATATTGAACAGCTTTCCACGGATACCTCAAAAAGCATAGATATCGTGTATGAACAAGATTGTCAGATTTATCCGGCATCAATATACCGCCAATGAGCTAAAGAATATAAGCTTGACTGGCATTATAAACCGCATCAATCGAACTATATTCATTGAGTTGGAATTCTTTTTGCAACCAACTTAGTTTCACACGACCTCCTGTCAAATTTGATTGGTCCGGCACCTTCCCAAGGAAATAACTGCAAAGTGCTTCAGGTCAAACTTCAGTATGGTCGATCGAGGGTTCCCCGGTCAATGGTGCCCCGTTTACCGGCACCTCAATAAGCATGATCACATCTTCAAGTGTGATTGTGCATTCCCCACACGACATATGGAACGTATGGGTTTCCGGCCTCCAACGCTCAATCAGAGCAGCAATCAACCTGGGCACCACCTTGTACCCTCGAATGAATGTCGCATGATAAAATCCAGGCTGTTGCAACCATTCACTGATTTGATCGTGCGGAGGATTTTTCGCCATGGTCAAGTGATGTTTAAATGTATCCTCAAAATACTGTAATTAACACATTAATAAATAAATAGATAAACCAAACCAAATATTATTAATACAATTTAATTGAATTTTTAATAAATCAATTATTAACAAAATCGTACCATCACAGGAACCGACAAACTACTAATGTGTTGATCCTGGAATCTCAATAGAAGAGCTTGCTCAACCATCCTACATAATAAGTAAGAATATTGTGAAACCGATATTTTAATTTTGATATAACTAAAGAACCTAAGAACTAAATTGAAAATGTCAAAACAAATTTTTAAGTCCTCAAACATCCCCATATGATTTTAAGAATATGCCAAAGTTAAAAACTAAGATTATCAAATATTTTCTAAGTGTTCTTAAAGCCGAAACAGTGTTTTTCAAGTCCCTGTTTCGAAACGGCCTAAGGCATTTCGAAACAATTTCACCACTGCCAACCCTTGTTCCGAAACGGGTATCGAAACGGCTTTAGAACATAAGAACCTGTATCGAACTGGCTGGTATTGAATTGCTCAGTAGTGCAGGTATTGCAATGCTTAGGAAATCCAGTTTTGCCGTCCCGCCCGTCGCCGACAGCACCTGTCGCGGCGGCTGTCCGTTGGCTGTCGCGGCAGCAAACACACCAACTCCGTACTTCAAGTTTGGCAAGAATCTCAGATCTGCCTTGGCCTATCCCTCGGTCCAAGTCTGTCGATGATCACGTCTTGATGATACCTCCCGGCGTGAATCGAAGGATGAACACCGATGTGTATGAATTCTTCTTTAGCCACTTAACCTTGCCCTATCCCTAGGCACAAGATAGTTCAACTATAAACTAGAGAACTCGCTCTTATTTCTTTCGTATACTTAACTCTCCCGATGCTAAGTAAATGGATAACCTCACAATGCTCTCCCGATGCTCTTGCAAGATATTAAAAACCAAAATAAGAGAACTTGAAGTTTATTTTATTGAACTTGGAAAATCCTAAAACAAAACAACCCTTGCAACTACTTTACAAAACAACCCGTGGCCCTAGGGGGTTTTTAGAACATGTCGACGGCGGGTAAACGGCGGAGGGTTTTGGGGTGTCGGTTATGGGATATGGAGTATTCTCTTAGGTTAAAATCTATGCCCTTATATAAGCTTTGGGCTCAAGTATTCTAAGGTAACAAGGATTACAAATTTAATTAAAAGTAAGATTCTAATAAAGACTTAATCTCCAAGTATCCTACTTTTCAGCCGCCCTCCTTGTTTCTTGGGATTTTCTCTCCTTGAGCTTTGGCTTGATATATCTTTTGATCCGGGGCTTGGAAAAATATATGGTTTTCACACGACAGACGAGCATAATTTTCTCTATCTATCGAGGTCCACTTTGCTTTTCCTCTTCATAAGGCTGCTGTCACCTTGCTGTTGTTGCGTGTAAAAGAGTTTATCGTAATTGTAGTGCAAGTGTACACGACGCAAGTAGTAAAGTGATACGAAGTATCGGATATCGTCTCCACAGGGATTGGGCTACTGACTTCACCTTTATTCACTGCACGAAAGTGAAGAAAATAATTGAGAAGATTGTCACGAGAATAATAAAGTAAAACGTAAATAAGAGAGTTGGAATATCAAGATAGAGAGAATGGGCTGGTATTGAATTGCTCAATAGTGCAGGTATTGCGATGCTTAGGAAATCCAGTTCTGTCGTCGCGCCCGTCGCCGACAGCACCTGTCGCGGCGGCTGTCCGTTAGCTGTCGCGGCAGCGAACACACAAACTCCGTACTCCAAGTTTGGCAAGAATCCCAGATCTGCCTTGGCCTATCCCTAGGTCCAAGTCTTTCGATGATCACGTCTTTGATGATACCTCCCGACGTGAATCGAAGGATGAACACCGATGTGTATGAATTCTTCCTTAGCCACTTAACCTCGCCCTATCCCTAGGCACGAGATGGTTCAACTATAAACTAGAGAACGCGCTCTTATCTCTTTCGTATACTTAACTCTCCCGATGCTAAGTAAATAGATAACCTCACAATGCTCTCCCGATGCTCTTGCAAGATATTAAAACCAAAATAAGAGAACTTGAAGTTTATTTTATTGAACTTGGAAAATCCTAAAACAAAACAACCCTTGCAACTACTTTATAAAATAACACGTGGCCCTAGGGGGTTTTTAGAACATAACGACGACGGGTAAACGGCGGAGGGGTTTAGGTTATCGGTTATGGGGTATGATGCTCCTAGGTTAACTCTATGCCCTTATATAAGCTTTGGGCTCAAGTATTCTAAGTTAACAAGGATTACAACTTTAATTAAAAGTAAGATTCTAATAAAGACTTAATCTCTAAAGTTCCTACTTTGCAGCCGCCATCCTTGTTTCTAGGGATTTCCTCTCCTTGAGCTTTGGCTTGTCATATCTTTTGATCCGGGGCTTGGAAAAATATTTGGCTTTCACACGACAGACGAGCAGATTTTTCTCTATCTATCGAGGTCCACTTTACTTTTCCTCTTCATAAGGTTGCTGTCACCATGCTGTCACGACAGCTTCATGGCAGCTTCGTCCTCGTCGTCTGCTTGTCCAGTTCAGCTCTTCTGCTTCTCTGTCCTGTGCCTGCCTTCCTCGTCAACTATGGCAGCAACCTGCAAAATACGCCATCTTTTAGTAGAATCCGTGCCTTTTATATATTTGTGATGTTATGCTGTAAACTAACCTAAATGCAATGCAATGATGCTTGAATGCAGCAGAAATATGGGTTAAAAAGAGTGTAAATAATAGAACTTTTACACACTCAACACACCCCCAAACTCAAGTTTTTGCTTGTCCTTAAGCAATCAAAACCTAAAAGAAAAATGAAAATTTTTGTGTTGGCTTTCAAACAGTGAACTGTCCCTTACCCGTCGCTCATTCTCTGTGGCGGCAGCAACCTGTCGGAAAGATTAGGATCTGTCCGGAATCTCACTATAGTCCTCGTGTAGTGTGTGCATGCTTGTGAATAGTTATATGGTAAGACTCTCTTAGTTTCACTAGAATATTCAACTTTTTAACTCGAATTTATATGCCAAAGTTTATTTTCTTGAAGACACATTTTCATGCTTCTTTTTCTTCTATTTTCAAGCTAAGTTTTACTAGAGCCAGTTTCAGGCACCTCTAGTTAGCTTCCTAGAGCCGGTTTCGGGCACCTCTAGGTTTTTAAGTTTCTTTTGCTAAACTTCTTTCCTAGAGCCAGTGTTAGGCACCTCTAGGGGCTATTCAAGTTCTAAGCATCCTATTCTAGTTTGGCTAAAAGAAATCTAAGCAATATAACAGTCACAATGGTGTTTTAAGTTTTTCAGATTTATAGAAAGGCTCTAAACTTCTCCTTAAACGGTCCTAAAGATGCTGCCACGACAGAGCTGTCATGACAGGTAAGTTAACTTCACAGTTTTAAGCCAACAGTTTTTTTTAAGAGAACTTAATTAAATAAAAGACACAACAATAATTTAAAGATGTACTAAGACTCTATTAAAATGGAGGGTTCCCACCCCCAAACTCGAGGGTTGCATTGCCCTCAATGCAAAATGACAGATAAAGATGAAGACAGGTACATCACAAAATAAAGATAAAGCAAGCAGCAAGAAAAGAAAAAAATAAAAGAATTAAATTTTAATCGCTTTCCTCGCAGCTGCTGCTAACACGGATCTGGCGGCGGCGTCTGGGCTGTGGAGGAGGCTGGGCAGGTTGTTCCACGAGCTGGATGTCGGAGCTACTGCCGCTATCCCAAGTGCTGGTGGTGGTGGTGCTGGCCTTGGGCAGTAGCTTTCTGTCTGCCACATGTTTCTGCCTCTTGACAGGCGTAAACTCCATCTCAAAATTCCTCCTAATTAGAGGTTCCTCCTCGCTGTCGGCTGTAGCTGGCCGCTTCGTGCCACGTGCGGGGCTGTCGGTCGGAGGACTCGCAGCTGCCGTCGGGGCAGGTGATGGGGTGGAAGCGGTGGAATGGGTATGTGGAGAGGCAGGTGGTGTAGGTGTGTGGACAGGGGTGGGGATATGGAAGTAGTGGTCCGGAAAAGTGGGGAAAATAATATCGGGATAATTTAAAGTATTTGTAATGAAATTTACCGTGGAAGTTGCGAAATCCCGGATGAATGTCATCAGCCCCATCTGTCTGTCCTCCACCCGTTGTATGGCGGCAAGGATTTGGGCGGATTGGTCGGTCTGGCCGGCTGCTGCGGCAGGTTCGGTGGCAGGTTCCTCATCTGAGTCTGCTGGGGAGGCAGCTGGGTTGAAGGAGTTGATAGGTGTTGCTACTATCAGCTCCATGAGGCTGTTAATGTTGTTTTCTGTCCAGCCTTTGCCCTTGATTAGTTTGTCGGTGGTGGCCTCTGGGACAGCAGCGCAGCGGCAAAGGAGAGTGATCGTGAACGGTAGGCAAAGACGGGAAGAGGAGCGGAATGTGCAGTCCAAGATGCTTTCCCTCATATAGCGGCCCACGTTGATAGGCCGGTCGTGCATGATCGAGTGAATGAGAGCCAACCGCTGCTGTTTCATCGTCGTGTGATGAGAGGACGGCAGGATACGCTTTTTGATAAAAGCGTTCCATAGCTTTGCTTCTGGGAGCAGCTGCCCCCTTTTGACAGAGTTGGGGTTCTTTTTGCTTGTGGTCCATGTTGTTCCTTCCTCTGTCACCTCCGCCATGACAGCACCGTAGGCGGCAGAATCGAGGGTCTCTAAAAATTGTTGGTGGGCGTCATCGTCGGGGCCAAAATATAGGCCATACATGTGATTGATGCTGTCAGCTGTAAATGGCACCTCTACCCCTCGGACGGTGACTGAGGTTGCCGTTCTGCTGTCGATGGAAGCATAAAACTCCCTCACCAACGTGTCGTTTAGTTCTGCCGGTTGTTCGGCGAACTGCTCCCATAGCAAATTCCTTATTGCTTTCGCGATGAATGGTCGGAGCCCCATGTTCGGTGCCTTGCGGATGTAGATGAAGCCCCTTTCTTCCCATAATTCCTTAGTTTCGAAGGGCGACTGTGCTGCTGATGAGGAGGCTGAGGCAGCACTGCGGCGGGTCTGTCTAGAAGACATATTAGTTGCAAGGGTTTGAAAGTAAAGAAAGCAAAGAAAAACGAGAGGAGAAAGCAACTAAGAAGAAGCAGAAGTGATGAAAAATGAAAGTGAAAACGGGGTTTTATAGCGGTCGAGGGTCTGCCCATTTAATGTTGTAACGGCAGGCGTGAATAACGGAGCGACTGTTGAGAGTTGGCGTGTCTGACGCGTCTGCCACACATTAATGCGTCTGTTACGCGTCTGTCACACGCTTCTGCGTCTGCCGTGTCAGTCTGTTGACAGCCTGTCTTATCCGTCTGCGGCGGCAGCCGAAACGACAGACTTTCATAAATGGGCTTTGTTGGGCTGATGGATGGATGGTGGGCTTGGGCCACTTCTCCTTTTCTTCTTGACTCCTTTATTTCCTAAAAACAGAAAATAGAAAAACATTATTCAAATAAAAATAAACCTTATTACCTAATAAATAATAAATAAAAATAAAACTTAGGTTAAATTAGGGATGCCTTGTGGGGCATTTCCTAAGGTAACCACTTCTTGTATTCCTGGGGCTTCAGTCCCCTGATAGTGCTTGAGGCGCTGTCCGTTGACTTTGAATTGGTGCACGTCTTTTAATGATTGGATTGTGATGGCACCATGGGGAAAAACTTGTACTACTTGGAACGGGCCAGACCATCTAGATTTTAACTTCCCTGGGAAGAGTTTCAACATCGAATTAAACAACAACACAAGCTGCCCTGGGCAGAACTGTCGTGGCAGCAACTTCCTGTCATGCCACTTCTTAGTTTTCTCCTTGTAGATCCTTGCATTGTCGTAGGCCATAGTCCGTATTTCTTCAATTTCGTTCAGATCTAATAGCCTTTTCTGGCCTGCCTTGTCCAAGTCCATGTTCACAGCCTTGATTGCCCAATATGCCTTGTGCTCTATCTCGACAGGCAGGTGACAGGTTTTCCCATAAATCAGTCGGTATAGAGACATGCCCAACGGAGTCTTAAAAGCTGTCCTATATGCCCATAATGCATCGTTAAGGAGTAAAGACCAATCTTTCCTAGTTGGCTTAACCATCTTCTCAAGAATGTTCTTCACTTCCCTATTAGATATCTCAGCTTGTCCATTGGTCTGTGGGTGGTATGCTGTCGCGATCCTGTGCTTGACACCATATTTCTTCAAAGCGGCAGCAATTACCCTATTATCAAAATGTCTCCCTTCATCACTGATAATCGCCTTAAGGATGCCAAACCTCGAAAAAATGTTTTTATGTAAAAACTTTTGGACCGTCTTGGCATCATTCTTTTGAGTGGCGATAGCTTCAACCCACTTGGAGACATAATCCACTGCTAAGAGGATGTATAGATTTCCACATGAAGATGGAAAAGGTCCCATAAAATCAATCCCCCAAACGTCGAAGATCTCGACTTCTAGAATGTTCTGCAGTGGCATCTCGTTTCTCCTTGAGATGTTACCTGTCCGCTGGCACCTGTCACAGTTCTTGTAAAAGTCCTGTGCATCTTTATATAGTGTCGGCCAGTAGAACCCTGACTGCAGCACATTGACAACAGTTTTGTTGCCTCCTAAGTGACCTCCATATTGTGAAGCGTGGCAGTGATGGAGAATGTCTTCTTGCTCTTCTTGTGGTACACATCTCCTTATAACCTGATCTGCACATAGTTTGAAAAGAAGAGGTTCGTCCCAATAATAATGCTTAACATCATTTTGGAACCTCTTCCTAGCTTGATAATTAAGATCAGAGGGAAGTATTCCGCTAACTATAAAATTAACGAAATCAACATACTAGGGGAGTTCAGAAGACTTACCTGCCGCCATGGCTGTCGCGGCAGCGATTGCGGCAACAAAGAGCTGCTCATCTGGGAAGGTCTCCAATATATTTGTTTCGTCGATTGGTAGACTCTGTCCCGTCTCCAACCTTGACAAGTGGTCTGCCACCTGATTTTCTGTCCCTTTTTTGTCCTTGATCTCAAGGTCGAATTCTTGCAATAGCAGGATCCACCGTATCAATCTAGGCTTTGCATCTTTTTTTGCGAACAAATACTTCAGGGCAGAATGGTCTGTGTGCACTATTACTTTCGTCCCAAGTATGTAAGAACGAAACTTGTCGATGGAGAACACCACAGCTAACAGCTCCTTTTCTGTGGTGGTGTAGTTTACTTGGGCGTCATTCAATGTCTTGCTGGCATAATATATGACATGAAACAACTTATCTTTGAGCTGTCCAAGTGCTGCCCCGACAGCATAGTCACTAGCATCACACATAATCTCAAATGGCTGTGTCCAATCTGGTGGCTGTACTATGGGGGCAATTACTAGTTTTTCCTTCAGAACCTTGAATGCTTCAGTACATTCTTCATTAAAGTCAAAGGGTCGGTTCTGCTCCAAAAGATGGCATAGGGGCTTGGTGATTTTTGAGAAATTTGCAATGAATCTCCGATAAAAACAAGCATGCCCTAAGAAACTTCTAATGCCCTTGATTGTGGTCGGCGGCGGCAGCTTCTCGATCACTTCTATTTTAGCCCTGTCGACTTCTATCCCACGGCAGCTAATCTTATGGCCAAGGACTATCCCTTCATCCACCATAAAGTGGCATTTTTCCCAATTCAAAACAAGATTAGCTTTTTCACATCTTTCAAGTACCTTTTGAAGATTGCCGAGGCAGCTCTCAAAATCGTCTCCAAAGACGGAAAAATCATCCATGAAAATCTCAAGGAAGTCCTCCACCATGTCGGAGAATATGGCCATCATGCACCGTTGGAAGGTGGCAGGTGCATTACAGAGTCCAAACGGCATCCTCCTAAATGCGTATGTTCCGTAGGGGCATGTAAAAGTCGTTTTCTCTTGATCCTCTGGTGCAATAGCAATTTGGTTGTAACCTGAGTAACCATCAAGAAAACAATAGTAAGGTTTGCCCGCTAATCTATCAAGCATTTGATCAATAAAGGGTAAAGGAAAGTGGTCCTTTCAGGTAGCTTTGTTAAGCTTCCGATAGTCCATACAAACCCTCCAACCGGTCACAGTCCTGGTTGGGATTAACTCATTGTTTTCATTGGTTACCACGGTCATTCCTCTTTTCTTGGGAACGCATTGCACCGGGCTCACCCATTTGCTGTCGGAGATGGCGTAAATAATACCAGCATCTAACCACTTAATTATCTCCTTACGCACTACCTCCTTCATCGCATGGTTTAGCTGCCTTTGGGCATCTATAGTCGGCTTATGATCTTCCTCGAGGAGGATTTTGTGCATACATAATGCCGGACTAATGCCTTGAATGTCTGCTATCGTCCATCCAATCGCTTTTTTGTGCTGCCTTAGCATGTTGATTAGCTGCCGTTCCTATTCCTGTGGCAGCTTAGAAGAGATGATTACGGGCAACGTATCATTTGAACAAAGAAAAGCATATTTAAGCTGCCCTGGCAGGGGCTTTAATTCTAAGGCAGGTGGTTCAACAGTAGATGGCATTTGAATTAAATGGTTATCCGAAGTATAATTCAAAGGTTTGAATAACTTACCTGGACGATCGCCTATCCAGTTTACCTCCTCTGGACCTTCAGTATCAGATGTATCGGAATCAGAGGAGTTGCTGTCGTCGGTGCTGTCGTCGTTGCTGTCGTGACAGGCCTGTAGGTGGCTGCCGCGGTAGTGCCCAAATTTAATATCGTGACAGTCCGACCTGATGCAGGGTTGATCAATGGTAACATCAGTGATAGCCTTGCATTCCTCGTCCACATCAGCATGTTTCATCGCTTGGAGAACGTTCAACTTAATCTCTTGATCGTTCACTCGCATGGTGCGTTCTCCTTTCTCCACATCAATCAGTGATCTTCCCGTGGCCAAGAAGGGTCGCCCAAGGATGACTGGTGCGTTTTCGTCTGCCTCACAATCTAAAACAAGAAAGTCAGCAGGAAAAATAAATTTATCCACTCTTACCAGAATATCTTAAATTTTTCCTTCAGGATGAACGTAAGAGCGGTCTGCCAGCTGCAGAGTTACTTTCGTGGGCCGCACCTTCCCAATACCTAATTTCTGAAAAACAGATTTAGGCATTAGATTAACACTAGCACCAAGATCACAAAGTGCCTTACCCACGAATTTATTTCCGATTACGCAAGGTATGATGAAGCTCCCCGGATCCTTCTTTTTCTGGGGTGGCTGCTGGTGAAGAATACTCATGCAACCTTCTATCATCTTTACCGTTTCAAACTCCCCAAGTTTAGATTTCTTTGACATAACATCCTTGAGAAATTTGGCATAACCGGGCATCTCCCTAACAGCATCCAACATCGGAATATTAATATGAACCTGCTTAAAAATATCATAAATCTTTTTAAGTTGAGATTATTGCTTAGCTTGCTGTATCCGTTGAGGGAAAGGTGGTGGGGGACGGTAATCAGCAATACGTCCTTCCCACTGCATGCGAATCTGAGGACGGTAATCATCATTTTTCTCCTTTGTCGCTTCTGCTGTCGTGACAGGCTCATCGGCAGCAGTCTGTTTATCATCTGTCGGGGCAGCTTCCTCGGCAGGTTTGTCTACGGCTGGATCCTTTACTGTTTCAGCTTCTTTTTCCGGCCCTGGTAATTTCTTCCCACTCTTAGTAGTAATCGCCTTACACTGCTCATGTGTGGGTGGTCTAGCATTTTCAGTATTGCTAGGGAATCCTCCATTCTGCCTCGGCTTAATATGTTGCGACACCTGACCCATTTGTGTCTCCAGAGATTTCAAAGTAGCTTCATGATTTGTCATCCTCATCTCTGTTTTATCCATGAAATTCTTTGTTTTCTTGACAAACTGATTCATATTCTCAATATACGTACCGGTCTGAGACATAAAGGTGGCCAGAGTCTGTTCCAATATACTGCTCGTGGCAGCTGGTGGCTGCTGTTGCTGCTGCGGCGGCAGATTCTGCGGCTGTTGCTATCGCGTCAGCAATCTAGGACCTTCCTGATTCTGATTATGTGCTTGTGGATTCAGGGCATTATTGGGGTTACTCCAGGAAAATTTAGGATCCTTCCTCCAATTGGGATTATAGTTGTTGGAATTGTAGTTCGGCTTGTAGTTTCCAACATATTTTCCCTCTTCTATTTGTATTGGGCACTCATCCCGACTATGATTTCCCTCACAGATATCACATACTTCCTCAACAGCAAATCCTTGTAAACCATCATCATTCAATAACCTTTTCATTGCTTTAGTAAGGAAGGCTACCTGTGATTTCATAGTGCTGTCGGCTTCATAATCCTTGACAGCAAGTACCCGTTTACCCCCTCTTCTGGCTGTCGGAAACTGCTCCTCATTCTTGGCCAGATTTTTCAAAACTTGTAATGCCTCGTCCGGATCTTTATCCAATAATAGTCTGTTTGCTGCAGAATTAATTCGAATGTGAGTTTGTAAGTTAGCAGCATTATAAAACTTTGTTACCTGATTCCAGACGGGGAATCCATGCATTGGGCAGTTCCGTAGAAGAGTAGTAAATCTGTTCCAGGCCTCGTGCATCGGCTCGTCATCTTCCTGTTGAAAAGTAGCAATTTCATTACGTAATCACTCAGATAAATGCGAAGGATTAAAACGAGATAAGAATTCACGAGATAAATCTGCCCAAGTAACGATTGAACCCGGTGTGAGTTTATTCCACCAAGTTTTAGCTCTGTCCCTCAATGAATGGGGGAATAACCGAAGCCTCAGTATCTCCGGACTAACTCCTGGCAGTCTAAATGAACCACAAATCTCCTGGAACATTTTTGAGATGCTCCCTAGCATCTTCTGTCACAGCACCACTAAACTGCCCGACATTGTTGATCATACTAAACATGACAAGTTGAAGCTCGAAGTTATCAACATCAATATTCGGCAGCGTGGTCTCTAGCTCTACATGATCGTTCAACATGTAGTCACGACAGGACCGTCGTCCATCTGCCGCAGGCGGGTTGCCGACAGGCGGTATACCTCCACCAGCGGGCAGATTACGGGCCATCTGCTCTAGCTGTTCCTCAAGGTACTCGTTCCGGTCTAAAAGGTGGCGAAGTTGTTTCTTGAGATTGAAGGAACGTTCAACTTCCGGATCTAATTTATACTCAGGATCTTCGCCTCTTTTAGATCTGCGCATAAACAAGAAAACCTCGTGAAAAGCAAGAGTTGAAAACACAAAAGAAAAATTTAAGAAAAATAAAAATAAAAACGAAAATAAAAGTAAGAACGAAAAGTGCAATAACAGAAAGATGTAGTTATGTTGCCAATCCCCGGCAACGGCACCAAAAACTTGTTGCGTGTATAAGAGTCTATCGCAATTGTAGTGCAAGTGTACACGACGCAAGTAGTAAAGTGATACGAAGTATCGGATATCATCTCCACAGGGATTGGGCTACTGACTTCACCTTTATTCACTGCACGAAAGTGAAGAAAATAATTGAGAAGATTGTCACGAGAATAATAAAGTAAAACGTAAATAAGAGAGTTGGAATATCAAGATAGAGAGAATGGGCTGGTATTGAATTGCTCAGTAGTGCAGGTATTGCGATGCTTAGGAAATCCAGTTCTGTCGTCGCGCCCGTCGCTGACAGCACCTGTCGCGGCGGCTGTCCGTTAGCTGTCGCGGCAGCGAACACACCAACTCCGTACTCCAAGTTTGGCAAGAATCCCAAATCTGCCTTGGCCTATCCCTAGGTCCAAGTCTGCCGATGATCACGTCTTTGATGATACCTCCCGGCGTGAATCGAAGGATGAACACCGATGTGTATGAATTCTTCCTTAGCCATTTAACCTCGCCCTATCCCTAGGCACGAGATGGTTCAACTATAAACTAGAGAACATGCTCTTATCTCTTTCGTATACTTAACTCTCCCGATGCTAAGTAAATAGATAACCTCACAATGCTCTCCCGATGCTCTTGCAAGATATTAAAACCAAAATAAGAGAACTTGAAGTTTATTTTATTGAACTTGGAAAATCCTAAAACAAAACAACCCTTGCAACTACTTTACAAAACAACCCGTGGCCCTAGGGGGTTTTTAGAACATAACGACGACGGGTAAACGACGGAGGGGTTTAGGTTACCGGTTATGGGGTATAATGCTCCTAGGTTAACTCTATGCCCTTATATAAGCTTTGGGATCAAGTATTCTAAGTTAACAAGGATTACAACTTTAATTAAAAGTAAGATTCTAATAAAGACTTAATCTCTAAAGTTCCTACTTTGCAGCCGCCATCCTTGTTTCTAGGGATTTCCTCTCCTTGAGCTTTGGCTTGTCATATCTTTTGATCCGGGGCTTGGAAAAATATTTGGCTTTCACACGACAGACGAGCAGATTTTTCTCTATCTATCGAGGTCCACTTTACTTTTCCTCTTCATAAGGTTACTGTCACCATGCTGTCATGACAGCTTCATGGCAGCTTCGTCCTCGTCGTCTGCTTGTCCAGTTCAGCTCTTCTGCTTCTCTGTCCTGCGCCTGCCTTCCTCGTTAACTATGGCAGCAACCTGCAAAATACGTCATCTTTTAGTAGAATCCGTGCCTTTTATATATTTGTGATGTTATGCTGTAAACTAACCTAAATGCAATGCAATGATGCTTGAATGCAGCAGAAATATGGGTTAAAAAGGGTGTAAATAATAGAACTTTTACACACTCAACAGCTGTCACGGCAGATCCATGGCAGCATCGTCCTCATCGTCTGCTTGTCCAGTTCAGCTTTTCTGCTTCTCTGCCCTGCGCCCGCCTTCTTCGTCAACGATGGCAGCAACCTGCAAAATACGCTATCTTTTAGTAGAATCCGTGCCTTTAATATATTTGTGATGTTTTACTGTAAACTAACCTAAATGCAATGTAATGATGCTTGAATGCAGCAGAAATATGGGTTAAAAAGGGTGTAAATAATAGAACTTTTACACATTCAACACACCCCCAAACTCAAGTTTTTGCTTGCGCTCAAGCAATTAAAACCTAAAAGAAAAAAAGAATATTTTTGTGTTGGCTTTCAAACAGTGAACTACCCCTTACTCGTCGCTCATTCTCTGTGGCGGCAGCAACCTGTCGGAAAGATTAGGATCTGTCCGGAATCTTACTATAGTTCTCGTGCAGTGTGTGCATGCTTGTGAACAGTTATATGCTAAGACTCTCTTAGTTTCACTAGAATATTCAACTTTTTAACTCGAATTTTTATGCCAAAGTTTTTTTTTTGAAGACACATTTTCATGTTTCTTTTCTATTTATCAAGCTAAGTTTTACTAGAGCCAGTTTTAGGCACCTCTAGTTAACTTCCTAGAGCCAGTTTCGGGCACCTCTAGGTAACTTCCTAGAGCCGGTTTCGGGCACCTCTAGGTTTTTGAGTTTCTTTTGCTAAACTTCTTTCCTAGAGCCAGTGTTAGGCACCTCTAGGGGCTATTCAAGTGCTAAGCTTCCTATTCTAGTTTGGCTAAAAGAAGTCTAAGCAGTAAAATAGTCACAATGGTGTTTAAGTTTTCAGAACTATAGAAAGGCTCTAAACTTCTCCTTAAACTATCCTAAAGATGCTGCCACGACAAGGCTGTCATGACAGGCAAGTTCAATTCACAGTTTTAAGCCAAAATTTTCAGTTTTTTTGATGAAAATAACTAAGTAAAAGACACCAACAGTTAACTAAGATGTATTTAGACTCCATTAAAATGGAGGGTTGCCACCCCCAAACTCGAGGGCTGCATTGCCCTCAATGCAAATGACAGATAAAATGAAGGCAGGTACATCACAAAATATAAATAAGCAGGCAGCAATAAAAAGAAAATAAAAGACTTAAATTTTAATCGGTGTCTTCACTGCTGCTGCTGACACGGATCTGGTGGCGGCGTCTGGGCTGTGGGGCAGGCTGGGCAGGTTGCGCCACGACCTGGATGTCTGAGCTGCTGCCACTATCCCAAGTGCTGCTGGTGGTGGTGCTGGCCTTGGGCATCAGTTTTCTGTCGGCCACGTGTTTCTGCCTCTTGACAGGCATGAACTCCTTTGCCAAATTCCTCCTAATGGGAGGGTCAGATTCGCTGTCATCGGAGGCCGGTCGCTTCGTTCTGCGGGCGGAGGTGTCGGCTGGAGGACTGCCAGCTGCCGTCGGGGCAGGTGATGGGGTGGAAGCAGTAGAATGTGTGTGTGGGGAGGTAGGTGGTGTAGGTGTATGGACAGGGGAGGGGATGTGGAAATAGTGGGCAGGGAAAGTGGAGAAAATAACATCGGGATAATTTAAAGTGTTGGTAATGAAATTTACCGTCGAGTTGGTGAAATCTCGAATGAATGTCATCAGCCCCATTTGTCTGTCTTCCACCCGTTGTATTGCAGCAAGGATCTGGGCAGATTGGTCTGTCTGGGCGGTGGTGGCGGCAGGTTCAGGGGCAGGCTCCTCGGATGATTCTGTTGGGGAGGCAGCCGGGTTGAAGGATGAGACGGGGGTTGCGACTATCAGCTCCATGAGGCTGTTAATGTTGTTGTCTGTCCAGCCTCTGCCTTGGATCAGTTTGTCGGCAGTGGCCTCTGGGACGGCAGCGCAGCGGCAAAGAGAAGTGATCGTGAACGGTAGGCAAAGGCGGGAGGTGGAACGGAATGTGCAGTTCAAGATGTTGTCCCTCATATAGCGGCCCACGTTGATAGGCCGGTCGTGTATGATCGAATGAATGAGGGCGAGCCGCTGCTGGTCCACCGTCGTGTGATGGGAGGTCGGCATGATACGCTTTTTGATGAAAGCGTTCCAGAGTTTGGCTTCTGGTAGTAGCTGCCCCCTTTTTACAGAGTTGGGGTTCTTTTTGCTCGTGGTCCACGTTGTTCCTTCCTCTGTCACCTCCGCCATGACAGCACCGTAGGCGGCAGAATCGAGGGTGTCTAAAAATTTCTGATGGGCATCATCGTTGGAACCAAAATATAGGCCATACATGTGGTTGATGCTGTCAGCTGTAAATGGTACCTCGACCCCTCGGACGATGACTGATGTTGCTGTTTTGCTGTCGATGGCAGCATAGAATTCCCGCACCAACGTATCATTTAGTTCTGCAGGTTGTGCGGCGAACTGCTCCCATAGCTGAGTCCGTATCAACTTCGCGATGAATGGTCGGAGCCCCATGTTGGCTGCCTTGCGGACGTAGATGAATCCTCTTTCCTCCCATAATTCCTTGGTGGCGAACAACTGCGGTGTGGGTGCTGCTGCTGAAGAGGTGGAAGCAGCACTGCGACGGGTACGTCTGGAAGACATTTTAGTTGCAAGGGTTGTGAAAGTAAAGAAAATAAAACGAGAGGAGAAAGCAAGTAAGAATAAGCAGAAGTGAGGAAAATGAAAACGGGGTTTTATAGCGGTCGAGTTGCTGCCCGTTTAATACTGTAACGGCAGGCGAGAATAACGGGACGACTGATGAGATTTGGCGTGTCTGACGCGTCTGACGCGTAATTATGCGTCTGTTACACGTCTGCCACATGCTTCTGCGTCTGTCGTGTCAGTCTGTTGACAGCATGTCTTATCCGTGTCTGCGGCGGCAGCTGGAGCGACAGGCTTCAATAAATGGGCTCTGTTGGGCTGATGGATGGATGGTGGGCTTGGGTCACTTCTCCTTTTCTTCTTGACTCATTTATTTCCTAAAAACAGAAAATATAAAAACATTATTCGAATAAACCTAATTTCCTAATAAATAATAAAAATAGATAAAAAAAATAAAATTTAGGTTAAATTAGGGATGCCTTGTGGGGCATCTCCTAAAGTAACCACTTCCTGTATTCCTGGGGCTTCAGTCCCCTGATAATGCTTGAGGCGCTGTCCATTGACTTTGAATTGGTGCCCGTCTTTTAATGATCGTATAGTGATGGCACCATGGGGAAAAACTTGTACCACTTGGAACGGGCCAGACCATCTAGATTTTAACTTCCCTGGGAAGAGTTTCAACCTCGAATTAAACAACAACACAAACTGCCCTGGGCAGAACTGTCGTGGCAGCAACTTCCTGTCATGCCACTTCTTAGTTTTCTCCTTGTAGATCCTTGCATTGTCGTAGGCCATTGTCCATATTTCTTCAATCTCGTTCAAATCTAACAGCCTTTTCTGGCCTGCCTTGTCCAAGTCCATGTTCATTGCCTTGATTGCCCAATATGCTTTGTGCTCGATCTCGACAGGCAAGTGACAGGTTTTTCCGTAAATCAGTCGGTATGGAGACATGCCCAATGGAGTCTTAAAAGCTGTCCTATATGCCCATAATGCATCATTAAGGAGTAAAGACCAATCTTTCCTAGTTGGCTTAACCATCTTCTCAAGAATGTTCTTAACTTCTCTATTAGATATCTCAGCTTGTCCATTGGTCTGTGGGTGGTATGCTGTCGCGATCCTGTGCTTGACACCATATTTCTTCAAGGCGGCAGCAATAACCCTATTGTCAAAATGTCTCCCTTCATCACTGATAATCGCCTTAGGGATGCCAAATCTAGAAAAAAATGTTTTTGTGCAAAAACTTTTGGACTGTCTTGGCATCATTCTTATGAGTGGTGATAGCTTCAACCCACTTGGAGACATAATCCACTGCTAGGAGGATGTATAGATTTCCACATGAAGATGGAAAAGGGTCCCATAAAATCAATCCCCCAAACGTCAAAGATCTCGACTTCTAGAATGTTTTGCAGTGGCATCTCGTTTCTCCTCGAGATGTTACCTGTCCGCTGGCACCTGTCACAGTTCTTGTAGAAGTCTTGTGCGTCTTTATACAGTGTCGGCCAGTAGAACCCTGACTGCAGCACCTTGGCAGCAGTTTTGTTGCCTCCTAAGTGACCTCCATATTGTGAAGCATGGCAGTGATGGAGTATGTCTTCTTGCTCTTCTTGTGGTACACACCTCCTTATAACATGATCTGCGCACATTTTGAAAAGAAGAGGTTCGTCCCAATAATAATGCTTAACATCATTTTGGAACCTCTTCTTGGCTTGATAATTAAGATCAGAAGGAAGTATTCCGCTAACTATAAAATTAACGAAATCAGCATACCAGGGGAGTTCAGAAGACTTACCTGCCGCCATGGCTGTCGCAGCAGCGATTGCGATAGCAAAGAGCTGCTCATCTGGGAAGGTCTCCAGTATGTTTGTCTCGTCGATTGGTAGACTCTGTCCCTTCTCCAACCTTGACAAGTGGTCTGCCACTTGATTTTCTGTCCCCTTTTTGTCCTTGATCTCAAGGTCGAATTCTTGCAATAGTAGGATCCACCGTATCAATCTAGGCTTTGCATCCTTTTTCGCGAACAGATACTTCAGGGCAGAGTGGTCTGTGTGCACTATTACTTTCGTCCCAAGTATGTAAGAACGAAACTTGTCGATGGAGAACACCACAGCTAACAGCTCCTTTTTTGTGGTGGTGTAGTTTACTTGGGCGTCATTCAATGTCTTGCTGGCATAATATATGACATGAAACAACTTATCTCTGCGCTGCCCAAGTGTTGCCCCGACAGCATAGTCACTAGCATCACACATGATCTCAAATGGTTGTGTCCAGTCTGGTGGCTGTACTATGGGGGCTGTCACTAGTTTTTCCTTCAGAACCTTGAATTCTTCAGTACATTCTTCATTAAAGTCAAAGGGTCGGTTCTGCTCTAAGAGATGGCATAGGGGCTTGGTGATTTTTGAGAAATTTGCAATGAATCTCCGATAAAAACCAGCATGCCCTAAAAAACTTCTAATGCCCTTGACTGTGGTCGGCGGCGACAGCTTCTCTATTACTTCTATTTTGACCCTGTCGACTTCTATCCCACGGCATAAAGTGGCATTTTTCCCAATTCAGAACAAGATTTGCTTTTTCACATCTTTCAAGTACCTTTTGAAGATTGCCGAGGCAGCTCTCAAAATCGTCTCCAAAGACGGAAAAATCATCCATAAAAATCTCGAGGAAGTCCTCTACCATGTCGGAGAATATGGCCATCATGCACCTTTGGAAGGTGGCAGGTGCATTACAGAGTCCAAACGACATCCTCCTAAACGCGTATGTTCCGTAGGGGCATGTGAAAGTCGTCTTTTCTTGATCTTCCGGTGCGATAGCAATTTGATTGTAACCTGAATAACCATCAAGAAAATAATAGTAAGGTTTACCCGCTAATCTATCAAGCATTTGATCAATAAAGGGTAAAGGAAAGTGGTCCTTTCGGGTAGCTTTGTTGAGCTTCCGATAGTCCATACAGACCCTCCAACCGGTCACAGTCCTGGTTGGGATTAACTCATTGTTCTCATTGGTTACCACGGTCATTCCTCCTTTCTTGGGAACACATTGCACCGGGCTCACCCATTTGCTGTCGGAGATGGCGTAAATAATGCCAGCATCTAACCATTTGATTATCTCTTTACGCACTACCTCCTTCATCGCATGGTTTAGCCGCCTTTGGGCATCTATAGTCGGCTTATGATCTTCGTCTAAAAGGATTTTGTGCATGCATAACGCCGGACTAATGCCTTGAATGTCAGCAATCGTCTATCCAATCGCCTTTTTGTGCTGCCGTAACATGCCGATGAGCTGTCGTTCCTGTTCCTGCGGCAGCTTAGAAGAGATGATTACGGGCAGTGTGTCATTTGAACCAAGAAAAGCATATTTTAACTGCCCTGCCAGGGGCTTAAGTTCTAAGGCAGGTGGTTCAACATTAGATGGCTTCTGGATTAAATGGTTATCCAAAGTATAATTCAAAGGTTCGAATAACTTACCTGGACGATTGCCTATCCAGTTTACCTCCTCCTAATCTTCAGTATCGGATGTATCGGAATCAGAGGAGTTGCTGTCGTCGGTGCTGTCGTGACAGACATGTAGATGGCTGTTGCGGCAGTGCCCAAATTTAATATCCTAACAGCCCGACCTGATGCAGGGTTGATCAAGGGTAACGTCAGTGATAGCCTTGCATTCCTCGTCTACATCAGCATGTTTCATCGCTTGGAGAACATTCAATTTAATCTCTTGATCGTTTACTCGCATGGTGAGTTCTCCTTTCTCCACATCAATCAGTGATCTTCCCGTGGCTAAGAAGGGTCGCCCAAGGATGACTGGTGTGTTTTCGTCTGCCTCACAATCTAAAACAAGAAAGTCAGCAGGAAAAATAAACTTATCCACTCTTACCAGAATATCTTCAATCTTTCCTTCTGGATGAACGTAAGAGCGGTCTGCCAGCTGCAGAGTTACTGTCGTGGGCCGCGCCTTTCCAATACCTAATTTCTGAAAAACATACTTTGGCATTAAATTAACACTAGTACCAAGATCACATAGTGCCTTGCCCACAAATTTATTTCTGATTACGCAAGGTATGATGAAGCTCCCTGGATCCTTCTTTTTCTGGGGTGGCTGCCGATGAAGAATACTCATGCAACCTTCTGTCATCTTTACCGTTTCAAACTCCCCAAGTTTAGATTTTTTCGACATAACATCCTTGAGAAATTTAGCATTAGCAGGCATTTCCTTAACGGCATCTAACGGCGGAATATTAATATGAACCTGTTTAAAAATATCATAAATCTTTTTAAGTTGAGATTCTTGCTTAGCTTGCTGTATCCATTGAGGAAAAGGTGGCGGGGGACGGTAATCAGCAATACGTCCTTCCCACTGCATGCGAATCTGAGGACGGTAATCATCATTTTTCTCCTCTGTCGCTTCTGCTGTCGTGACAGGCTCATCGGCAGCAGTCTGTTTGTCACCTGTCGGGGCAGCTTCCTCGGTAGGTTTGTCTAAGGCTGGATCCTTTACTGTTTCAGCTTCCTTTTCCGGCCCTTGTAGTTTCTTCCCACTCCTAGTAGTAATTGCCTTACATTGCTCATGTGTGGGCGGTCTAGCATTTTCAGTATTGCTAGGGAATCCTCCATTCTGCCTCGGCTTAATATGTTGCGACACCTGACCCATTTGTGTCTCCAGAGATTTCAAAGTAGCTTCATGATTTGTCATCCTCATCTCTGTTTTATCCATGAAATTCTTTGTTTTCTTGACAAACTGATTCATATTCTCAATATACGTACCGGTCTGAGACATAAAGGTGGCCAGAGTCTGTTCCAATATACTGCTCGTGGCAGCTGGTGGCTGCTGTTGCTGCTGCGGCGGCAGATTCTGCGGCTGTTGCTATCGCGTCAGCAATCTAGGACCTTCCTGATTCTGATTATGTGCTTGTGGATTCAGGGCATTATTGGGGTTACTCCAGGAAAATTTAGGATCCTTCCTCCAATTGGGATTATAATTGTTGGAATTATAATTTGGCCTGTAATTTCCAACGTATTTTCCCTCTTCTATTTGTATTGGGCACTCATCCCGACTATGATTTCCATCACAGATATCACATACTTCCTCAACAGCAAATCCTTGTAATCCATCATCATTCAATAACCTTTTCATTGCTTTAGTAAAGAAGGCTACCTGTGATTTCATCGTGCTGTCGGCTTCATAATCCTTGACAGCAAGTACCCGTTTACCCCCTCTTCTTGTAGTCGGGAACTGCTCCTCATTCTTAGCCAGATTTTTCAAAACTTGTAATGCCTCGTCCGGATCTTTATTGTAACCCCCTTAACCCGGTCTAGACGGTTGACCCGAATTAAGAAAGTCACACGGGGAAAACCAAAGTCAACCCAAAAGTCAACCTTGATTAACGACCTTTTTTTTTTCTTTTGAAACTTGTCTAGATGCACATTAACCCTAGTTATGATCATTCAAACAGCATACTCAAAGATCATAAACATCAGAGATCAAACAGGGACCCAATTGAACGAATTACAACTTTAGAGACCAAATTGTAAATTCTGCAAATTACGAGGACTTAACCCGATTAAAAGTTACCATCTTGAAATTAATCAAGTTTCATGCTTCACTGCCAAATTTCAGCTCAAATGGACATCCCAAGCTCATACAATTGCACAAACAAGATTCAGGACCAAAATGCAAACATTTCAAAACATATAACTGCCAATGTCAGCCCCCAACGGTCAGGTGTTCCGAAACAGGGAGAGCCTGTTTCGAAACGCGGGGCCGTTCCACAACGCGTACCAAAACGAGGGCTGGCAGAGGGCTTCCCGTTTCGGAACGGTGTCCCCCGTTTCGGACACCTGGGCTGCTACAAGGCACCCGTTCCGAAACGGTAGCGACTGTTCCGAAACGACCTGCACAGAATGCAGAAATATGCTTGCTCAAATATGCAATTGATCAGCCAATCATGCTCCAAATGCAATCAAACCACACCAGCAAGTTACTCAACACATAAGGAACATATATGCATCAAAATCTAGATACATGATCACCCCTAGGTGCACCAACATGTTAAACACATTCAAAAACTCATTCATGCTTATAAACAAGAAGCATAGCAATTCAACTTAAGCATAAGATGATCCAAACGTTGCAACATTAATCCACATGATTCAACATCATATACCAAACTTATCCAACATACACAATCTCGTTACACATCAACATAAGAGATTCTTCCCCCATTGCCTTTATTAACTATAGCTATTAACCGAGACATACATCTCAAGTGGAGTCCTCCTTGAATCCCTTGCTCCTCGCTGTTCCAACTTCACTTATCTGCATTGATGGACAAAAAGGAGCGTAAGCACATAATGCTTAGTGAGGAATGCTCAAAACCAAAACACCATCAATGCAGCGGGTCATAAAACCACTTTTAAAAACAAACCCGATTTGATAAACCAAAGCAATGTTTGAAAACCCTTTTCAACAACAAGCTCAAAGTCATGCATTGCTCAAACATGAAAACCAACCCTTAGCTTAGCAAGCTAAGTAAACCTTTTCAAACACCATTTGCAAAACCATTAATTTAATCATTTCATGCATAAGCACCATATGCAAAGTTAAATTCAAAACCTTGGAAAACACTTCCATTGCACGTCATACATTTCTCATACTTGGATATCACTTCAAGCAAGAAACCTTTTAAAACCATTGATTCAATCAATCCAACACATGCATTAAACAAATGCAACATATGAACCACATCATCAACATTTGCATCATATGCCTTTCAAAACAAGTCTTAGCAAGACTCCAATGCACTAAAGAGATTTCATGCACACATGCATCACTCTCAATAGTTAATCATTACTCGTTCAAGCTTAACAAGCAAACATGCATTCTTAATACATTATGCACTTCCCATGCAACCATGCATCATTCCAAGCATCTCATGCCTCATTATAATCAAGAACATCATATTGGCTTTCAAGTGATAATCCAAATCCACTTTTCAACTCAACATCCAATCGGATACGCGGATCACAAGCGTTGTCCCTACGCTTCATACACACTACCAATCCAAGGTCCCCAAATGGACTTTTAACCACCATTTGACCTCACCATTCACAAGGTTCCCATGTATGGACTTTTAACCACCATACAACCTTAACTTTAACAAGGTTCCCATGTATGGACTTTTAACCACCATACAACCTTAACTTTCACAAGGTTCCCATGTATGGACTTTTAACCACCATACAACCTTAACTTTCACAAGGTTCCCATATATGGACTTTTAAACACCATATAACCTTAACATGCACAAGGTTCCCATGTATGGACTTTTAAACACCATACAACCTTAGCATCACCGATTGGTAGTTGTATAACATCACTAACGAGATCCGGGACACCCTATACAAGATCCACACATGGACTTTACACCACCATTGTGATCTTAACAAGCACAAGGTCCACCAATGGAATTTTAACCACCATTATTACCTTTGCTTACCCAAGGTCCTCGAATGGGATTCCAATCACCATTATAACCTTAACCATCTCGTTAGGATACTTGGATGGAGTTTACCGGTTCACTCTTAACCACTCCACATCCAAGGCGACTTTATTCACGGTGCACCCAATCCTATAGCCGGCTAACTATATCCGATCAAAGAAACCAAGAACCACTTACATCACTTGCCAATATAACCATCTTAACATCTTAGTCCAATGATTCACATGCATAACCATAATGCAAAAACCATCATTTACCATCATCAATCCACTGTTTTTAAAGCATTACACAAGGCCATTAAACAACATGCAACACTATGCATCAAACCACAATTTCAGTGTATAAAACCAAGGATCTCTTACCTTGAGCATCCTTCACATATGGCTTTCAAAACCAGCATTAAACCATGCTTAAAATATGCTTTCAAAACAGAATTTAAAACATGCAAATCACATGCTTTGCAACCATCAATCACAATTGCTTTTAAAGCCAAATTCACAACACAAACCAAGAGCAAAATTCCATTTACTTACTCTTGAGCTTAGTAAAGTTGTTTAGACTTAAACTAAGCTCCCAAAACCTTCAAACCTTGGTTTAAAAGCTGAAAACCCAACTTCACTCACCGATACACAAAACAAGGCTAACCAACAAGCCTTCCAAGCATCCAAAACCTTCCGCACCACCTCTAATGCTCACGGATCAAACTCCCCTGTTTCAAGCACACAATAACAGAGGATTAATGCATCATTATGCATTAAAAACACCAGCAACACAACTAAACTCGCTGCTCATCACAAATCCAACAATTCGGCTACAAAACACAACCGAAAACACCTCCAAACACCTCCAAAACTTAACCCAGCCAAGATCTATCACTTCTAACCGTTTTTAAACATCAATTAACATCCAAAATGATCACAAACACATCCTTATACCTCCAGCTATAACAGATCATCAAAAACACTCCAAAAACAACCAAAAACTCAAGCAAAACTTAGGAAATTCAACCTATTCGGGATTGCATTGATAAAACCTCAATTCCTTATCAATTTAACATTCATTTAACATCAATTTGACACCTCAAAACACTGCCCAAACAGATCACACAAAATTTCATCAAAATCAAGCAAATCTTGCATTTTAAACCAAGATCCATTACACAACTTTAAAACCACTTTATAAATCATCAATTAAGGATTGAGAACTTAGGAATTTCAGTAAAGAACTGAGAGTTTAGAGGAGAAGGACGTTCTTACCTCCAAACTTGAGTTTCTCCCTTTTTGGAACCAAAATCTTGAAAATCCAATTAGCAATTGGTGAGGTTTTGTTGATGAGATGATTAGAAATCAAAAGAGGATTGAAAAGAGAGATTTAAGTGACAAAAATCAGAAGAAAATCTCTGGAGAAAAGGTGTTTGGGTTGAGAGAAAATGAGAGAAAGTAAAATTGGAAAATATGGAAAGTTAGTTGCAAAATAGGAAAATGACTTCCCTCCACTTTTCTTTTGTTTTAAAATCAGAATTAAACATTAAAATATCTTAGAAAAATCTGGAGAAACTCCCTTTGGGTAAATAGCTTCTTAAAGATTCAAAGTTTCAATCCTTTCTAAAGCAGTCACGCAACTTTCAAAAATTACATTTTGGTCACTAGCCAAAATGTCACCCTTCCAAACCACATTTTGTAAAATTGATTTCACAGTTCACTTATATATATTAAAAGAGGATTTTAGAACATTTTTCCATATTTTTAATGCAACCCGAACTAGGCTTTCCTAATTTCACCTTTATATATTCGAACAGCACTTTGACCGAACCGGTCAACGCCCAAAACTTCTAAGCCCAAAACCGGGGCGTTACAACTCTCCCCCTCTTAGGAAATTTCGTCCTCGAAATTTCAACTGGCGAAATGATAACAACACCTTCTCAAATCAACACACAAGGCAACACAAAAGCCTCAACCACCACTTACTGTTCCCAAACTCCAAAACACCTGAAGTTAAGCACAACTTAACCTTTCACAACTCCGGACTACACACAGCCCCATCAACAGCCTGAAGAACCTCAAACTTTACAGCATACAACACCTTAGCATCCAACTCCCAAAACTTGTTCACACAGGGGTACCAACCAAACCAGTTCAGCCACTATGTAATCCCACCACCTTCATTGCTTCTAAAACTCCTTGCAAACTTCCCAACCTCTTTCAAAGATTTTCCCAACAAACGAAAAAAAAATACTTAAGCATCAACCGCTTACCCCAACTCCTCATCATAAAGCTGATAATCCTTCACATCTGCCGCTATTATAACCATAACGACTCACCATAACTACTCACCCAAAACCAAAAATTACATCACAAAACTCCAACCTTGACTCCGCCAGCCGTTCCACACACCACCAGCTGACCTCAAAAAGAACTTACTTATTCACAACCAACCCTTCTACTACAACATCAGTGCCAAAATACCTCAACACTCTAGAAACACATCCACTAACTTGCAACATCACTTAACACCAAGGAACCACCACCTCTACTAGCTATTCTAACCACCTGACCGATTCTAACTTCAACCGGTACTCCTCACCACCAACCCACTAAACTCTTCAAGCATCAAACACTATCCTTCTACCAACATGCTATACCACACTCACTATTACTAGCAACTAGCTTAATACTCTCCATTACTTCTAACTTCCACTCAACTCCAACGCAACCTCTAAAAACCATCATCCAACCTAACCCAACCAACACTCTAACAGATTCGATTAGTTATTAACGAGTGTGAACATTCGTATGCATGGTCACCAATATGCCCTATCAATGCCTGATGTACATGTATGCAAAACCTCTAATGTCATGCCACATGCATGCATGGACCAACACATATATAATATAGCATATAACAATGATTTTAACTGTGCATGAATGTCAGTTCACACTCTCCAATAACATCCTCAGAATCCGTCTAAGAACAACCTCCTAACTCACTTCTAACTTGTCTAACTCCATCATTCCAACAACCATTAACCACAAGATACTCACTTAAGCCTATTTCACGCTAAAGATGTTTCCAAACAAAACAACAACAACAACTACCTCAACATGCTAGCAACAAGATCATACTCACTACGCAAGGTAAACCAACAGAAACCAACTAAGATAGCTAGGCAAAGGCTACTTAACAAGGTTACCTGAAAGCACATCACTGCCCTGGAGCTTCAACAGACGAGCTCTCTTCCTCGCAGAACCATCATCCTCCAGCCGCACCGCTGTAGCATCAGCTAACATTCTAAGGTCATCACCAACTCCTTGCGGTAAAGAACCTTGGTTGTTCCGAGCCAACTTCAAACAACTACGCCTCATATGTCCAGCGGACCCACATTTCCAACAGATTTCATTTCCCAAACTCTTCACAACTTTCTGCTCTTCCTGACACCTCTGAACCTTACCTCGGCCGTGCCCACGATCTTTCAGAGACCCTTTGGCTACCACTGAAGCTAACTTCACCCCAAGAGGACAATCACGCTTCACATGCTCTTTAGAACCACAGTTCCAACAAGTACCTGCGCCCCAACAACCTCCAACATGGCACCTTCCACAACGGTTACATACCGGTAGCTGAACTTCCACCCCTTATTAAAACAGCACTTGCCCCAGATCTGCACTACCATCACACTGCTTAACCCTTGAGAATTTCTTTCCAAGATACCTTTCATAAAAGGCAGACACAAAGAAGTCCCAATCAATATCATGGATGTGCGATGCCACCGCCACAGATGTCCACCAGGCACATGCATCCTCCAACATCAAAGAGGCAACGCTCCCCAGTTTACAGGCATAATCACAACCTTCCTGATCCAAAATCAGAACCACACTGGCTAACCAAGCCTCAAACATCTCCGGTGACGAACCATGATATTCCACAGCACCCAAATCAAGCAAGCGCTGCTTCGACACACCCACACATCCCACAGCCAGCACATCTACCGACTTTACTTTTACCACTGCCTGAGATGTTCCCAATACCTCTTGAGCAACAGGTGATGAACTCTTCATCACAGAACCAACTTCTCCCTCATGTCTCAATACCTCAACACCAAGCACAGAAGACTGAGGCAAAACACCTCCACTAAAAGGTGAATTCCACGCCTTAACAACCTGCCCTAAAGCAGCAACCATCTCACCCAACTGCCATTATTTCATCGATTTCGCCATACTATTAACAACAAACAATCACAACAAAACAAACAAACCAATTAGACCAGCTTTAAGCAAGGATTCAAACTCCGACTCCAAAATATCACAATAGATATAATAATAAGGCAATGGGTATCCCGAATCCTCCCCTTTTACATGACATAACAGTCATAAAAAACATGGACATCACAACATCAAGCATATCAAACAACATACTTCGATCATGCTTACATCAACAACATCTATTCACAACAGCATATTATCAACATATCATACTCATAGCACTTTCATCATGCATAAACCAACTCACAACATCAGCACAAATCCACATAAACTCAACGATGATTCTTAACCACAAAGCATGCTTGAATACATCAACAACTTGCTCAGAAACACGTGTTTCAACCAGCTTTCAACCACACATCAGCACAAACATCATACACATATTACATCAACTTACCGTTTTCCCCAAGCATTCGCAACTCAGTTCTGATACCACCAAATGTAACCCCCTTAACCCGGTCTAGACGGTTGACCCGAATCAAAGAAAGTCACACGGGGAAAACCAAAGTCAACCCGAAAGTCAACCTTAATTAACGACCCTTTTTTTTCTTTTTAAACTTGTCTAGATGCACATTAACCCTAGTTATGATCATTCAAACAGCATACTCAAAGATCATAAACATCAGAGATCAAACAGGGACCCAATTGAACGAATTACAACTTTAGAGACCAAATTGTAAATTCTGCAAATTACGAGGACTTAACCCGATTAAAAGTTACCATCTTGAAATTAATCAAGTTTCATGCTTCACTGCCAAATTTCAGCTCAAACGGACATCCCAAGCTCATACAATTGCACAAACAAGATTCAGGACCAAAATGCAAACATTTCAAAACATATAACTGCCAATGTCAGCCCCCAACGGTCAGGTGTTCCAAAACAGGGAGAGCCTGTTTCAAAACGCAGGGCCGTTCCGCAACGCGTACCGAAACGAGGGCTGGCAGAGGGCTTCCCGTTTCGGAACGGTGTCCCCCGTTTCGGACGCCTGGGCTGCTACGAGGCACCCGTTCCGAAACGGTAGCGACTGTTCCGAAACGACCTGCACAGAATGCAGAAATATGCTTGCTCAAATTTGCAATTGATCAGCCAATCATGCTCCAAATGCAATCAAACCACACCAGCAAGTTACTCAACACATAAGGAACATATATGCATCAAAATCTAGATACATGATCACCCCTAGGTGCACCAACATGTTAAACACATTCAAAAACTCATTCATGCTTATAAACAAGAAGCATAGCAATTCAACTTAAGCATAAGATGATCCAAACGTTGCAACATTAATCCACATGATTCAACATCATATACCAAACTTATCCAACATACACAATCTCGTTACACATCAACATAAGAGATTCTTCCCCCATTGCCTTTATTAACTATAGCTATTAACCGAGACATACATCTCAAGTGGAGTCCTCCTTGAATCCCTTGCTCCTCGCTGTTCCAACTTCACTTATCTGCATTGATGGACAAAAAGGAGCGTAAGCACATAATGCTTAGTGAGGAATGCTCAAAACCAAAACACCATCAATGCAGCGGGTCATAAAACCACTTTTAAAAACAAACCCGATTTGATAAACCAAAGCAATGTTTGAAAACCCTTTTCAACAACAAGCTCAAAGTCATGCATTGCTCAAACATGAAAACCAACCCTTAGCTTAGCAAGCTAAGTAAACCTTTTCAAACACCATTTGCAAAACCATTAATTTAACCATTTCATGCATAAGCACCATATGCAAAGTTAAATTCAAAACCTTGGAAAACACTTCCATTGCACGTCATACATTTCTCATACTTGGATATCACTTCAAGCAAGAAACCTTTTAAAACCATTGATTCAATCAATCCAACACATGCATTAAACAAATGCAACATATGAACCACATCATCAACATTTGCATCATATGCCTTTCAAAACAAGTCTTAGCAAGACTCCAATGCACTAAAGAGATTTCATGCACACATGCATCACTCTCAATAGTTAATCATTACTCGTTCAAGCTTAACAAGCAAACATGCATTCTTAATACATTATGCACTTCCCATGCAACCATGCATCATTTCAAGCATCTCATGCCTCATTATAATCAAGAACATCATATTGGCTTTCAAGTGATAATCCAAATCCACTTTTCAACTCAACATCCAATCGGATACGCGGATCACAAGCGTTGTCCCTACGCTTCATACACACTACCAATCCAAGGTCCCCAAATGGACTTTTAACCACCATTTGACCTCACCATTCACAAGGTTCCCATGTATGGACTTTTAACCACCATACAACCTTAACTTTCACAAGGTTCCCATGTATGGACTTTTAACCACCATACAACCTTAACTTTCACAAGGTTCCCATGTATCGACTTTTAACCACCATACAACCTTAACTTTCACAAGGTTCCCATGTATGGACTTTTAACCACCATACAACCTTAACTTTCACAAGGTTCCCATATATGGACTTTTAAACACCATATAACCTTAACATGCACAAGGTTCCCATGTATGGACTTTTAAACACCATACAACCTTAGCATCACCGATTGGTAGTTGTATAACATCACTAACGAGATCCGGGACACCCTATACAAGATCCACACATGGACTTTACACCACCATTGTGATCTTAACAAGCACAAGGTCCACCAATGGAATTTTAACCACCATTATTACCTTTGCTTACCCAAGGTCCTCGAATGGGATTCCAATCACCATTATAACCTTAACCATCTCGTTAGGATACTTGGATGGAGTTTACCGGTTCACTCTTAACCACTCCACATCCAAGGCGACTTTATTCACGGTGCACCCAATCCTATAGCCGGCTAACTATATCCGATCAAAGAAACCAAGAACCACTTACATCACTTGCCAATATAACCATCTTAACATCTTAGTCCAATGGTTCACATGCATAACCATAATGCAAAAACCATCATTTACCGTCATCAATCCACTGTTTTTAAAGCATTACACAAGGCCATTAAACAACATGCAACACTATGCATCAAACCACAATTTCAGTGTATAAAACCAAGGATCTCTTACCTTGAGCATCCTTCACATATGGCTTTCAAAACCAGCATTAAACCATGCTTAAAATATGCTTTCAAAACAGAATTTAAAACATGCAAATCACATGCTTTGCAACCATCAATCACAATTGCTTTTAAAGCCAAATTCACAACACAAACCAAGAGCAAAAATCCATTTACTTACTCTTGAGCTTAGCAAAGTTATTTAGACTTAAACTAAGCTCCCAAAACCTTCAAACCTTGGTTTAAAAGCTGAAAACCCAACTTCACTCACCGATACACAAAACAAGGCTAACCAACAAGCCTTCCAAGCATCCAAAACCTTCCGCACCACCTCTAATGCTCACGGATCAAACTCCCCTGTTTCAAGCACACAATAACAGAGGATTAATGCATCATTATGCATTAAAAACACCAGCAACACAACTAAACTCGCTGCTCATCACAAATCCAACAATTCGGCTACAAAACACAACCGAAAACACCTCCAAACACCTCCAAAACTTAACCCAGCCAAGATCCATCACTTCTAACCGTTTTTAAACATCAATTAACATCCAAAATGATCACAAACACATCCTTATACCTCCTGCTATAACAGATCATCAAAAACACTCCAAAAATAACCAAAAACTCAAGCAAAACTTAGGAAATTCAACCTATTCGGGATTGCATTGATAAAACCTCAATTCCTTATCAATTTAACATTCATTTAACATCAATTTGATACCTCAAAACACTGCCCAAACAGATCACACGAAATTTCACCAAAATCAAGCAAATCTTGCATTTTAAACCAAGATCCATTACACAACTTTAAAACCACTTTATAAATCATCAATTAAGGATTGAGAACTTAGGAATTTCAGTAAAGAACTGAGAGTTTAGAGGAGAAGGACGTTCTTACCTCCAAACTTGAGTTTCTCCCTTTTTGGAACCAAAATCTTGAAAATCCAATTAGCAATTGGTGAGGTTTTGTTGATGAGATGATTAGAAATCAAAAGAGGATTGAAAAGAGAGATTTAAGTGACAAAAATCAGAAGAAAATCTCTGGAGAAAAGGTGTTTGGGTTGAGAGAAAATGAGAGAAAGTAAAATTGGAAAATATGGAAAGTTAGTTGCAAAATAGGAAAATGACTTCCCTCCACTTTTCTTTTGTTTTAAAATCAGAATTAAACATTAAAATATCTTAGAAAAATCTGGAGAAACTCCCTTTGGGTAAATAGCTCCTTAAAGATTCAAAGTTTCAATCCTTTCTAAAACAGTCACGCAACTTTCAAAAATTACATTTTGGTCACTAGCCAAAATGTCACCCTTTCAAACCACATTTTGTAAAATTGATTTCACAGTTCACTTATATATATTAAAAGAGGATTTTAGAACATTTTTCCATATTTTTAATGCAACCCGAACTAGGCTTTCCTAATTTCACCTTTATATATTCGAACAACACTTTGACCGAATCGGTCAACGCCCAAAACTTCTAAGCCCAAAACCGGGGCGTTACATTTATCCAATAATAGTCTGTTTGCTGCAGAATCAATTCGAATACGAGTTTGTAAGTTGGCAGCATTATAAAACTTAGTTACCTGATTCTAGACGGGGAATCCATGCATTGGGCAGTTCCGAAGAAGAGTAGTAAAACTGTCCCAGGCCTCGTGCATTGGCTCGTCATCTTCCTGTTGAAAAGTAGCAATTTCGTTACGTAATCGCTCAGATAAATGCGAAGGATTGAAACGAGATAAAAATTCACGAGATAAATCTGCCCAAGTTATGATTGAACCCGGCGTAAGTTTATTCCACCAAGTTTTAGCTCTGTCCCTCAATGAGTTGGGAAATAACCGAAGCCTCAGTATCTCCGGATTAACTCCTGGCAGCCTAAACGAACCACAAATTTCTTGGAACGTTTTGAGATGCTCCCTAGCATCCTCTGTAACAGCACCACTAAACTGCCCGGCATTGTTGATCATACTGAACATGACAGTTTTAAGCTCGAAGTTGTCAACATCAATATCCGACAGCGTGGTTTCCAGCTCTACATGATCGTTCAACATGTAGTCACGATAGGACCGTCGTCCAGCTGCTACGGGCAGGTCGCTGACAGGCGGTATACCTCCACCAGCGGGCAGATTACGGGCCATCTGCTCTAGCTGTTCCTCAAGGTACTCGTTCCTGGCTAAAAGGTGGCGAAGTTGTTTCTTGAGATTGAAAGAACGTTCGATTTCTGGATCTAATTTATACTCAGGATCTTCACCTCTTTTAGATCTGCGCATAAACAAGAAAACCTCGTGAAAAGCAAGAGTTGAAAGTACTAACGAAAAATAGAAAAAGAAAAATTAAAAGAAAAACAAAAAACAAAAACGAAAAGTGCAATAAAAGAAAGGTGTAGTTATGTTGCCAATCCCCGACAACGGCGCCAAAAACTTGTTGCGTGTAAAAGAGTTTATCGCAATTATAGTGCAAGTGTACACGACACAAGTAGTAAAGTGATACGAAGTATCGGATATCGTCTCCACAGGGATTGGGCTAATGACTTCACCTTAGTTTACTGCACGAAAGTAAAGGGAATAGTTTAGAAAGTTGTCACGAGAATAATAAAGAAAAACGTAAATAAAAGAGTTGGAATATCAAGATAGAGAGAATGGGCTGGTATTGAATTGCTCAGTAGTGCAGGGATTGCAATGCTTAGGAAATCCAGTTCTGTCGTCGCGCCCGTCGCCGACAGCACCTGTCGCGGCGGCTGTCCGTTGGCTGTCGCGGCAGCAAACACACCAACTCCGTACTTCAAGTTTGGCAAGAATCCCAGATCTGCCTTGGCCTATCCCTAGGTCCAAGTCTGTTGATGATCACGTCTTGATGATACCTCCCGGCGTGAATCTAAGGATGAACATCGATGTGTATGAATTCTTCTTTAGCCACTTAACCTTGCCCTATCCCTAGGCACAAGATAGTTCAACTATAAACTAGAGAACTCGCTCTTATTTCTTTCGTATACTTAACTCTCCCGATGCTAAGTAAATGGATAACCTCACAATGCTCTCTCGATGCTCTTGCAAGATATTAAAAACCAAAATAAGAGAACTTGAAGTTTATTTTATTGAACTTGGAAAATCCTAAAACAAAACAACCCTTGCAACTACTTTACAAAACAACCCGTGGCCCTAGGGGGTTTTTAGAACATGTCGACGGCGGGTAAACGGCGGAGGGTTTTGGGGTGTCGGTTATGGGATATGGAGTATTCTCTTAGGTTAAAATCTATGCCCATATATAAGCTTTGGGCTCAAGTATTCTAAGGTAACAAGGATTACAACTTTAATTAAAAGTAAGATTCTAATAAAGACTTAATCTCCAAGTATCCTACTTTTCAGCCGCCCTCCTTGTTTCTTGGGATTTTCTCTCCTTGAGCTTTGGCTTGATATATCTTTTGATCTGGGGCTTGGAAAAATATATGGTTTTCACACGACAGACGAGCATAATTTTCTCTATCTATCGAGGTCCACTTTGCTTTTCCTCTTCATAAGGCTGCTGTCACCTTGCTGTCACGGCAGATCCATGGCAGCATCGTCCTCATCGTCTGCTTGTCCAGTTCAGCTTTTCTGCTTCTCTGCCCTGCGCTCGCCTTCTTCGTCAATGATGGCAGCAACCTGCAAAATACGCCATCTTTTAGTAGAATCCGTGCCTTTAATATATTTGTGATGTTTTGCTGTAAACTAACCTAAATGCAATGCAATGATGCTTGAATGCAGCAGAAATATGGGTTAAAAAAGGTGTAAATAATAGAACTTTTACACACTCAACAATCATGTAGAACTGGAAACCACGCTGCCGGATATTGATGTTGACAAATTCGAGCTGAAACCTGTCATGTTTAGCATGATCAACAATGCCGGTCAATTCAGTGGTGCTGTTACAGAAGATGCTAGGGAGCATCTAAAAACGTTCCAGGAGATCTGAGGTTCGTTTAAACTACCAGGAGTTAATCCGGAGATACTGAGGCTTCGGTTATTTCCCCATTCATTGAGGGATAGAGCAAAAACTTGGTGGAATAAACTTACGCCGGGTTCAATTAGAACTTGGGCAGATTTATCTCGTGAATTCTTATCTCGTATTAATCCTTCGCATTTATCTGAGCGATTGCATAATGAGATTGCTACTTTTCAACAGGAAGATGACGAGCCAATGCACGAGGGCTGGGACAGATTTACCACCCTTCTACAGAACTGCCCAATGTAACCCCCTTAACCCGGCCCAGACGGTTGAACCAAATTAAGAAGTTTACACGGGGAAAACCAAAGTCAACCCGAAAGTCAACCTTGATTAACGACCCTTTTTTTTTCTTTTTAATCTTATCTAGATGCACATTAACCCTAGATATGTTCACAAGATCATCATACTCAAAGATCATAACAATCAGAGAACATTCAAGGACTCAAATGCAT